>OY979439.1:8750000-10000000 GCA_963855545.1 Ethmia dodecea | reverse complement strand
TCGTTAAATTAATGTTTAAAATGATACTTAATAGTCCCATCACCATAGATTCTAAATGTGATTAAAAGTGGTTTAAAGTATTATTTTCCGAAGGTGCGATTTTTTTGACGCCGAGTGTATTTAGTAGACGAAGTTACAGTCCCCAAAACTGCACGCATTGTCACTTTACTATAACTTTATAACGTAAGAACTTTTGTGAAGTGACAGTCCCAGAAACTGCCCGCAACCTTATCCCAATACGTAAGATATGCGATTTGATATGTTCACAGTAAAAGTTTTAACCGCAAAAGTTAACCGCAGTTACTGACAAATGAACATGTGCTATTTAGTAGGCGAAGTTACAGTCCCAAAAACTGCACGCAACACTATAACAATACGTAAGATCTCATATCTTATTTCACGTGTTCACAGTAAAAGTTTTAACCCCAAAAGTTAACAGCAGTTACTGACAAATGAACACGTGGTAACTAACCTCCATATTGGGACCAGCCCGAAGGCGGTGGCGAGGCTTGTGAGCTAGAGGTGGAGCTGGAGCTGGCGGAGGGGCCCGGCGACGACGAGGAGGACGACAAACGTGGGCGCTTCGGCGACGACCGCTTCACTCGATCTTGATATTTCCGGCGAGCGCGCAATAATTCTCGTTCTAGTTTTTTCAACTTATTTTTAATGCTATCGCAATCACTCGACTCGACATGGGTACGTTTTACTCTTTGTTTTGATGCTGGAGCAGGGGCATAGCTACCGCCGTATCAGCCGTATCAATTCTGCGGGGCCCCCGGGCTTCGGGGGCCCCCGACGTGCGTAAGCAAGATTAATAAAAACTAAAACTGATTAAAAATTACCTAAAAACTTCAATGGGACATGAACGCCTGTCAGACCTGTCACTATTGACCATCGAGGCAGAAACTTTAGAAAAATTAAAGTCATCATCAGCTATAAATGATTTAATAAATCAGTTTGCCGGAAAAAAGGCAAGAAGAGTGTACTTTTAATTTGAATTGTGTGTAAAAATTTTGTAAAAATTGACAGATAGATAATTATTAGTTATGATGATTAAAATTTCTTTTAATTTTATGCAAACATATTTTTTTTATTTTGTGAGAAATCTTTACCCTTCATAAGGGCCCCCAAACAAATTCTGATACGGGGCCCCGCCAAGGCACGCTACGCCACTGTGCTGGAGGCACTACTTAGGAAGAGATTTTTGGCATTAGTAATCTCGGTTCAGAATTCTTCCCCGTTCTTCCGTAATGATGGTGAGGCTTCTAACTTGACGTCAAGTTGGGAGTCTCACCAATGTACCCTAATATCTTCGGTTCCTTTGAAGCACTCTTGAAGAAGAATTTTTTTTGTAAGTATATGGTTCTTCAAGAACAGTGCAGTGGTTTTTGTATACTGCGATGAGCCTCACTGAACGACCTGAATATCCGAATGGCTGAAATTATCTGATATTGCCTTGCTTTATGAAGTACCTACGTCGACAAACTTTTGAAAGGATATTCAAGATATCATCTTTTAACTCTGCTAAATGATGATGATGGAATGAAAAAAACTATAAGTACAAGTGCTTGTAATTAGTGTCCGACCGAAACTGGTTTTTCGGCCGAAACCGAACATTCGGCCGTGGCTTCATTTTCGGCCGAAACCGAAACTGCCGCCCAAAACTTGATTTTTTGGCCGAAACCAAACTTTCGGTCGGACACTACTTGTAATACAATATGTATCAGAAAGGTGAAATAATATTGAAGGGTGTATATGTATATCGTGTAACGAAATACCTACAAAAATATCAGATCTAATATAGCAACTTTTTTCTTTCATATAAACTTAATAATTACTTTTTATGTGTGAATTTTCGCCAACCCTGTGATTGAAGAATAAAAGCGTACGGGCTCCCTACGCGCTAGTGTCGTTGACCGTAGTAGTGGTAGGTAGCGTAGGTAACGCAGCTGATCGCTCGCGCCGCGCCGGTCGCCGCCCGCGCGCGCCTTAACATACCTATAGTTAGGGAGGCGCATAGGGGAATTTTCGGTAATACTCGAGCGTGGCAGTTTAAGATATGAGAGATACCTTAGACCTAATAGAACAACCTTGTCAAGTATTTAGCTCTATAAGTAGTGACGCGCGCCTAGGATCGACGATCAGATTAGTAAAAAAAAATCGATAGTCTGAAATACTCAAGCGCGTCAGATTAAGATATTGGGGGTTGATTTTAGTGTTTTAAGACTAAATTTAACTAATCTGACGATAAGTCCTTGACGCCGCCAAGTTATAGGGTCGCGAACTTGTAAAAAAAACGTTAATCCGGCATTCTCAAACGCGATTTTTTTATTTTTTATTTTGAAGAATATAATCTAAAACTTACTAAAAATACAAAATCTGCCGGTTTCCGCATGACCGGAAGTGTGGAGGAGCCATTTCGTCTTCCGAAAAACGCGTTGCGGCATATAAGTCGCGAATGATACATTTTACACAAAAAAAGTTTAAATAAACAAAAAAGGTAATTTTATTTTACACAAAAAATGTCTCTTTACATTTTTGTCCAAAGTTAAAACTTTTTGACTTGAAGCATCATATAAACTCAAACTCCCGGTTTTTTGAGTATATCTCGAAAACTGAGGTTTTTAAAATAAATTGATATGAAATAACGATGATTAAATTATTGAACTTTTATTATATCTCAAAATTTTTTTTTTCTAAAGCTTCTCGACATTTTTCGTGGACTCGGAAAAAGTTACGCGTATCTGTATACAAAAGTTTTATTAACATGTACAGTTCCATGTATGTATATTATTCAATAGCCTGTTGATCCTCAAATTGTTTTTTGTACGTACCGTAACTCGTAAGCAAAACGAAGTGAAGAATTAAAGCAAAAAAGAGGAATTTGCCATAAACATGTAATACAGACTGAGCGCTTCGCGGAAATATGCCGTCCCACCAGTATTTTTCCTTTATTTCGCAACATTGATGGTGGGGAAAAAAGCGGTAGAAGGGAATTTTCGGTACACCTTAATATATATATAATTCCCCGTTTTATCAAGGAGAAAGAAAGGAAAAAAATAAACCAAAAAACCTTTTTCGGTCAGATTAAGAGAACCCACCAACATTTTTGTCAGATTAAGAAAATATGCTTTCAGGATACCAAGATAAACCTCCCTTATGAAAATCTGACGCGCTCGAGTATTGCAAAAGAACTATTTTTTTTTGCATTTTCAAACATTCATCGTAACTTATCGTCACGCCCAAATCGTCAGTTTTTTTAAAGGGAGCTTCCTTGGGGCCTACTTAACACCCCTTCCGAAAATCTGACGCGCTCGAGTAATTTTTTTTTTTTGCATTTTTGACTACTTTTTATGCCTACCCCCACCACGCAAACCGGCAGATTAGTATACCGTTGTTATCAGAGGCACTTGGGGCATACGTAGTATGAATATCTGACGCGCTCGAGAATGCCCAAGTAACTGTTTTTTTTTTACATTTTTGAAAAACCGTACACGCCAAACCCACCGCTAAAATGGTTTTTACCATATTAGCTTTTCTTTTCGAAATTATTTTATCTTTCGATTTTGATAGGTCTCGACGGCGCCGTTGAATTACGCCATTTAGCTACCTCGCATCCCTAACTACTACCTATTTTATTCTAGGGTAAATGTTATTGGAAATAATAAAAGTTATAGCAGTAATCATTTATTTAAAAAAAATTAAAGGTAATAGCGTAGTTTTTATTCAATAATAAATTTAACTGATCAAAACATTGTCATTAAACAAGTAATACCTACCTACATACTAATCGTGTAGTTTCATCAAACTTTTCCACTTTGGGATTTGGGTCCAACCTACTATTGGTTTACACACACATTAATACCGCACAATAACTCAAAATGTCCACCCGTGCGCAGTGGGTACTACCAGCCGCAGGTCCCGGTGCCACGAGTAGGCGTACAGGTGCGCGACCTTGGGGGGTTTGAGCGCGGAACGAACCAGCCTCGCGCAGACGCAGACACTTGACAAATTCTCCCGAAGCAGCTGAAGGATAGCATCTGCTGTTCATCCAGCAGTCTACCTTCGGCGAAGCGCACGTGACACAGCTCCCTAACTCGACTGATATTGCCATCAGGAGCACCGACACAAAGTCATTTCATAAGATTCACTTGAATAATCGCGAGACACTAGCGACTGTTGCGAGTCATATTCTTTGATATAACACGTCTTCACTCGTTGATAGATAGGAAGCAACTAAGTTTATTGTTTTGAAAATGAAAGAATTTGCCGATTTTCTAAAATTTTGTTGTAGGGTTCAGTTGAAAATTAGACATAACCCTATGAAAATAAAAGACGTAAAAATAATTTTAAGCGATACAAGGATAATGAACCAATTAATTACATAATTTACTTTTGCCAATGGTGAAATAATAATAACGTGAAATAAGATAAAAGACTTAGAATTAGGAATATTTTTTAAAACATACGGAACCACTCAATAAATAGAGGGTGGAGCTAGAGTCTTTAATAACGCCGCCGCCGGCCCTTTGACCTTTGCGCAGTGTCCTTATTGGCCAAAAAGGAGCGCGCGGGCGTTCCTAGTAATCAATGAATTTTTCATTGATCTAAGACCGCAATCCACGTGGACTAACAAAATTCTATCAAAGACTAATAATGTCAGATATTTACGTAGGTAAATTAGTAGGTTTTCTTTAAAACTATTGGAAAAAATTTAAAAAAATGATGGAGTATTATCGGGCCTGTTGGCTCAGTTGGTAGTGACCTTCAGAACCGGAGCTCGCGGGTTCGATTCCCACTGAACAACATGTTGGCCTACAGTTGTGTGAATGAACATATCATTTTTCTTTGTGACTGGGTTTTCAATAATTATTTAAGTATGTCTATTAGTTATTTAGTACTCATAGTGTAGGCTCGGTCTAGTTTTTCGTAGGTAAAAACACGATGTCTTATCTGTACCATGTTTAGTCACTTAAAAGAGAGTTCAACAGCATTTAGCAGCTGATTTAAGGGTTGAAAATGATTTTTTTTAATGATAACTTCAACGTTGTTTTACTCCAAATTTATAGTATAGGTATATTAAACAAGAGACATTTTTCACGAACTGTATATAAGCTACTTTATATGACCCTTAATTATTATTTCACCTTTCTGATACATATTGTATAAGTTTGCTTATTTCAATATTTTAATCAGTTTAAGACTAATTATATCGACAAATTTAAATAAAATTTCAGAATCTGATGGTGAATTAGAAGGTCTAATTCCAGAAGTTTCAGATGTTGACATTAAACTGTTATCAATTGAACCCGAACCTCAAGTTGGCGATGACAGACAAAGCTTAGGTAAGACAAATTGTGTGATTTTTTTTATAAAGGTCTACTCACGCCCTTATCACAGAGGTGGCTGGCATAGGCACCCACTTTTCACCAATGTATTCCATCCCTTCCTTTCACCAATGTATTTCTAGTCCACTCAATAAATAACCCAAAAGGAGGTATAGAGTGCGTGAGCTAGGACCTAAGCGATTTCTTCAGAAGTTGTTCAGGGTGCTTAGGGAGAAAAAAGTCTCCGCGTCTAGGAGGTCCGCCGGAGCGGGGGGGGGGGGAGGGATTAATGTTCCCACTTTCGAGTTTTTCGCTAATATCTTTAAAACGGTGTGTCGTAGAGAAAAAATATCAGTCGTAGAGAAAGAAAGCTCATAAAATATTCTGCAACTTTTGTCTTATAAACTAGATGTCGCGCGGTGCGCGAGGCCGCAAGCGGCCACGCGTGTCTCGGTGGGGTCTGATTTTGACAGAAAAATAGAGTCTTATTTTGGGCGTCCATCTTGTTTTAGCCATTTTAAGTCTAAAAATAATGAAATTTTGCTAAATATTTCTTTTCATGGCAACACTGTTAACTGAGATCCACAATCGCTCCATACAAGCCAACTTTCCAAAGTGTTGCCAACTGGCTAAAAAATGCCGATTATTATTAAGAAAATTGATTTTTTTCAGTAAAACAAAAATATCGGAGCGGCCATCTTGTTTTTTCTATTTTTCGGGATTTTCTAGTAAACTACAGGATATACCCTATGCGATGACACCAAACACATCCCTGTAGCATATCGGCATCTAGGAGATCAATTCGGGTCTTTTGAGGTCTACCCTAAAAATTAAATCAACCATAACTTTCAGTGTTGCCAGGCGAAAATCAAAAAACCTACAAAAGGTCATAAGGAGAGATAAAATGTTTCACTGACTGTCACTTGTTTTTGCAAAATGGTAAAATTTCGATTTTTGACATTTTGCGTTTAAAGTAAAAAACCGGCCAAGTGCGAGTCGGACTCGCGCACCGAGGGTTCCGTACAACCTTGCAAATTTATGGTTTTCGTAATTTTTCCTTTATCTATGCTATAAGACGTTGCTTCGTACCAAATTTCAAGATTCTGAGTTCACGGGAAGCACCCTGTAGGTTTTGATTCCCTTGCAAGTGTCGAAAATTTGCGGCATAAACGGCTGTATCTTTTGATTGCGTTGGCTTAGAAGTTTGATTTTTTCACAGCTTCAAGGGACAGTAGACCTGAGTAATTGATATAAATTTCAGCTTCATACCTCCACGCGTTCCTGAGAAAAAGGGTCTTGACAGACGGACGGACGGACGGACAGACGGACAACAAAGTGATCCTATAAGGGTTCCGTTTTTTCCTTTTGAGGTACGGAACCCTAAAAATACGCCAAATTCCGGGAAAATTCTTAAACACGGCAACACTACGTAGCAAGACCTCTAACCCCGCTATACAGACCAACTCGCTCAGGTGTTGCCATCTTGCCGAAAATCGACAATCAAAATGTGGTAAAATTAATACTTTTCTTTGGGAGCAAATCACCGGTCGGCCATCTTGGTTTTTCAAATTTTCGGGATTTTCTGGTAAACTACAGGATATGCCCTGTGCGATGACACCAAACACATCCCTTTAGCATATTGGCATCTGGGAGATCAATTCGGGTCAAGTGGGGTCTAAAACCACTCCAACTTTGAAACACTACTACGCGGCCGCCATTTTGTTTTTTCAACTTTTTTAACTATTTTCGTAAATCATCTAAGCAGTACTACAGATTCCCAAAATTTGAACCCAATCGGCCGGAAAACAAAAGAGATACGATAGGCAACCTTGGCCGCCATTTTGTTTTTTTGAAAAGTCGGAATTTTCCCGGGGTCACCCCGCCATCTTGAACACTTTTCTCATATATGACTTGTCTCCAAAACGACTCCTTCTGGGAGAACAATTATGTCAATGAGTCAGTCAGTGAGTGAGTGAGTGGTAGTCGAGCTTTATATATTATAGACTAGATGTCGCGCGGTGCGCGAGGCCGCAAGCGGCCACGCGTGTCTCTGTGGGGTCTTATTTTGACAGAAAAATAGAGTCAAATTTTGGGCGCCCATCTTGTTTTAGCCATTTTAAATCGAAAAATAATAAAAAAAAAATTAATTTTTTTTCATTGCAACACTGTTTACTGAGACCCACAATCGCTCCATACAAGTCAACTTTCCAAAGTGTTGCCAACTGGCTAAAAAAGCCGATTATTATTAAAAAAAAAACTTTTTCAGTAAAACAAAAATAACGGGGCGGCCATCTTGTTTTTTCTATTTTTCGGGATCTTTTAGTAAACTACAGGATATACCCTATGCGATGACACCAAACACATCCCTGTAGCATATCGGCATCTGGGAGATCAATTCGGGTCTTTTGAGGTCTACCCTAAAAATTAAATCAACCATAACTTTCGGTGTTGCCAGGCAAAAATCAAAAAACCTACAAAAGGTCATAGGGAGAGATAAAATGTACCGTTGACTGTTACTCGTTTTTGCAAAATGGTAAAATTTCGAGTTTTGACTTTTTGCATTAAAAGTAAAAAAATACCCAAAATTTTGGGAAAATTGTTAAACATGGCAACACGCCGTATCGAGACCTCTAACCCCGCCATACAAGCCAACTCGCTCAGGTGTCGCTATCTCGCCGAAAATCGACAATCAAAATCTGGTAAAATTCATCTTTTTCTTTGGGAGTCAATTACAGGGCGGCCATCTTGGTTTTTCAGATTTTCGGGATTTTCTGGTAAACTACAGGATATGCCCTGTGCGATGACACCAAACACATCCCTTTAGCATATTAGCATCGGGGAGATCAATTCGGGTCAAGTGGGGTCTAAAACCACTCCAACTTTGAAACACTACTACGCGGCCGCCATTTTGTTTTTTCAACTTTTTAAATAATATTCGTAAATCATCTTAGCGATTCTACAGATGCCGAAAATTTGAACCGAATCAGCCGGAAAACAAAAGAGATACGAAAGGCAAGCTTGGCCGCCATTTTGTTTTTTGAAAAGTCGGAATTTTCCCTGGGTCACCCCGCCATCTTGCACACTTTTTTCATATATGACTTGCCTCCAAAACGACTCCTTCTGGGAGAACAATTATGTCAATCAGTCAGTGAGTCAGTGAGTGAATGGTAGTCGAGCTTTATATATTATAAACTAGATGTCGCGCGGTGCGCGAGGCCGCAAGCGGCCACGCGTGTCTCTGTCGGGTCGTATTTTGACAGAAAAATAGAGTCTTATTTTGGACAGCCATCTTGTTTTAGCCATTTTTGATAATTTTCTATGTGAATATAGTAAATTTTAAGTATAAGTCGGAAAATAATAAAATTTTGTAAAATATTACTATTCATGGTAACACTGTTCACTGAGACCTACAATCGCTGCATACAACCCAACTTGCCAAAGTGTTGCCAACTTGCCTAAAAATACCGACAAAAAATATATAAACCCAATTTTTTCAGTAAAGAGAGAATACCGGAGCGGCCATCTTGTTTTTTCAGTTTTTCGGATTTTTCTAGTAAACTACAGGATATGCCCTACGCAATGACACCAAACACAACCCTGTAGCATATTTGCATCTGGGAGATCAATTCGGGTCTTTTGAGGTCTACCCTAAAAATTCAATCGGCCATTACTTTCAGTGTTGCCAGGTGAAATTCAAAAAACCTACAAAAGGTCATAGGGAGAGATAAAATTTTCCGTTGACTGTCACTTGTTTTTGCGAAATGGTAAAATTTAAAGTTTTGACATTTTTCGTTAAAAGTAAAAAAATATCCCAAATTTTGGGAAACTTGTTAAACATGGCAACACTCCGTAATAAGACCTCTAACCCCGCCATACAAGCCAACTCGCACAGGTGTCGCCATCTTGCCAAAAATCGACATTCAAAATCTGGTAAAATTCATCTTTTTCTTTGGGAGCCAATCACAGGGCGGCCATGTTGGATTTTCAGTTTTTCGGATTTTTCTGGTGAACTACAGGATATGCCCTATGCAATGACACCAATCACGTCTCTATAGCATATTGGCATCTGGGAGATCAATTCGGGTCTTTTGAGGTCTACCCTAAAAATTCAATTGGCCATAACTTTCAGTGTTGCAAGGCGAAAATCAAAAAACCCACAAAAAGCCAAAGGGAGAGATAAAATGTACCGTTGACTGTTACTCGTTTTCGCAAAATGGTAAAATTTCGAGTTTTGACTTTTTGCATTAAAAGTAAAAAACTACCCCAAATTTTAGGAAAATTGTTAAACACGGCAACACTCTGTAATGAGACCTCTAACCCCGCCATACAAGCCAACTCGCTCAGGTGTCGCCATCTTGCCGAAAATCGACATTCAAAATCTGGTAAAATTCATCTTTTTCTTTGGGAGCCAATCACAGGGCGGCCATCTTGGATTTTCAGTTTTTCGGATTTTTCTGGTAAACTAAAGGACATGACCTACGTGATGACATTTAAAACATCCCCGTAGCATATTAGCATCTGGGAGATCAATTAGGGTCAACTGGGGTCTAAAACCACTCCAACTTTGAAACACTATTACGCGGCCGCCATTTTGGTTTTTCAATTTTTTAAATTATTTTCGTAAATCATACAAGCGATCCTACAGATGCCAAAAATTTGAACCGAATCGGCCGGAAAACCAAAGAGATACGATAAGCAAGCTTGGCCGCCATTTTGTTTTTTTGAAAAGTCGGAATTTTCCCTAGGTCACCCCGCCATCTTGGACACTTTTGTTATAGATGACTTTACTCCAAAACGACTCCTTCTGGGAGAACAATTATGTCAATCAGTCAGTGAGTCAGTGGTAGTCGAGCTTTATATATTATAAATAGACTAGGTGTCGCGCGGTGCGCGAGGCCGCAAGCGGCCACGCGTGTCTCTGTGGGGTCGTATTTTGACAGAAAAATAAAGTCTTATTTTGGGCGCCCATCTTGTTTCAGCCATTTTTGATAATTTTCTATGTGAATTTTGTCTTTTTTTAGTAAAAGTCGAAAAATAATAAAATTTTGAAAAATATTACTATTCATGGTAACACTGTTCACTGAGACCTACAATCGCTGCATACAACCCAACTTGCCAAAGTGTTGCCAACTTGCCTAAAAATACCGACAAAAAATATATAAACCCAATTTTTTCAGTAAAGAGAGAATACCGGAGCGGCCATCTTGTTTTTTCAGTTTTTCGGATTTTTCTAGTAAACTACAGGATATGCCCTACGCAATGACACCAAACACAACCCTGTAGCATATTTGCATCTGGGAGATCAATTCGGGTCTTTTGAGGTCTACCCTAAAAATTCAATCGGCCATTACTTTCAGTGTTGCCAGGTGAAATTCAAAAAACCTACAAAAGGTCATAGGGAGAGATAAAATTTTCCGTTGACTGTCACTTGTTTTTGCGAAATGGTAAAATTTAAAGTTTTGACATTTTTCGTTAAAAGTAAAAAAATATCCCAAATTTTGGGAAACTTGTTAAACATGGCAACACTCCGTAATAAGACCTCTAACCCCGCCATACAAGCCAACTCGCTCAGGTGTCGCCATCTTGCCGAAAATCGACATTCAAAATCTGGTAAAATTCATCTTTTTCTTTGGGAGAAAAACACAGGGCGGCCATCTTGGATTTTCAGTTTTTTGGATTTTTCTGGTAAACTACAAGATATGCCCTATGCAATGACACCAATCACGTCTCTATAGCATATTGGCATCTAGGAGATCAATTCGGGTCTTTTGAGGGCTACCCTAAAAATTCAATCGGCCATAACTTTCAGTGTTGCCAGGTGAAAATCAAAAAACCCACAAAAAGTCATAGGGAGAGATAAAATGTACCGTTGACTGTTACTCGTTTTCGCAAAATGGTAAAATTTCGAGTTTTGAATTTTTGCATTAAAAGTAAAAAAATACCCCAAATTTTGGGAAAATTGTTAAACATGGTAACACTCTGTAATGAGACCTCTAACCCCACCATACAAGCCAACTCGCTCAGGTGTCGCCATCTTGCCGAAAATCGACATTCAAAATCTGGTAAAATTCATCTTTTTCTTTGGGAGCCAATCACAGGGCGGCCATCTTGGATTTTCAGTTTTTTGGATTTTTCTGGTTAACTACGGGATGTACCTAAAAAGATGACGTGCCACTTGTAACTGTACAATTTCGGCAACCATGCGTCTAATTCGGGTCAAGTGGGGTCTAAAACCACTCAAACTTTGATACACTATTACGCGGCCGCCATTTTGTTTTTTCAACTTTTTAAATTATTTTCGTTAATCATTTGAAAAGTTTTACCGATTCTAAAAATTTAAAACAAATCGGCTGGAAAACAAAAGAGATACAATAGGCAAGCTTGGCCGCCATTTTGTTTTTTTGAAAAGTCGGAATTTTCCCGGGGTCACTTCGCCATCTTGCACACTTTTCTCATATATGACTTGCCTACAAAACGACTCCTTCTGGGAAAACAATTATGTCAATCAGTCAGTGAGTGAGTGAGTGAGTGGTAGTCGAGCTTTATATAACCAGTTGAGCGCCTACGTAAGCATAGTTACGAAAAAAAAAGGACCGTCTAGCGCCCACGTAACTATAGTTACTTAGCTGACTTGTCCCCGAAAAACATTTTTTATAATTGGTAACTCTAAGTTAGCTTCTCACAACTGCTACTAGATGACTCTCTATTAAATTTTGTATCTTACTTAATGCCTTTGCTTACACAAAAGCATAGAGTTTTAAAAAATCTTAAAATAAAAAAATGTGAAGTGCGGATTTTGTGACGTATTTTTTAAAGCTCTGTTCTTACCTGTTATTTTAATATAACTATTCAATATTTATATTAGTGTTGTATATCAATAAAATCCTCAAGATTAGTACTTCCAATTATGTAAAACTATCATATCGATATCATATTGATGCGACGACAAATCGACATGAAAAAATATGGTCGTAGCTCGTCGGTTTTTCGCATTGATTTTACAGTCTCTTTTTTTGAGAACTTTTAATTATTAGTTGTAATTTAGTTTTTATACAATATGTATCAGAAAGGTGAAATAATATTGAAGGGTGTATATGTATATCGTGTAACGAAATACCTACAAAAATATCAGATCTAATATAGCAACTTTTTTCTTTCATATAAACTTAATAATTACTTTTTATGTGTGAATTTTCGCCAACCCTGTGATTGAAGAATAAAAGCGTAGGGGCTCCCTACGCGCTAGTGTCGTTGACCGTAGTAGTGGCAGGTAGCACCTGCGCGCGCAGCTGATCGCTCGCGCCGAGCGCCGGTCGCCGCCCGCGCCTTAACATACCTACCTATTTTATTCTAGGGTAAATGTTATTGGAAATAATAAAAGTTATTAATAGCAGTAATTATTTATTCAAAAAAAATTAGAGGTAAAAGCATAGTTTTTATTCAATAATAAATTTAACTGATCAAAACATTGTCATTAAACAAGTAATACCTACCTACATACTAGTCATGTAGTTTCATCCAACTTTTACACTTTGGGATTTGGGTCCGACCTACTATTGGTTTACACACACATTAATACCGCACAATAACTCAAAATGTCCACCCGTGCGCGCAGTGGGTAGGTACCACCAGCCGCAGGTCCCGGTATCACGAGTAGACGTACAGGCGCGCGACCTTGGGGGTTTGAGCGCGGAATGAACCAGCCTCACGCGGAGGCAGACATCTGACAAATTCTCCCGAAGCAGCTGAAGGATAGCATCCGCTGCTCATCCAGCTTTCTACCTTCGGCGAAGCGCACGTGACGCAGCTCCCTAACTCGACTGATATTGCCATCAGGAGCACCGACACAAAGTCATTTCATAAGATTCACTTGAATAATCGTGAGACACTGTAATGACTGTTGCGAGTCATATTCTTTGATTATAACACGTCTTCACTCGTTGATAGATAGGAAGCAACTAAGTTCATTGATTTGAAAATGAAAGAATTTGCCGATTTTCTAAAATTTTGTTCTAGGGTTCAGTTGAAAATTAAACATAAACCTATGAAGATAAAAGACGTAAAAATAATTTAAAGCGATACAATGATAATGAATCAATTAATTACATAATTTACTTTTCTCAATTGTGAAATAATAATAACGTGAAATAAGGTAAAAGACTTAGAATTAGTAATATTTTTTAAAACATACGGAACCACTCAATAAATAGAGGGTGTAGCTAGACTTTTTAATAATGCCGCCGACGGCCCTTTGACCTTTGCGCAGTGTCCTTATTGGCCAAAAAGGAGCGCGCGGACGTTCCTAGTGATCAATGGATTTTTCATTGATCTAAGACCGCAATCCACGTGGATTACAAAATTGTATCAAAGACTAATAATGTCAGATATTTACGTAGGTAAATTAGTAGGTTTTCTTTAAAACTATGGGGAAAAAAATAATAATGAAGGAGTATTATCGGGCCTGTTGGCTCAGTTGGTAGTGACCTTCAGAACCGGAGCTCGCGGGTTCGATTCCCGCTGAACAACATATGTTGGCCTACAGTTGTGTGAATGAACATTTTTGTGGGCTTCGTGACTGGGTTTTCAATAATTATTTAAGTATATCTATTAGTTATTTAGTACTCATAGTGTAGGCTCTGTCTAGTTTTTCGTAGGTAAAAACACGATGTCTTATCTGTACCATGTTTAGTCACTTAATAGAGAGTTCAACAGCATTTAGCAGCTGATTTAAGGGTTGAAAATGATTTTTTTTAATGATAACTTCCACGTCGTTTTACTCCAAATTTATAGTATATATTAAACAAGAGACATTTTTCCCGAACTGTATATAAGCTACTTTATATGACCCTTAATTATTATTTCACCTTTCTGATACATATTGTATAAATCGATTCTGCATATTATAAGCTATCGTAACGTAATTTTTATTTTTGTGTAGCTGTAGTAGTTTGGCTGCTATCATGTTTTTAGTAAGAAGGTAGCGGCCGCTCGGTGTGTTTTTCCGTGCATCGCGAACGCGGGCGCTCAAGGCATTTGTGGCTTAGCGGAGCGGACGCTCAACTGGTTATTATAAATAAATAAATAAATATTTATCAAATTCCTACCCGTTTTCGAACTACACGTTCCGAAAGAATGAAAATTTTCGAATAAACTACTTTTTCACACCACATGCTCGACAAAGCCGGATTATATATCATACTAGCGGATGCCCAGCGGCGTTGCCCGCGCGGATTCCGTTTATTCCCGTTCCCGTGGGAATTTCCGAAAATCCCTTCATAGTGGTTGCTTACGACATACACACACCGGCACAATTAGCGGAACAGAAAAAAAAAGGAGAAAAAAGAGGGAATTTAGAACAATGAATGTAATTTTTAAACAATATATTATTTAAAATGAAACAACAATTAAATTAACATGTTTTGACATTCATTTGTAACACCATACTTAAAATTTTATAAAAATAAAAATTAAATTAAACAAAATGCATTTTTCTTCGATTTTTAATTATAGAGAAACAGCAGAAAATTCAAGATTTTCCAAAGTTTAACAACAATTTCAATGACTGTTCAATATCGAGTGTTTCCTCCTCGTGCTCTGATGAGGGTTTCCATCCGTCTGGGCATGCTGCGGATGATGTTATCAATGGTTTCTTGGGGCAACCTCTGCCATTCTTCAAGTAATGCGTTTCGCAACTCGTTGAGATTATTGGGAGGGGGCATTCTTGACTTTACACTCCTCTTTAGCAAGTCCCAGACGTGTTCTATAGGGTTCATATCGGGGGACCGTGCTGGCCACTCCATCACCGTTATACCAACATGGTTTAGGTATGTCTGTACTGTGCGAGCACTGTGAGCCCGAGCATTATCCTGCATTAGAATGAAGTTGTTACCAATAAAGGGGGCAAATGGCACAACATGTTCTTCTAAAATCTCCCTGATATACCGATCAGCATTCAGATTCCCGCCATCGACCACTACTAACTCCGTACGAGCTCCTAAACATATTCCTCCCCAGACCATAATTGAACCGCCGCCATATGCAACTGTATTTTCAAAATTAGACGGGATATACCGTTCTCCTTTGCGTCTCCATACTCGCTGCCTTCCATCAATTTGATTTAACATAACTCTGCATTCATCAGTAAAAAGAACCTGTCCCCAGTCGTCGAAGTCCCAATCACGATGTTCACGACCAAAGTGTAGACGGTTTGTGCGATTGATGTCTCTCAAGTTTTGGGGCTTTGGCGGGCACATACGAGCCTATACCCACTTCTTCGAATCTTCTACGAACTGTCCGCTCACTCATCCTTACTGCTCGTACCTCTTCCAGTAAATTTCGAGCCTGCACCGCCGTTAGTCTCGTGTTCCGTCGGACTTGAAGTTGGAGAAAACGGTCATCCCTCCTTGAAGTACACCTTTTCCGGCCTTGTCCTCTCCTTCTCACTAGAGCATTCGTCAATCTGTATCGTTGGATGCTACGATAAATCGTTGATAACGATCGACGAAGGCTTCTGGCAATCGATCTGTAGGTTTGACCATTTCTCCTCATTTGATCTGCCCTAATGATTTCTGATGGCGTTAAATCAGGCATGCTCGTAAATTATCAATATGCGAAAAAACTCAAAAGCCTCAAAAACTGCAATTCAAAGCTTTTCAAATGGAATTCACGAACCTTCTAAAAACGGACAAGCGGTGGAAAAAATGAATCAATGAAAATTAAAACAAAAGAATGAAAAAAAGGGCAGTCGCTTAGTATTCCATTTTTAAATTAAAACCCAAATTTAAAAAAAGCTTGTTTAGCCGGCCAGTAACACGCAAAAATGCGTAAATACTCCCTTTTTTTTCTGTTCCGCTAATTGTGCCGGTGTGTGTATTTAAGACACCTACCTACATACCATATTTCAAATAGCGGGTGCCCAGCGGCGTTTTCCCGCTTGGATTTAGTTTATTCCTGTTCCCGTGGGAATTTCCGAAAATCCCTTCATAACAATTTCCTAGATACGGCCCCGTTAGAGTTTTATTATATGTATAGATAACTCGAAAATGTCCATCCTACGCTTTTTATCGAATATCCCTATTTCACAGTAGGTACAGTATTACGTTTGACATTTGCCTCTTAATACACTATCACTATATTATAAAAAAAGTTAAATAAGAATTATTTTTGACGTGACAACGTCTTATAAATTGATGGAGCCGGCGGCATTCCCGAAAAAGTGTGACGTATGCGTCGTTCCAGTGCAAGCGAAAGCGCGCAACGAGCAACAAAGAGGCACAATCTATTCCATCAGTATTTTCTTATGACGTTGTCACGTTCAACTATCGTCAGTAAAAAGACTTTACAGACAACCGATTTTTTTTAAATATAAAATTACGCTTTAAAATGTACGAATTTGTTATAAAATTAACAAATGAAAAACAATTATTTTAAACAAGTTATAAATTTAATTATTTTTAACGTTTTTATTAATATCGTTTATTCCTTCAATTATATATTTTTTTTGTTGCAACACAAGATCAATTCAATTTAAACAATTTAGTTCATGCTAAAATACCTTCTAAACCGACTAAGTTTGATGTTCCTGGAATAGAGTTGTTTTTAAGACTCACTAAATTTAATTTTAAATTTAGCTTTAGGCATTTTAAGCGACGTGTTGGTAGAATCGAGTCCAATGTAGGTAGGTACTGTAAAACGTACGGTTTATCAAGATGCTCCGTCTAAAAACGAACGGTACTTTTAAAAATCTTAGCAAAGAGTATTTATGTTAAAAAAGTTGTTAACATTTTATGATAAAATTAACTTTGGGAGATAAAATATAATAAAGAAACATTTATGTGCATAATTCTTTAATTTAATTAAGTTTGACAGTAAATTCATCATCAGCCTACATTCGTCCACTGCTGGACATAGGCCTCCCCTAATGAGCGCCATAGCGCCCTGTCTTCGGCATGGGTGTAGCTAGGGATTTTTTCTAGGGGGGGCCATGGCCCCAGCCATGAATCGTCCGGCCACGGCGCGGCAAGATGGTATGTAGGAATGACAAGAGCTCCGCTCTTAAATTACCAACAACAAGGTAATTCAAATCGACATTGAAGTAAGGAAAAAAGAAACCAAAAATATATAAATAGATCATGTGCATCTGGATTGAGGGACCATTTTTCAAATTATTGAGAACGAAATGACCCTTACAAACTTTAGTAAAAATTTGGTAAAACTTAAAGCAAAGATTCTTATATTTCTTAAACGTGAAACAAAAGAGTTATGGTCAAATAACTTGAGCCCTCAATCCTGACTCCTTCATAAAGCGGCATAGCCTAATCTCAGAAAGTACTATCCCTGGGACAATAATTTTTATTTGAGTATTTAGTTAAGATTTTCTTAAATACATTCCCAAATCTTAAGAATGCGATAATACAGATTTATGGTGGTTTAGCTTGGGCCCTCAATTCGTGAATATCTGTAGGACTGATTAGTCAGTAAAACATGAGTTTATCTAAGGAAAGAGATGAATACTACTTTAATATATTTAAGTTCAATATCGTTGGTAAATTAGTTAAAAAGAAATAACAACACAAAATTTTATTGTTAAAAAGTAAATAAAAATTGAATTTTTTGAAAACGTCTAAACTGAGAGCCCAACATTTTCGGCAGTATTGTAATGAAGCCTTCTACACTACCGCACTTTAGGTTAAGTATTTTAACTAATTTTTAATTAAAATGCAACAAAGCGTCCATTCTTCTAAATTGGTTACTGAGTTTTAATTCAAGAGTGCTTTATTATATTTTTATGGTCACCAAATAAATCAATTTAAAAAAAAAGTAAATCAATTTTCTCTTAAAGTATGGCATTTAGAAGAATGGACGCTTTGTTGCATTTCAATTAAAAATTGGTTAATATACTTAAACTAAAGTGCGGTAGTGTAGAAGGTTTAGCCTAGTCAATACTGCCGAAAATATTGGGCCCTCGGTTCAGACGTTTTAAGAAAATTCGAATTTTATTTCGTTTTTTATAATCGAATTTTATGTCGTTATTTGGTTTAACTAATTTACCAACGATATTGAGCGATAATGAACTCAAATATATTAAAGTCGTATTAATATCTTTCCTTAGATAAACTCCTTTGTTTGGCTGATTCCTCAGTACAGATATTCACGAATTGAGGGCCCAAGCTAAACCACCATAAATCTGTATTATCGCATTCTTAAGGTTCGAGAATTTCTCAATGTAACTAGGTATTTAAGAAAATCTTAACTGAATTCTCAAATTAAATTTATTATCCCAGGGATAGTACCTACTTTCTGAGATTAGGCTATGCCGCTTTATGCAGGCGTCAGGACTTTTTTGTTTCACGTTTAAGAAATTTAAGTATCTTTGCTTTAAGTTTTACCAAATTTTTACTAAATGCCTTGTAAGTGTCATTTCGTTTCGCAGTATTTTGAAAAATGGGCCCTCAATCCAAATGCACATAAATAGATCCACTCCACGACCTTGAAATTAGCAAAATATGTTTTCAAACTATTTTAAGTTTTCTGTGATTAGCTTTTTGAAGATAGTTTTCGATTTCGGTAGTTGAGGATGAAGTTATTTTATGTATAAAGAAGGGTATTTTTCTAGGGTGGGCCCGGCCCACCCTTCCCCCCCTCCCCCCCCTAGCTACACCCATGGTCTTCGGCTTGACGCATCCAGCATATGCCTGCAGCCTTTGCAGATCGTCATCCCATCTGGCTGGAGGGCGTCCTACACTACGTTTGCCGAGTCGCTCTCGCTCTTAACGCTCTGTACCTATTGTTTTTATTCGTTTAACATAGTCCGAGTTTTATTTTATTTCCTCGCAAATGTGTTATAAATAGCCTGCACAGACGAGACACTTTTATCCCCGTATTTTTTTGTCCGCCAAAATAGATCGCTTACAACTTCATCGAGTAACGCACACGAGGGATTAAAAGTATCGCATACAAAAAGTCCCCCGAACAATCGCGGACATCGAGGGGCGGGACAGGACAAAAAGTACCTACGCGGCAGTCCCCGAAAAAATAGAACTAACGTGACTAGGCGCTGCAACGCACACGGCACACTCGAGTCTTCGCTACGCGCTCGATAGGGATGTGACATTGATCGAAAAAAATATCGATTATTCTTTTTAATAATAATGGATTTTTGAAAAATAATTAATTTTCTTAAAAATAATCGATATTTAAAAATCGATTATACGAAAAATAAATACCAATTTATATGAAAAATTATCATTTAGGGATTAAATGTCGAATTAGGAAAAAAAAATATATGGTATTTTTAGCTTATTTATTATTATTAACCAATTCATAACAACAATTCTTTTTTCTGGACCAATGCACATCCTCATCATTGTCAGAATAACTTTTAGAGTGTTTTACAACTGACAACAACTCCTCAAAAGTTCCAACCGACGTTTTATAATATTTGAAGAATCTTTTTGGATATTGTTTCAACCATAGCAAAAAATTCGAAATCTATGGTTTCAACTGAGCATGCTTCTCATGAAAATATCCATTCATTAATCGATCCGATATAAAGGGATGGACTCAGTATTCTCTTTTAAAACTACTTCTCTTTTTCTTAAACTTCATATAAATTACAACACAAACGTAATCTCAGAATATTCGCTTCCATAGCGTGCGCTTCTCTAAATTTTCGGGGGACAAATGATAGCACATATTTTTTTACGATTCGGGGGATTTTGTCCTCCGAAGACAAAGTCCGTCGTCTGCGCAGGCTAAAAACGTCGTATGACATACGTGCGCTTTGATAATTACAGCCTCTGCAATATCGCCTCGGCTGTAATTTTCAACTTACCGCACTTATATCATAATGTACTAAGGAAACGCAGGATGCTGTTGGGGTCTTCTATGATTTGTCTAAGGCCTTTGATTGTTTCCATGATGAAATTCTCATTAGAAAACTACGTCACTATGGAATACAGGGCCGCGCTCTTGATTTAATTAGGTTTTACTTGAGTAGCCGGATACAATGTGTTGATGGGAACGGCTCAAAATCGTCTGGATCGGCGGTTTGTATTGGTGTACCGCAAGATTTAAGCCCATTTCTATTTCTTGTGTATATAAATGACCTACCCAACCGAGTTCAACATGAAATAATACTGTTCGCAGAATATACATCTCTACTTTTTAAAGTTAAACGATCTATTAAGTCTTATGACGAAGTGAAGGCTATTAATTATAATTATTATTGTAAACCATATTTACTAGTAAGACATGAGATTAAAAAGAGCTGCCCTTGAGTTTCTTGCTGGCTCTTCTCGGGGTACTGCATTTGGAACCAGCAACTCGTCGGTGGAGATGGGCTGCTTGCTGTTTACATTTAGCCAATCTTCATGGATGAGTTTAGTGTGCCTTGTTATTGACGTTTCAAAGTGTATTTTGTATACCTACTGAAATAAATGAATTTTGTTTTTTTTTTTACTATTACCACTTTATAAACTAACACTATGGTTATTTATACTGTGCTATTATGGGTAGATCATGATTTAGCATTTTTCGTGTTTTAACAATAACATAGAATAGAATATTTTTTACTCTTCAAACTATATTTTTATTGTCATAACAAAGATACAAGTTATCTTTGAAATATATTTTACACTTTTTGAAAGTATTATTTTGTTTTTCAGATTATTGGAAACCAGAAGACTTGCATAATGAAGATGCCAGTGATAGCTCAGAAAATAGCAGTTCTCTTGTAACAAATTTATCCATAGAAAAGTTACAAACTCTTGAAAAGGATGTTGATATTTCAGACTCCAGTGATGACGAATATATTCCACTAGGTATGTCTAAGAGAGCCATTAGACGTTCAATCTTGATCGCAATGCAACTACGAACAAGGATTGATGTGGTTTGACAAATAATTTTAGGGTTGCATTTTGAAACAATATTCTTTTTGTTAGTAAGTAAATCGCAAGATGAAAGAAATCCATCATCAGATTCTTTCAAAAGAGAAACTAAGTATACGATACGACACTAAATTAAAAATTGCGATACGACAAAATATGAGTTTAGTATTACCCTGAAAAAGGCTCTTTAGTATATCGGTACCTACGAAAGTTCGGTTTGCACCTGTCATGTCTTGTATCAAAAGTTCAAAAAGAAATATTTCTCATAGCTCGGGTTCGGTGACAGTTCACATTTTTCCGTTTTACGCATACAACTTTCGAGTATGAAAAATAGATGGGCCCAAAAATAATTAATATTTTATTATTATGTCATTGCAAAAATACAATTATGATCGCCTTTAAAATTGTAAATTAAAATCTCAGACTATAAATCAAGACAAATATAAAAAACAACTCATAAAAACAGATATCTTAAAAATAGGTAGGTATTGCGTGGAACGGATCTTTTACTCTTATAGATTGACACTACTGAATCTAAATTCGTCGATGAATCGTAGCTTTTCGGCGGGAATCGGAAAAGAGATGTAAGTAATGAGTTTTGTAAAATTTTCATTCTTTTTTTGTATATTTTGGGTTTATAATAGTGATAGTGTATTATGCAAGTAAATGATGAGTGTATTATGTGGCAGGGTCTTTGAAAGTGTGCAATGATTGGTAGATTCGATAAATAAAATTTATGATATTTTCGTATTACATTTAAAAATCGATGACAAAAAATAATACCTGTAAATAAGTAATCCTGGGAAATTTAATCATATTCAATAAAAACTAGTTTTATGAGAGAAGGGGGCAAACGAGCAGACGGGTCACCTGATGGGGAATGACTATCGTCGCCCATGGACACCTGCAACTCAAGAGTCACAACTGCGTTGCCGGCCTTTGAGGTGAGAGTAGGGGAAGGGGGAGTGTGGAGGGGAGGGGGGGGGATTGGGGCATCCGGTTACCTCACTCACTCAACGAAATGCAATACATTGCTTTACGCTGGTTTTCTGTGATTTTATAACTCAAGAACGGGCTCACCTATCGTCGCCTTAGAGTGAAATTCTCGTATTTGAAATTTCATGGTTTTTTTTTATTACATATTTGGAAAGAAAACCTCGTAACGGACGTTCTAGTTTTACTCGAGTAAACATCATAGACATGGTGCACCATCTATGACCTATAATGAGAACCTCGTAAAAGCACTCGTATGTCAGTCTGCTGTGAAAACCTCGTAAGAAAGTGCATGCGTGGCTGCGAATTCAATAGTTCAAAGTCGTTTTTTCAGTATAGTTATACTATTTTCTGAGGGAAATAAGTGCTTTTGATGTTATAAATAATTTGGTAAATTGTATTAATTAATATTTCAGAAGTTATTGCAATTTTTGTTACTCGTTTGATAGAAAAACTCGTACAATATATCTCTTGTTTGAAAACCTCGCAAACTCACTTACGAGGATTTTTTTTTACACAAAATAGCTGGAAAATAAACCACGTATGTGTGGTTACGAGGTATTAATGATTAGATATTTGTTGATAAAGACTCAGAAAATTATCAAACATGACTACCTACGAGGTTTTCTCGAGGTTATATTGAACCTAATTAGGAGATTTTGGATTAGAGTGGAGAAAAGGGCGCAAAAACACGAAAGAACGTCCAATTATTCTTAATAACTTTATGAAAGAGAATGAGATTCAGATATTTAGCCACGCAAGGTCATGTAATTTTTATTCATTACGGAAATGTCAAACTGTACCTACACAATTTAGAAGGTCCGCATCCAAAAGCCCTTAATTACTTACTTACTTTTTTTATAACCAGCATAAAATATTTAAAAAGGCATGCAGAGAGTACAAAATTTTCTTTTAAAATACAAATGACGGCAAAATTCGAAAGCGCTGCTGTATGTTAGAAAAAATCAAAAATATCAGAGACTGCTTTTGCTTTCTGAGCTGTGTCGAAGGATGGCAATAGTCAGCAGTCCAAACCAAAATTTATGTGAAGCCAGGCGCTCAACGAAAGGTCAAGATGGTTCAGCATCTTAAGATTTATAGTTATTCGACTTTTTATAAATTTTTTGACTACTTTAAACTTTTTTTACTAAGAATTTTCCTAAAACAAGAAGAATTTGTAATCACAAATATAATTTAATGTAAATAACTATTTTTATTTTACCCGGTTTCATTGATTAACTTGTAACTGAAGTCCAAATAGTGAGTTTTTTGTTAGAAAACCTCGTAAGTGACATTTAACATGTTTAGGCTAATAATGTGTAACATATCACTCTATTATTAAAAAAAGTAGTATAATTACATACTAAAACAGGTATAATCCAATAAGCTTTGGTAACAAAAAATTTCAGGGCGCGGTTTTTTCTTCCTCCTGTAAAGTTGCTCTTTTTCTTATACGAGGTTTTCACTCTAAGGCGACGCTATCCAAACCAAATTTTTAGGCTTTATGCGGACTATTTAGCAGATGTGATGTGAAGTTTGCTTAAAATCTGTCGAGTGTTTCTTCATTTATACGTTGCGAAGCACGTACCGGGCCGCTAATAAAGTATAAAATCGATTCTATTTACTTTACAAACTTACTCGAAACTTTAGAAAAATCGGTTGGATTTCATTAGGACACATCACTTCATTGAACTGTCACCGAACCCATGTGATGTGAAATAGACTATAATGGGCTTAGAGCATTTTATCCATCGAATAGGCGAAGGGCAGATTAACATTCGGTTAAAAATGCTACCTAACTATAACTCTATAATTTATTTACTTAATAGTTTTAAATTGCTAAGGCTTGATTCATCCAAAAACTTTGGGTACGGCAATAAAATTAAGAAACTACATTTCGACACCCGACCTCGCCTTGCGTGGCGTGTTCAATGTGTAGTGATTCCACGGGAACGGGAACAAACAAGATGCCCAAGGGCAGCGCCGCTAAAATGTCGCAATATAGTCTACCTATAGTGATAAAATAATATCATAAAAAAAATATTTATGACACAACGGAAAACAATGTAGGTTTCCTACCTACGCATTTATTCGTTTTCTTTTAATAATAAAAATATTTTTTTACTGTATTATACCCAGCTGGCCCATAACATTTTTATCACTAAGGCAAGATGGATGTAGAAGGAGACAAACATTTTCTATTTAACTTGTTTGCGAAAAAATATTTGTCAAATTAATTATAAAAACTGAAATTATAGTTAATAAAGATGAGAGTAAACAAAAAAAAAGTTTCTAAATAAGTAGCTAGGCCCAATTAAGCCCAGGAGCCCGCCGGCGGGCTATCACAAAATGCCGCCATTCCGTTATGCAGTGGCAGCCCGCCGGCGGGCTGGCCTACCCAGACGACTTTAAACCTTATTTGTATCACCATTAAATACATGATATTGAATATAATTTACTACCGTGATCTAGAATAAATTCTGAATCCGTTGATATCCAAAGCTACACATGTTTTTTGTTGTTATTTATAGAAAACCGCTTCCAAACACGCGCCATGTGACAAGTCATAAAAAAAATGGCCACTTCATAGTAAATTTTCGGTGTCGGATTTCAAGTGGTGTTCAATTATAAACAGGTTGAGTTGTTTATCTTAGACGATAATACGATCTTTCTAGTTGGTGTTTAGTTACATTGTTTATAAATTTGAGTACTGTGGTAATATTGGTAGCAAATAATCTGTGATTATTCTCGAAATAGGTCCGAGTTTTTATTTACGAACAGAAATGAATGACTTGGACTCATAGTACCCCTTTGTTTTTTACATGTGGCAGCACATAATCTATCCATAGACAAAAATACATTCACAGTAGGATATTAATCAAAGTAGTTTTTTTTAGGTGATCATTTTTTTGGGAAAGTTAAACAAAAAAACTTTAAAATCAAATAACATTTTCTTGTGGTTTTACGGGCTAGTTAAAAAGCTTTTGAGAATAGGTACCTAGATCATATAGGTCCAAACATGACTTGCAGTTACATACTTATTTTGTTATTGATTCTTCACGTAGGGCTTGGCTTATTTTAAAAGGGCTTGGTTAATATAAGTCTGATCACACTGTTCTAAATTCATATTCATATTTTCATATTCATTTATTGCACATTGTAACACAACAAGAGTATGACGTACAGACCCTGTCGGGGTGTAGCAATCTAATCTAAATGTAAATAATTATCATTCATAAACGTTTCTATTTTATAGTAGCTTTTATATATTAGTATCTGTTTAAGTTTGCTTTTTAAGGCTTTTTGAGAATCTAATAATTTAATAGATTCTGGAAATTTATTAGGTATAAGTAAATAAGTATGCTTCTGTATAATGGGATATCTCGAAACATTTCTATTCTTGGAGCTGGCAGAATTAATTTATTTGTCGCTTTTAACACAGTTGTTAGTCACTACTCACTATATACGATATACACTCCCGGACACATCTATCGGGCCACCTAGTGTTTTAAGTTTTGACGGTCCCTAGCTAAAAATAAATGTTAGGTTAGGTTAGGTTGTAGCCCACTCGAGAGGGGAGGTAGTAGAAGAGTGGGCGTCCGTATTGGATCTCCGCCTCCTTAACAACGGTACCGTCAGCACTTGTGTGCGGTGGCAGGGAGAGTCAATCGTTGACCTGTCATGGGCAACTGCATCAGCCACACGCCTAGTGTTGGGGTGGAGAGTAGCAGAAGAAATGGTCACTCTCTCTGACCATCGGTATATTGTGTTCGAGGTGGCACTCCGCCCTCCGGGAAATGAGAGCCGCCGAACAAATAATCGACCACTCCGCTGGTCCATTAAGCGACTCGACAGGGACTTGCTCGAGGCTGCAACCATCGCTGCGTCTTGGTCAGACTCGTTATCTGATGGGGTCCCGTCAGATCCTGAAGAGCGGGCGGTATGGTTTAGGAAGACAATGACGGAAATCTGCGATGTTGCGATGCCTCGAGCAAAGTCCTTTCAATGTAAAGCGGCATACTGGTGGTCAGAAGAAATTGCGCAGTTGCGCCAGGTCTGCTTGCGGTCCAGACGCCAGTACACCCGCTCACGGAGGAGGCGAAGTGCAACGGCTGACGAGAGGGACACGGCCTACCGAGCATATCGACAAACCACCAAAGCGCTACAATTGGCCATTGAAGACGCCAAATGTCGAGCTTGGTGTGAGCTTCTCGAAGAGCTGAACAAAAACCCTTGGGGTAGGCCGTACAGGATGGTCCTGAACAAACTTCGGCCATGGGTCCCTCCCATCACGGAAACCATGAATCCCGAACTGCTGGGGACAGTTGTTAGCACGCTCTTCCCAAGAAGCAGATACAGACCCTTACTCCCGGCCAGTCCCGGCGCCACCATCGGATCCCATCACCTGGTCTGACCATTATATTTATATTGGCTGGCGGTAACCAATGAAGAGCTAGACCGAGCCGTCAAGCGACTCGGGGCTCGTAACACGGCCACAGTTTAACAATCATACAGTTGGCTCACGAATGTACTTGTGCAGAGCAACGGAGGGGGCCTTGCGGGGAAGCGAGCGACGCGGACCGCTTCTGACGAACTCGCTTAGTTTGTCAGGTTAATCGTCGGGGGCTGACGCGAGCGCGTTTCGCTCGTTCGAAATCGTTGTTACGAGTACAAAACTCTCATGATGGTGTTACCGACATCACAACAATTTCCAAAGATCTATTCGACATACCCATAATAGTTATTAAATAACAATAACTGTTTTTGTGATATATTCAAGTTAATTTTCTCGCAGTGCGCTTAATAAATCGCAGGTCAATGAACACTTATCTAATATGATCTTTATTTATTTTTGATTGTAACACGGTCACAGAATGTTACACTTTTTATTTTACCCGACTGCCCCAGAAGAGTAATTTATCTCCTGTAGACTAAACGGTGTGACGGATTTTAAAATTCGAGGTGGTGTTTTATTAGTCTTCATTTCCAGGACTGTCTTTATCTGGGGGTGGAAGGGGTGCATTTGCGAAAACAGATCGCCTTATACCTACCATGTAGGTACCATGCGTAATCTGCTAGTTTAGAAAATTACTTAACATTGTACCTATACCTACCTCTAAAATATGTATAGGCACCAATTTTGTTTACGAATATGCCTCGTTAAGCTTTCGGCACATTCGCATTAGCAATGTACTTACCTAATTCGCAAAACCAACAATGATCGCGTGCGGCAAATTATATAATAATACTTTTTAATAATAATTGATCGTGTGCATTTGAAAATGTTTTTTTCATCTATATTTAATATGTAGGTACATACCTACGTATTTCAATAAATGATTTTGTGATTGAAACCAAAAAATATTTTATTACCAATTTTGTGACAACCCTTGCATAAATACGTAGGACAGCGTCAATACCTACGCCGGCGGCGGCATCGCGCGCCCACAAAGGCGATATCCAACTGTATGATTGTTAAACTGTGACACGGCACCAGGACCGGACGGAATTCCAGGTCAGGCTTGGGTTCTGTCGCTTAGGGCTGGCTTAGAGGATAAATTGAGGAAGCTATTCACCAGCTGCTTCCATTTCGGTGTGTTTCCCTTGGGCTGGAAAGAGGCCAAACTAGTTCTCTTGAAAAAGGAAGTCAGGGCAGCTGACTCCCCTTCGGCTTACCGACCTATCTGTTTGCTCGATGAGGCCGGCAAATTATTTGAACGAATAATTGCCGCTCGTCTTGGAACACACCTGTGGCTGGATGGACCAAACCTGTCGGACGGTCAATTTGGCTTTCGAAATGGCCGTTCGACTGTGGACGCCATACTCCGCGTTCGGTCTCTGACGGAGGTGGGCTGGCGTGCGTCATCCAGAAGATCCAACAGCTGGGACTTCAGATTGCACCCTTTAAAACCGAGGCTATGTGGTTTCACAAACTGCCTCGAGGGAGGGAACCACCTAGCCTGATGGTGAAAGTGGATGATACAGAAGTCCAGATCAAGCCGTATATTAAATATCTCGGCCTCATCCTGGATAGCCGCTGAGGTTTTGAAGAGCATTTTGACCGTCTTGTCCCTCGAATCCAACGGGTAGCGGGTGCTATGCACAGACTGCTGCCCAACCTCGGGGGAGCAAGGGAAGGAGTCCGACGCCTCTACGCGGGCGTCATAAGATCTATAGCCCTGTACGGGGCTCCTGTGTGGTCTAAGAGGCTGGCCATTCGACGCTGCAGGACAAAAGTCCTCAGTGTTCAGCGCACGATGGCCTTGAGGATAGCACGGGGGTACCGTACGGTATCTTACGAGGCGGCAACAATCTTGGCACGCTTCCCCCACTAGATATACTGGCGGAGATGGATGCCAGAGTCTACAATAGGCTACGGCGGGATGACGAATCTTTGAAGCCGATAGAGATTCGAGAGGAGGAACGAAGACGCGCACGCGAGCGATGGCGCCAGCGGCTCCATGAGCCGCAAAACGTGCAACAACGCACCGTCAGCGCTATACTGCCAAATTTCGACGAGTGGCTGGAAACGACAGGGCAGGTTTCATACCGCCTGGCCTGACCCAGATAATCACCGGTCACGGTTGTTTTGCACACTACCTCAATCGGATCGGGAGTGAACGAGTGGCGAATTGTCACCATTGTGATGGGGACCTGGATACAGCACAACACACCCTCGAGGAGTGCCCGGCCTGGGTCTCTGAAAGGGGTATCCTGGTCTCTCGAATAGGTCGGGACCTCTCCCTGCCCGCTATAGTCAAGGCTATGGTGGCGGAGGAGAGGTCATGGAAGGCAGTGGTGGCTTTCTGCGAGACAGTGATGACTCGCAAGGAGGCTGCAGAGCGGGACCGCGAAAGAGCCGATCCCACTCGGAGACGGAGGCGCCGGGCTGGTGGACGTCCGGCGTATTAATCCTGTAGCCCGGGATTAGAATAAGGCTACGGTATCCCCTACCTGTCGTACGAGGCGACTAGAAGGGGACTCGGGGTTAAGGCAGTCGAAGCGGGGGCTCCGGCTGTCTACACAAATGACCCCGGGAGGAAGGGCGGCAGGGCGCATGGTCCCGCACTGCTGCAAACACGGGACTGTACTGTGTAGCTGTGTGCTAGGGAGGATCTAGTGTGGTCCGTACGGAGATCCTAGATCCTTCCGTTCAAGCACCGAGGATGGCCATCGAGGGGGTTTTAGTGGGTAAGAATCCCACATAACTCAACGGTTCCCCCGGATCGTTGGGTATCTTGGCGAAGATTTTTCCCCCCCGTCAACAAAAAAAAAAAGGTTGTAGCCCGAAAGGCTCTGGAAGGAAGGTTTATAAGCTGTAACAAATTTTTGGCAAAAAAAGGCTACATTGCTCATGGGAAAGTTTGGGCATTGTGTCCTTTTGTTTGGGACTTTTGAATATAACAATAATTTCTAGTGTTTTTTGGGTGAGAACAGTGACTGAGCGTTTCGATGTTATATTCAGACAATGAGAGAATGCGTAGCTGGGCTCCCAGATGTGTCCAAATGGGTCTTAATATAAAGCTCGGGTCCTTTTTACAAGCTTTATTGATTATATAATGTTTTTCTTATCAGGTTTAAATTATTATTTTAAAATTTTCAGTTCTTTTTTTTAACAAGAACATAATAAAAGCTTGTTCTAAAAAAGATTTTTTAATTTTTTGCGTGCTTGCGGAGTCTTTTGGTGATGTAAATGGTTCTTTGTGAGGTAATTGCTTTTTGAAATAATACCTAATAATAATATATAATATAATCTCACGCCTTTTATCCCCGAGGGGGTAGGCAGAGGTATTCCATTACTGGTTATACCCACATTTCACGAGATATATTGGACCCCTAAACGTGATAGGTGGTGAGCCCAGCGCTGGACCGGGTCTGTTTACACATGTCTCAGAATTAATTCTGAGACCTGCGGGTTTCCTCACGATGTTTTCCTTCACCGTCGAGCTAGTGATAAATATGTACGTAAGTTTTGAAAAACTCATTGGTACATGTCAGGATTCGAACCCGAGCCTCACTGATCTTCGGCCGCCTCTTTAACCGTTCGAGCTATCACTGCTTTTTGAAATAAATATATTCGAATGTTGTAATCGTAACAGATTACCTACAGTGTCGCATTGGGTGCCAAACCTGTAAGATAGTATAGTATCTAAGTTGCTGAAATAAATAAATAATAATAGGTACATTATGGTACAAGTGTGTAATGTTGGTGATTACCGCTGAGGCGCCATTAAGACCCGAGGTGAGGGTCATAAGAAAGCCGAGGACGGTAATCATTAATACACACGTAAATCATACGACGTCTTTCAACACACTTGTGAATAAAGTAATGCAAAAAATACATTTTATATAGTGAACTAGCGACCCGCCCCGGCTTCGCACGGGTGCAATGCTGAATTTTCTTTGCTATAAACCATTCCTGAACCCACTCAAACCCACACAAAAAGATTCATCAAAATCGGTCCGGCCGTTCTCGAGTTAAATCGTCAGGAAGGAAAACCCGACTTATTTTTATATAGTATAAAAAGTTTATTTAAGTCGTCGCGAAGAAGTCGCGAAGATACTTATTTAAAATTAATTCAACTATGTATCCTTAGTAGCCAGATATTGGTTATCTGGAGCAACTTTTATAAATTCTTGAACATCGTCAGACTATAAAACCTTTGATTTTTTGCTTCTAAATCCATCGGATAGTCTCTTTAGATAAGCTAACAAATAAGAGTATGTCTTTAAGACTACTCCGTTTTTGTTCGGACTGTATTTTTTAACATTGCGTAAGTATAAACACCACAAAAGCTAGGTTTGTACTTAGAAATAATTCTTTAAAGTATGCCATGACCACATTTTCTGAAAAAGACTGCGTATTCTTGTTGTTTTGCCATTGTATGAAATTTTGGTACGCTAATAGATATTTTTCCTTGGAGTTTTCAGATAGTAGGTAAACTTTCCATAACGTTATGGGCTTCACATCTTATATCAGGCGGCGTACAACATAAATAATTTTAAGCTATTGCATAGCTTCTATCGCGGGCCTTGAGCGCGGGGACCGAATCCAGAAATTCCGTAACAAAAAAAAACCTCACGCTCCCCACTCCGACGGGCACGGAGGTGTGGCTTGAAGGCCGTGCATTGTCTAACGTCGTTTCTTTTCGGCAGTCTTGTTGATACAAAATGCTATGCAATAGCGGCAGTCCCCGAGTGCCACACGTCTTTTTTCTTCATAAAGTCGGTTCAAGTACTTGTTGACATTTTAATTAATAAATAACTAACTATAATTTCAACAGTGAAAACGAGTTATGAAAATTCATTAGTTTTCCTATGCGCGCGCATCTAACAATGGCGATCGGCCATAGACTAAAATAATGAGGTTTCTTTTTTTTGGTTTGTTTAGCCCCGTACAAAATGGGAAATTTAAAGTTTTTTCAGAGAAAACAAAAGTTCCAATTGAGAGAAAGTTTAAGTTAAAATTATCTATTTCAATAACAAGTTGCATGAAATGAGCAAGCAACATGTATATTAATTTATTTGTAGTATTGAACACAATCTTTTTTGTATCGAAACTTTTTAAGAACAACGCAACTCAACCAATAAAATTTAAAAAAATATCTAACTATAACTCACTTGTGTTGTGAATAATAGTAATGCAAAAGTCACAGTTTGATTAAAGGTGTCATTATGGGCCTAATTGCAGTGAAATTAGAGTAGTATATAATTTTAGTAGGTACGAGCTCATTGCAAAACTATGTGAAACTAATGGGATTTATTGCCGTGGTTATTGTTTATTCACGCAGGTATATTGATAAACCTAACTTTAACCTAAGGGATTGGGGCTGCTTGGTTTGAGAATGTTGCTTTAGGAGCTGAGTAAGTATCTGACAAATATGTGGGGATTATCGGAACTAATCGGAAGAGTATAATTATTTAGGAAATTGCGTGGGGTAAGGTTTGTCAAGTCTATATTATAGATTACAAAATCTTTGTTTGGGGAGCGGATGATCGTAACCTCTTTGTGGTTTTGGTTTACCTATGTAGTTTCACCGTTACGCTTTAGCTCATATCAGTTATCCGGCAGGTGCAGCAGAACTCTCCTAGGATTTTTATTAATTATTAAGGAAGAAATACTAAGAAGTGCGAACATTTTGCATCAAATTGAAATAAGTTCAATTACAATTATAGTTTAACAAAGGTTCGCAAAATTCGTAAGAATTAAATGGAAAAAATATGCTAACCATGATCGTTCTCACCTGGTTGAAGTGCTGTTGTGGCGAAGTATGGTCAGGAATTTGTCACTTTTGTGACTCTGGCGAACAAATTGGTCATATAAAATCTGTCTTATACGACTTTCGGTTATACTATTGTTGAATAGATGCTATTAGAAAACTACAACGCTGTGTAACCGTTATTGCTACAACGATTTAGTCCTGTGACTAAAAGGTCCTATTAAATAAGATCAGTAAACTTTTTTACGGTTTAGGCGCAGATCGTCCCATTCGCAAAACGTCCCACCGAAAAAAAATGTCCTGTTCGCGAAACATCCTATTCGCAAAACGTCCCATTCGCACGAAGTCCCATTCGCAAAAAGTTCTATTCGCATAAAATCCCATTCGCATAGTCTTAATTATTACAAAAAGTCGTAACTAATAATAAACAATAAAATCGGATAACTTTTAATTCTTAGAATTCAATAGTGTTTTTAAAATTACGAAGAAAGATAATTTATAATAAAAACTACTTTTTGTAATAATTAAGAGTAACATTTTATTTCTCCTACAGTTTACTGGTATCATGCGTAATGGGACATTGTGCGAATAGGACTTTATGCTAATGGGACCTTTTGCCAATGGGACAATATGCGAATAGGACTTTTTGCGAATGGGACTTTGTGCGAGTGGGACCTTATGAGAATGGGACATTCTGCGAATGGGACGTTTTGCGAATAGGTCATTTTTTTCGGTGGGACGTTTTGCGAATGGGACGTTCAGCGCCTAAACCGTTTTTGACGACTACTTTATACAACGTCGTATAATGGTACGAAAATATAGTTTAGGTAAACGTTTTTACAGCTGTATTATGCAACGTCGTATAATGGTGTCCAGTGTATAGGTTAGGTAAGCGTTTTTACGACTGATTTATACTACGTCGTATAGTGGTGTTAGTGTATAGGTTAGGTAAACGTTTTAATGACTTTTTTAAATATCGTCGTATAATGGGCCAGATTTTAGGTTGGGTAAACGTTTACATAACCGATTAATACGACGTCATACAACAGTTCGATAGAATGGTTCCGTCTCTTTAACCGTCGATGGTCAACGTAACCTTAATACCTACGACTTTTTTTATAGTGAAACCGTTGCTAAAATGTTATTTTTAGACCTGTATACAATAGAAATAGTTTCCTAAGAATTATTATATGACGTAAGCGATATTTTGCTACCATTACAGAGTTTTAAGCAGACCTAAAAATTAAATAGATAAAGGTCTAACTGGCACTTTTTTTTGCAAAGTAATTGCAATACAAGCATTATTATTATCTTATTAAGTGGATTAGGCGCAAAATGCCACATTCAATGCGAAAATGGCATTTTGAGAATGTAGCATTTTGCGAATGGGGCGTTTTGAGAATGTGACATTTTGCGAAAATCGAATGTGTCATTTTGCGACCCATCCTCATACATAAAATAACTTCATCCTCAACTACCGAAATTGAAAACTATCTTCAAAAAGCTAAACACAGAAAACTTAAAATAGTTTGAAAACATATTTTTCTTATTTCAAGGTCGTGGAGTGGACCTGTTTATGTGCATTTGGATTGAGGGCCCATTTTTCAAAATATTGAGAAACGAAATGACACTTACAAGGCATTTAGTAAAAATTTAGTAAAACTTAGAGCAAAAATTCTTAAATTTCTTAAACGTGAAACAAAAGAGTTATGGTCAAATAACTTGGGCCCTCAATACTGACGCCTGCATAAAGCGGCATAGCCTAATCTCAGAAAGTAGGTACTATCGATGGGATAATAAATTAAATTGTAGAATTCAGTTATTAAGATTTTCTTAAATACATTGAGAAATTCCCAAATCTTAAGAATGCCATAATACAGATTTATGGCGGTTTAGCTTGGGCTCTCAATTTGTGAATATCTGTACTGAGGAATCAATCAAACAAAGGAGTTTATCTAAGGAAAGAGATTAATACGACTTTAATATATTTGAGTTCAATATCGCTCAATGTCTTTGGTAAATTAGTTAAAATAACGACACAAAAGTCGATTTACTATAAAAAACTAAATCAAATTGGAATTTTCTTAAAACGTCTGAACCGAGGGCCCAATATTTTCGGCAGTATTGACTAGGCTAAGCCTTCTACACTACCGCACTTTAGTTTAAGTATTTTAACCAATTTTTAATTAAAATGCAACAAAGCGTCCATTCTTCTAAATACCATACTTCAAGAGAAAATTGATTTAGAATTTTGACCAGAGGGCTGGCAGCTATCACTGTCAAAAGATCGGCCTAGCTATCCAGAGAGGGAATGCTGCCAGTCTTCTGGGCACTGTCCCACATGGTTCCTCTTTGGAGGACATTTTCTATCTGTAATTATTGTAAATCAATGTATATTTTCTTTGTAAATAAATGTATATGATATCAAAAAAAAAATTCTCTTTAAGTATGGCATTTAGAAGAATGGACGCTTTGTTTCATTTTAATTAAAAATTGGTTAAAATACTTAACCTAAAGTGCGGTAGTGTAGAAGGCTTCATACTACGAATAAGGATTATTCCTTATTCGTAGGCTTCATACAATACTTAATACAATACTGCCGAAAATGTTGGGCCCTCATTTTAGACGTTTTAAGAAAATTCGATTTTTATTTTTAACAATTAAATTTTGTGTTGTTATTTCTTTTTAACTAATTTACCAACGATATTGAGCGATATTGAACTCAAATATATTAAAGTCGTATTAATCTCTTTCCTTAGATAAACTCATGTTTTACTGATTAATCAGTACAGATATTCACGAATTTAGGGCCCAAGCTAAGCCGCCATAAATCTGTATTATCGCATTCTTAAGATTTGGGAATTTCTTAATGTATTTAAGAAAATCTTAACTAAATTCTCAAATAAAAATAATTATTATCCCAGTGATAGTACTTTCTGAGATTAGGCTATGCCGCTTTATGAAGAAGTCTTGTTTCAAGTTTAAGAAATTTAAGAATCTTTGCTGTAAGTTTTACCAAATTTTTACTAAATGCCCTGTAAGGGTCATTTCGTTTCTCAATAATTTGAAAAATGGTCCCTCAATCAGATGCACATGATCTATTTATATATTTTTGGTTTCTTTTTTTCCTTACTTCAATGTCGATTTGATTTACCTTGTTGTTGGTAATTTAAGAGCGGAGCTCTTGTCAGTTTATACTTAGCTATATTAGCGACTTAAACTACATAGTTTTGGCCAGGACACAGATAAAAGAAAAATAATTAGTATAATAGGATAGGATAACTGAAATCCATATGATTCCTACATACCATCTTGCCACTCCGTAGCCGGCCGATTCATGGCTGGGGCCATGGCCCCCCCTAGGAAAAATCCCTAGCTACGCCCATGCTGATGTATAGAAGTCGCTTGTTAACTTAGATAAGATGCCTGGTATTGTAGTATGAAAACAGATTTTTCACACCACTTGCTCCACAAAGCCGGATTATATATCATATAAACCTCACCGAAAGCAAGACATTATATCCCTTGGCTTTAGCCGGGTTATAATGTTATATGGAATTTCATTATAACCCTAGGTCAATAATGTAATTTTCACTTTTAATAAGCCTTATTGCTATGACGATAAAGTCTAATTTCGTTAAGCAAAATGTGGTGCACCCGCCTGCGGCCACGGTCGTGGCCAACTCGATTTTCGAAAACCGAAGCCACGACCAACTAGATTCGCACGATGTTCATTTGTTAAATCAAGGTAGATATAAGGTGAGAAAAGTAGAGTATATAACTCGGGAATAAAACTGTTTTTGTCTTGGGCGCTTAAGTCCCTCACTAAACTCAAGACTCAGTCTTAAGTCCCTCGCTGCGCTCGGGAGTAAAACTGGGAGTCCTTCGTTACGTTCAGGATTCAATGTCGCGCCCGTGACATCAAACAGTGCTTTATTCCCTTGTGGTATAATCTACTATTTAATACAGTTGCTCAAAAAGTGGCGTATTGCACGGACGTATAGCGTTCGGGAAGTGGGCTATTACACACTCGAGCTTTTTCTTTACCTTTTCCTAACTCGTGCGTTTTCTTTCCCAACTGTCAAAATAATGTCTATTAAAAAGAAAAAACCAACCACGAAGTTTTTACAAAAAAAAAATATCATAGAAGTTTTTATGATTCAAATATTTCTAAAAAGAAGCTACTAATTTGTTTCAATATCAGATTTAATGATTTGATTCAATGAGTTACGTTAGGTTTCATTCCATCTCATTAAATTTCATTTTCATTTCATATCAATAAAAAAATTCTACTGAAGACTTGGTTGTATGGGCATAGTTCCCTTTGAATACCCAGAATGGGTGAAGAAAACAAAAAAAAATCTCTGCTTATATTTGTGATATCTAGAGTTAGACTGCTACTATACTGACTGGATAACTTCTAAAATAGGTTTATTGCGAGGAGCACAATTAAACACGTCCGCTCAGTTCAAACTATATTCAAAGAAGAAAGTTTTACGAATTACCCTCACATATATCACACCCCCACACTTATTATAAACATAAATACTAATTCTCAATAAACATACAACACTAAGTACTTACTTAAATCTAAGTGCGTGCCAAATACAAAATGCAAATTAAAAGTACTATTCTTAACTAACAAACATTTGAATAACAATGCTAACAAGTTACCTTTTCCAATATCAATCAAATTCAAAACCATATCGAATTACAGGTTTCCTAGTGCGTTTAGGACTGGGACTGTTCACGGGCAAAGGCGGCGGTGAGGACTCAGCCGGACGACACACGGCCGCTTTCTCAATAAATTCATTCTCACGATCTGTGTTTCCCCGCTCTCGCTCATACGATACACTCGCACCCACTAACCGGTTCGAGGCCTCGTTAGTCTCCCCATGAGGTAACGGCTGGTCCTGTATACTAGGACTTGGAAAGGTAAGCCCTGGCAGAAACGGGTCAACTCCGGTACAAGATGCCGCACTGGGTAACGGTAAACTGGGTATTGTGGACGTATTCTTTCTTAACTGATCTACATGTCTTTTTACTAGTGGACCGTTCTCTTTTTCTATTAAATAATTGCGGGACCCTAGCGTACTCTCAACTCTGCCCGCACACCACTTGTTATTTCCTACCCCGTAATCTCTCATCCATACTTTATCTCCCTCCCTAAAATACCTCTCCGTACCGCCCGCGTTGCGGACTTGACTACGCTGCACTTCCCGGACTCGCTCCTCCACCGCAAGGTCGCTCCGTAATAAGTCTAGTCTGGAGCGAAGATTACGCCTCTGAAGAAGCATGGCTGGAGACATTCCCGTGGTGCTATGTTCCACGTTTCTATATGCTAGTAAATAAGATTGAAGCGCAATTTCTACCTCGTGGCCATCGCGAATGGCTTTTTTAACTGCCCGCTTACATAATTTAACTGCATTCTCCGCGGCACCATTTGAGGAGGGATGATACACAGGCTCGAAAGTTAATTTAATACCATTTCTAACCATAAATTCTCCGTATTCCTGACTGGAGAAGGGAGGTCCGTTATCGGAAACAATTTCCCGGGGTATACCGAAACGCGCAAATGTTTCTCTCAATACTTTAATAACAGCTGACGCTGTCGTACGTTGCATCAAGAAAGCTTCTATCCATTTTGTAGAAGAGTCTATAATGACCAAAAATGTTTTACCGTGAAACGGGCCTAAAAGGTCAACATGGAGCCGCGACCACGGCTCTGAGACGTAGGGCCAGGGCTGCGGTGGCGCGCGGGCCGGCGCCGCGCTCTCCGCAGTACACACCGCACACTGTCGGCACATCGCCTCGATGTCACCGTCGATGCCAGGCCACCACACGTAACTCCTGGCTATACACTTCATTTTCACTATACCTAAGTGTCCTGTATGTAATTCCATTAATAAAGTACTACGTAATTTATCAGGTATCACTAAACGATAACCCCACATTATGCACCCCGTGTCTAAGTATAATTCATTTCGTTTTGAAAAATAATGTTTTAAATTTTCATCATTACAATGAGTGGGCCAGCCTGATTGCAAACATAAAAAGACTTTTCACTCAATGTCATAATCGTACCCTGATAGTAGCACTGCCCATCGCTGCATTCTACCGGCTGCCATGACGGGTATACCAGATTTTTCTCCAAAAATAGACACTAATGGCTTATGGTCGGTTCTGAGCGTAAATCTTCGACCGTAAAGATACTGATGAAACTTACGAATGCCAAATATTATAGCCAGTGCCTCTCTCTCTATCTGCGAGTAGGCTCGCTCCGCTGAGTTCAACACTCGAGATGCATACGCCACTGGGCGTTCGCGCGTTGCGGTCCGTCCCGGCACCGGCACCATGTGTGAGATTACTGCACCGACACCAACTCCGCTAGCGTCCGTCGTCAGCACCAGGGGAAACTCGGGAGAATAGTGTGCTAGTATCTCGCTAGAAATCAACACGTCTTTAACTGTCGCAAACGCATTCTGGCAACTCGTATTCCACTCATACTTAGCATCTTTTTTTAATAAGTTATACAACGGTTCTAACAAGGTACTAATGTTACGGACAAATTTCGCATAGTACATTACGAGACCCAGAAAAGATCGAAGCTCGGAAACGTTTTTAGGAACGGCTGCATTTTTAATAGCTTCGATTTTCTCTGGACAAGTGTGTACCCCCTCTTCACTTATTACGTACCCGAGATATGTAACCGATTTAGCGAAAAATATGCACTTCTCTTTTTTTATTTTTAATCCAAATTTTTGTAACCTTTCAAAAACTCTATTTAGATTGTCCAAATGCTCGCTGTCGTTGCAGCTAGTAATAATAACGTCGTCTAAGAAAACTCCCACGTTAGCCAAATCAGCAAACATTTGTTCCAGTTTCCTTTGAAAAATCCCAGGACTCGATGACAACCCGTAAATCAGCCTATTATATCTGAATAGCCCTTTATGAGTATTAATCACGGTGTACTTACTACTATCATCTAATACGAACTGCGCATACGCCTGTGATAAGTCGATTTTCGTAAATTTTTTACCCCCGTGAAGTTTAGTAAGCAAATCTTCCACCTTTGGAAGAGGAAAACGGTCCACTTCTAGACATTTGTTAAGAGTAAGCTTATAGTCACCACAAATTCTTATTGTGCCGTCGTTCTTTACCACCGGAACAATCGGCGTCGCCCAGTCTGACGTCTCGACCGGAGTGATGATACCGTCCTTTGCGAGTGCATCGAGCGCGCGCTCCACGGGCTCGCGCAGTGCGTAGGCGAGCGGTCGCGCGCGCAGGTACACAGGCCGTGCTCCCTCACGAATGCGCAGCCCCACCGTGCCTCCGGTGAACTGACCCAATCCGTCCGCAAACACATCAGAGAATCTGGAACTAAAGTCATTTAAATTAAACACTTCATCTTTACTATTCACTACATTACAATCAACAGTCGGTATTTTAAAATTTAACTCCTGTAACCATTGTCTACCTAGGAGGGAGGTTGTACCATTTTGTATGATATAAAGATCTAAATATTTGCTTTTATTGTTATAGGATACCAAAGGTCTAATTTTACCTACAGGAGTAACAGTCTCTCCAGTGTAATACTTTAACAATATATTGCATTTAATAATGTTATAATTTTGAAACAACCTCAAGTAGTTTTCATAGCTTATACAAGAAATAGTGCTTCCAGTATCTAATTCCATTACTAAATTCTTACCGTCAACCTTAAGGGTTATGTTATACGGAAGATATTTATGCAAACTATTGAAATTTAAAGAATAATTCTTTACCTCTTCACTTCCGTGGTCACTAAATTCGTCTTCGATTTCATTTTCTACAAAATGGTTGTGAACTGACTGTCCACTGCGTCTTGGACACACCCTTTTTAAGTGTCCCTGGCAATTACAAATTCGACACACATACATTTTGAATTTACATGTATTGAAATCGTGATTGACACCGCCGCACACCCGACAGGCACGGTCGGAGTGGGATAAAGGCGCGCGGCCGCCCGCGCCGCCGGTCGCCCCGACCTGACCACTCGCGGATCGTTGAGCGGTCGTGCACGATGACGTCATCTTGCCGTGTCTCCCTTGCGCGCCAGCTGACCCGTCGTTCCGCCGATATCCCGACCTTATTATATTTTGATGCATAATCGCTGTGGACCTAGAATCACCAGACAAACTGGCATTACCCTCCACCAGCGCTGCATTCGTTTGCGCCGTTTCCATGGCCGTTGCTAGTTTAACCGCCGTATCAAATTTCAAATCCTCCTCCGCAAATAACCTTTCGTCTCATAGTCTCACTGTGCAAACCACAAACAAACTGGTCTCTGAGACTTTCTGTGAGCCACGTGCCGAAAGCACACGACTTAGACATCTTCTTCAGTTCTGCTACGTAGTCTGCTACACCCTCGTTTTTATATTGTTTTCGTTGCCGAAATTTATACCTTTCAGCCAATAAGCTCGGTTTTGGCTGTAAGTGGTTCCTCATCGTAGTTACTAACTCTGCAAATTTTTGTGCGCTGGTTTCGCCGGAGTGCACAAATTGACCATTAACTCGTACGCATCATTTCCAATAACCGTAATTAATGTAGGCACTTTAATCTCGTCTTTAATTCCGTTCACAATAAAATACTGTTCTAGGCGCTCGACATACGTGTCCCAATTGTCCTTGAGCACGTCGAACGGACCGATCTTGCCGACCGACATTTTATTGTTCACACACTTCACACTTTTACACCAAGGTTGCGTTAAATCCTCGTCGCCAAATGTGATATCTAGAGTTAGACTGCTACTATACTGACTGGATAACTTCTAAAATAGGTTTATTGCGAGGAGCACAATTAAACACGTCCGCTCAGTTCAAACTATATTCAAAGAAGAAAGTTTTACGAATTACCGTCACATATATCACAATATTCTTTTACGGTTGGCGCCACCGCCATTTTCCAAAGATGTTAGTTGAGTTTATTGTGTTTTTAATAAATTGCTTAATTTTGCGCAACTGTATTAAAAAGTTGTTCAGTACACGCGCGGAACCGTCATTGCAACTTGTTCCGACTGTCCACCCTCACCTTCGGCTGTTCCTCGGCTCGGGTAGACATCTGTCGGAACTCTTTGCAATGACAGGCTTTCCGCACTTGTTATGAAATATACTATATTGTATCACTCGTAATCGTTATTATGACTAGAGTTACGATTATAATGACCAAGATGTTTTATAGAGTGAGAGCCCAGGCTTGTCAGACCTTCGTCATTTTGTAAAACCTCAAAGTTTGTCTGTGTATGTCCCTACTACAGGTGTAAACGATCCCCGAATATGAAGTTTGGATAACGGTTCCTTTGGAAGTTATCAAGCAGCAAAGGTCCATAAAGTTCCACCTGAAATTCGTTAAAGTTTAAAGCCCAGTTTTTATATATTTTATTTGGATTAATATTAGAAATCACGTCGTCCATTGTCAGACACTTGTTGCAGTGGAAACCCCCTGTCAGACCCTTGAACCATGGTGAATTGAGGGTATACTTTCATGACATGATATCTGCCCACATATAGCTACTAGGCCGAGTTTGATGTCATTTTCATATAATTCAAGGATGAGGAATTCATTTCTGGAATAAACTTTTTATCAGTCCATAGAAAAAAACGGAGTAACTTACAAAAAACCAAAATGTTGAAAATATTTTTTTAAGAATTTCGTCGCTCAGAAGTACACTATAACGATTAAGACTAAATAAAAAATATTATCTTATATCTCCTTTATTGCACAATATAAAAAGTATCATTTCAATAACATCCTCAAAGTATAGAAGTGTAAAAAAAAATATCAATAAGTATATCAATTCACCATGATTCAAGGGTGTCTGACAGGGGGTTTCCACCGCACCAAGTGTCTGACAATGGACGACGCGATTTCTAGTATTAATCCGAATAAAATATATATAAAAACTGGGCTTTACACTTTAACGAATTTGAGGTGGAACTTTATGGACCTTTGCTGCTTGATAACTTCCAAAGGAACCGTTATCCAAACTTCATGTTCGGGGATCGTTTACACCTGTAGTAGGGACATACACAGACAAACTTTGAGGTTTTACAAAATGACGAAGGTCTGACAAGCCTGGGCTCTTGGGATATTAGGTAAGAACAATCCAAAAATATTGAAGTACCCACTTCTTTTCTTAAAAGTTGTAAAACCTTTACGCGCGAGTCAAAAATAGATGTGATGAATACATTTTCAAATTGTATAATGGTTTAAAAACAAATTATTAAAAAATTTTGCTCCTGCAGCCCTAGCACCTTCCCTTAGTTTCATTACGGGATATCTAAATTGACGCCGCTTTATAATAACTTTCTCATCTGTATTATTATTAGTTATTAGCGAATGCCGAATACCCCTTAAAATTAAGACCTGTGATAGTTAATACCTTTATTGGACTCGATTCTGCAAACCACCTAAAATTCCTAATTTTAAGTTAGCTCTATTCTTTTCCACCGCTTTGGAAAGGAAAGGGACAGAAATAAGCGCCATATTTATTTACAATGTTAAAATAACAAAATTGAACCTTATGGACGCATTCAAATACACGTTTTTAGCAATTTTAGCAACGATAAGGTCATGGATAAAAGTGACAGTCAAAGTCAAATCAAATTAGTCAGTTTTTACATGTTTGACATTCCTCTATAATCTATGGTTTGTTTCTGTCCTTTTTCTTCTGTATTCTATAATATATAGAAGGATAGGCTAACTTATAATTAGGAAATTTAGGTGGTTTGCAGAATCGAGTCCATTTATATTATACATAAAAATTTCCTCCAGAGACACAAAACGAACAGCTGAAGACTACATTAGAAGTTTCAAAAGCGGAAAGCACATGGAGCAGCACAGCATACAATGCTTTCTATAACTTGACTGGGGCTATGGCAAATATGGTATATTCATCACCACAGGAAACTAAGAGGAAGCGTATTTCTAGCATCGATTCATCCGAGGGCTTTGAAATTATAGATAAAACTGATATAAATTAAAAACATATCAATTAATAAGTGTAAAGGCATTGTTGAAACGATTATAATTACTTAAAAGATTCATACAAGTATTTACTAAAATGTCTTAACTTAAAAGTTACATGACAAATTGTCCATACGGGCTAAGAGTTCCTGATGCTGTTTTTTTAGTGCTCGGAGACGTACAGTGTTAAGAGCATTCCGAGCTACAAGAGCCTCTAGCATAGGCTTTGCCATCTGCAAAATAGTTAAGTAAAATTAGTAAGACATACAATAGATATAGTTACTTATTTAAAAAAAAAGTATAAAACAACATCTAGAAAGTGAAAAATACTGGTACGCTTCCATCCAACAGATACTTGACTGAAAATTTTGTAAGACTTTATCCTCCCAGTTTCAAATTTAACAATAACATTAACCTTCTCAACAATATGTCCAATTGCTATGGTTTTGACAGCAGCATTATGTTGTTTACTGATAATATCATCTGTTTCACTTTGGCCTACTTCATTATTGTATGACTCATCCTCTTCTTCTTTAAGAATTGTTGGTAACTGAGTTAATATCTGAAAATAAGGTGAATGTTAGTAGTAAAATAAATTAGGAGTGTTTTTCAGTGGGACAGTACCTAAGGTTAAAAAATAATTCAAAATAAAATTTCAGTATTACCTACTAATGGCGGATACGACCAAATGCACCGTTCAACTAGGGTGGGAACAATGTTAGTCTCTCATATTATATTAGATTATTTTGTATCTTGTATCTGTATTTCAGATACTTTTATCTAAGATACGTCATATCTCTGGTTGTTGGTAGAACGGTGATTTACTCTTGAATATTAAGATACTAGCTTTTACCCGCGGCTTCTCTCGAGCACGTTTATTTAACCCCTTAGGGGTTGAATTTTGCAAAATACTTTCTTAGTGGATGCCTACACTGTTTAAGCTATCTATGTGCAAAATTTCAAGTTTTTAGACCAAGCAGTTTAGGCTGTGCGATCTGTGCGTTGATATATCACCAATCAGTCAGTCAGTTTATATTTATTTATTTATAACATATAAAGCTCGACTACCATCGTTTTATATATATATATATATATATATATATATATATATATATATATATACCTATATATATATATTCAAACTCGGAGTAAGAAAAACTAGTTTGGTCGAATCCGCCAAGACCTTAGATATTTACAGGTATTATTGTACTTTAATTGGTATAACATGAAGATTTACTCTAGAATATCTTGTGATTTAATCTTGGAATAAGATTATGGTAACTTAATATAGTATGGCTTTATTACCTCAAAATTATGCTGTATCAGGGAGTCATTACTATTTAAAATTTCCATTTCAATTTCCCTTCTGTTTTGACCTGAGCCTTCGTTCATTGACTGGAAACAAGTAATCTGTACCTAGAAATGTAAAAACTATTTTTTGACATTATCAGTTACCTTTTGGATAGTTTGAATTAAAACCCAGTGATATTAGAAATTGCGTATTTAGGTACTACCTAATTTGTTTGTTTTTATAATTAAACTGTATATAAGGATTTAGTTTTATTATTCAAAACCTTACCGATGGAGCTTTAGTTGCTTGTTCTAATAAGAATACCGCAAAAATAATTCCAACAAAACTGGAGTCCATTCTCTGATACATAGATTGTGTTGCCAGATCTACAATTAAAATATTTACAAGAAGTGTGTTTGTAAAATTAATTATATTACACTAGAATAATGTTTTTTTTTTTTTATTACCAACATGTGAAGGCCAAACTGTGATATGAGGATGTGAATGATACCACCCCACCACCCTAAGTGGTCGGCCAACTTCAGCTGCCAACTCCTCAGCTTTTAGAGTGGCCTGAACAAGCTGCTCTTCAGATATTTCAACACGATCAGGCTTTTTATCCAGACGGCGCAGGATTACAGATGAAACTATTGATACCAATGTACCATTATTGTGAACCTATACATTTAATGATAGTTATTGTAGGTACCTAGTTCTAGGATGAAAGTGACCCTCAATTAGTGAAGAAAGATTTTGTCAGCTCCAATGCATAACTAAAGTAGGTACTCTATAAGGACTCCATATAGTAGCTAATGCCATTTATTGTGCTTTCATGCGTAATATTGTTGTAGTCCTGTTCGATTCACTAAATGGATGTAGCAAAAAGGAATAGATAGTGGTGCAGGTGAATAAATGAGATTTTATACTTTATTACGCTCAAAACATCGCTTTTATGATTATTCTCGATTAAATTTTCCTGTATTGGGGGCTTTATCTGACAATAGATTCATAATAAATGACAAAAACTAAATGCAATTACACTAAGACCAAGTAACTTGATTGACATCAGAAATCTGGGGCCCCGGAGCTACAGGGCTAAGCGAGTGGCATAAGTTATTGCAGTAGTTTCACTCGCGTCAGTCCCATTCCCGTGGATAAATTATAGCCCATGTTACTCCTAGAAAAGTACGCTTTCCACTGGCAAGAATTTTTTAAATCGGCAAGACCGATAGTATCGGTCCCTTTCAATACAAACAAACAAAAAATCAAATAATTTCTCAATCCAGTTTATTCCAGTACCTACCCGTGAGAATTTTCAAAAATCTCGTCATTACGGTTAATACGGTTACGCCTACGACAAATAAGACACCCACATACCATATACCTAGATGTTGACCCGGGTACTCAGTTGTCTGCATACCAAATCTCATCAAAATCCGTCCAGTAGTTTTTGCGTGATGCGTGCACAGACAGACAGACAAAAAGAGGTTTTTTAGTATCTAAATCTACAATTTAAAAAATAAATTTATGTACAGACACGGTCCCGTTGTATAAATAGCGAGTGCCCAGCGGGGCGTTGCCGCGCGGATCCACTTTATTCCCGCTCCTGTAGGAATTTCCAAAAATCCCCTAATAGTGGTTGCCTATGATATATAAACACCTACATACCATATTTTAAATAGCGGGTGCCCAGCGGCGTTGCCCGCGCGGGTCGTTTATTCCCATTCCCGTGGGAATTTCCAATAATTCCTTCAAAGTGGTTACCTACGACTTATAAGACACCTAAATTACATATTATGTTAAGTTTCTAGGTGTTATAGTACATACCTATTTCTATTTTTACCCAGTTTTTTAATTTTCCCATGGGTTAGGTATAAAAAGTTATCCATTATCCCGCTGTAAAAAGTAGGTAGGTACTCTAGATGTTGACCCTGTTACTCACTTATCTCCACAAACATGCAAAATTCTTACATAAAAAACAGGCTCCATACAATTTCCTAAATCAAAAACTACAGAAATTTTCTCAAACAACATACTATGCTAGGATGCTTCAAATCAGATAAAACACAGGGTTCTGATTATCCCGCACTTCAAATGTGAATTACTGCCAAAATGTTGAACTATGAATTCTATTTTCTCTTTTTCTGTCCGCCACTTAAATACTAAAGAAACTACTATAAGAGCAACCGTCTGTTACTGCTCCAACAACCTGATGATTTTTAGCTTTGAGGTCTAATAACTCCTGAACTTAAGAACTACAAATTCAAATGAATGATGAAATGAAATGAACTTGAAGATTAGGTATATTGTACTAGATCTTCCGCGCGGTTTCACCCGCGTAGTTCACGGTTCCCGATACGAAAAAAAAATACAGCTGATGTTACTCAGGGATATTGTAGCATTCCAATCAAGAAAGATTTTTTTAAATCGGTCCAGTAATTTTGTGTTTATCTGTTACAAACATACAAGAATACAAATATTTAATCTACAATAGGTATTACTGTAGAATGATTGGTTGAAAAAATAATGTGTTGCTGTAAAATAAATAGTTTTTGGCAACATATACCATGTCAAAACGGTGGAGTTTCAAAAAGTCGATTTATAAGCCTCAGCATAGAGTAAAACCATTTTAATTTTTTTTTAAGTAAGGTATCTAATTAACCTATAACGGCAAAATATAATTATTTATTGCACTTTCTTATTGTAGTGGAAGGTAGGCAATTTGTCAGTCAAAAAGGGAAAAGCTAGATAGGTAGTACCTACAAAAAAAAATTATGCCTTCTCCATCTTTGACCAACTCAGACCAAATCCTTTTCATCTATTTGCGATAATAAATACCTCTCCAATAAGTAACCCCATTATTTCTTCTTTTTCTGTCGAAAGTGCATGTTGGACACACACTAACGCTACATCTGTGGAGAGTAAAACTTTATTTAACATGTTGCTTTGTAGATCCTGATATTAAAGATAGTTGTATTAACAAGCCGAATTTGGCGAGTGAGCGAAATTTTGGTTGAAACAAAATAAACAAATAGTAATACTATAGTACCTATGTAGTCAGTCATGTCAAACTTAGGGGCCATTTACACGAGGCCATTCTACTAAGACAACCCACTAAGTCACAAAAAAAAACTTGAGGTTACGGGCCATTTACACGAGGGCAGTCCAGTAAGACAATCCAGTAAGACTGAATACAAAAAAAACTTCAATAAATGTAAATGGCCCGTTAATCCATTGCAGTGGACTCTCCATTTACACGAAGCCATTAGTGGATTGTCTCAAATGTACTTTGTGGTCGTGCGATCGATCAGTTGCGATGGATTGTACAGACGGATCGTTCCCGTGTATGGCGAACTTTTTACCAAAAAACAACATAGCTCTATGGGATGAGATCTCTTTGCCTATAAAGAGATAACAAAAAAAATATTTTGATTTTAGTCTGTGATAATATCGCGCAGTGCTGCCAACAGTTAAATTAACTTTCCACCAGATTCAACATCTAAAACCACCAGAAAACCACTAACGAAAAACGAGCTTACTCTCATAGTCGCTAAATTTTCCACTAAACGCTTTTTTATTTACAACATTTAGTTATTTATAAGTGTAAATTCTCTTCTAGATGTCATCCATAATTTTTGTTTCCATTTAAATAATTTCTTCGTGGGAAAAATAACAGCTTTTGGTTTCCTCTACTAGGGCCCTGTTTTATAAAGCTACAGGTTACAGGCTACATGAAAAAAAAAGCCTGTAGTGCTCCTGTAGTTACAATGTACAGGTAACAGGTGTTTTATAAAGACACCTGTAATATTACTATTGTAAGTTTTGCTCGAAAATCTTGACTACAGGTTCCAGTAGATTGTAAATAAAATGACCTGTAGCTTTATAAAACGCTTGTACCGGTAACTCTATCTAGTGTTGCTGTTTAATTTATAAGTGTTGCTGCTTTTTTCCCTGTAAATTGTAACCTGTAGCTTTATACACTTGAGAGCACAAATATCGCACATCAGTCATATTTTTGAAATAAATGTTTTTTTCTAATTTACAGTTATTTTTACACATAACATTTTTATGTCTTTAGAAAGCTTGTTTTATACCAAACATTATGATGTAACCAAACAATAGAAAAACATGAGTTTTCAGTAAATTTTCTTGCCCTGAATGAATTGTAATTTTTTTAATAATGCATTTTAAATTTACAAAAAATAAAATAAATTAGCCAAATAAAAATAAGTGTTTATTAATAACTCGTATTACCCCCTCTTGCCCTTATAACAGCACGCATACGATTTTTCATTGATCTTATCAGCTTAAGAATGAAATGTTGAGGTATGTTCTCCCATTCATCTTTTATGGCGTGTTGGAGCTCTCGGAGATTTGTTGGAGCAGTGGATCTTGAACGAATCCTTCTTTTCAATTCGTCCCATAGGTGTTCTATAGGGTTAAGGTCGGGACTTCTGGCAGGCCAGTCCATAACCGGTATATTAACCTCCTCCAGGTACTGAGTCACAATGGCAGCAACGTGGGGTCTGGCATTATCGTGCATCAGTATGAAGTTTTCACCAATAAAAGCAGCATATGCTAACACATGTTCTTGCAGCACATCTTCAATGTATCGATGAGCAGTCAATCCACGTTGCCCTGGCCTCTGATCCGCCCCCACAATAAACTGAAAATCTGTCTTGCCGTCTACGGAAATACCTCCCCAAACCATACACGATCCACCACCGTAGGCGACACGTTCACTTATGCAGCACTGTGCAAACCTTTCGCCAGGCCTTCTATACACCCGTCCACGTCCATCGTTGCCATGTAGACAGATCCTGCACTCGTCCGAGAATAAAACACGTCTCCACTGATCGAATGTCCAATTTAGGTGCTCTCGAGCGAAACGTAGTCGAGCTTGCCTGTGTGCTGGGTCAATTTCGGACCAGTTGCAGGTCTGTGTGCAGTTAGGCCACCTGCTGCTAGTCTTCTCCGAACTGTCCAGCGACTTACACTGACGTTACGTGCTCTTTGGAGTTGTTGGCCCAGTTGAACTGCATTCAGATGTCGATTTCTCAGTGACGTCATGACGAGAAATCGGTCATCCTGCTGAGATGTCACACGATGACGTCCACCTCCATGACGTCGGACGTATCCTCCAGTCTCCACGTATCGCTGGTATACGCGTCTCACCGAAAATCTGCTCAAATTGAGTTGTCGAGCAACATCACTTTGATTGTATCCTGCTTGAATCAAAGCTACTACCTGAGCAGCTTCTGCGGGTGTAGTATCCATTTTAAGCAAGACTTTTTACTTGTAATGGAATGCTATTGTGTTGTAATGTATCGTTTAATAACAATAATGCACAATCAGTAATGATATATAAATATATATAAAAAATATAAATATAATCTCACGCCTTTTTATCCCCGAGGGGGTAGGCAGAGGTATTCCATTACTGGATATACCCACATTTCACGAGATATATTGGACCCCTAAACGTGATAGGTGGTGAGCCTATCGCCGGACCGGGTCTGTTTACACATGTCTCAGAATTAATTCTGAGACCTGCGGGTTTCCTCACGATGTTTTCCTTCACCGTCGAGCTAGTGATAAATATGTACGTAAGTTTTTGAAAAACTCATTGGTACATGCCAGGATTTGAACCCGAGCCTCACTGATTTTCGGCCGGCTCTTTAACCGTCCGGGCTATCACTGCTCTCATATCAGTAATGATAAACACAATAAATTTCTCTCTGAATGTCCGCTACAGTTAACTCGTGCAAAAAGCTTCAGAGGGTAGTTTCGAAAAAAGTGTCAAAAACGGGCGAGTGTCCGACTTCACACTCCCGTTATTGTGTATACCTATCAATAACATGTCGTACTTTAAAAATGCATGCAGTATTTTTTAATTATAAACTTTATTTGCGCTTATTTGCGATTTAGATTCTAAAAAAGATAACTGTGCGATAATTATGCTCTCAAGTAATATAGGGCCCAAACGGCCTATTTAAAATCATCAGACGAGAATCGGGGGGTGTTCCACAAAGGAAATTAAAAAAAGGACGTAGTTGGCTAGAAGTAACGCACCTTTCCACTTGGCGTTAGAGAAATATGATTACATACAGGTGACTTTTTTTACCGTCTGGAAAAAAATGTGGTATAGAGGGGACAAAGCGAGAAAAATTTGAAGTCAATAGTTATTCCAAGTGGAATAAGTCTAGTACAATTTTGACCGAATGACAGCTCGCGCTCATACTAATTGACATAACAAGGACATGACGCTTAGGCTTCAAAGTTTTGTATGAAAATATTCCCAATGCCCCCTCTATGCCCTATTATATTTAAATCTCTTTGATTTTAAGCGATGTAAAATAGTTTAGCTATGTACTACCTTACCGACTGTAGTAAAATTTTTTTAGGGAGGGAAACAATTCTCTTGAGCGGCAATCACATAGTAGTAGTTCTTAGCTTCGAAATTCTACTAATACTATAAACGCGAAAGTTTTTTAGTATGGATGTATGGATGTTTGTTGCTCATCCACACATAAACTACTGAACGGATTTTGATTAAACTTACAGATATATAGCTTATTCATCAGAATATCAAATAATAATATAATATAATATTGTATTCCCATGGGAACGTGAACTACGCGGGTGAAACTGAGGGTGCTGCTAGTACCTAAATAATATTTTTAAATTTCTGTATATTATTCAAACAATCTCTCCACAATTAATGTAAAATGCCAAATTGTCCATGTTTTAAAGAAAATTGTGGTTGCACTATTAGAAAGAGACACAATACTATTCGGGGTTGCTCTCAAAAGGACCGGCATGAGGCGGCATGGCAGCTTTTTTAGGAGCAATATTTTGGTCCCTATATGTAAAATACTACTTCGATGTAGTGTTCTGTGCCTCACCTGGGGGCCAATTCCACTAAATGTCAACGGTTACAGTTGGATGACAATGACATGTCAATGGTCAGTCGACGGTGTTATATACTCCGAAAAGTTTAGTGCCAAAATAACACCATTGACTGACCATTGACATGTTATTGTCATCTAACTATAACCGTTGACATTTAGTGGAATTGGCCCCCTGGTCTGTGGGTTATCACGTCACGGACCAGGGCAGTGTAACTCAGGGCGACGGATCTACTACGATAACACTTTTTGTCCCTCTCGCACTCATTGTTTAGTTCATGGAATATTCTAGCTGTTCATTCCCTCATTTGCTTATGTGTGCTCACTTTCACGGCCTTATGTATGTGTGAGTAATTAAAAATTGTTAAGTTGTTTTGATAATTTACCGGATTTTGGTCTGAGTTTACTTCCAATATGGTGGCCATCTAAATGCTATTCCGTTGAGCGTTTTAGTTTATCGAGTGGTATTTTCAAGTATCTTTCATCGGTTGCGGTTTATCGAGTTCCTGCTACTTCTATAATATATAAAATCTGGGCATTTGGTGAGATAATAAAAAAAATAAATTCACGACTTTTTTCACGACGATATTCGACTCCTGAACGTTAATTATCTATTTATTTTACTGCTTAGACGTTTGGTTGCTTTTTTCACAGATGTTCTTTTTCAATGATTTTACAGGGCTGTGTCCCGAGGTGTGTGAGTCGATCAAAGACATCTGTACCACATCTGCTAAAATGCTTCTGTCACAATTTTCAAAAAAAAGATCTCTCAATTGCAGGAGAGCTACGAGCAAAATGGGCTATCCTAGAGATGATTCATAATGTGGATGGCGGCAGTGGCAAACCACGCAGCACCAAGCTAACTGACGTATATTATATTAACCCTCAGGACTTTGATAAAATGAAGCTAAAAATATTTCAAATTTGAAGCACCTGTATATTAAGTACATTTATTTACTCTTTGTCTATTAACCAAACTTAAATAATTTCCTTACTTTCATACTGAAGTACAGTGCTCTGAAGTTGTTGTAAAATTTTTAGCGAATTTGGCGGTACGAGGGGGTTTGCAGATTACTGTAAAAAAAATAAGATTTAAATGCTTAGCCAACGTTGTACTGTAGTATTAAACATAAAATAACTTTACTTTCAATCATAATATCAATAATGACTAAATAAGATTCATCAATTGATATTCGTGTTGCAGCTGATCAGATGGTTAATTTTACGAAATGTCGTTTTTCTGGTCAAGTACGCAGAGCGCAAGTATTCAGCCAAACCAAGTATCAACAATATGGGCAGTTTATATAAAAAAAATCCGAAACTTTTACATTCTTAAAAATATCTCTTTTTTAAATGTTAAATAAATACTAGTTTATGTATTTATTTTAAAAAATGCCTATTTCAAACGTCTTTTATTTTAAAATCCCAAAATAATAATATTAGTAGAACCCCATTTAACCGGAAAAGATAAACCGATAAAATTCGAAAACACAGCAATATTTTCTATTAAATACCAATTTTTCGATTATATGCGTAAGCAGGGCAGCGATAATAGGACGACAGATTGCGAATACTTATGTAAAGTGTGTGAAAGAGATACTAGAGTGGAATATGACGGATCGCACAAGAGGGAGTAAGATATAAGATATATTCTATATGTTGTTTATCCTCCTTTTCCCTACGTCTCCATAATGAGGCGTTTTCGGTGACAGCTGTCACTTGAGTATTCAAAGGTGTCAATAGATGGTGCTGAACTAAACTTTATATTAGCTGTAATAAACTAGTACAGTAGCAGCCATGCCACACATAAAAAAACGAGAAGTTGACATGTTGATAGTAAATCATTTTTAGGGACACTGAGAATTTTCTATTACTACAAAGGTTATACACAATCTATCTATAGACTCGATTCCGCAGACCAGCCAAAATTAATAATTTCAAGTTAGCCTATCCTTATTCGTAGAATACGGAAGAAAAAGGACAGAAATAAACCATAGATTATACAGTAATGTCAAACATGTAAAAACCAACCTAATTTGAACACTAAGAACGTGCACATATCTGTCACTTTTATCCTTGACCTTGTTACATTGCTAAACACGTGTATTTGAATAAGATGTCAATCATAAAATTTGTAGTGTAAACTGGGATCAACATACTACTATACTTGTTATGGTAAACAGCATCTTAAATGCCAGCAAAGAGGAATTCAATACTAACATTGAGTTGCTTTTAGATTTACATAAAGAACGAGGCTGTATATTTGTTCTATGTACTCTTACATATTGTAGTAATCTATCGGAAGAACATGACAAATATAATAAAAGAATATTTAATTTAAATTCACACACGTTTAATGCGACAAATCGTCATAGCGACGTAATTATTTATTTTGACATAAATCAACATAATTACAATTTTAAATCGACTCCAGATACTATATATCTGTCGCAGAAGTCCAAAAGGTGACTCGCTACTTTAGTAGCTTATTATATACAAGACACCGTTATAAATAATATAACGCAGTTATCTTTTGAAGTTAGTAGTAATACTAATCAACATTTAAACTATTAGATTCGACAGCAGAAAAATCCCTACTCACAGCATCTAACCAAAATAAACGGGATTTATCTGGCCAAAACTTGACTTTATCTAATGTTATGGGAAAGCATAGTTCATTGACAGTAATTCATCAAAATATACAGGGCTTTTCCAGCAAAGAATTAGAAATAGAATTATATTTAGAAAAGTATAGTGTAGACATTTTCTGTGTTACAGAACATTGGTTAAAAGTTACTGAAATGATTTTTGGTTTTGTAAACTATAGTGCTGTCAGTAGTTTCAACCATGTACTCACTGCGCGTTGAGGTTCCGTAATATTTGTCAAACAGATCGTGGCATTATTAGCACAGGGCAGGAGGTAGCTCAGGAATTCGAAACATTTTTTACTAACATTCCTATTACAACAACTGAATTACTGAACTCCTCGCCTACTGCAGCCGTCAAATTACTAAAAAACCATGTAAAAAGTTGCAAAGAAAACTTCAGGTTTATACATGTTAATCCAGATATGATTGTAAAAACTTATAAATCATTAAAGCTTAAAAACACTGAAGATATATGGGGTATGTCAGTAAAGGTGTGTAGTTTTATCATAACCTTAATAGCCCCGTACCTAGCTCTTATTTTTAACAATTGTATAGATGAAGGAGTATTTCCAGATTTAATGAAACAAAGTAAAGTTATACCACTTTTTAAAGCAGGAGACAAAAAGGATCCTAGTAACTTTAGACCCATTTCTGTTTTACCAGTGCTTAGTAAAGTCTTTGAAAGGTTAATACTTGATCAAATGCTTTCTCATTTCAACTTAAACAATTTATTTCATGACGAACAATTTGACTTCACTAAAGGGCGCTCTACCACTGACGCTGGAATTGCGCTTCTCAAGCATATATTTAATGCTTGGGAAGACTCAAGCAACGCAATTGGAGTCTTTTGCGATTTATCGAAGGCATTTGACTGTGTTGATCATCAAACTTTGCTACGTTAATTACAACATTACGGTGTTAATGATAAATCTTTAAGCCTTTTAGAATCATACCTGGAAAATAGAATACAAAAAGTTCAAATTAATGGTAATAAATCAAAGGGACATACATATTTATCACTAGCTCGACGGTGAAGGAAAACATCGTGACGAAACCCGCAGGTCTCAGAATTAATTCTGAGACATGTGTAAATAGACCCGGTCCGGCGATGGGCTCACCACCTATCACGTTTAGGGGTCCAATGTATCTCGTGAAATGTGGGTATATCTAGTAATGGAATACCTCTGCCTACCCCCTCGGGGATGAAAGGCGTGAGATTATATTAAATCAAAGGGATCACCTGTTAAAATGGGGGTCCCTCAAGGTTCAATTCTCGGTCCCTTTCTATTTCTTGTATACATAAATGATCTTCCCTTCATGGTTGAACGCTCATCAAAGATAGTGTTATTTGCTGATGATACTTCTCTTATTTTCAAAGTTAATAGACAATCTCATGATCTTGGAGAAATAAATAACGCCCTAAAACAGGTTCTCAATTGGTTCACTGCAAACAACCTAGTGATAAATGCGAAAAAGACAAAATGTATGAAATTTGTTGTTCCAAATGTAAAGCAAGTAGATAGTTCTATAATATTGAATAATGAATGTTTAAATTTCATTGATAATACAGTTTTCTTGGGAATAACTATAGACTCGAAACTTCAGTGGAACCCGCACATATCCACCTTAGCGGGCAAACTGAGTTCGGCTGCTTATGCGGTCAGAAAAATTAGATGGCTCACTGACGTAGACACAGCACGTCTTGTCTATTTTAGCTACTTTCACAGCATTATGGCATACGGCATACTGCTGTGGGGTCGAGCTGCAAACGCGGAATCCATTTTTATATTGCAAAAGCGAGCTGTGAGAGCCATTTACAAATTGAGATGTCGTGATTCCCTAAGAGAATTGTTTAAAGAAATAAATATTTTAACAATGCCATGCCAGTATATTTATGAAAATATTATGTACGTACGCAAAAATATATCTCTTTTTACAAAAAACTGTGACAGGCACAATTGTAATCTTAGAAATAAAAATAAAATAGAGCAACCACATTACAGATTAAGTAAAATTAATAATTCCTTTATGGGTTTGTGTGTACGCTTTTACAACAAGATACCTAAAGCTGTTGTAGATTTGCCAGAAAAAATTTTCAAAACTCACGTTAAAATGGTTTTATGTAAAATGGCATATTATAAGTTAGATGAATATTTGAATGACAATGATGTTTGGTGTAAATTTTCTCCAGCTCAGCAAAGCACTAAAACCATGTAACTTGTACTTTGTATTGTATTGATTGTTTAAAAGAATAATGTGTTGAGGAGTTTCTTGCCCCGCTTCTTCTCCCCAACTATACATACCGAAGCGGTGGAGTCGCAATGACTTTCGATAAGAGGACTTATAAGTCCCTACATTGAATAAAAACTTTTGACTTTGACTTTGACTTTGACATAAGGAAATCATAAGGTTCAATTTTGTTATTTTGAGATTTGTAACATTGTAAATAAATATGGCGCTTATTTGTGTTCCTTTTCCTTCCAAAGCGGTGGAAAAGAACAAAGCTAACCCAAAATTAAAGGCAAGAGAAAACACAACAACCACAACACAAACTAGATATCACTAATATAAACAACACGTCTCTCGGCATCAAAAGCTGTATACTTTCATGACCCTTGCATTCTTTTCAACAGAAAAAAGCCATCATTCGATGACAGGTTATTGGTATGTGGACATCGCCATCTATCTTTAGCGAATGAACTAGTTTTTCTTTTTTAAAAAACGCCTCATTGGACAAATATTTTGTATGAAGTTGGCTATCTGGTCTGGCTTCTGGTTATTAGTCTGTGGTCACGGACCGTTCGCCGTGTCGGTACATTAGTAGGTACATACATACCTACCATAGAGTAACTTATATATATACCTACATCGACATAGTGGAATTTTGTGCCGGGCGTCGCCGGCTGGTGAGGACGAATCAATTTTAAAAATTGATTGTTTTTTTCCGGCTAGGGTGACTATTATTGTACTGCTTGCCTGCTTTGGTTCACAAGCGATTGCGTTAGTAAATATCAAGGAATACAAAATTGTCTTTTACTGCGGCGAGTTGTGCATGCGCGACTAAATTTTATTGAATAAAATCAATCCAGCGCAAGAAGTAATTTTCATTCGTTTTGAATTGAACGAGGACGATTTCAAGAACAATGTGGAGAACCAATAAATTGTTTACGAAAACATTATCCTTTTTACAACGTATGTACCTACTTATTATGAAATAAAATAGGTATGTATTTTTTGAAGTTTACGAATATGTGGCATATTACCTACCTAACTATATGCTTCAGGATCCAAGACCGCTTCCTATAGCCGTGATGTTGAGTTAATGGAACCTGCACAACCATCAATTAAAACAGCAATTCCAGGGCCAAAGACACGGAAATTGCTGAATGAGCTGAATAGTATCCAGGTAGGTACCCAACCATAGTTTAACTATATTTCATGAAATTATGTAGGTAAACTTTAAACAACAGTCATATTAAATAACTACACAGACAGATAGACAGACAAAAAAATGTGTTTTAGTATCTACATCGATAACGATTATATATTGGTACCTACACGACCGCTAAAATGTTCAAAAAATATTTCATGTAGGTATACCTACCTACATACAGACACAGCCCGTTAGTTATATTTTAAGTATTGATTTTCACTAGTGAGTGCCCAGCGGCGTTGCCCAAGTGGATCCAGTTTGTTCCCGTGGGAATTTCCAAAAATCCTTTTATAGTGTTTGCAGACGACATAAGACACCTAGGTAGGTAGGTACGTATTTCGAATTTCTAGGTGTTATCGTTTCGGAGTAGTACTTAAGTATACCTATTTCTGTTTTTACCTAGTTTTTTTGACATTTTTAGACATTTTCCTGCGGTAAAAAGTATTCTTGATGTTGACCCTGCTACAAAAATTGGGGTTTTGATATCTACACCGCGTTATTTAAACTGCGGCATTACCGCGCAATAGACACTGGCAAAATACACGGTGCAATTGCCAAAAAACCGCGCGCCACGATGGCGAATTGTGGGTTGGCTGAAAAAATTCAATCCAGGATAAAAAAAAAAAAAGAGAAGTAATTAAATGGGCAGCAATTATAAAATTTGGTTTACTACAAAAAATCAGCATTTAAATCATTTGGTCGGCATACAAATATTTTGTTTGCAAATAAAAAAATCAGGCAGCAATTCTTGTTCGGCAAATAATTTTGATAATGGTCAAAAATTAAATCAGAAATAGGCTGCTTACTAAAACATGGGTTTGCATTATTAAACATTCAGTCCGCAAAATAGTTACTTGGTCCGCAAAATAACTACTTGGTCAGCAAGACTTCACGATTGAACAGCAGAGAAAACATGTCGTAAAAAATTATACTATAGCCACTCCCACTCCCACTCCACTCCCACCCATCCCTCCCTCCTACTCCATTCTACACCCTACTACTCCCTCCTAGCCCTCCTACCCCATACAAATCCCTCCTACGCCCTCCTACTCCCTCCTACGCCACCTACTCCCTCCTACACTCTCATATACCCTCCTACTACCTCCAATCCTCCTCATACTCCCTCTTACCCTCCTCCTACGCCCTCTTACCCTCCTCCTATTCCCTCTTAGCCTCCTTCTACTCCCTCCTAGCTCCTCCTAATCCCTCTTACCCTGCTCCTACTCCCTCCTAACCTCCTCCGACTCCCTACCCTCATCCTACTCCCTCCTACCCTCCTCCTACTCCCTCCTACCCTCCTCCTACTCCCTCCTACCCTGCTCCTACTCCCTCTTACCCTGCTCCTACTCCCTCCTACCACCTCCTACACCCCACTCCTACCCCCACGCCCACTGCCACCAACAACACCACCACCACCACCACCCCTACTACCACCACCACCACTACTTGTAATCGTAATAATAATCATAATCATAAAAGTTGCATAATCCAAGGTCCTTCCTAATCTATGTAAAGAATGCGCCCATTTTGCGCATGACAAGTTTGCTGAGATTATTTTTGCTACTTCTATATGAAGCTCAAAAAATATTTTTTGGCTTCACCTCTAAGAGCTTACCAAAATTTTATTAAACAGTAGCAGCTCATTGCAGCTCAAAAATAATTACAGCCATCCAGAATGACATAAATTGCTGATAGGTTTTGTAATGTTTACTGGCCATGAGTTGCTGACCAATTAGCTATTTCTGCTTACAGATTATATTTTTCTGCTCACAAAAATACGAATACTCTGCTAACCATTTAAATAACACCCAAAAAAAAATGGGTGTTATTTAAATGGTTAGCAGAGTATTCGTATTTTTGTAAGCAGAAAAATATAATCTGTAAGCAGAAATAGCTAATTGGTCAGCAACTCATGGCCAGCAAACATTACAAAACCTATCAGCAATTTATGTCATTTTGGATGGCTGTAATTATTTTTGAGCTGCAATGAGCTGCTACTGTTTAATAAAATTTTGGTAAGCACTCAGAGGGGAAGCCAAAAAATTTTTTTTGAGCTGCATATAAAAGTAGCAAAAATAATCTCAGCAAACTTGTCATGCGCAAAATGGGCGCATTTCTTACATAGATTAGGAAGGACTTTGGATTATTCAACATTTATGATTTGATTATGATTATTATTACGATTACAACTAGTGGTGGTGGTTGTGGTGGTGTTGGTGGTAGTGGTAGTGAGCGTGGTAGAGTAGGGTAGGAGTGAGGGGTAGGAGTGGGGGTAGGAGTGGGAGTTAGGAGTGGGGGGTAGGAGTGTGGGGTAGGAGTGGGGATAGGAGTGGGGCGTAGGAGTGGGGAGTAGGAGTGGGGTGTAGGAGTGGGGGGTAGGAGTGGGGGGTAGGAGTGGGGGTAGGAGTGGGGGGTAGGAGTGGGTGGTAGGAGTGGGAGGTAGGAGTGGGGGTAGGAGTGGGGGGTAGGAGTTCGGTGTAGGAGTGGGGGTAGGAGTGGGGGGTAGGAGTTCGGTGTAGGAGTGGGGGTAGGAGTGGGGGGTAGGAGTGGGGGGTAGGAGGGGGGGGTAGGAGTGGGGGGTATGAGGGTGTGGGAGGTTGTAGGAACGTGTGGGAGCGTGTTAGAGCGTGTGGGAGCGAGTGGGAGCGTGTGGGAGCGAATGGGAGCGTGTGGGAGCGTGCTAGGGCATGTGGGAGCGTGCTGGGGCGTTTGGGAGCATGTCGGAGCGTGTGAGAGCGTGCTGGGGCGTGTGGGAGCGTGCTGGGGAGTGTGGGAGCGTGCTTGGGCGTGTGGGAGCGTGCTGGGTCGTGTGGGAGCGTGCTGGGGAGTGTGGGAGCGTGCTGGGGCGTGTGGAAGAGTGTGGGAGCGTGTGGGAGCGAATGGGAGTGTGTGGGAGAGTGTGGGAGCGTGTGGGAGCGTGCTGGGGCGTGTGGGAGCGTGCTGGGGAGTGTGGGAGCGTGCTTGGGCGTGTGGGAGCGTGCTGGGGAGTGTGGGAGCGTGCTGGGGTGTGTGGGAGCGTGTGGGAGCGAATGGGAGTGTGTGGGAGAGTGTGGGAGCGTGTGGGAGTATGTGGGAGCATGTGGGAGCGTGTGGGAGAGTGTGGGAGCTTGTGGGAGAGTGTGGGAGCGTGTGGGAGCGTTTGGGAGCGTGTAGGAGCATGTGGGAGCATGTGGGAGCGTGAGGGAGCGAATGGGAGCGTGTGGGAGCTTGTGGGTGCGTGTGGGTGCGTGTGGGAGCGTGTGGGAGCGTGCTGGGGCGTGTGGGAGCGTGTCGGAGCGTGTGAGAGCGTGCTGGGGCGTGTGGGAGCGTGCTGGGGAGTGTGGGAGCGTGCTGGGGCGTGTGGGAGCGTGTTGGGGCGTGTGGAAGCGTGTTGGGGCGGGTGGGAGCGTATGTGAGCGTGGGGGTGGCAGTGGGGGTGGGGGTGGGAGTGGGGGTGCGGTGGGAGTGGGGGTGGGGTGAGAGTGGGGGTGGGAGTGGGGGTGGGAGTGGGGGTGGGAGTGGGAGTGGGAGTGGGAGTGGGAGTGGGAGTGGGAGTGGGAGTGGGAGTGGGGGTGGGAGTGGGAGTGGGAGTGGGAGTGGGGGTGGGAGTGGGAGTGGGAGTGGGAGTGGGGGTGCGAGTGGGAGTGGGAGTGGGAGTGGGAGTGGGAGTGGGAGTGGGAGTGGGAGTGGGAGTGGGAGTGGGAGTGGGAGTGGGAGTGGGAGTGGGAGTGGGAGTGGGAGTGGGAGTGGGAGTGGGAGTGGGAGTGGGAGTGGGAGTGGGAGTGGGAGTGGGAGTGGGAGTGGGAGTGGGAGTGGGAGTGGGAGTGGGAGTGGGAGTGGGAGTGGGAGTGGGAGTGGGAGTGGGAGTGGGAGTGGGAGTGGGAGTGGTATAATTTTTACGACATGTTTTCTCTGCTGTTCAATCATGAAGTCTTGCTGACCAAGTAGTTATTTTGCGGACCAAGTAACTATTTTGCGGACTGAATGTTTATTATGCAAACCCATGTTATTGTAAGCTGCCTATTTCTGATTTAATTTTTGACCATTATCAAAATTATTTGCCGAACAAGGATTGCTGCCTGATTTTTTTATTTGCGAACAAAATCTTTGTATGCCGACCAAATGATTTAAATGCTGATTTTTTGTGGCGAACCAAATTTTTTAATTGCTGCCCATTTAATTACTTCTCAAAAAAAATTACATTGCACTGGTTTGTTCAATAGACAAATTACATACCTACCAATCGAAAGTATGTCGTCTATAGAATATGAAAACAGTCTTGAAATTAATGAACTCCGGTTGTTAAAAATCAAAATATTGCTGCGAGTGATTAAAACGGACGACTGAAAAGTCTCAGCGAACCATCATTGAATGAAAGAGAGTGCGCATGCTATTTGCCGTGAAATAGAAAAGGATAGCGATACAATAAATATTTTAAATATTAAATTAATCATATCCTGGACTGAATTTTTTCAGGCAACCCACTCGCGATATCTTTTTTAAAATACTTTTCATCCAATGAGCAGCTCGGTGAAGGTCGTCTTATATTCGTATCTTAGACTATAACCTCAGTATTTCTTTTTCGTGTTTTTTCAAAAACTATAGTGTTTCACACCCCCTCCCTAACAGGAGGGGCCTCCAACCGCTCCCTTCACCCCTTCAATCGACGGTCCCGTTTGCGAGAGGGTGAAACGAAATAAAATAGCTAAATGTGTGTATAAAAACTGTTTAAAGAGAGAATTACGCACTACTCCAAAACGATAACACCTAGAAATTTAAAATATGGTGTGTAGGTGTCTTATTATTATATTATATTTATATTATTATACGTGGGGCGCACTAAAAGTTTCCGGAATGAATAAGAAAAAAATAATATTAAAGGTCAAAAATGAATTTATTGTTTCTCAAAATATTCTCTCTTTGCGTCAATGCACTTTTTCATGCGATTAAATCAATTTTGAAAACTTTTGTGCCACTCCTCCGTGGTGACCTCAGAAACGTGTTTTTCATACTCTTCGACAGCCTCTTCTGGTGCTGAAAATTGTTGACCGCGTATTTTTTTCTTAATTTTTGGGAACAGAAAAAAGTCACAAGGTACCAGGTCGGGGCTGTATGCAGGATGGCTCATAAGTTCTACGTTTTTCACCTTCAAAAATTCGTTTGTTTGTCTGGCCGTGTGGGAACTAGCATTGTCGTGGTGCAAGATGATACGACGTTTCCGGTTATTTTTACGGAGTTCATCAATAATTGCCGGCAAACAAATGGTCTTGTACCAGTCACTATTCACGGTACGACGATTCTCTAAAGCAACAGTAGCCACGTGTCCAGTTTTATTAAAAAAAGAAGCAATCATCCGCTTAGATGCACTTTTCACACGCGCCGCTTTGGTTGGCTTCGGCTCATCTTGAAAGACCCATACGCTCGATTGCTGCTTTGTTTTGATGGGATCGTAGCAATAAATCCATGTTTCGTCACCTGTTACTATGTCCCACACCAAATTTGACCCACCTTCCTTGAATCTGGTAAGCATGGCACTGCACCAATTGACGCGGTCCGTTTTTTGAGCCTCGGTCAAATTGTGTGGGATCCACCGTGAGCACAGCTTTCTCACACCCAAATGTTTGTGTAGAATTGATTGTACTTGACTCATGAATATGTCTAGGGATGCGCGAATCTCATGGTAGGTCACATGCCTGTCTGCAAAGACGTTTAAAGAAAAAGTTTCTCTCAATGATTTTCTTCCAACCTCTTTGCCTGTCTGTTTCAATCATACGGCGCACAGCATCGATGTTTTTGTTGTTCACAGCGGTGGACGGGCGACCATCGCGAGATTCGTCACTGAGATTTACACGACCGCGCTTGAATTCTGCAAACCAGTTATAAATAGTCGTCTTGCATGGTGCTTCATCCCCAAAAGCAGATTGAAGCCGAGCGATGCTCTGTTGAGCTGTGAAATTACACTTAAAATCGTAGAAAATCATACTACGAAAATTTTCCCGAGTTAAATCCATGTTCATGTAGACACGCAATTTTTAAAATGGCGCCAAAATCTAAAAACAATTGACAGTCAGATGAAACAAACTGCATTCTACAACCAAAGAGTTCCATTCTCAAATGTTGTAGTTACTTTTTAAATATTGTTTATGTAAGTGACTAGTTCCGGAAACTTTTAATGTGACCTATGTATGGCGTAGGCAACCGCAATACGGAGTTTTGGAAATTCCCGCGGAAACGGAAATAAACGGGATGGAGGAAAGATTTGATTGTTTGTTTGTATTGAATAGGCTTTGATACTACAGGACCGATTTTAAACTGTCTTGTAAATGGAAAGCTTACTTTTCTGGAAGTAACATGGGCTATAATTTTTCCACGGGAACAGGCCTAAACCAAAAACCAATTTTAAAAATTCTTTCGCTAATAGAAAGCTTTAATATGAGATAGTAACATCGGCTATATTTTATTTCCGTTTTTCTACGGGAACGGGAACTACGCGAGTGAAACCGCGGGGCGCTGTTAGTCCTACTAATATTATAAATGCGAAAGTTTGTTTGGATGGATGTCTGGATGTATTGATGTATGTTTGTTCCTCTTTCACGCAAAAACAACTGAACGGATTTTGATGAAACTTTACAGTTATATAGCTTATAAATCAGAATAACACATAGGCTATATTTTATCCCCGTATTCCCATGGGAACGGGAACTACGCGTGTGAAACCGTGGGGCGCTGCTTGTTAATACATAAAACAACAATGTAGGATCTTTTCAAATAAAAAAAAACTGAGTTGAACTATCGGTCGGTTAGATTTTTTTTTTAATGTATCAGGAGTCTGGTTTCTGACATTGATGTACTTGCACAATGATCTACAAACATCTTTATTGAAACGTATCATTCGTTATCGTATAGTACCTAAATTGATAATGATTGGTACAAACAAATCTGTTATCTTTTATAGATAGCATTTAAGATTGATTTGATAGTTTGAAGCACAAGGAAGGATAAATGATAACTTATCTTCTTGCTACAAAGACAAAGTAAAATAATACGTATGGAGTTTACAATGTGATGATGTACTTTTGTTGAGCTGTATTGCATTCTGGATGTGTCTGGCTGGCTGCATCTATAATCCACTGTACAAAACAGAGCAGTTTCTTTGTTCTATTTATCTGTATCTTTCATCGAACACCCTTTGATTTATGATCATACTCTTTCTGATTACAGCAAGCTGGATCTGTTCAACTATTTGCAGACTATGACAAGAGCATTGGAAACTATTTTGTAGATGCTGATGGGAATGAATATCTTGATGCCTTCACACAAATATCATCTTTGCCTTTAGGATACAATCATCCTGAATTACTTAATGCTTTTACAAATGAACATAATCTTGTAAGTACCTACACTCTACGAATAAGGATTCCTTATTCGTAGCCTACACTCAAAGGCACAATTAGGGAAATATAGCGACATTTTCATACATTCAAAGTCACTTGGGAGCCTTGGCTTTGGATCTCCATCATACTATTATTTAAGTAAAATGTGATTGATGTAGTAGAAACCTGGCAAGTACCAATGACTTTACTTAAAAGTTACGTACCCACTAAAGAGGTATGTATTCATCACTATCGGGACGGTGAAGTAAAACATCGTGAGGAATCCCTCTGGTCTCAGAATCTATTCTGGCATAGGTATGTACCAGAGCCGATCCAGCGATGGGCTCACGACCTATTATTTATTTATTTAACTTCATGTACCAAGAAAATGTACACATGGCGAACTTAATGCCTAGTGGCATTATCTACTAGTCATCCATCAGGCTAAGCAGAAATAATTTGGCGGAATTGGCCGCAAATAATAAAACATAACATTACGGTAAATCTTAATATGTAAAATAATCTAAAAATTATTACGTTTAGGGGTCGAATATTCTCGTGAATACAAGATTAAATTGTACCTCGTATTCTCGTGAATACTTTTATCCCCTCGGGGATAAGAGGCGTGAGATTTTATTATTTTTATTTTTTGTTGTAGAAAGCATAGATGCAGGACGTCCAAAGTGCCTTAGGTACTTGCCTAATCAATCAGAGAAGCCGTTTACACTCAAACTGTCATGTAACGACAAACATCAAAAATTGCATGAAAAGTTATGGAAATTCAAATGCTCAGTTACTCTACACAGCTTGCGGTCTAAACGACTTGTCTGATCAGGTAGCTACCTAAGACAGTTTGTACCTTATCCATTATGCACTGATAATGACCACCATCACAATTCACCCAAATTATAATAGTTATTGTGACCGAGAGTCAGATTTGTGAGCATTTTATACACTTTCTTATTTCATTAGCTATTACATTAATCATTGCATTCTGTAGCAAATACTCTACTTTTATTGACATCGGAAGAGCAGAGCTGTCGAGTGGCCTAAATTATTGTAGTGAAAATGTAGTAGGCAAAAACACTTCTCTTTGAATTTGTAGTTCTATAGTTCAGGAGTTATAAGACCTCAAAGAAAAAAATCTTCAGGTCTGTGTGGCCCCGAGATCTCAGAAATTAGGGAGGTAACGGACGTTTGCTCTTAGACAAAGTTTCTGTAATATTTAGGTAGTGGACGGAAAAACAAAGAATAGAATTCGTAGTTCAACATTTTGGCAGTAATTCACGTTTGAAGTGCGAGTGAGCCCAGTGTTTTCTCTGAAACGAAGCATCCTAGCATAGTATGTTGTTTGAGAAAGTTTCTGTAGTTCTCGATTTAGGAATTCGTATGGCGCCAGGTTTTATGTAGTTCTACGGTTAAATCGAATTTTGCACTCTTTCTAAAAACAATCATAACGGTGTAGCCCAGTGATTTCTCTGCAACGAAGCATCCTAGCATAGTATGTTGTTTGAGAAAGTTTTTGTAGTTCTCGATTTAGGAATTCGTATGGAGACAGTTTTTTATGTAGTTCTAGGTTAGGTTAGGTTTACAAATAATTCAGCTCTTTTTATTCCCGTTCCCGTAGGAATTTTGAAAAATCCCTTCATAGATGTTTCTTAAGCCATATAAGACACCTACATACCATATTTTTTAGTACGTTTAATAGTACAAACGTAATATTAAACTTCTCTTTTTAAACAGTTTTTAGATTTTTCCGTGGGAATGACATATTTTTCTGGAATAAAAAACACCCTACGTGTTGACCCAGTTATCTCCATACCAAAGTTCATCAAAATCCGTCCACTAATATTTGCGCGATGCGTGCACAAACAGACAGAAATTTCAAAAGTTGGTATTTACTATCTAAATTAATAACTTTCTACACTACCACTAAAATAAAATAAAATATTGTAAGTGCAGACTCGGTCCCGCTAGAGTTTTATTACATGTACTTATAGATTAAACATCTACAAATTTGAAGTCTTACTCTCTAAAATAATATGTCAACTTATAATGTAGGCAGTTATTTATTAAGTAACAGCAGTGATAGCCCGGACGGTTAAAGAGCCGGCCGAAAATCAGTGAGGCTCGGGTTCAAATCCTGGCATGTACCAATGAGTTTTTCAAAAACTTACGTACATATTTATCACTAGCTCGACGGTGAAGGAAAACATCATGAGGAAACCCGCAGGTCTCAGAATTAATTCTGAGACAAGTGTAAATAGACCCGGTCCGGCGATGGGCTCACCACCTATCACGTTTAGGGGTCCAATGTATCTCGTGAAATGTGGGTATATCCAGTAATGGAAATACCTCTGCCTACCCCCTCGGGGATGAAAGGCGTGAGATTATTTATTTATTTTTTATTTATTAAGTACCTGATAAATAACATTATAATTAAGTATCAGTCGCTCTTATCATAGGTAATTTTTAAAATAATATCTCTTATTTTTATTTTAATAAATCAATCAAAACTTAAGAATAAGCAACCTGAGTGAAAATTTCAATAAATACCTACAATTTGATGTCATATTATCATACTTACTTTCACCATAAAATTTTAGTACTCGAATATGTTTCCTTTGTAACACACAATGTGTGGTCACCCTATTCCATGACACAGTTAAATATTACCGAATGTCTTTATATTAAATTCCTTTACAAATGCTGAATGGATCTTTATGAAATTTTGCACACTTATTATTCGATGGATAATTAATTGTTGTGTAAGTTTCTGTTACGATAGCTTGTTTGGTTCCAAAGATGTAATGAGTGAGGTTAGCTGTCATTTCGGAGCTTCCGACCTGAATTATTCGTAAACCGTAGAACTACATAAAAAACTGGCTCCATACGAATTCCTAAATCGAGAACTACAAAAACTTTCTCAAACAACATAGTTACTATGCTAGGATGCTTCGTTGCAGAGAAATCACTGGGCTACACCGTTCTGATTGTTTTTAGAAAGAGTGCAAAATTCTATTAAACCGTAGAACTACATAAAAAACTGGCGCCATACGAATTCCTAAATCGAGAACTACAGAAACTTTCTCAAACAACATACTATGCTAGGATGCTTCGTTTCAGAGAAAACACTGAGCTACAGGGACCTGATTGCCCCGCACTTCAAACGTGAATTACTGCCAAAATATTGAACTACGAATTCTATTCTTTGTTTTTCTGTCCACTACCTAAATATTACCGAAACTTTGTCTCAGAGCAAACGTCCGTTACTTCCCTAATTACTGAGATCTCGGAGCCAACCGACCTGATGATTTTTGGCTTTGAGGTCTAATAACTCCTGAACTACAGAACTACAAATTTAAAGATATGTGTTTTTGCCTACTACATTTTCACTACAATAATTTAGGCCACTCGACAGGTCTGTAGCTCCGGGGCTCCAAGGTTCTGATGACAATCTACTTTTATAGAGTATCTTATATCGATTCGCAAGCTATACACTTTCGCAAAATTTCATCAAGGCTACAAAGTGGCTTTGAATATGTGAAAATGACGCTATATTCCCCTAAGTGTGTCTCTGATTGTATAATCTGTATAATCTTTTAAAGATTTGTCATATTTAGGTACCAACTAAGTATATACATATTATATATATATATATATATACAGTGGTGGTCAGATAATTAGAAACACTTCTTATGAATAAGGAAAGTATAACTTCAACGTACAAATGTTCGTAAAAAATATACACATTCAATAATTAATAATTATGCAATAATATAACCACTCAAATAAAAAACTCATTAAATGCATAAAATATAAAACATATGTTATTTTTAATTACAAAATGAGTCTTACACATGTAGGAGTTTATTTTCTGTAACTTGCCGCTTGGACGCATAATTAGAAACATTTAAAAAAAGTATCCATAACTCATTCTTTTTTTAGAAATTGGAGAATAACATTTTTTTCTTGGCTTTTTCTATTATTGTAGCGGCAATTCAAAATTTAATCTGAATTTTATTTTGTTCAAAATGGGCCAAAAAAAAAAGATGTGTCGCGTCAACTAGGCAAATCATTGTTTATTTACGTATAGATCATATGTGGGCGTACAGAAGAATAGCTGAGCACTTAAATTGTTCTGTAAAGAAAGTTTTTAATGCAATTGATCATTACAAAACACATGGAACTGTTGAAAAAATGTTCTTAGAAAGGCGCGGCAAAGAAAAACATTTCCCAGAGAAGATAAGTTGTTGTTAGTGTTTCTAAAAAAGACCCAATTAAAGGCTCCAACCAGATTATAAATGAAGTTTTTTCGCCTGATGACCCGAGAAACATCTCGCCAAGATTGATACGCCGAAGATTAGTAGAAGCTAAATTGTTTGATAGAATCTTTCGAAAGGTACCGCTTCTTACCAAGCAGCACCGAGAGAAGCGATTATTATTCGCTAAAAAAATATGTTAATTGAACGGTACAAGAATGGAAAAAAGTGTTATTTTTAGATGAAACAAAAATAAATATGGTAAATTCCGACGCAAAGCGCTATGTTAGACGTCCTGTAAACAATGCTTTTAATTATAAATACACAAGGAGTATAGTCAAGGACGGTGGCAGTAAGATTAAAGTTTGGGGGTGTTTTTCCGGATATGGAGTTGGACCCGTTCGGAAGATTGAAGGTACAATGGATCAATGGCAATACTAAAATATCTTAGAGCACACAATGATTCCATACTCGGACGATCATTTGCCTGTAACCTGGATCTTTCAGCATGACAATGACCTTAAACACACGCCCAATAGCGTCAAATGTTTCCTTAGCAAACAGCGTATATCCAGTTTAGACTAGCCAGCAAATCGTCCGGATTTAATCCCGATAGAAAATCTCTGGTTTATTGTTAAAAAGAAAGTCTCAAACAAACGTAACACCAGTCAAAACGAACTAAATGAAGCATTTTTTGAAGCATGGAATTAAATCCCCCTAGAAAATTTTACGAAATTGATTGAATCAAAATGCCACGTCGTTGCAGTGCTGTTATTGGCATTAAGGGATACTCCACTTAATATTAATTATAACTATTGATAGGTTTGGGATAGTAGCTATTTCTTAAATAACAATACTAATTACTAATACTTTAAAAAAAAAATTTTATACTTTTTTGTTGTTGTTTCTAATTAGTTGACCATTATTGTTTATAACTTAAAATTGGTTTAAATGTTTGTCCGTAATGTAATATTGAAACTGCCCTTGTGCAATGGAATTTATATTGTTTTTCTAATCAATGATAAATCGTTGAACATATTGTTGTCCTATTTATTGTTTATTTTCAAAATAAAAACGATTGCGGAGAAGTATCTTACATAATGTCAAGGACCGTTGGCAGTGTTTCTAATTATCTGACCACCACTGTATATATATATATATATATATATATATATATATATATTAGTGTATAAAATATAGTTTATAATCTTTCTAACACAGAATTTTTTACAGGTAGTACCTAGTAATGTTTAAGATATTGATAATATTTATTGAATTATCCTGATTGGTCGTATACCTAGCATTTATATATAGAAGTAAATATAATAAAACTCTAACGAAGCTGTGTCTGTACATCAAAATTTTAGCTTCTGTGTAGGTATACAGGTAGTTATCGATGTAGATAACAAAACACAATTTTAGGAATTTTTTGTCTGTCTCTCTGTCTGTCTGGTTGTGCACGCATCACGCAAAAACTACATGACGGATTTTGATGAAATTTGGTGGAGATAACCGGGTCAACATCTAGAGTACTTTTTTACAGCGGGAGAATGTCTCATTCCCACAGTAAAATAAAAAAACTGGATAAAAAGAGAAATACGTACTACTCCGAAACGATAACACAGAGAAACTTGAAGTATGGTATGTGGGTGTCTAATATGTCGTAGGTAACCGCTATGAAGGGATTTTTGGAAATTCCCACGGGAACGGGAATAATCTGGATTCGCGCGGGCAACGCCACTGTGCACCGGCTATTTAAAATATTAGTATGTACATAGTTGTAGGTGTCTTAGATGTCGTAGGCAACAAATATAATTAAAGGGATTTATTGGAAGTTCCCATGGAAACGGGAGTAAACTGGTTCCGCGCGAGCAACGCCGCTGGGCACCCGCTAGTAAGATAATAACTTACGTATTATCAGAGACCAGTTTAAAGTATTATCTTGCGCCGAGGTAACCCGCTGCGTAATCGGATAAAGCCTTGAAATTCAAACTGAATTGGCAAAATATTTTAGTGGCAAAGCTGAAGTTCTTTCTCACTCACTCATTACGTTTTTCAGAAATCAATGGTCAATAGGCCGGCACTTGGCGTGTTCCCTGCTGCAGATTGGCCAGCGAAGCTTCGCAATGTGTTATTATCAGTTGCGCCTGATAAATTGCACAATATCCACACAATGATGTGTGGCTCGTGTTCTAATGAGAATGCATACAAAATGGTCTGCTTCTGGTACCGTACAAAAGAGCGCGGTGGGTCTATTGAGTTTACAGAAGAAGAAATTAATAGTTGTATGATAAATCAACCACCTGGATCACCTCATTTGTCTATAATGTCTTTTGAGGTAAACAATTTTTGATTGCCGAGTATACTCGAGTTTAGAAATTGTTTCTCTATTCTTAGCAGTGATTTTTCTAACATACCTAGTCATTTTACTGAACTTCCAGGGCAGTTTTCATGGTCGTACATTTGGGTCTCTTTCGACGACCAGGTCAAAACCGATACATAAATTGGACTGTCCAGCTTTCGAATGGCCTGTTGCACCCTTCCCAAGATACAAGTATCCACTTGAGTCATGCCAACGAGAGAATATGGAGGAAGATACAAGGTAACTTAACAATAACATCCAATTTTGATAGACCATTATATTTTAAAATATGAATGTACAAATATATAAGAACGTTTGGATTGGAAACACTGATATAGGATTTAAAATATAAAAAATATGCAGTGCTGAAAGACCTTTGTATTAGAATTTTTATTATTAACTAGCGGCCCGTCCCGGCTTCGCACGGATGGACATTTATTTTGTAAAAGTATATGTATGCAGGACATAAGTAGTTTTTGTTTTTCATATACCGGGTGCCCAGCGGCGTTGCCAGCGTGGATGCAGTTTATTCCTATGCACGTGTTTTTTTTTTCTAAAAATCGCTTTATAACGGTTGCCTACGACGGTCGCTTTCTTAGGAGCACTTGCTACCTTTATGTAATACTAGCTGATACCCGCGACTTCGTCTGCGTGGAATTTGTTATTCCTTTGCGTTAAGAAAATATATCACGAATGATAATCTACACTATCTATTTATGTATATTAAGTTTAAAGGAGATAGATTTGTATTTTTGTATGTTAATAACGAATAAACTCAAACACTACTGGACCGATTTCAAAAATTCTTTTACCATTAGAATGCTACATTATCCCTGAGTAACATAGGCTATATTTATGACGAAAAATAATTAGGGATCCTTACTAAAACTTGACTGTACATGCCAGGATTGAAAGCCGAGCCTCACGAATGAGAAGCGGGCTTTTTGGCCACTGGGCTATTATTAATATTTACATTTTTGTTATTAAAAACACCTATATACAACGCGTCACAGAATAAGCGCAATTCCTCATACAACCCAATTAATATACTAATATAGAAAATGGTGACGCATTCGTACTCAAATTTCTTAAATAAAGAGCGATAACATTACGGTATCCATAGGTAGCCCTAAATTCAGTTATGCTAATTCATTTTTCGGAAAAACTTTACACATATTAAAAATAGCTGATATCAATTAAGTAGTCGATACTGAACAAACGAATTTCAGGAATTGCGATTATTCTGTTAGGTATTGTAAAGCCTAGGACACTCTCTGGTTCATGATTTTTGAATTAGTTCTTGATACCAAAGGCTATGCATTTGCTCATAATAACAACTACATTTCCTCAAGGAACCCATTGTGAATTCTCAAAAAAAGAAGTGGAGTTTGTATGGAGACTTTTGAAGAATATTTATGCCAAGTTTCAAGTTGATACACGCCAAAAACCACACTTCTCCATACCAACTTCAACCCCTACATTGATTTTCGAAAAATCCAAAAACACGTTTCTCATCATTTATTTTTAAGAGTATTTGTGCCAAGTTTCAACTTGATAGACATAAAAAACAACACGTCTCCATACAAACTCCTTCCCCCTCTTTCACCCCCATATGGGGTGTTTTTTGAAAAATTAAGAAATACGTTTCTTATTGTTTGTTGTTGTTTGTTTTATAGAGTACTAGCGACCCACCCCGGCTTCGCACGGGTGCAATGCTGAATTTTCTTTGCTATAAACCATCCCTGGACCCACTCGAACCCACACAAAAAGTTTCATCGAAATCGGTCCGGCCGTTCTCGAGTTAAATCGTCAGGAAGGAAAACCCGACTTATTTTTATATAGTAGACTAGCGACCCGCCCCGGCTTCGCACGGGTGCAATGCTGAATTTTCTTTGCTATAAACCATCCCTGGACCCACTCGAACCCACACAAAAAGTTCGATCGAAATCGGTCCGGCCGTTCTCGAGTTAAATCGTCAGGAAGGAAAACCCGACTTATTTTTATATAGTAGATTTTTACAAAGTTTCTAATTGATACACCCAAAATGAAGGTTTTCCATACAAACGTTCAACCCCCTTTTCACCCCCTTAAGGGTTGAATTTCGAAAAATCCTTTCTTAGTGCTAGCTTACGTCTTAAAAACAATAGCTGTAAAAAAAAACAGCTTTCTAGGTCTAAGGGTTTAGGCTGGGCGTTGCTGAGTCAGTGAGTCAGGACTTCTCTCTTTATATATATAGATAGATGGTACGGAACCCTTCGTGCGCGAGTCCGACTCGCACTTGGCCGACCTTTTATAACATGTAGATGATACTTCTGTAGGTAGTTACCTATAGGTTCTCAACGTATCGGTCTAAAGCGATTAGGTACACTTAAGAAACTTTAGCTATGGTATGTAGGTGTCATGTATGTCGTAGGAAACCGCTGTAAAGGTTTTTTTGGAAATTTCAGCGGGACCGGGAATAAACTGGAGCCGCGGGGGCAAACCCACTGGTCACCCGCTATCTATACATACTCGTATAATAAAACTCTAACAGGACCGTGTCTGTAGTGTACATCAAATATTTTTTGAAAGTTTTAGCGGTAGTGTAGATAGTTATCGATTAGATACCAAATCACATTTTTTAAATTTTGTTGTCTATCTGTCAGTCTGTGCACGCATCACACAAAAAATACTGGACGAATTTTGATGAAATTTGGTATGGAGATAACCGAGTACCTGGATCAACATCTACAGTACTTTTTTTTCCAGAAAAATATCTCATTCCTATGGGAAAATATAAAAGCTGGTTAAAAAGAGAAATAGGTACGTACTTTTCCGAAACGATCAATATGGTATGTAGCTATATCTTATACGTCATATAAAAATGCTATGAAGGGATTTTTGAAATTTTCACGGTAATGGGAATAAATTCCTCAAATAGGCCCTCGCTATCACTACATAGTATAAAACAAAGTCGCTTCCCGCTGTCTGTCCCTATTTATGCTTAGATTTTTAAAATGAAGCAATGGATTTTGATGCGGTTTTTTTAATAGATAGAGTGATTCAAGAGGAAGGTTTTAGTATCAGCATTGCACCCGTGGCAAGTCGCTAGTCCTACTAATTTATTTTAGCAATGGAAAGCTTACTTTTCTAGGAGTAACATGGGCTATAATTTTTCCATTGAAACGGGACTGACGCGGTTAAAACCGGGGGACGTTGCTAGTAATAAAATAACACGCCTAATTCCTATTAAGGTAGACAGAGATAATAGACTGCCACTTGCTCGAACCTGGCAGATCTCTCGTGCTTCTTCCACATCCATCAAAAGACGTCATGCTCGTCGGTTTCGGGTACTCTTTATCTGGCTTTTCTACAACACATCGGCGATCTGATCGATGTAGGTACGCTTAGGTCGTCCTCTACCGACACGCCCATTCACAACACCCTTATATACGTTACACCGTGCCGGGTCCGGGCCGGCCCCGTACGGGGCACGGTCAAACATCTATAGTATACTTTTGGTATGAAGTCATTCATGCTTGACACGGTGTTGAAATCTCGGAAGGTATTGTTTACGGGGTCCGGCCCGGACCCGTCACGGTGTAACGTGAATCAGCTTTTAGACGACTTTCATTCATCCGCTCAATGTGACCAAACCATCTCAGCATTCCTTTTTCAATCCCAGTCACTATAATAATTATCATCTTTCAAGCCGTTTTTTTATTTTCAAAATAAACTTTATATAGGAAACGGGCATAAAAAGAGCATTGAACCTCTCTTGAAAACATCGTGATTATCTTCTCTCTGCTTCTCTAGATATTTCTGCTAAATCTTATTTACCCAAATCACAAAGGAGAAGGAATACAAACCTATGACATGTGATGACGTTATATACTACACCATAGCCACTATGATGACATTGACATGTTTACTTAGCAACGCCATTATTATAATAGCAATTTATTCATTTTTATATTGAAAACTAGATGTCGCGCGGTGCGCGAGGCCGCAAGCGGCCACGCGTGTCTCTGTGGGGTCGTATTTTGACAGAAAAATAAAGTCTAATTTTGGGTGCCCATCTTGTTTTAGCCGTTTTAAGTCGAAAAATAATAAAATTTTGTTAAATATTTTTTTTCATGGCAACACTGTTTACTGAGACCCACAATCGCTCCATACAAGCCAACTTTCCAAAGTGTTGCCAACAGGCTAAAAAATGCCTATTAAGATTAAGAAAATTTAAATTTTTCAGTAAAACAAAAATAACGGGGCGGCCATCTTGTTTTTTCTATTTTTCGGGATTTTCTAGTAAACTACAGGATATACCCTATGCGATGACACCAAACACATCCCTGTAGCATATCAGCATCTGGGAGATCAATTCGGGTCTTTTGAGGTCTACCCTAAAAATTAAATCAACCATAACTTTCGGTGTTGCCAGGCAAAAATCAAAAAACCTACAAAAGGTCATAGGGAGAGATAAAATGTACCGTTGACTGTTACTCGTTTTTGCAAAATGATAAAATTTCGAGTTTTGACTTTTTGCATTAAAAGTTAAAAAATACCCCAAATTTTAGGAAAATTGTTAAACATGGCAACACCACGTAAAGAGACCTCTAACCCCGCCATACAAGCCAACTCGCTCAGGTGTCGCCATCTTGCCGAAAATCGACATTCAAAATCTGGTAAAATTCATCTTTTTCTTTGGGAGCCAATTACAGGGCGGCCATCTTGGTTTTTCAGATTTTCGGGATTTTCTGGTAAACTACAGGATATGCCCTGTGCGATGACACCAAACACATCCCTTTAGCATATTAGCATCGGGGAGATCAATTCGGGACAAGTGGGGTCTAAAACCACTCCAACTTTGAAACACTACTACGCGGCCGCCATTTTGTTTTTTCAACTTTTTAAATAATTTTCGTAAATCATCTAAGCAGTACTACAGATTCCCAAAATTTGAACCGAATCGGCCGGAAAACAAAAGAGATACGATAGGCAACCTTGGCCGCCATTTTGTTTTTTTGAAAAGTCGGAATTTTCCCGGGGTCACTCCGCTATCTTGCACACTTTTCTCATATATGACTTGACTCCAAAACGACTCCTTCTGGGAGAACAATTATGTCAATGAGTCAGTCAGTGAGTGAGTGAGTGGTAGTCGAGCTTTATATATTATAGACTAGATGTCGCGCGGTGCGCGAGGCCGCAAGCGGCCACGCGTGTCTCTGTGGGGTCGTATTTTGACAGAAAAATAAAGTCGAACTTTGGGCGCCCATCTTGTTTTAGCCATTTTTTAGTACAAGTCAAAAAATAATAAAATTTTATTAAATATTACTTTTCATGGCAACACTGTTTACTGAGACCCACAATCGCTCCATACAAGTCACTTTCCAAAGTGTTGCCAACTGGCTAAAAAATGCCGATTCAGATTAAGAAAATTGAAATTTTTCAGTAAAACAAAAATTACGGGGCGGCCATCTTGTTTTTTCTATTTTTCGGGATTTTCTAGTAAACTACAGGATATACCCTATGCGGTGACAACAAACACATCCCTGTAGCATATCGGCATCTGGGAGATCAATTCGGGTCTTTTGAGGTCTACCCTAAAAATTCAATCGGCCATAACTTTCAGTGTTGCCAGGTGAAATTCAAAAAACCTACAAAAGGTCATAGGGAGGAATAAAATGTTTCACTGACTCACTTGTTTTTGCAAAATGGTAAAATTTAGACTTTTGACATTTTGCGTTAAAAGTAAAAAAATACGAAAAATTCCGGGAAAATTCTTCAACACGGCCACACTACGTAGCAAGACCTCCAACCCCGCTATACAGACCAACTCGCTCAGGTGTTGCCATCTTGCCGAAAATCGACAATCAAAATGTGGTAAAATTAATACTTTTCTTTGGGAGCAAATCACCGGTCGGCCATCTTGGTTTTTCAAATTTTCGGGATTTTCTGGTAAACTACAGGATATGCCCTGTGCGATGACACCAAACACATCCCTTTAGCATATTGGCATCTGGGAGATCAATTCGGGTCAAGTGGGGTCTAAAACCACTCCAACTTTGAAACACTACTACGCGGCCGCCATTTTGTTTTTTCAACTTTTTTAACTATTTTCGTAAATCATCTAAGCAGTACTACAGATTCCCAAAATTTGAACCCAATCGGCCGGAAAACAAAAGAGATACGATAGGCAACCTTGGCCGCCATCTTGTTTTTTTGAAACGTCGGAATTTTCCCGGGGTCACCCCGCCATCTTGAACACTTTTCTCATATATGACTTGTCTCCAAAACGACTCCTTCTGGGAGAACAATTATGTCAATGAGTCAGTGAGTGAGTTAGTGGTAGTCGAGCTTTATATATTATAAACTAGATGTCGCGCGGTGCGCGAGGCCGCAAGCGGCCACGCGTGTCTCTGTGCGGTTTGATTGTGACAGAAAAATAAAGTCTACTTTTGGGGCGGCCATCTTGTTTTAGCCGTTTTAAGTCGAAAAATAATAAAATTTTGTGAAATATTTTTTTTTCACGGCAACACTGTTAACTGAGCCCCACAATCGCTCCATACAAGTCAACTTTCCAAAGTGTTGCCAACTGGCTAAAAAATGCCGATTCAGATGAAAAAATTGAAATTTTTCAGTAAAACAAAAATTACGGGGCGGCCATCTTTTTTTTTCTATTTTTATGGATTTTCTAGTAAACTACAGGATATACCCTATGCGATGACACCAAACACATCCCTGTAGCATATCGGCACCTGGGAGATCAATTTGGGTCTTTTGAGGTCTACCCTAAAAATTTAATCAACCATAACTTTCAGTGTTGCCAGGCGAAAATCAAAAATCCTACAAAAGATCATAGGGAGAGATAAAATGTTCCATTGACTGTCACTCGTTTTCGCAAAATGGTAAAATTTAGACTTTTGACATTTTGCGTTAAAAGTAAAAAAATACGAAAAATTCCGGGAAAATCTTCAACACGGCAACACTACGTAGCAATACCTCCAACCCCGCTATACAGACCAACTCGCTCAGGTGTTGCCATCTTGCCGAAAATCGACAATCAAAATCTGGTAAAATAAATACTTTTCTTTGGGAGCAAATCACCGGTCGGCCATCTTGGTTTTTCAGATTTTTCGGGATTTTCTGGTAAACTACAGGATATGACCTATGCGATGACATCAAAGACATCCCTTTAGCATATTGGCGTCTGGGAGATCAATTCGGGTCAAGTGGGGTCTAAAACCACTCCAACTTTGAAACACTACTACGCGGCCGCCATTTTGTTTTTTCAACTTTTTAAATAATATTCGTAAATCATCTTAAAAGTTTTACAGATTACAAAAATTTGAACCGGATCGGCCGGAAAACAAAAGAGATACGATAGGCAAGCTTGGCCGCCATTTTGTTTTTTTGAAAAGTCAGAATTTTTCTGGGGTCACCCCGCCATCTTGCACATTTTTTCCCTACATGACTTGACTCCAAAACGACTCCTTCTGGGAGAACAATTATGTCAATCAGTCAGTGAGTGAGTGGTAGTCGAGCTTTATATATTATAGAATAGACTAGATGTCGCGCGGTGCGCGAGGCCGCAAGCGGCCACGCGTGTCTGTGCGGTTCGATTGTGATAGAAAAATAAAGTCTACTTTTGGGGCGGCCATCTTGTTTTAGCCATTTTAATAACAAAAAAAAAATTGTCAAATATAACTTTTCATGGCAACACTGTTCACTGAGACCCACAATCGCTCCATACAACCTAACATTCCAAAGTGTTGCCAACTTGCCTCAAAATGCCAATTATTATTAAAAAAAATGAAATTTTTCAGTAAAACAAAAATAACGGGGCGGCCATCTTGTTTTTTCTATTTTTCGGGATTTTCTAGTAAACTGCAGGATATACCCTATGCGATGACACCAAACACATCCCTGTTGCATATCGGCATCTGGGAGATCAATTCGGGTCTTTTGAGGTCTACCCTAAAAATTAAATCAACCATAACTTTCGGTGTTGACAGGCAAAAATCAAAAAACCTACAAAAGGTCATAGGGAGAGATAAAATGTACCGTTGACTGTTACTCGTTTTTGCAAAATGGTAAAATTTCGAGTTTTGACTTTTTGTATTAAAAGTAAAAAAATACCCCAAATTTTGGGAAAAATGTTAAACATGGCAACACTCCGTAATGAGACCTCTAAACCCGCCATACAAGCCAACTCGCTCAGGTGTCGCCATCTCGCCGAAAATCGACAATCAAAATGTGGTAAAATTAATACTTTTCTTTGGGAGCAAATCACCGGTCGGCCATCTTGGTTTTTCAGATTTTCGGGATTTTCTGGTAAACAACAGGATATACCCTATGCGATGACACCAAACACATCCCTTTAGCATATTGGCATCTGGGAGATCAATTATGGTCAAGTGGGGTCTAAAACCACTCCAACTTTGAAACACTACTTCGCGGCCGCCATTTTGTTTTTTCAAAATTTTAAATAATATTCGTAAATCATCTAAGCAGTACTACAGATTCCTAAAATTTGAACCGAATCGGGCAGAAAACAAAAGAGATACGATAGGCAACCTTGGCCGCCATTTTGTTTTTTTGAAAAGTCGGAATTTTCCCTAGGTCACTCCGCCATCTTGAACACTTTTCTCCTACATGACTTGACTCCGAAACGACTCCTTCTGGGAGAACAATTATGTCAGTGAGTGAGTGAGTGGTAGTCGAGCTTTATATATTATAGACTAGATGTCGCGCGGTGCGCGAGGCCGCAAGCGGCCACGCGTGTCTCTGTGGGGTCGTATTTTGACAGACAAATAAAGTCTAATTTTGGGCGGCCATCTTGTTTTAGCCATTTTAAGTCAAAAAATAATACCATTTTCTTAAATATTTCTTTTCATGGCAACACTGTTTACTGAGACCCACAATCGCTCCATACAAGTCAACTTTTCAAAGTGTTGCCAACTGGCTAAAAAAGCCGATTATTATTAAGAAAATTAAAATTTTTCAGTAAAACAAAAACAACGGGGCGGCCATCTTGTTTTTTCTATTTTTCGGGATTTTCTAGTAAACTACAGGATATACCCTATGCGATGACACCAAACACATCCCTGTAGCATATCGGCATCTGGGAGATCAATTCGGGTCTTTTGAGGTCTACCCTAAAAATTCAATCGGCCATAACTTTCAGTGTTGCCAGGTGAAATTCAAAAAACCTACAAAAGGTCATAGGGAGGAATAAAATGTTTCACTTGTTTTTGCAAAATGGTAAAATTTAGACTTTTGACATTTTGCGTTAAAAGTAAAAAAATACGAAAAATTCCGGGAAAATTCTTCAACACGGCCACACTGCGTAGCAAGACCTCCAACCCCGCTATACAGACCAACTCGCTCAGGTGTTGCCATCTTGCCGAAAATCGACAATCAAAATGTGGTAAAATTAATACTTTTCTTTGGGAGCAAATCACCGGTCGGCCATCTTGGTTTTTCAAATTTTCGGGATTTTCTGGTAAACTACAGGATATGCCCTGTGCGATGACACCAAACACATCCCTTTAGCATATTGGCATCTGGGAGATCAATTCGGGTCAAGTGGGGTCTAAAACCACTCCAACTTTGAAACACTACTACGCGGCCGCCATTTTGTTTTTTCAACTTTTTTAACTATTTTCGTAAATCATCTAAGCAGTACTACAGATTCCAAAAATTTGAACCGAATCGGCCGGAAAACAAAAGACATACGATAAGCAAGTCTGGCCGCCATTTTGTTTTTTTGAAAAGTCGGAATTTTCCCTAGGTCACCCCGCCATCTTGAACATTTTTCTCATACATGACTTGCCTCCAAAACTACTCCTTCTGGGAGAACAATTATGTCAATCAGTCAGTGAGTGAGTCAGTGGTAGTCGAGCTTTATATAATATATATATATATATACTAGATGTCGCGCGGTGCGCGAGGCCGCAAGCGGCCACGCGTGTCTCTGTGGGGTCGTATTTTGACAGAAAAATAAAGTCTAATTTTGGGTGCCCATCTTGTTTTAGCCGTTTTAAGTCGAAAAATAATAAAATTTTGTTAAATATTTTTTTTCATGGCAACACTGTTTACTGAGACCCACAATCGCTCCATACAAGCCAACTTTCCAAAGTGTTGCCAACAGGCTAAAAAATGCCTATTAAGATTAAGAAAATTTAAATTTTTCAGTAAAACAAAAATAACGGGGCGGCCATCTTGTTTTTTCTATTTTTCGGGATTTTCTAGTAAACTACAGGATATACCCTATGCGATGACACCAAACACATCCCTGTAGCATATCGGCATCTGGGAGATCAATTCGGGTCTTTTGAGGTCTACCCTAAAAATTCAATCGGCCATAACTTTCAGTGTTGCCAGGTGAAATTCAAAAAACCTACAAAAGGTCATAGGGAGGAATAAAATGTTTCACTGACTGTCACTTGTTTTTGCAAAATGGTAAAATTTAGACTTTTGACATTTTGCGTTAAAAGTAAAAAAATACGAAAAATTCCGGGAAAATTCTTCAACACGGCCACACTAAGTAGCAAGACCTCCAACCCCGCTATACAGACCAACTCGCTCAGGTGTTGCCATCTTGCCGAAAATCGACAATCAAAATGTGGTAAAATTAATACTTTTCTTTGGGAGCAAATCACCGGTCGGCCATCTTGGTTTTTCAAATTTTCGGGATTTTCTGGTAAACTACAGGATATGCCCTGTGCGATGACACCAAACACATCCCTTTAGCATATTGGCATCTGGGAGATCAATTCGGGTCAAGTGGGGTCTAAAACCACTCCAACTTTGAAACACTACTACGCGGCCGCCATTTTGTTTTTTCAATTTTTTAAATTATTTTAGTTAATCATCCAAGCAATACTACAGATGTCAAAAATTTGAACCGGGTCGGCCGGAAAACAAAAGAGATACGGTAGGCAAGCCTGGCCGCCATTTTGTTTTTTTGAAAAGTCGGAATTTTCCCGGGGTCACCCCGCCATCTTGAACACTTTTCTCATACATGACTTGTCTCCAAAACGACTCCTTCTGGGAGAACAATTATGTCAATCAGTGAGTGAGTGGTAGTCGAGCTTTATATATTATAAACTAGATGTCGCGCGGTGCGCGAGGCCGCAAGCGGCCACGCGTGTCTCTGTGGGGTCGTATTTTGACAGAAAAATAAAGTATAATTTTGGGCGCCCATTTTGTTTTAGACTTTTTTTAGTACAAGTCAAAAAATAATAAAATTTTGTTAAATATTACTTTTCATGGCAACACTGTTTACTGAGACCCACAATCGCTCCATACAAGCCAACTTTCCAAAGTGTTGCCAGCTGGCTAAAAAATGCCGATTAAGATTAAGAAAATTTAAATTTTTCAGTAAAACAAAAATAACAGGGCGGCCATCTTGTTTTTTCAGATTTTCGGGATTTTCTGGTAAACTACAGGATATACCCTATGCGGTGACACCAAACACATCCCTGTAGCATATCGGCATCTGGGAGATCAATTCGGGTCTTTTGAGGTCTACCCTAAAAATTCAATCGGCCATAACTTTCAGTGTTGCCAGGTGAAATTCAAAAAACCTACAAAAGGTCATAGGGAGGAATAAAATGTTTCACTGACTGTCACTTGTTTTTGCAAAATGGTAAAATTTAGACTTTTGACATTTTGCGTTAAAAGTAAAAAAATACGAAAAATTCCGGGAAAATTCTTCGACACGGCCACACTACGTAGCAAGACCTCCAACCCCGCTATACAGACCAACTCGCTCAGGTGTTGCCATCTTGCCGAAAATCGACAATCAAAATGTGGTAAAATTAATACTTTTCTTTGGGAGCAAATCACCGGTCGGCCATCTTGGTTTTTTAAATTTTCGGGATTTTCTGGTAAACTACAGGATATGCCCTGTGCGATGACACCAAACACATCCCTTTAGCATATTGGCATCTGGGAGATCAATTCGGGTCAAGTGGGGTCTACGATAGCCTAAACTTTGAAACATTACGACGCAGCCGCCATTTTGTTTTTTCAATTTTTTAAATTATTTTCGTAAATCATACAAGCGATCCTACAGATGCCAAAAATTTGAACCGGATCGGCCGGAAAACAAAAGAGATACGATAGGCAAGCCTGGCCGCCATTTTGTTTTTTTGAAAAGTCGGAATTTCCCCTTCTGGGAGAACAATTATGTCAATCAGTCAGTCAGTGAGTGAGTGGTAGTCCAGCTTTATATATTATAAATACTCGATAATCCGAATTTTCCGTCTATAAGTTGTCGACTCAGATCGACTTATTTTTTACGCTCTTCAATTTGATGTGCGTTTCGTTCGAGTCTACCGAAGACACAGTTTCTGCAGCGTACGCCAGAATAGCTCGCGATGGCAGATTTTTTTCCGACTTACTTGATAATTATTATGATATTTTGAAAAACTCACACACTATCTTTAAAAAATATAGCCTATGTGTTATTCTGATGTATAAGCTATATAACTGTAAAGTTTCATCAAAATCCGTTCAGTAGTTTTTGCGTGAAAGAGGAACAAACATCCATCCAGACATCCATACATCCATCCAAACAAACTTTCGCATTTATAATATTAGTAGGATACTACCTTCATGGCGCGCGCATTGCCACAGCGAAATTTTTTCTGAAAGTTTGGCACAACCATTGAACGCCATTCAGCCATGTCAACCTAATGCGGCGAAAAATGGAACTAATGTTTTGTTATACAAAAGTTTGAAAAAAAATCAAAAACTGGTTAAAAAGAGAAATACGCACTACCTACTCGATAACACTTAGAAACTTAAATATGGTACTTTTGTAATTTGTATGTGTCTTATATAAATATCACTCACAGGCAACCGCTGAAGGGATTAAAAAAAAACTTACTTCCAAACGACTGCAACAAATTGGATAATTCTTTTTTTTTGTGTAGGTTTTTGTCAGGACAAGGTTTTTATGAAAGAAATCTGTACCCGTGCTAAGCCGGGGCGGGTCGCTAGTGTTAGATATTTTGTATTTGTATCTTGTATTATTTACCCAATAAATTGCTGTCTAAACAATTGTTCTCACTTTAGTTTTTTAGTACCCATATTCTCTGCCTAGTTCGGTTGTAAATAACCTATAATAATGTTAAAAAATGTAGATGCCTGTCGGAGGTGGCGTGTATTATAGAACAGTACAAGCAGTTCAGGCCAGTTGCCGGAATTATCGTGGAACCCATTCAATCAGAGGGAGGCGATTACGAAGCCTCCCCGGCATTTTTCCAGGGCCTGCAGAGATTGTGCAAACAGGCAAGTAATGTAAATTTTCAGCATAAATATGTCAAAGTATTTGTCACGATATAGTAGATTGTTATACAAGGGTCGGAAGGAATCAATTCCCCTACGAGGTATTTAGACGCGCGAGCGCAGCGAGGGCGGATATAGTCCGAGTAGGAATTGATAACTTCCACCCGCGTTAAACACTTTACTTTTCATTTCGAATTGAAGGAAAATAAACAAAAATAATTTCCATTTTACAAAAATTCAAACATATAAAAACGCAATAATACCTACAAAAAAAAACAAAATTGTCAACAATACAACCAAAGTGGTTGGAATAAAGAGAAACTTTTTCTTTTAAACGTCTTTGAATACTACATCATAGAGTACCTAACCCACCGACCTAACCTAAATAACATTACAAAAATAATATACAAATCCTTACTCTTTATAATAATATGTACTTTTAGCCGAGTGTGTATAGTGTTCTGTGCTTATTAGTGTCGATGAAAAACAAGATTTTGAATTTCGGAACAGCTTACAAAATTATTACTCTTTTTTTAATTTTAATATATGGAACGCGTACCGCCCCGCGCGCGGCCTATTTTCTGTTGTTTATACCTATACTCACAAGGCCGCACCTTTTTTTCTTATTCTAATTGATGTAAAAAGTTTCGTATCCCTACTAAGTACCCAAAGAGGTTGGAAGAAAGTCATTCTCTTTCCCTGAGAAACTTTTTCTATAAACGTCTTTGCAAATGTAGTACTATTTTTTTTAAATTCATTCCCGCCCTAAGGCCGGAAGCAATTACTATGAGTCTTTCCCGACCGAGGGCGGGAATCACAGCCCTGAATCTCTCTGTGGTGGGAATCATCGCTTCCGACCCAGTACTCAGATCAAACATACACTACTTTCCGAGTATGAGATATGAAAAATAATAATAAGCACCTGAGAGCAGGGCTCGGAAACCTCAAAAATGTTCAAACCGGTTTCTCCTAAAAACTTAAGAACTTTTTATTTCGTTATGTTTGAACGAAACCTCTGAATGAAACGGTTAAAAATTATCAGAAGATTTCGCTCGAAAAAGCGGTATAGAACGAGAAATATTCGTTCTTTTCCATTTCATTTATTTACCTACTAAGAAGTTGCGCCCGCTGCTGGCCTGCGCGTGGCCTGCGCGGACCACACGAGCCAGCGGAATAACCCGGTTTATAAGGTTGTTAAAAGGTTTTCATATCTCATACTCGGAAAGTAATGTATGTTTGATCTGAGTACCGGTTCAGAAGCGATGATTCCCACCACAGAGAGATTCAAGGCTGTGATTCCCGCCCTCGGTCGGGAAAGACTCATAGTAATTGCTTCCGGCCTTAGGGCGGGAATGAATTAAAAAAAATAGTAAGGTACCTGGGTCGAATATGCGCAATCGGTAAATATGCCCGGTAGGTATTATTTCGAAAACTAACGACGCGCGGAAGTCGACAACTTTACTCCGTATACACGTCGACGCATGACCTTGATTGGCACGCAAGCCACGCGGCTCGCGCGCTATTCATTCAGTCGCCCAAAATGCACTGTGCTTGATGGTCACGTCACTCTTATTAAAAAATTACTTTAATATTCGCTGAAAATCGTTATATATTGAAATATTTAGTGGGATATCTATTTACTGTTGCAAACTTTGTTTAGTATTCTATTGATGGGTAAGTGTAACTTGAACTTATTTGAATATTTGTTTATATTATTTATAGGTTATGAAAAAATCGTGTAGTAGGTAAACATGGCCACGTTGTGACCATATTTCCCGTACGTAAATTTATATATTTTTTGTTTAAATTGTGCAGATAATAAGTTGCAGTAATATGTTGCAGGTCTTAACACTGGTCCTTAATACACGTGGAGTGAGGGGCCAACATTACACAAGCGCATGATCCGAGCTTCGAGGTCATTTTCTTGCTCTTTACTGAGTAATGGTTTTCTTCCTAGGGATGACTTTTCTTTCTTATAATCAGTGAGATATCTCTTGAGTGTAGGTACGTCTCGCTCGGTATATTAAAATGTTTCACATTTAAAATGATTAAACAGAGTTGAATTCCTTTAACACTTTTTTATTTATACCTCTTTACTATTTTTAATAACTAATACAGTTAATATGCCCATAGTACGAGCATATTAACCAACATGGTCGGAAATATGGTCAGTTAGCCATTTTTTTTAAAACCTAGTTTAGCCGCAATATCATTTATACCTTGGAGTATTTGTTATAGCCATATGATACATAGTTAATATACCTCACAGAAAATTGATAATAGCTATTCCTAATTCTTAAAAAAAAGACGATGTAGGACGTCAAACCTTAAGGTGACCATATTCGACCCATGTACCTTACTACATTTGGCAAAGGCGTTTAAAGAAAAAGTTTCTCTAGGAATGAGAATGAATTTCTTCTAACCTCTTTGGGTACTTGGTAAGGATACGAAACTTTTTACATCAATTGGAATATGAAAAAAAGGTGCGGCCTTGTGATAGTAGGTATAAACAGAAAATAGCCCGCCCGCGGGGCGGTGCCTACGCGTTCCATATTTAAAATAAAAAAAAAACTAATAATTTGGTAAGCTGTTCCGAAATTCAAAATCTTGTTTTTCATCGACACTAATAAGCACAGAACACTATTACTCGGCTTACATATTATTATAAAAAGGAAGGATTTGTATATTATTTTTGTAATGTTATTTAGGTTAGGTACTCTATGATGTAGTATTCAAAGACGTTTAAAAGAAAAAAATTCTCTTTCTTCCGACCTCTTGGGTTGTATTGTTGACAATTTGGTTTTTTTGTAGGTATTATTGCGTTTTTGCATGTTTGAATTTTTGTAAAATTGTAATTTTTTTTGTTTACTTTCCTTGAATTCGAAATGAAAAGTAGAGTGTTTAACGCGGGTGGAAGTTATCAATTCCTTCCGACCCTTGTGACCGCTCCGAACGAAATAACCTTAATACCGTTATTAACCCTGTATTTACCGGTAAATTTGGGTAAGTCTGGGAGACCTAGCTTCGCTTGTTCTAACACCAGCGTCACCATCTGTCGGTGAGTGGCCGGATTATTCTAATGCCATCTACCGGTAAACTAGAATCATTTAATCGCGCTCTGCTCAAAACAAATCCTTACAGCTGTGGTATACCCATGGACGTAGTATATGTGGATATACCACAATCCATAATATCATATGAAATGTAATTGTAAAATTATCAATTAAATTAATGTCGTGAAACTACTTTCATGCAACTGGTTTCGTAATGTAAAATTCGGCCTTAAATATATATTTTTACGAATTAAGAGCCCTTGGACTGCGATGGATGGGGTTGTTAGTATCAACGAGTGTTAAGCTGAAAACAAATTATGGTACGGCCGTGCCGATTTTTGCTCGACTTGGCGGGGGCACTGCCGTGCCCCCAGATCGGACGCGGCTGGTAGCTGCGATCTAGATAATGAATGTAGACAGAGCTGTGCAAACTAACTACGTCCGACAGAAATCTGGCGTGCTGAATTAAAAAGACTGTGTACACTTATCAGTCGCGGCTGTCTGCCGTGTCCGTCAGCCGCGTCCGATAATTTGTTTCCAGCTTTAGGTTTTTTCTTCAGATGTACTAGTCTATTATATTATGCAGTACAGAGTGAATTCCGCTATGTGTGTATTTCAACCAATTTTCAATAATTTCAGTACGGGGTAGCTTTGATTATCGACGAGGTGCAAACTGGGTGTGGGCCCACTGGCAAGATGTGGTGCCACGAGCATTTCAATTTGGAATGCCCTCCTGACGTTGTCACATTTAGCAAGAAAATGTTGACCGGTGGATTTTACTATACTGATGAATTTACGTAAGCGTTTTATCGATTTCGAGATTTCTTCTAAGCAGAGATATTGCGGGTGCCGATTTTTTCACGCGGATGCGGATGTTTAAGATCCTATATAAATATAGTTTATGAATGAAAAATTATCTTACTATCGGTAACGGCTTTTTTTGCTCAGAAAAAATGTATTAGAGCAATAACGGGAATATCTCGCTTTTACTCTTGCAGACCGTTCTTTAAAGACCTTGACTTATTGACATTATCGTCCAACATGTGTGAGATTTGCGTTTTTGCTAAACAGCATGGGGAATTGTTTATAAAAATTTGTAACATAAACCACCACAGAGACTCAAACACGCTTGTCTTTGAAACAATTCCAAAAAAAATTAAATATGATAAAATTTTGCCTTTAGAGTGTTAGAATATATTATTATGAAAAATTAAAATGAAAATGTATTTATTCTGTTGGTAATAAGAATTACACTTAGAACAGTCAATAGTCTAATAAAATCCTGAATGACATTAAAGGCTTACCAGTTAAAATGATTAAAGAAAATTGTATAAATGGCCCAATGAACGTATTTTTTACAATATTAATAATTTTATCAATAAATAAAATAAGTGGGTCAATTATGTCGAAGGTTTATGCATGCCTTTTAATTACAGCGAACATGTATGCACTGCCAAAACTGTATTTTTTCTAAATAAAGAAATAGTCTATTCTATCAATAACAGAAACCTCGCTGGAAAAATTAAGAATACTGCTGTAAAACTATAAACCTTACCTTCAATAACACGTAGGTCTTACCGGTATAACATAACGGCATTTACCTGGCGATTTTAATTTAATAAGCTGAGCTAAGACTAATACAAATATTACCCAATAAACAATTATCTACACACAATGATTGCTGTATCACAATAACACTCAAAACATCTATCTGTACCATAAGTAACCCACAGCGCAAACAAAACAAACAAGTAATAATTTATTTACAAGAAACAAAGGATACTTCACAACAAACGCGTTGGATGACGGATCTTGTCACCAATTTTTTTTCCAATTGGTCATTGTCTCATGCGAACGGCACGTGCCATTCGCAGGACCCGCCCAATTTCTTTCTTGTCGCAACTTGTATTACATCCGCATCCGCATGAATATCCGCATTGATTATTGCGGATGCAGATGTCTAAATCTATGCGGAAGCTCCGCATTTACGGGTGCGGATGCGAATATTCGCAACATCCCTGATTCTAAGTAGTTTAGCCATATGGGAACGTGTATACGAGGACAGGATAAAAAGGTACTTTCAAGTGATCGAGACTAATACATATTACATATATTATATTTTTAGTAGGTATCTTATTTCGTTTGCCATAGGTCGTAGTTATTTAAACATGAAAATATTGTCCTCTTGCAGTTCCCCGCATCCGTATAGAATCTTTAATACGTGGATGGGTGACCCAGGCAAATTGATTCTCTTGGAGAAAGTACTGGAGGTAATGAGGACTGAGAAATTGCTTGAAAATGTAATCACAACTGGAAAAATTCTTAAGGCTGGGCTCCACGCGCTGGAAAAGGAATTTTCCCATCTTATTAGCAGTGTACGAGGACGAGGTACCTTTTTGTCATTCAGTTCACCCTCTACTGAAATACGGGATAAAATCAACACCAATTTGAGGAAACATGGTGAGTTCAACTATATTTGTGTAACTTTAATATTGATTTTAACCCTGTTAGAGGAAGAACTTGCGACGATTACCTTCGTCATGTTACAATATCCCATTTTTTTTTCTTTTTATGCCCCTAATACAGTTAAAAACGCCCCCCGAATATGAACTTAAGATATCTGTGGCTTTGAAAGGTAACAGGTAGCGAAGATTCTAATATCTGTGGCAAAGGTGTAAAGGTCGGGACACCTATCGCATACAGGGGAGTTTGTAACACTTCTGAATTACTTAAACCGAACTGTTACGTTTCTGTACCGATAGATGGTGTTACGGTCACTTTCATATATATTTTTTAGGATATTTTTACTTCAAGCCCTAATAAATTCAGAAATGACATTTAAAAAATTGTTACTTTTCCCACTTAAACTAACATAAATTAAGTTGGTCACATAATCCTGCATAAACATACAAATAATTGTTAGTCAATTCTTTCATTATGCTACTTTTTAGTACATACAAATAATAACATATATATAAAAATTTGCACAGCATCCTGTGTGGCAGATTATGTCTTGCACTTCTCTTATGTTAAGATCCTATATTGTACCATATTCTTTCAAAAAAATGACTTGTTCTCCTAAAAAACAATTTTGCATGCGGACTAACTTTAACTTTTTACATACCTACCACATCCTACCTGAACCGCGGCTATGTCGTATGCTTAATTGCTGTCTCTTTCTTATAAGGTGTATCTTATTGACCTCTCTTTGTCTATACTTTGAACTTTGAACCAAAACGTCGATTGTTGACATTCACCCCCGGGCTCGAAGAAAAATTTAATTTAAAATGTCGGATGTAAATATCCGATCATGATTTTAGTGCTCTAACGAGATTTTGTGGAACACAATAGTTAGTCGGTTATCTATTTCCATGTACCTGGCTCCCGGGCACAAGTACACATCCGACCTTTCAAGCACTGGCTAGAAGAGATATCGAAACTCTAAAAAAGAGATATCGAAAGAGGTCGAAAACGACATCTGTTTAATGTAAGAAAGAAAAAAAATGACCTTTTACGTCGTAGAAGACTTTGAAGGCATTTTTGGAAATTCTCACGGGAACTTGAATACACTGGATCCGCGTATAGTACAGTATGCAGGTGTCTTATATGTCGTAGGCAACCCTATAAAGGGAAATTTGTAATTTCCTACGAGAACGGGAATAAACCGGATCCGCACGGACAACGCCGCTGGGCACCGTTTATCTAAACTTCAAAATTAATATATTAAAGAGGAAAGATTTGTATTTTTGTGTGTTTGTAACGAATAAACTCAAAAACTACTGGACCGATTTCAAAAAAACTTTCACAATTAGAATGCTACATTATTCCTGAGTAACATAGTTTATATTGTATCCCTGTATTCCCTCGGGAACGGGAACTACGCCAGTACAACCGCGGGGCCCTGTTAGTACCTTCAATCATGTAAGCTCAGGGCCGCTGGACCAAGTGCGATATTTTATGTTTGGAGACTATCAAGTTTCAATATCTTTTTGATACTATTTGATAATTCAATTTAAAAAAAAATTACCTCTATGTGTTATTCTGATGTATAAGCTATTGTAATTGTAAAGTTTTATCAAATTCCGTTCGGTAGTTTTTGCGTGAAAGAGCAACAAACATACTTACAACCCGGTTACAATATCTGTGGACCTGGCGTCGATGATGTCACGTCGGCGCTTGGTACGTATCGGCAACGAAAGTGCACAAACTTTCGCGTTTATAATATTAGTAGGATTAGGAAGTGTTTTTTTTAAATGAAGTCCCCACCTGTAATAACTAATAACCCATACAGCATTTTTCCCTCAGAACGATGATAACTTTATTGATAACTAGCTGTTCCGCGCGGTTCCACCGGCGTAGTTCCCGTTTCGGTGAGAATACGGGGGATAAAATATAGCCTAATGTCACTCCCTAATAATGTAGCTTTCCACTGGTGAAAGAATTTTTAAAATCGGGTTAGTAGTTTCGGAGCCTATTCAATACAAACAAACAAATCTTTCCTCTCTATAATATTAGTAGAGATACTCGTATAGACAACACATAGGCCCCTCTCTCCCACATGCGAGAAAATCGCCAAACTCTTAAATTCAAAATCATTTAATTTCTGTAGGTACAAAGAAATACACTTAAAAATGTCACTAGTCTAATGACAAGGCACTCTTAACTCGTCCACTCTCTTCACTTCATGCTTGGCAAGCGCATTGGTATTATTTTGTAATCATGGCTTATTTTCTATGTATGTTGCTTCTCCTACAAAACAGGTTACTAATTTTTTCATATGTACAGTCAAGAGCACGCTAAGCTTGACACTTTGGACTTTGAACCGGTTCTGTATTTCATAGCGCGCAGTATAAATCAGAGATCAGCTTAAACTGGTAGTGTAAAGCTTGACTTGCTCTTGACTGTACAACTACATATTCTCAAAATGAGTGTTGTCAGAATAAATACCTAGAAAATAATTAAAATGCTCAGGTCAAGTCATATTAAAATTTGCATTGTATGTAAAACCAGAGACCAGTTTAAATAAACTGGTCTCTGGTAAAACGTACTATCATACCTACATTATTTTGTAATTTTCTTATTAGAACTGGCATGTTGTTGATTCTGTCCTTAGGCAAGCGAACCAAAACAAAATGCACCATAATGTTTAAGCACCGGAATTAGAATGGTAATGAAACATAGATTTATATCGAATGTACGTTATACCATTTCTAAGCCAGTTGCAGTGGTGCATAGAAGGTAGGTACATCCAATATCTTTGTATAAAAAATATATATTTTCAGGTGTTGTATGATCAAATTAAATTATTTTCAGGTGTGTTGGGGGGAACCTGTGGGGAGACCTCGATACGCCTCAGACCGGCTCTGATTTTCGGACCAAAACACGCAGAAATTTATTTAGACATTCTCAGAAATTCTCTGAAATCACTGTAAAAAAGAATTTATTTGTCGAATGATACAAATGAAACAAATTGCATAAAATGCGATTGTCAATTATTATAATTTTATGAAATGTTTCGCTTTAAGATAAGGCGGGTGCCTCGCGGCGTTGCCCCGGAACCTATTTTTGACGATGGTTTTTAGTTATTCTGCTATTCAGGGCGAAGACCAATCCAACGAATCGAAGATCATAAAAATCGGTTCCGCCGTTTTCGCGTTATAAATGGTGTAACATTTGCCTTATATATTATTACTAGCGACCCGCCCCGGCTTCGCACGGGTGCAATGCTAGTACTAAAACCTTCCTCTTGAATCACTCTATCTATTAAAAAAACCGCATCAAAATCCGTTGCGTAGTTTTAAAGATTTAAGCATACATAGGGATATAGGGACAGAGAAAGCGACTTTGTTTTATACTATGTAGTGATAAAAAATAAAATAAATAATCTCCTTTAATCCCCGTGGCTGAGGTATTCCATATCAGGGAATACCCACATTTCACCAGTATCTTTGAACCAATTAACGTGATAGGTGGTGAGCCCATCGTCGGACCGGGTCTGTTACACATGCCTCAGAATTAATTCTGGGACCTGCGGGTTTCCTCACGATGTTTTACTTCACCGTCGAGCCAATAAAATATATTATATATTATAATACGGCAATAAAATATAGCCTGTGTTACTCAGGGATATTATAGCTTTCCATTGGTGAAAGAATTTTTTAAATTGGTTCAGTAGTTTTTTAGTTTATTCGTAACAAAGATACAAAAATACAAATATTTCCTCTTTATAATATTTAGTATAAAGTATTATAGTTAACTAGCGATCTGCCCCGGCTTTGCACGGGTGCAATGCTAATACTAAAACCTTCCTCTTGAATCACTCTATCTATTAAAAAAACCTCATCAAAATTCGTTGCGTAGTTTTAAAGATTTAAGCATACATAGGGACATAGGGATATAGGGACAGAGAAAGCGACTTTGTTTTATACTATGTAGTGATTAACAGAATAAGCGCAATTCCTAAAGTTTGTTTGTTCAGTATCGACTACTTAATCGATTTCAGCTATTTTAAATATGTGATAAATTTTTCCGAAAAATGAATTAGCGAAGGTAACTGAATTTAGGGCTACCTATGGAAACCGTAATAATGTTGCTCTTTATTTATGAAATTTAGTTAGATAAAACTAAAGTACGAATGCATCATCTTTTTTTTATATTAATATAGGAGGTACTAATTGGGGTGTATGAGGAATTCCGCTTATTCTGTGATGCGTTGTATATATGTATGTAGATTTATAGTATTATTATTTTAAACTACTAACAACTTCGGGAATGCATTACAATGTACATATTTATCCTACTAATATAATAACCGCGAAAGTTTGTAGATATGTTTGTTGCTCTTTCACGCAAAAACTATTGAACGGATTTTGATGAAACTACAGTAAGGAGGTACCTCATTATGAGGTACCTACTCATATATCGAATAACATAGGCTCTATTTTATCCCCGTATTCCCACGGGAACGGGATCTGCGTGGGTGAAACCGCGGGGCGCTGCTAGTATAATATAATTTAACAGTATTTTTGTTGTAGTTCGCTACTATGTAGGTGTACCTAACACTTCTTTGGTAATTTTCAGTATTATTGATCATATATGATTTCGATGTATTACTAATTAGAGTAATTAGTCATAATCAAAAAAGTCATACTTTAAAGCATTTTGTTGGTTCAAGTACTTTATTATTACTTTTATAAGTAAATTCTATAAAAGTGTTCTTCCCACCTGGGTTGTTTTTGATATTGGCTGTTTTAAGCACTGTAAGTACACAAAGAAAAATACTATTTTAATGATTAATCTTTTCAAATAATGATTTGTTTGAGTTTTGATATTATTGTCATTAATTACAATAAATAATAGTGTAATATAAGTATGAGGGTGTGTGCGCGTGTGTAAAAAGCCATATAAACTGATACGCTTATCCTATCACGCTGCTATATATCTTGTAAAGGTGGTAATTATAAGTCATATTTTACCTAAGTTATAGGTTTTATATTATTGATTGAACAGGAAACTCTAAACATTAGTCGAGATGATAACAAATAAATGCATAATTAATTAGTAAGTATACAGTCGTCAAGAGCACGTAGAGCTTGACACATTGGACATTTTTAATAATTCACACATTTGTAATGTTCTCATTATAATCGCCTTAGAGGACAAACTCGCACTATAATAGACCGGGAGATAGTGACACAAATTATTTGGTCATTTTTAACAGTATGGCGGTTCTTCAGGGGTCTTAGTACCTACGCAATGACAAAAAGAAAAATGATGGTCATAGCGCTGGTACCGGCGGCCCAATCGCGTGGGCGTTAGTCGAACTCGTCGGATAAATTACGAGTTTCAAACGATTTGTACCACAAAAGTTTTAGTATTTTCCGATAGTCCATAAAAAACAAGTAGGCGGTAGTGTCATGCTATACTTCTCCGGTGTGAATAACAGCCCGCCATACCGACGCCAATACGTTAATTAAAAAAACACAAATTCAACCATTTGTACCAGGCAAATTTTTGCACAGTTAAGCATTGTCGTCCAGCCATTTACAAAAATTACTATGCCATACTTTTCGGACGGTTCTAAATGGCCGCCATATCGCCGAAAATCAGCAATTTTTTTTTTGCCAAACGATTTATACCACCCTGAAATTTTTTTTCAACAGCTCCTGAATGATGATAAATAGAAGTGTGATAATGCCATACCTGTGGGAGGTGGCGAATGTGTATATATATTTTTTTTTATTGTAAGATTTTATTCGTATTTTGAACGATTCGTAACAGTATGGCACAAATTTTTCCCTCTATTAGAAGTATGGCAAATATAATAATGGTCACATTGCATCATATAATTTCCAAAAATCCAAATGCCATACTGGTACAAATCGTCAATTTTTTTATATTTTACACCTTGGCTTAAGTTTCACAGTCGTCCGCCCCATGGTTCTATGTTCTATGTTAGGGGGTTTGGTTTCCGCACTTAGTCCTGAAGTGGACCATTGTACGTGAGCCCCATGGTTACAATCCGGGATAAGAAGAAGAAGAAGTATGGCAAATATAATAACGGTCACATTTTATCAAATACTTTCCAAAAAATCCAAATGCAATACTGTTACAAATCGTTTGGCGAAAAAAAAATTGCTGATTTTCGGCGGTATGGCGACCATTTGGAAAAAAAGTCCGAAAAGTATGGCATGGTGATTTTCGTAAATGGCTGCACGACGATGATTAACTGAAAAAGTTAGCCTGGTACAAATGGTTGTTTTTTTATTATTTTTAATTGACGCATTCGCGTCGGTATGGCGGGCTGTAAGTCACACCGGAGAAGTATGGCATGACACTACCGCCTACTTGTTTTTTATGGACTACCGGAAAATACTAAAATTTTTGTGGGACAAATCGTTTGACACTCGTAATTTATCCGACGAGTTCGACTAACGCCCACGCGAACGCACGCGGGACGTGCCCCGTCCGGGCCAGCGCACATAGGAGTATTTACATGATCTAGCCGGCCAAAATTACATTTCTCAGAATTACGCTCAGGTAAAAAAAAATGCATTCCTAGAAGAGCCAGGTAGTTGGGCGACCCAACCCTATTGTTATTTTTTTTACCCACCCCAAATTGAACAAGATATAGTCAGTTGAAACTGAGACATTGCTCGAAGCGGTTGTTTATTTTCAATATTCGTGCTTTAAAACTCAATTTTAACTATTTTTTATTTTATGTTGTGTTGTGAATAATCCAAAATTGGCTATGGATTCTGAAACTGCTGGTAAGTGACTTATTTTACATAGTTAAAATATTTAATTTTGTGACGGGATTATATTATTTTTCGTCATTTGAAAAAATACCGGTTTAATTCCCTAATTTTTTCAAGAAAATTTAGTTTTACGAGGCTTTTTGTTTTAGTGCCCGGCATTACCCGGCTATAATTTTTATATATTCGTAATATATAGACTTTCTACTTTTAAAAAAAGAAAAAATTGGTTCCTACTAATTCCTACTCCGTCATCTGGAGCGATTTTAGATATCGTACTTAAAAATGTAAAAAAAATGAAATTTTGATTTAATTTAGTTTTTATTATTCAGGACCATCTGGAAGTACTTTAATGACTCGCAAGGAGATATTTGGTCTAATGAGATCACAAAATGATCTCAATTTTAACGACCAATTAGAATATGTTGAAAATTATGCATGTTGAAATATGCATAAAATCTTAATGCATGGGGCTACTGTAATAGAAGATGCACTTTTACCAATAGGACAATTATCTGAAGAAGCAGCAGAAGCAGCAGCAAGAAATAAACATTTTCGTTTATACAGGCAAAACTTTGCAAGAAAATTCAGCAGATTAGAATGTAATACAGATGTTTTGAATAGATTGTTGTTAACATCAGATCCCCTACTTGCATCAAGAAGAATTGTTAAAAAAATAAAACAAAATCATTTTATGAAGGAAACATTAGAAATGTTAATATGTGAAGAAAGTTATGCCTAATTATTATTTATATTTTAAGTTTTTAAATTTGTTTTGCGATAGCTGTTTATTATAATTATATTTATACATTATTTTGTGTTATAAAATATATTTTCTTATACAAAACTACGCTTTTTTTTCTACCGCATCTTTTTGTCTCTTTATTTAATGTATGAATTTGTCCTGTAACTGAAGGTTAAGAGTATTTATACACTTGTATTTAAGGTTTTATGAGATACTGAACCATTTCTAATTGGTTAAGAGCGATAAATAATTTTGGCCAGCTAGATGTCTCAAATACCCCTCTGTGCAGCGCTTCATACAAATAGTATTTGACCGTGCCCCGGACATAGATAAGAATATGTACTCCGGACGGGCCCCGTCCCGTTGTAACATGAATCAGCCTTTAAGCCTCATGTGCTCATGTGTTGAACCGCCGCATTTCAAAACGGCCCTGTTTTTGATAACGGCTAGCCGTAATATAATACGGCGGATTATACAATCCGACTGCGACACCTAGACCATATAAAACTTCATTTTAAATGTGCAAATGTCGAATTTGTGGTAGTATATAGTATGGTAAGTGAACTGTCTTCCATACACTTCTGTAAACTATGTCTTCCATTCATATACAAGTGTTACTTTCAACACGGAATGTTCTTTCGGACGACATTAAGTAACCCTTCATTTCTATGACACAAATGTTTTTGAGCTAAATAAATTACCGATACCTACACTTATCAGTATTAGAATTACTTTCGAAGCACTGTCTAAAAAGATTATTTTTATAACATAATAACATACCTACTACTTAGATTAAAGCAAAAAGAGGAAGATACATTAGGTATGTTCTTACATCGCAAATTTGACAAATGAGTAGGTACAGTCAAGAGCATGCTGAGCTTGACACTGGACTTTGACCCGGCCCTGTATTCTATGGCGCGCAGTATAAATCAGAGCTCAGCTTAAACTGGTAGTGTAAAGCTTGACTTGCTCTTGACTGTAAGTACATACCCGCTAACATAATAATTTATCCTCAAACTAAGCCTTACTGTAGTGTGCGAAGTATGTGGCACATGTATTGTATCATCCTAGCCCACCACGGCGTCTGATTGTCACCTGAACTGAACCAGATACATTACGCACCCATTTGGTAGGTACTCCGGGTACGAAATAGTCTTGGATTTCGTACCCTCGCGGTTTAGGAGATATAAGGGGGTTTGGTGGCGCTGCCGCGCTGCCAGAATGACGTCTTTCTAGCAGCGCCAACGCTGTATCTCGGTAAGTATCATATTTTCTGAATTTCGGCTACACGACGATTTCGTACTTTTAGAAAGGGACACTTAATTCCCCGTGGAATTAAAGACATACAGGCACAACGGTGGCGCTGCCAGAATGACGTCTTTACAGCAGCACCACCACCTGTATCCGTAAATAAAGGATATTCATGATAATATATCATTACACCCAGTCCTGGATTAGCCTATAAGCTATTTAAGCAATTGCTTAGGGCATCCCATCTAGGGGGGCACCAGCGACGACCGAGAAAACGCCCGCGCCGGCCAAGTGCGAGTCGGACTCGCGCACAAAAGGTTCCGTACCATTATCTATAAAAACGGCAAAAAAATCACGTTTGTTGTATGGGGCTCTTATAAATATTTATTTTATTCTGTTTTTAGTAGGTACTTGTTGTTGTGTATAGCGGCGACAGAAATACATCTGTGAAAATTTCAACTGTCTAACTATCACGGTATTGCAAAATGCCACATTGACGCAAATTGCCACATTCGCAAAATTGTACACTAACAAAATGTCACACAGCAAAATGCCACACTAACAAAGTACCTACCATATTATCAAAATAGAAATATAAACAAGATTGTTCTCCCTTTCTTGAAGTAGGCCGATGATTTATGAATTTGAAAATAAAACGTAATTTAATTATTTTAGTACCTATTTAATTAAGTACATTATTTATTAATTTCCATTTATTTTAACATAAAATAAATTAAAAATTTAAACTGAAATTATGAATGCCGCTGAGAATCATTACAACTTAATACTAAAAAATAAATATTAAAAAAAACATTCGAGAATGTGACATAATGCGAAAATGCCATTTTGCTTAGGTATGTGACATTTTGCGATGTGGCGTTTTGACAATTTGAGAATGTGGCATTTTGGGAAATTCCAATGTGTCATTTTGCGAATGTGGCATTGTGCGCCTAATCCGTTACTATGAGATAGATACAGCCTGGTAACAGACGGACGGACGGTCTTAGTAATAGGGTCCCGTTTTACCATTTGGGTACAGATTCCTAAAAAACGAGCACACGAAATTCAAAGCAATTTCAAAATCCACGCATTCAAATTGTCCTTGTCGTTCGGTTCGGGAGCATCTTATGACAATCATCTCACATCTCTCTCTCACATCTTGTGAAATCAGGTTGTGCCGACGACCCCACCTAGCATGGGAAAAGGGTAGGAACAACAACACATAGGTACATATTCTACCTACGATACGTATTTAACTTCTTTTTAAATTAATTATTTGTATAGTTCACTTAACCTCTCAGACCATGAATCACAGACACAATTGATTTTTAATTGTGTCTTGGTTCCAATTAGAACCGTTAGGTACCTACGTAATGTTTCTGTTTCAGTTTGCAAACTACCTACCTGGAAAGATATAAGACCCAGACAAGTATTTGAGGTTATATGACCATACCTTTGAAAGTACCTAAGTACATCATATTTCTAAAATATGTTTGAAGCCATGAAATCAGCATATAAAAATACCCCGGTACGAAATACTTTCAAGGTAAATTGTCCACTAGTTAACAAATAACAAGGAAAACTCACAATTCTAAGATTAAAGATTAAATCTTATTAAAAATATTACTGTTTGGTGTAGGCACCTACGCGTGATACGTTATTCCATGTGGTTTTTTTTTGCGCCTTGAGTAATTTGTGCACTGAAGAAATGTACAGGAAGGGTTTTTTAAAGTTGTTTATCACATAAAAAATTGCAGGTATGTACAAAGGAGTCTCTATTCTGTTTCCCATTTTTGTAGGTACAGTCAAGAGCACGCTAAGCTTGACATTTTGGACTTTGACCCGGCCCTGTGTTCTATGGCGCGCAGTATAAATCAGAGCTCAGCTTATACTGGTAGTGTCAAGCTTGACTTGCTCTTGACTGTACGTACGTGGGTACCTACCGTATGTTCCTCTTTTTGCTTTAATTAACCGACTTCAAAAAAGGAGGAGGTTCGCAATGTTTATATTTTATGTTCTATTTTAATGTATCTCTATGATGTTCTCAATTTTTATATTTTATGTTCTATTTTAATGTCTATGTTGTAGTGTCTCTGTAAAAATAGGCGTTTGTTAACGGTCGCCCCCACTCCGTCTTCCCCACTGGTGGCGAGAAAAAAAAGTTTCGTTGGACCCCAGTGGTGAAGATTGGGACATTTTATTTCCCACTCGTTCCGCTGTAGACTGAGAGTTAAAATGCATGATTTCAATAAAAGACTTCACGGATTGTTAAAATGTTTTATTACGACTTTCTGAGCAAGAATGACCAATGGTTTTTGTGAATCACAGATAATCAACTTATATACAATTACTAGCGGCCCGCCCCGGCTTTGCACGGGGGGACATTTATTTTTATTTTGAAGAGTATTTGTGCCAAGTTTCAAGATGATAGACATAAAAATTCAGAAATACGTGTCTTATTTTTTGTTTGAAGAAGTATTTTTAGAAAGTTTCGAATTGATACACACAAAAATGATGGTTTTCCACACAAACTTCAACCCCCACTTTACCCTCTTGTAGGATGATTTTCGAAAAATCCTAGAACTAATATCTCATAGTTTCTTTTTAAGGGCCGGTATAAGGCAATCGAGGGTCGGGATTATCATAGAATTATATAGAAAACGATGCTCCACAACCTTGAAAAAAATCACACAGCTAGTCAATGAATGTTACTAGGCGCTGAAACATTTTTACTCCTAGCGGAGAGGAATGCCAACCTCATACAAAAATATGGCGACAAAACTCGACCTACAGCGCGATCTCTGTGATGACCCGAAAAACCACTGACGTATCACCGTATGGCGGGATATTTGAATTTTATAGTGGAATGTTTAAATGTATATTCAGAGCCTATTCATATACTTCTCCCGGGGTACTATTCATATTATATTCTATTGAAGTTTTACCTAAATAACTTCTCAGAATATGATATGAATAATACCCCGGAGAAGTATATGGACAGGCTCTGAATATACATTTAAACACAAGATTAAAAAACTTAATTTAGCTGAAAAAAAAACTTTCTTAGGTATTGTTTTACTAAAATATAACATTTATTTACCAAGAAAATATACATTCATTTACCAAGAAAATATACATTCATTTACAAAGAAAATATACGTATTCATTTACAGTAATTACAGATAAAAAAATGTCCTCTAAAGTCAAAGGCGTTTATTGTCAGTAGGTGGTATTGAATTTACACTTAGAAAAGTCAATAGTTTATAATAATAAGGCACTCTAAACTCTTCCATGAACACTGGCTAAATGTAAACAGCAGCCCATCTCCACCGACGAGTTGCTGGTTCCAAATGCAGTACCCCGAGAAGAGCCAGCAAGCAACTCAAGGGCAGCTCTTTTTAATCTCATGTCTTACTAATAAATATGGTTAACAATAATAATTATAATTAATAGCCTTACATAGCGTCGAGTCGGTTAATCCCATGCATGTTGGTCAAGGATTTGGTAACTTTAGATAATCGAAATCTAAAGAAGAACCATGTAGGACAGTGCCCAGAAGACTGGCTGCATTCCCTCTCTGGATATCTAGGTTGATCCTTTGACAGAGATAGCTGCCAGCCCTCTGGTAATCTGAAGGCCCCCACGGTCCCATGAGGTTATGTCATTTAATTACCGAGTTCCCATGGCCATTTTCCAGCTCCATCATCAGACCCTGGTTACAATCTAGCACCAAAGTATTTATCAAGACGAATCATACGAGCCCAAACTCGAGTGGTTTACGAGTAGTCATTGAGGAGTTGCGATATCCACCTCCTTAAACCATCATCAGATCAGCTTGATGGTACCATAATATTGCATTGTGACCAAACTTACATAAGAATACCAAATTTCAGCTCAATCGGTTGAAAATATCTGCCTCAAAATTTAGTTGCAAGATTCCACTTGAACATCTAATTTTGTAATCCGATACAATTATTATGGGATCACAAAGTTATTTATGCAGTTAGTGTATCTAGAAACCTAGACCGAAATTGCAAATTATTTGAGTTATTCCTTGATTTATACACTAAACCCTAATTGTATTCTAAATTTGAAGCTTCTACGACTGCTAGAAGTGCCTTAGAGTTTTGATGATCGGTCAGTGAGTCAGTCAGTCAGTCAGTCAGTCAGTGACAAAATTAGGAAACTGAATATTTATAATTTTAAAACTACTGGTTCAAATTGGATGAATTTTGAAATATACTGTGTTTATACAATGCATGCTTGGTTACTGAAAATTCAGGCTTCTAGGTTTATCCACAACGAAGTTATAGGGGATCGAAAAGTGCGTGAATTGCTTCGAGAAAAGGATGGTACGGCCGTGCCGCTTTTTGCTCGACTTGGCGGGGGCACTGCCATGCCCCCAGATCCGGGAAAAAAACTTGGCCCAAGATTCATAGCTGAAAACAAATTAAAATCATTCTTACAAACATTTTACGACAAAATTGACATAAGAATAATGTATGTATCATCCTAGCAGCGCCACACTACTCTGGGTACGAAATAGTCTTGAATTTCGTACCCTCTCCGTTTAGCAGATGTAGAGTTTGGTGGCGATTCCAAAATGATATATAGCATATTTCTGCATTTAGGCTACACGACGATTTCGTACTATTTTGTACTTTTAGGAAGGGAGTAGAACTCACACTAAATTCTTCGTGGACTTAAATATATACATAAAATGTCATTGGCTTCAATAAATCAAGGTAGGTACATACTAAAGTAGTTAAGCAATGTTGGGCACGGTCAGTCAGTGAATGGGTGACCGCCTAGTGGCATTTATATCACGAGCGCTTCCGTGTTTCGGAAGGCACGTTAAAGTGATGGTCCCGGTTTTCGTTGTTTACGAACAATGGAAGTCGTTAAGCCATGTTGGATACCTTTGGGTGGCTTGAAAAATTCCGGCAGTTAGGTGGCCACTAGCCTAACAAAATCTCCCAATCCGCGGTGGGCTCGCGTGGGAGATTATAGCCCATATACTTCGTCAGTGTGAGGAAAGACCCTTAGATCAGCAGTGGGCTGTTACGGGTTGTCGATGATGTCGATGACATACTAAAAACTTATTTTTAAATTACTTCAACTTACAGCAAATGCCAGTACAATAAAATTCAATACAGGATTGGTGATCCAGGTCTTTTTCTTAATATTAGCCCATATCACTTCTCCAACGGAGTTTAAAAAAGCTGCTTTGTCAATAGTTTTAAATTCTTCCACAGTATTCTTGTTCATTATTGTTCCAGTCACAGTTATATAGAATTGCTCAATATCAGGGGTCCTAGAAAAATAATTATGATTAAAATAATAATTACAGATCTATATGCAGTGGTTTTGAGAAAAATGAAGGCTACATTCAGGCAAATGGTTATTTTCATCCAAAAGTATAGGCTGAGACTGTACTATGGTTACTAGACATGTCATCTGATTTAGTAAAGTAAAATGAAATGAAAATGTTTTTATTTCTGTAGGTAATTAAAATTACACTTAGAAATGCCAAAAGCCTAATAACAAGGCATAATAAACTCGTCCATGAAGATTGAAACATTAATTACGTACTAACGTCCTCACGAGTACTAAATGTTGGTGAAGGTATATACTATGAAAAAAAAATGACCTATATTTACGGATACAGGTTTTGGTGCTGCTGTAAAGACGTCATTTTGGCGGTTCGTGACCCGTGCACCCACTGGGTTCACCCATCGGTGGGTGTAGGGGTAATTCCTGTTTACCCGTGTACCCACTGCGTCAAGGCAAAACCACCAAACCCCCCCCCCCCCCCCCCATATCTGCTAAACCGCGAGGGTAAGAAATTCAAGACTACTTCGTACCCAGAGTAGTGTGGCGCTGCTAGGATGATACATACAAAAATGTGTAAATATTGTTACTTACCTCAACATATTTGTTGCTCCGGGGTTAGGAAATCTGTAAGCTTTGATGTCCGAATCTTCCTTCGGCTTTAGCCCACATTTCAAACATTTTCTTCTGATGTTATCAGCCATAACGACAAACAAAACACAAACACCTTTTCTATCTCCTCGAGTCTCTATCTCACAAATACTTCGCTAGCACTATAGCAAGCACGTCAACACTAATGCGGAGGAACAAAGACTCAACCACGGCTCAACTCAATGCAATAATGAAGAAAAGAAAACTGTAAATTGTAATTTTAAAAACCACAGACATGACAGACGAGACATCATGATGACAGTATGCCATGGGGCTGCCAATGTTTAATGATGTTCTCTTACATAAATACTTTTTTATGTATTTTTGAATTAATTTTTTTAAACATATTTTAGAAAACAATACATATAATTAAATTATATATTATTATATATAAAACAATTTTTTAAATACTCCCTTTATAGAATATTGAGTTAACTTGTCACACAGAAGATTCCCCATTAGGTATGACACCCAAGTCCCATACCCACTTGACGCCGCTTCAGTCCAGGCGTCATGATGTCGTCAATCATGATGTCTCGTCTGTCATGTCTGTGGTTTTTAAAATTACAATTTACAGTTTTCTTTTCTTCATTATTGCATTGAGTTGAGCCGTGGTTGAGTCTTTGTTCCTCCGCATTATTGTTGACGTGCTTGCTATAGTGCTAGCGAAGTATTTGTGAGATAGAGACTCGAGGAGATAGAAAAGGTGTTTGTGTTTTGTTTTTCGTTATGGCTGATAACATCAGAAGAAAATGTTTGGAATGTGGGCTAAAGCCGAAGGAAGATTCGGACATCAAAGCTTACAGATTTCCCAACCCCGGAGCAACAAATATATTGAGGTAAGTAACAATATTTACACATTATTTTTGTATGTATCATCCTAGCAGCGCCACACTACTCTGGGTACGAAGTAGTCTTGAATTTCGTACCCTCGCGGTTTAGCAGATATGGGGGGGGGGGGGGTTGGTGGTTTTGCCAAAATGACGTCTTTACAGGAGCACCAAAATCTGTATCCGTAAATAAAGGTCTTTTTTTTTATAGTATATAACTTCACCAACATTTAGTACTCGTGAGGTCGTTAGTACGTAATGTTTCAATCTTCATGGACGAGTTTATTATGCCTTGTTATTAGGCTATTGGCATTTCTAAGTGTAATTTTAATTACCTACAGAAATAAAAAACATTTTAATTTCATTTTACTTTACTAAATCAGATGACATGTCTAGTAACCATAGTATAGTCTCAGCCTATACTTTTGGATGAAAATAACCATTTGCCTGAATGTAGCCCTCATTTTTCTCAAAACCACTGCATATAGATCTGTAATTATTATTTTAATCATAATTATTTTTCTAGGACCCCTAATATTGAGCAATTCTATATAACTGTGACTGGAACAATAATGAACAAGAATACTGTGGAAGAATTTAAAACTATTGACAAAGCAGCTTTTTTAAACCGTTGAAGAAGTGATATGGGCTAATATTAAGAAAAAGACCTGGATCACCAATCCTGTATTGAATTTTATTGTACTGGAATTTGCTGTAAGTTGATAAAGTAATTTAAAAATAAGTTTTTAGTATGTCATCGACATCATCGACAACCCGTAACAGTCCACTGCTGAGCTAAGGGTATTTCCTCACACTGAGGAAGTATATGGGCTACAATCTTCCACGCGAGCCCACCGCGGATTGGGAGATTTTGTTAGCCTAGTGGCCACCTAACTGCCGGAATTTTTCAAGCCACCCAAAGGTATCCAACATGGCTTAACGACTTCCATTGTTCGTAAACAACGAAAACCGGGACCAACACTTTAACGTGCCTTCCGAAACACGGAAGCGCTCGTGATATAAATGCCACTAGGCGGCCACCCATTCACTGACTGACCGTGCCCAACATTGCTTAACTACTTTAGTATGTACCTACCTTGATTTATTGAAGCCAATGACATTTTATCGATAGATAAATTATGATTATATTATGATTGTATTATAATATGCTAGAAGCGATATCTAGTGGATAATTTTCTTTGAAACTATTTCGTACCCGGGCATCTTAATATGTTGCAAACATATTTTAGAAATATGATGTACCTACTTTAAAAGATGTAAATATTTAAGTCCACGAAGAATTTAGTGTGAGTTCTACTCCCTTCCTAAAAGTACAAAATAGAACGAAATCGTCGTGTAGCCTAAATGCAGAAATATGCTATATATCATTTTGGCATCGCCACCAAACTCTACATCTGCTAAACGGCGAGGGTACGAAATTCAAGACTATTTCGTACCCAGAGTAGTGTGGCGCTGCTAGGATGATACATACATTATTCTTATGTCAATTTTGTCGTAAAATGTTTGTAAGAATGATTTTAATTTGTTTTCAGCTATGAATCTTGGGCCAAGTTTTTTTCCCGGATCTGGGGGCACAGCAGTGCCCCCGCCAAGTCGAGCAAAAAGCGGCACGGCCGTACCATCGTTGTCTCGAAGCAATTCACGCACTTTTCGATCCCCTATAACTTCGTTGTGGATAAACCTAGAAGCCTGAATATTCAGTAACCAAGCATGCATTGTATAAACACAGTATATTTCAAAATGCATCCAATTTGAACCAGTAGTTTTAAAATTATAAATATTCAAAGTCTCCTAATTTTGTCACTCACTGACTGACTGACTAACTGACTGACTCACTGACCGATTATCAAAACTCTAAGGCACTGCTAGCAGTCGTAGAAGCTTCAAATTTAAAATACAATTAGGGTTTAGTGTATAAATCAAGGAAAAACTCAAATAATTTGCAATTTCGGTCTAGGTTTCTAGATACACTAACTGCATAAATAACTTTGTAATCCCATAATAATTGTATAGGATTACAAAATTAGATGTTCAAGTGGAATCTTGCAACTCAATTTTGAAGCAGATATTTTCAACCGATTGAGCTGAAATTTGGTATACTTATGTAAGTTTGGTCACAATGCAATATTATGGTACCACCAAGCTGATCTGATGATGGTTTAAGGAGGTGGATATCGCAACTCCTCAATGACTACTCGTAAACCACTCGAGTTTGGGCTCAAATGATTCGTCTTGACAAATACTTTGGTGCTAGATTGTAACCAGGGTCTGATGATGGAGCTGGAAAATGGCCATGGGAACTCGGTAATTAAATGACATAACCCCATCGAGTTTGGGCGCGTATGACACATCTTCACGAGTTCTTTGGTGCTAGATGGTAACCAGGGTCTGATGATGGAGCTGGAATTTTGTATACACATGACTACAGAATTAATTCTGGGACCTGGGGGTTTCCTCAAGATGTTTTCCTTTACCTTCGAGCAGGAATCAGTTGTTGGTATACAAGAAGTAGAAAGTACCGGAAAGGAAAAAAGTAAGACTACAAAAAGAAATGAGATGCCATCAAAAACAAAACTTGTCAAAAAACCCAAGTCTCGCAACTCAGTTCTTCTACCGTAAAAAGTTGTGAGATCCATGTAATACCAAGTCGGTTAATTTATTCAGTCCTTACTAAGGGACCTTCTGTCTTAATTAATTATGTAATTAGCTAACCTAACAACATCTTATAGTGACCATATCATTATTAAAAATCTTTTATGTTTTAAATATATAGATTGACTTGGCAATCGCACTAAACAATCTAATTTAATATAATATGTATCACTTGTGAGATAAATTGGGTTTTCATGCGATGGCCAAGTTAATCTATTTATTTAAAACATAAAAGATTTTTAATAATGATATGGTCACTATAAGATGTTGTTAGGTTAGCTAATTACATTATTACTTAAGACAGAAGGCCACTTAGTAAGGACTGAATAAATAAACCGACTTGGTATTACATGGATCTCACAACTTTTTACGATAGAAGAACTGAGTTGCGAGACTTGGGTTTTTTGACAAGTTTTGTTTTTGATGGCATAAAGCTTTCGCTTCTAAGGAATTTCAGCTTAAATTACCTATATGTTGAACATAGAGTGGTGTGCAACGTGAATAGTGTTTTTCACATTTGTATAAATAGATATTGTGTTGTAAAAAATCGCGCGTTTCGTGATGCGGCTGTGTCATCATTATTTAGGAATAAAATTAACATCTTAAAACATAATTGATCAATGAGGGCTACATGTTTGTGCCATTCGGGGTGGAGACCATGGGACCGTAGGGGCCTTCAGATGACCAGAGGGCTGGCAGCTATCTCTGTCAAAGGATCAACCTAGATATCCAGAGAGGGAATGCAGCCAGTCTTCTGGGCACTGTCCTACATGGTTCCTCTTTAGATTTCGATTATTTAAAGTTACCAAATCCTTGACCAACATGCATGGTATTAACCGACTCGACGCTATGTAAGGCTATTAATTATAATTATTATTGTAAACCATATTTATTAGTAAGACATGAGATTAAAAAGAGCTGCCCTTGAGTTGCTTGCTGGCTCTTCTCGGGGTACTGCATTTGGAACCAGCAACTCGTCGGTGGAGATGGGCTGCTGTTTACATTAAGCCAGTCTTCATGGACGAGTTTCGAGTGCCTTATTATTATAAACTATTGACTTTTCTAAGTGTAAATTCAATACCACCTAATGACAATAAACGCCTTTGACTTTAGAGGTCATTTTTTTATCTGTAATTACTGTAAATGAATACGTATATTTTCTATGTATATTTTTTTTGTAAATGAATGTATTTTTTTTTTTAAATGAATGTATATTTTCTTTGTAAATGAATGTATATTTTCTTGGTAAATGAATGTATATTTTTTTGTAAATGAATGTATATTTTCTTGGTAAATAAATGTTATATTTTAGTAAAACAATACCTAAGAAAGTTTTTTTTTAGCTAAATTAAGTTTTCTAATCTTGTGTTTAAATGTATATTCAGAGCCTGTCCATATACTTCTCCGGGGTATTATTCATATCATATTCTGAGAAGTTATTTAAGTAAAACTTCAATAGAATATAATATGAATAGTACCCCGGGAGAAGTATATGAATAGGCTCTGAATATACATTTAAACATTCCACTATAAAATTCAAATATCCCGCCATACGGTGATACGTCAGTGGTTTTTAGGGTCATCACAGAGATCGCGCTGTAGGTCGAGTTTTGTCGCCATATTTTTGTATGAGGTTGGCATTCTTCTCCGCTAGGAGTAAAAGTGTTCTGTGCTTCAGTCGGCCACGCGCCTCCAAAGTGAGAGCACGTCGCTTTGCGCCGCATTGACAGATCGCAAAAACAGACAAAATCAGTGCACAGTGGTCTCGTTACAAACTTTTGTGATAATTAATATTGATAAGAGTCATACCTAATAAAATGTTTGATATTGATTTTTTTATAAATCTCATATATATCTAGGTATTCTACATCTATACTAATATTATAAAGAGGGAAAATTTTTATTTTTGTACGTTTGTAACGAATAAAGTTAAAAACTACTGGACCGATTTCAAAAATTATTTCACCATTACAATTCTAAATTATCCCTGAGTATATTAGGCTATATCTATGACGAATAAAAAAATAGGGATCCTTACTAAAACTTCAATAATGTATCCCAAGGTTCAAAAAATGTAACCATAAAATGTCTTTCATCGCATACGCTACAAAAACTATTGACGGTAGAACAAAAAAAAATTCTACAATATTAAAGAACACATCAATATCTACAAAAATATTTTTGTCTGTCTGTCTGTCTGAACACGCAATTAATAATCTCACGCCTTATACCCCCGAGGGGGTAGGCAGAGGTATTCCATTTCTGGATATACCCACTTTTCACGAGATATTCTTTGGACCCCTAAACGTGATAGATAGATAACGCAAAACCTACTTGACTGATTTTAATGAAATTTGGTGTGGAGATAATTGATTAACTGGGTCAACATTTAGGGTGCTATTTACTACAGGAAAATATCGCATTACCACGGGAAAATATAAAAAACCGGTCAAATGCGAGTCAGACTCGCGCACGAAGGGTTCCGTACTATTATCTATAAAAACGACAAAAAAACACGTTTGTTGTATGGGAGCTTAAGTTGTTGTACCCTTAAATATTTATTTTATTCTGTTTTTATAGTATTTGTTGTTATTAGCGGCAACAAAAATACATCATCTGTGTTTCAATTTCAACTGTCTAACTATCACGGTTCATAAGATAAAGCCTCTTGACAGACTGACAGACGGACGGACAGCGGAGTCTTAGTGATAGGGTCGTGTTTTATCGGGAACCCTAAAAACTGGTTAAAAAGAGAAATATCTACTCCGAATCGATAAAACCTAGAAACTTGAAATATGGCGTGTAGGTGTCTTATAATATGAAGGGATTTTTAGCAATTCCCACGGGAACCGGAATAAACTGGTTGCAACGCCGCTGGGCACCGGCTATTTGAAAAATAAAAACAACCTACTTATGTCCTGCATAAAGATACATTTACTCTACGTTTATCCGAAAATAAATGTAAAGCCGTGCGAAGCCGGTGCGAGGCGCTAGTAATTTATATTTTTGACGCCCTTGTCAAATACCGTAATAAGTATGAGAGCTTTACGAAGTAACAGTTAAAAATTATAAATAATTATTTTTCTTGATTGATAACAGATGGCATAGTAGGAAAGTCAAGTGTCAATGGTAGCAAAAATTGCATGCATTGCATAGATTTCCATACCAGCAGTTATAGATTTTAACACTTGGAAATACGTTTAGTTTTTTGTTTCGTTTAATGTCTCCTTGAAAAGCCCTCATTTATAACGTGGTAGTCTTGTGTATGAAAGAAAGATGTCATCACTTATATTTTAGCATTTGTTATGTATTAATTTTGTGGGTATCAACAAGTGCAGTCTGTTGACTGATTACTAATCTAATGTATTTAGTTAAGTCCTAGCTTTTGCATATGTATTTCTGTTTCTTATGTTTGGTTTGATCATAAAAAAGGCTTGGGTAGGAATTAGTAATTATACCTATGTTTTCATCACGAAACTCTTTTCAGGAAAGTACGTCATTATGATGTCAAATAGATATTGTATAATATTTGCAACTGTCATGTTCACAGGTTAATTCAATTAAATATTATTAGAATAAATTAGGTGTGCAATTTTAATTATCTTATTTTGAAAGATGCGATTCATGTGGAGTTTGTCTTTGACTTATATCAAATGTGCAAAAAAATTTACTACATGCAGGAAAATATTCCCGACAGATTGAGAACAACGTGTCCACGGAAACAAACTCGTGGGCAGCAGTTAGAAAAAATACATTTGACATAACAATTTTTATATTTGGTAACAAAATTCAAAGTTACAATTCAGTTGGCTAGTGAAAGTCCGACGATTTGACCCACTGTGTTGCGATAGTAGCGCCAAAAAATCTAGATTTCGCGCGGCGCGACTGCGAAGAGGGCCCATATGAGTATTAGTGCCAAGTTTCAAGTTGATATACGCCAAAAATCACACTTCTCATTACCAAATCCAACCCCCTGTTTCACCATCTTAGGGGGTGGTTTTCGGAAAGTCCAGAAATATGTGTCTTGTTGTTTGATTCGAGGAGCATTTTTACAGAGTTTCGAATTGGTATACTCAAAATTTTAGGGTTTCTATACAAACTTCAACCCGTGAAAGAGGTGAAAGTTCAAGGAGGTGAAAGTTCACCCCCTTGAAGGGTGATTTTTTGAAAATCCTAGAACTCATATCTCATAGTTTGTTTGGAAGAGTATTTGTGCAAAGTTTAAAGTTAATACACGCAGAAATTACACTATCTCTTACAAACTTCAAGCCCCTCTTTCACCCCCTTAGGGATGGAATTTCGTAAAATTCTTTCTTAGCGAGCATCTACACTATAAACGTAACCCACACACAAAAAATCATGTTTCTATGTTCAGCGGTTTGGGCTGGACCTTGATTTTTAGATTTAGCTTCTCCTTTAATGTATATAGATTAATAGTGTTATTAACTAAGTACTTTTTTGACTAATGTACGATGCAATAAGTACTTTAAAATACTAATAATAATTGTAAATAAGTTCTCTGTCTGTGATACAACACATAATTTTGTCTTTATATAAATAACTAGCGGCCCGCCCCGGCTTCGCACGGGTGGACATTTTTATTTTTTAATCATTTTGATGCACTTTTTCGTCGCACTTAGACTCCTATAGCACGGCTAAAATTCTGTCTGAATGATCTCTCAGTGCCATTTCTCTCAAAATACTTAAAAAATACAAGATACATAAGCAAAAAAACACTAAATAAACAAAAGAAACCATGTCACGAAAATACTACGCCAACAATGACGCTGGGTCAAATTTCCCCTTTTTGACTTGACGCACGTGTATCTCGCTGCGCAGGCGGCGTCGCACGGAATACACCAGTGGTTCGGATGGAGGGGAGTTCTAACTCCAGCTACATAATTTTTTTAAAAGAAAGGCCTCCAAAACAAAAAGATATGTCCGTCTCAAATCACCTCGGGTCAATATGACCCAGCGTCATTGGCGCCGGGTTAAGAGTATTTGTGCCAAGTTTGAAGTTGATAAACGACGTAAAAAACAACACGTCTCCATACAAACTCCAACCCCCTGTTTCACCCCCTTAAGGTGTGATTTTTTAAAAGTCCAGAAATACGTGTCTTGTTATTTGTTTTGAGGAGTATTTTTGCAAAGTTTCGAATTGATACACCCAAAAATGAAGGTTTTCCATACAAACTTCAACCCCTACTTTCACCCCCTTGGAGAATGATTTTTGGAAAATCCTAGAACTAATATCTCATAGTATATTTTGAAGAGTATTTGTGCCAAGTTTAAAGTTGATACAGGCAGAAATCACACTATCCCATACAAACTTCAACCCCATCTTTCATCCCCTTAGGGGTTGAATTTCGTAAAATCCTTTCTTAGTGAGCATCTACAGTCTACACTATAAACGTAACCTACACACAAAATTTCATGTTTCTATGTTCAGCGGTTTGGGCTGGGCCCTAATTTTTAGATTTAGCTTCTCTTTTTATATAAATATAGATTATTTAAAAATTGTTGATTGTCTGTAATTAGGTACTTTAAAACTGTAGGAATTTGTGTAAATAGGTTGATTATCTGTGATTCACAAAAACCATTGTTCACTCTTGCTCAGAAAGTCGTAATAAAAACTTTGTAACAATCCGTGAAATATTTTATTGAAATCATGCATTTTAACTCTCTGTCGATAGCGGAACGAGTGGGAAATAAAATGTCCCAATCGTCGCCACTGGAGGCGAACGAAACTTTTTTTCCCGCTCGCCACCAGTGGGGACGACGGAGTGTGGGGGCGACCGGGAACAATCGAAAATAGGAATTTCTTATACGTACTTATATTCTGTTTCCGAATCGCGCCAAGCTGTTGAACCTACTATCTACTATGTCTATGTTTTATCATATTAGTAACCTATGTAGTTACACAGTTGGGACAATAAATTTATTCTATTCAAAACTAGTGTATTCTTTATACGGTAAGTGTGGGTCGAGTCACCTACGAAAAAAAACTAAGTGGGCAACTTAGCCCGCGGGCTAAGTGGTAGATATATGTGGGCTCATATGACCACAAAGCCGTATTAAATATAGGGAAATGGATGAAGAAGAGAAAAATACAGCATTAGAAAGGATAATTAGGACTAAGTAGGTATAAATGAGTGCTACTATGAGGACTAAGCATGAAAAGGCCTAAGGATGTAAAGAAAGCGAAAGAAGTATGCAGAGATCGAGCAAAGTGGCGATCCATCGTCCCTGCCAACCCCTGTGGGACAATGGCGTGAACTTTATGTATGTATTTTTAAATGAGTTGAGTTGTCAATACAAACTTTTTGTTAAAATATTTTCAGCATGCAGAGGGTTCTAATGAGGATCAGTACAGTTATAGCAAATCCATTAGAAATATTATCCACGTTATTCTTTATGATATAAGAATGATATCTCTTTTTGAACTATCCAAATCGGACCATTACTTTCGAAGATATTAAATAATAAACATACTCAATGCTCGCGAAAGCGTGTACGTCACTGTGAGGGAACCAAGTACGGCCGGCCGGCCGGCACTCAATGATCGCGGGAGCGTGATGACGTCACAATGAGGGCGACGCTACCGCGGCGGCTACTCGGTGAACTTCGCTAGGAATTCGGTCATAACTTTGTCAATTTTTGTCGTAGAACAAAAATTTTTGTACTGTATGTTAAGGATTTCTTAGCTCTATAAATCTGCATTCTCAACTAAAAACGTTACGGATCCTCATTGTATTTGTAAGGAGTTTCTCATAAAACCCAAAACATTTATGAACTCTCTTCATTTATTTATTTTTAGGAAGACTTACAGAACTAATTACATTTATAAATAGGTATAAGGATACTGTAAATAACAATATTGCTGATGAAAAGTCTCCACATATAAATTTCATTGATACTACATTAACTTAAAAAAATAAATGCAGACCAGTAAAAAAAAACAGACAGTGCTATAAAAACAAAGAAATAACAATAAAATAATAAAACTCTAGATGGGTCAGGCCGTAGTTTTTGCCACATTTGGTATAAACTAACTCTCCGCCACATTTTAAAAAAAGTATACTAGTACTAGACATATATTATTTCTCAATCACAGTATCGTATTTGTTAAGAAAATATGGTGAAAGATATTTCAAAAGGTTCGTAAAATATTTCAAAAGGTTCGTAAACTTTGAAAATTATATGACATTTTTCTATAAAAAATGACAGAATTTTCATAAAAATCGCGTTTCCGCTTCGGTAGATGTAACTTTGCGCATCCGTAAAATTAATTAAAATTAAAAGTTTTTGATAATCTGTTTGATTTAACATTATAAAATAATAGTTAGCTATCCGCGTATTTAATATTGTTTCGTGTTACTTAAGAAAATATATTAAATTTCACACATTTTAAAAAAAGTAATAAAAGACATTTCTTTGCGCTACTTTTATTGCGCAACTATTATCTGCCCATTTTGTGGTGTTAAAACATTGGTAGGATTGTGTTTGAGTAGGGGCAACATCTAAGTAACTTTCTCTAAGGTTAGTACCGTGTTAGTGGCCATATTTTAGTCAATATGATGTTAACTCCGGTTGAAAAAAAAATTGTCACATTTTTCGCAGTGTGCATTTTTTGAGATTGCAAGGTAAGTTTTCGGTTTATATCTATTATTGTTATTGCGCATGCTTTAATAAGGCGTGTGTGATATTTCAACGCTAAATTAATCTGAAAAAAATAGCTTATTTATCGAGTTATTATGGATTTTATTTGCGCCATGGTTGCGCAAAAATGATATTATGCCACTTTGCGATACTAGGGGCGGAGAAATTGCGCTACTTATTTTGCGCTTTGAAATAATGGTGCATGCACACTTAGGTTTGCAGGTGTTTTTTCGTGGTTTGCAAAGTTCTAACGTTAAAAAATAAATATTAATTGTTTTAGTACGCGTGTGAGACTTTCTGCAGCCACCCAAACACGACTGCATCTGTTCACATCTACGTTGTCATTCGCGAGATAAAACATATTGTATACTGTTTTTTTTTTTTTATGAGAGAAGGGGGCAAACGAGCAAACGGGTCACCTGATGGTAAATAACTATCGTCGCCCATGGACACCTGCAACTCGAGAGTCACAAATGCGTTGCCGAACTTTGAAGTGGGAGTGGGGAGGGGAGGGGAGGGGCGGGGATTGGGGCCTCCGGTTACCTCACTCACTCAACGAAATGCAATGCATTGCTTTACGCTGGTTTTCTGTGATTTAAGAGTATTTTTAAGTTATATTTTTTACCTGCTATTTGATGTGCAGTTGTGTACATACCGACGATTAGTATGTTATAGTATGTTAGGTTTTTAAAGCTATTTTGACAAAAAATGGTCCTTGTAAATATATAATTCTTTGTCTTTCAAATTTAAAAAAAAAAAAGACATTTTTGTTATTTCAGAAGTTCCTTAGTGCTAGTTGTTATGTGATTCTAAATTTTAAGAGTTACATTTGTACCAAAATCGAGTTTTTTTTATTTATGCCTACAGTCCCCCGACGCAAATCCTAAGGCTTACTAGAGTTGTCCTAAACTTCATAAATGTTTGAAAATAATTAATGCATATCTACATTCAAAATATTATATGTAAAAATCACACATTATGTATGCGCTCCCTAACTATTTTGCGTTATTCTTTTGCGTCACTCTACGCTGCCGAAAGTTATAAGATTTTGCGTCACCTTTGCGCTATTTGTGGCAAAATCTATGGCCTGACCCAGATACGATTCATTAAAATTATTGGTACCCATTTCGAATATTCCCGCCTTTTGCGTTTCTTGCTATTCAATGGCGTTAGTGTCGTGTAGGTGTGGTACCACTATGGTTGCATTTTTTATAATGAGTTAACTTTCTTCTCTTGTAAGCAGAAGTTTATTCTTTGCTGTTGAAGCTGCCACAAACCCAACACATCAAGAAAAGGAAGCGACCCTCTTTCGCTCGATGACCTGCGAAAGCCATCTGTACCTACCTATGGGTCTAGGCTAACATGCCTGATGCACTACAGAATCCCTCAGGGCTATTCCACTAGTCTCTACCAGCTATCCCTCCTGGTGGGGACAAGTGGATTTCTTTCTCCACTCTTCCCTGCCACGCCGTCACTGGTTCATTCAATTTCATTTTCATTTCTCATACTCGGATTAGTAGAATAGAATCGCCTGGAGAGAAAATAAAACAAGCCAACTCTTACTCCTATTTTTGTCTTGGTTATTATTATTATTAACCTCCACGCACGACCTTCCACGCAAGCATAAAGCCGTATACAGAAAGAAAGCTGAAAACTTATCAGCGCTTATAGGCACCGGTCTACGCAGGTAACCGGCGCAGGCATTTATATGAAAAAGCGCCGATAAGCGCCGACAAGCGCCGAAAATCTTCGACAGGCGCCGGTCAGCGCTGGTGCCGCCCGCCAATCATCGTACGACATTTTGCTCGCTCTGCTTCAATCTGCTTGCTTTATGTAGAATGGACCAGCGCCGATAAGCGCTGATAAGTTTTCAGCTTTCTTTCTGTATACGGCTTAAAGCTGGAAACAAATTATCGGACGCGGCTGACGGACGCAGCAGACAGCCGTGACTGATACGTGTACACAGTCTTTTGAATTCAGCACGCCAGATTTCTGTCGGACCTCCGAACGCTCAAGGTTACGTCCACGACTTACGTCCGATAGTTTGCACAGCTCTGTGTACATTCATTATCTAGATCGCGGATTGCGGCCATCAGCCGCGTCCGATAATTTGTTTCCAGCTTAAGTTACATAAGTTAAGCTTAAGTCGGTAACCAACTTATCTATTTCACTTCTCGTGCTCAAAAAGTACGCCAATATAGCCCTACGAACTTTTAGTATTAAACCAACCGAAGACGCCACTGACAGGCGTTCCTCTCTGCATTTGTCCCTCTGCCAAAAAAGTTATGAGCAATGCTCATACCTGTTATATACCTACAACTAGTTGCCTTGAGTTCACGGAGTGCTCGGATTGGTTGTTTCTGTGTGTGGATGTATTTGTGTGCATCTAGTTTAAGCTAGTGTTTAATTGTTTTGTCAAAAAATGCGTTTGTGTTAACATTATTTGTGTGCGTTTACTCGTCCCCCGCGCAGAAATTGGCCGACTTTTTTGCAAAGAAACTAGTGCGCGTGACGTCTCCTGTTGGTTTTATACTCAAAGCCTACGAAGCGGGACTAAAGTGACCACTGTAGTCTCTATAGAGTGAAAAGTAATTATTTTTTTTATTTCCTTAATGAGACAGACAAAATCAAACAGCCAGTACTTAAATAAGCCGTATACAGAAAGAAAGCCGAAAACCCATCGGCGCCGACCGGCGCCTGTCGGCGCCTACAGGCGCCGGTCTACGCAGGTAACCGGCGGAGGCATTTATATGAACAAGCGCTGATGGGCGCCGACCGGCGCCGACTCGCGCCGGTCGGCGCTGGTGCCGCCCGCCAATCATATAATATATGTCATGCGACATTTTGCTCGCTCTGCTTCAATCTGCTTGCTTTCTATAGAATGGACCGGCGCCCATCGGCGCCGACAAGCTTTCGGCTTTCTTTCTGTATACGGCTATAGCCTGTGGAGTGTGGACCATTTTCATCGCGAAAATGATGAGAGTTTTAGTTCCATATTACATTTTAAGCTCTTTGGGTAAAAAAACATGCCATTAAAAACAAAGCTTGTCAAAAACCCAAGCCTCGCAACTCAGTTCTTCTACTGTAAAAAGTTGTAAGGTCCATGTAAGTCATACCAAGTCGGTTAATTTATTCAGTCCCTACTAAGGGACTTACTGTCTTAAGTAATTACGCAATTATCTAATCTAACAACGTCTTATAGTGACCATAACAATTGTAAAAATCTTTTATATTCTAACTAAATAAATAAATTGACTTGGCCATCGCATGACTACCCAATGTATCTCACAAATGATACATATTATATTAAATTAGATTGTTTAGTGCGATGCTAAGTCAATCTATTTATTTAGAATATAAAAGATTTTTAATATTGTTATGGTCACTTGAGGTTGTTAGATTAGATAATTGCGTAATTACTTAAGACAGTAGGTCCCTTAGTAGGGATTGAATAAATTAACCGACTTGGTATTACATAGATCTCACAACTTTTTACGGTAGAAGAACTGAGTTGCGAGGCTTGGGTTTTTGACAAGCTTTGTTTTTAATGGCATCTCACTTCTTTTTGTAGATAGTCTTACTTTTTTCCTTTCCGGTACCTTCCACTTCTTGTATACAAACAACTGATTCTTTCTCGAAGGTAAAGTAAAACATCTCGAGGAAACCCCCAGGTCCCAGAATTAATTCTGAGGTCATGTGTATACAAAATTCCAGCTTCATCATCAGACCCTGGTTACCATCTAGTACCAAAATACTAGTCAAGACGAATCATTCGAGCCCAAACTCGATGGGATTCTGTTGTTTAATTACCGAGTTCCTATTGCCATCTTCCAGCTCGATCATCAAACCCTGGTTACCATCTAGCATCGAAGTACTAGTCAAGATAAATCAAAAGAACCCAAACTCGATGGGGTTATGTCGTTCAATTACCGAGTTCCAATGGCCATTTTCCAGTTTCATCATCAGACCCTGGTTACCATCTAGTACCAAAGTACTCATCAAGACAAATCAAACGAGCCCAAACTCGATAGGGTTGTGTCATTTAATTACCAAGTTCCCATGGCCATTTTCCAGCTCTATCATCAGACCCTGGTTACAATCTAGCACCAAAGTATTTGTCAAGACGAATTATAAGAGCCCAAACTCGAGTGGTTTACGAGTAGTCATTGAGGAGTTGCGATATCCACCTCCTTGCACCATCATCAAATCAGCTCGGTGGTACCATAATAATGCATTGTGACCAAAGTTACATAAGTATACCAAATTTCAGCTGAATCGGTTGAAGATATCTACTTCAAAATAGAGTTGCAAGATTCCACTTGAACATCTAATTTTGTAATCTTATACAATTATTATGGGATTACAAAGTTATTTATGCAGCAAACCTAGACCGAAATTGCAAAATATTTGAGTTTTTCCTTGGTTTATACACTAAACCCTAATTGTATTCTAAATTTGAAGCTTCTACGACTGCTAAAAGTGCCTTAGAGTTTTGATGATCGGTCAGCGAGTCAGGCAGTCAGTCAGTGAGTGACAAAATTAGGAAACTTTGAATATTTATAATTCTAAAACTACTGGTTCAAATTGGATGAAATTTGAAATATACTGTGTTTATACAATGCCTGCTTGGTTACTGAAAATTCAGGCTTCTAGGTTTATCCACAACGAAGTTATAGGTGGTCGAAAATGGCGTGAATTGCTTCGAGAAAAGGATGGTACGGCCGTGCCGCTATTTGCTCGACTTGGCGGGGGGGGGGGGGGGGGGTGTCCCCTTAGATTAGATTACCTAGGTACGAAGAGATTTAAATATAATAGGACATAGAGGGGGCATTGGGAATATTTTCATACAAAGCTTTGAAGCATGTTTGATTCGGTCGAAATTGTACTAGACTTGGAATAACTTTTGGCTTCAAATTTTCCTCGCTTTGTCCCCTCTATGCCCTATTATATTTTAATCTCTTTGCCTAGGCAGAACCTACCTACTACGTTATCGGTATTTACTTTATGTTATGGATGACTATTCCCAAATTGTGCAAAATATCATAGTACGTAGTAGTAAATAGGTCTTGGAACAGATTTCCTCCAGCACTGCCTAATACCTACGACAGCGAAAAATAACGAAATTTACCCAGTTTCAATAATTTATTAAAAGAATACCTACCTACTGTGTTGTCGTGTTTCTTACCCCGCTTCTTCACGTCAACCATAAATACAGGCCTACATGCTGAAAAGGTGGAGATGAAATGACGTTCAATAAGTGGACTTGTAAGTCCCTCCCTAGGTACTTTGAATAAAACATTTTGTCTAAATATTCTGGACTTTGGTTAGGTACGTTTTATTGAGTAGGTATTGCTTTCCTATAAAACAAATAAAATCTTTTCATCTCTCCGGGCGGGAAGCGGCAACTTTCGGCCCGCTGCGCTAAACGAAGTTGCCGCTTTTCGCCTCCGTCGAGGTGAAAAAAGTATACACACCTCAGGAAGTAAATAAGAAAGCCTCAGATCACGAGTTTGAGGACCTCGGCTTCGCCCGGTCGGCAATTACATGTGATCTGAGACATTTCTTATTTTACTTCCCTACTTCCCAAGATATGTAATATACTACCTAGTATATGTGTTATAGACGTCATGACGATTCTATATTTAAAGAGTGTTTAGGTAGACACTTCTTACGTGTATTTGTCTAATTATAGCATCGCATGCGACGGCGTGCAAAAATAGATTATCTTACCTCCCTCTCAAAATCTTTGGTTACGGAACTAGTTTCGTGGATAAAAGAAATCATAACTATTTCAATAAGTAGTACAGTAGGTACTTACTTACATATACAGGATGTCCCAGAAGTCAACGATAAGCCGAAAACCAGCGATAAGCCTAGTCATGAGGGTAATCAGAAAAATATAAAAAAAATCTATGTTCTTTTTTCAAAATGTTATGAAGGTTTAAAAAAAATCCTAAAAAACGGACACCCTGTAATGAATTTTCTTTTACCGTGACTGTAAATATTAACTTTTTGAATATTTTTTTTCTGTAATGCTATAACGAATAGCCGTGCTACAATTTACAATAAAAAAAATGACATAACTGCCTCATTTTTAAGTAAAAAGTTAAATTTGTTTCCAACATTGAATTCTAAATAATTTCATCAACCAACTTAAACCAGCTATACTGAAAAAAAAATGTATGGCTACTATTTTGGCAGGCATACTTAAAAGTTGACGCATTTAGTCTAAATTCTAAAATGGTATAACACATGCTAGGTTTTGTTATAGTTGAGGCATGAAAATTTTTTTCTCGATGAATCCGGATTCTATGCCAATCTAATTTAATGAGGTGAAATGTTGGTAACGCAACCTTCTTAGGTAAATCTAGGTTAAAATCTTTTTGAATGGAGACGGACTCATAATTTTGAAAAGAGAACCTAACAGGGATTTTTGTTTATTCGTACATCTTTTGTTTATGTCATTTGTTTGATGGCTTTGATTTAAATCCGTCCCAGAAGTAAAGATTTTGGAGTCTGTTGCTTAGATTGTATTTGCGTGTAATTACGAGTTCGTAAAGTGAAGTTATCATGCCAAATAGATATACCGTACAGGAGTACGCCAACATGCATCTTATTTACGGAGAATGCTTATGTAACGCCAATGCTGCAGCTAGGGTGTATCGCGAGAGATACCCAAACTTAGAGCGTCATCCTGATTACCGAGTTTTTATTAATCTGCATCGATCATTATCCGAAGGTCGATTCCCTGATCATATGGCTGGTGAAGGAAGGCCCCTCTTGCCCTACGAGGACGAAGTCATGCAAGCTGTGGAAGAAGATCCAAGTATATCCGTACGTGGAATTGAGGAAAGCCTTGGAGTACGTTAAAGCAGTGCACATCGTATTCTGAAAAAAAAACCGTCTGCATCCATTCCATGTACAGTCAACAAAGTTGTTAGTGTTACATAGTACCTAATATTTTCTGAATTTTATTATACTTATATATTTTCTTGCTCCATAATAATAATAACTAGCGACCCGCCCCGGCTTCGCACGGGTGCAATGCTGAATTTTCTTTGCTATAAACCTTGCGGAGCCCGAGACCTTTCCAACGAATGCAAAACCATGGAAATCGGTTCGTCAGTTCTGGAGTTAAATCGTCAGGAAGGAAAACCCGACTTATTTTTATATAGTAGATAAGCACGACGGGCTTCTAACCCAAGCCGTGCTCATTATATAGATAAAATAGGGAGCGTGATATAAAAGTAGAAGTCTAGCGTCTAAGTCGGGCGGAAGTCTAGTAATGAAATGAATAAAAATTACTTAGAAGTTCAAATTCATTACGAAAAACACGCTTGATTTTCTAGAATATTTTTTACTATAAAATTTGTGTTATATCATAACTAAACAAACTACAACAAACATACTTACCTACCTACTTTTTTCAGAACTTTTTTGTATAGACAAATTTTTATCCCGTTTTATACGGGACATTCGTTTAGATTAAATCATAAAACAAAAAAAATTACAATGGATTTTCATAATCATAATTCTAGAAAAACCAAACCCTTAATAAATTAGCTTCAACATACAGTAGGTACCTACGTCGTACGTGGCAGCTATTTTTGAATTGGTGAACGTCTACCGCGGCATATGAATATGCGATTGACAAGTTTTTACATACTTACCTATTTTTTTATTTTTAAAAGTCAACTCCATCATATCTTATAAAAAGGTGGTGTCTTAACCAAACTAGGCGTCTTGTACAACTTACAAGTTTAGTGACACTTCAGCTTGCAGTTATGAGGTTTGGAGCCGTGAATTGTTTTGTTAAACCTATAGTAGCTGCTGTTCAGTCACTTGTAACAGCATAAAATAACTGTACTGAAGGAAAAATATATTTAACAATACAAATAATATTAAACAGTTACTCCCTTTTGTACATCAGTTTTGATTGAAATTGTTTTTATTTAATAAGCGTAAATCACCTTAATTCTCTATAATCAAATTTTTACCAAAATTCATGAAAAAAAATTTTGAAATTTTTTTTAATTAATCATCCTACGTTACATTTTTTACTAGCATCACAGACTAACTTATACAATTTATTCGGTTACTCGAACGGTAATGGTTGGTTTTACAGTATTCTATACTTTTTTGGATGGTTCCAGAATGATCTGTTGCGTACGTCATAAAGACGTTTACAGATTCCTGTTCTAGAAACGTTCTTTTCTGATCCTACCCAAAGGATCCAAAAGACGTCATGTAAGTACGTCGTTGGTACGTGCACCAAAGACTGCATCTGGAATAACTTGTTGCCGTCGATAACCGTACGTCAGTAGGACATACATCCACGACCGTCGCCGGACTGACCTTATAATGACTGGTAAAAGACGTCATTTTAAGGTTGGCGTCTGAAATTGCTACCTGGATATGTTGCCCTGGTCTTGTTGAGGATGTGCTTCGCAGCCCCTAAAATAATGTATCTTTTGAGGACGGCTCCAACATGGCTGTATCCAAATACCGTTGCTTCCTTTGATGCCAGTTTAAAAGATACAGTTGAAACGATACTTACTAAATGTTTCACTTAGCAATGACCAGTGGAGTCAGGCATCGCTCCCCATACGATGCGGAGGACTGGGGGTGCGACGCGTGAGGGATGTCAGTGTTCCGGCTTTCCTAGCCTCGACGCACGGGGTTGCGGATCTCGTCTCTGATATTTTATTTTCCCATGGAGGCGGGCCCCTGCCCTTTGCAGCTGAGGCGCTGGCGGAGTGGACTACTCTCTTCCCGAACGCTGTTGTACCCAAAGTTCCTACTGAGCAGCGGATGTGGGATGAGGTAGGGACAAAGGACACCCTGGATCGTCTTATAGGCGCGGCGGCAGGCACGGATCTGGCTAGACTCAGGGCGGTGTCAAAATCAGAGTCAGGCGCCTGGTTGCAGGCATTACCATGTCCGCACATGGGAACTCTTCTAGACGGCGACTCCTTGCGTGTGGCGGTTGCTCTCCGCCTGGGCTGCGATGTATGCCAACCACATCAATGCATTTGCGGCTCCATGGTTGAAGCAACTGGTCATCATGCATTGAGCTGCTGTCGTTGTTTGGGAAGGTTCCCTCGCCACCATGCTCTTAATGACATCACCCGGAGGGCCTTGGTCTCGGCCAACATTCCATCCTTGATGGAGCCCCCGGGTCTTAGCCGATCCGATGGCAAAAGGCCAGACGGTTTGACCCTGGTGCCGTGGCAGAGAGGAAGGTGTTTATTGTGGGACGCCACGTGCGTTAACACCTTCGCTGCCTCTTACCTCAGCCGCACGGCGCTGTCGGCCGGGGCCGCTGCTGAGTTCGCAGCCGTCAAAAAGCACGAGAAATACTCGGCCTTAGAAGAAAATTATTGCTTTGTGCCACTTGCTTGCGAAACGACGGGCTGCTGGGGAACAGAGGCTTTGGATTTTATTAAAGAGATTGGCCGTCGGCTTCGTGAGAGGGGCTGTGACCCTCGCTCCGGGGCTTACCTGCTGCAAAGGTTATCCATTGCCATACAACGCGGCAACGCGATGTGTGTCATGGGCTGCTTTGCTGCTAGTACGTCTCGGGGGGTATTTTTGACTAGTGGTATTAGTGATATCACTTTTGTACCTGACCTATATTTGACTAAACCTGTAAAAATGATTAAATAATGACCGATATTATTATGACCTATATTTGACTAAACCTGTAAAAATGATTAAATAATGACCGATATTATTAAAAAAATTAATAAAAAAAAATATTTAGATAACTACCAACTTAATACCTACCTACGTGTAAATCCGGCATTAGGTACATAAAGTTAGCTGTAAGTTGTAAATAACAAGTAGGTACTTAAGAAGTAAAGGTAGTTACCTAAATCACTTATAGATCTAAATTCGTTTATAGATCTAGTTTATACATTGGTCACTTTTTATATTTTTTCACACCACATGCTCGACAAAGCCGGATTATATATCATACGAGTATAAACCTCACCGAAAGCAAGACATTATATCCCTTGGCTTTAGCCGGGTTATAATGTTGCATGGAATTTCATTATAACCCTAGGTCAATAATGTAATTTTCAGTTTTCATAATCCTTATTGCTATGACGATAAAGTCTTATTTCGTTAAGCAAAATGTGGTGCACCCGCCTGCGGCCACGGTCGTGGCCAACTCGATTTTCGAAAACCGAAGCCGCGGCCAACTAGATTCGCACGATCTTCATTTTGTTAAATCAAGTAGGTCACGCCTGTAGAAACAAGTTGCTGTATCCATTTTTCACTTCTCATGCTCTAAAAGTACGCCAATATAGCCCTACGAAGCGGGACTAAAGTGACCACTTTAGTCCCTATGGAGTATAAAGTAATTTTTATATTTTATTTTTGTAATGAGAAAAAGACAACCTCAAACAGCCAGTAAATATCTGTAGAGTGTGGACCATCTTCATTGCGAAAATGTGAAGAGTTTTAGTTCCATGGTTTTTCCGCGAAGAAGGTGGCGCCATGTGTTTTAAATTGTTTACCTGCAAAGAGATTTAAATCTCTTTGTTAATCTGTGACAGCCTGACAGGTTTAGAAGAAAAAACTGACCGCGAAAATTTCTGAATTTTTGTCGAGTGTAAATTTGTTGGGTTTTAAATAAATTTGTACTAAATTGTCAATTTTTCTCGCACTCAAAGTGAAAAGTACAGTTTCCACCTCGAGACTAAACGCCAACTTAATATACCCTCGGTTTCATGACTCCCTCGCAAGCTCGGGAGTCAAACCACCTCTGGTATATAATGGCTTCGTTTAGTCCCTCGATATAAAATATACTATTGGGTAGTTGACAGCATCGAAATTAAATTGCGAGTAGTCATACATTAAAAAGATTATCCCAAAACACCTCAAAATATGTATTACGATTTTCAATTACAGCAAATTTAAAAATAATAAAACAATCAAAAAAAGTGCTGCAATTGAGTACTACAAACTATGACGTCACAGTTTGCTATTTCAGTACATTTTCCATAGTAAAATTTCGTTTTGACAGATCGTAAAAAGTAACTGATTTGACTAGGTAGGACACAACCCTATTATAGCTATAACATTTCAAAAAGAATATCGAAATGTCGAGTGATGAAAGTACTTTGACTCCAGAGTCTATTAAACTAGATGCCATAGGCATTGTCAATAATCTACTACCATGCAATAGTTGCATTTTATTGTCTCGCATAAGGTGAGAAAAGTAGAGTATATAACTCGGGTCGGGAATAAAACAGTTTTTGTCTTGGGTGCTTAAATCCCTCACTAAACTCAGGACTCAGTCTTAATTTCCTCGCTTCGCTCGGGAATTAAATCATAACTCCCTCGCTGCGCTCGGTCGGGAGTAAAACTGGGAGTCCTTCGTTACGTTCAGGATTCAATGTCGCGCCCGTGACATAAATAAAACAGTGCTTTATTCCCTTGATGTATAATCTACTATTAGAAATTTCTCGTCATAGGTACAGTCAACAAAGTTGTTAGTGTTACATGGCCAAAAATTAAGATTCACTTTTCTCTTAAAGCCTTAAATGTATTTATAGTTTTTTTTTTTGTAAATTATAGGGATCAAAGATACCTTTCGAAATAAATATTAATGAATAAGATTTATTTATGACTTCCCCAGAAAAATGAATTCTTAGTTACTGGCCATGTAACCCTAACAACTTTGTTGACTGTACGTAGCTACCTACTCAGTTGAAAAGCATTATTGTAAAGCGGATGGAAACGAAAATATAGCTTTGTAATTTGCAAATTATACGCTTTTACACATGGGCGTACCCAGCTTCTGGTCTAGGTGGGGGCAAGTCAGATTTTTTAGGTCGGATCGTCCGCGGCTGTTTTGTCATACACACTACACAAACACACCTCCAGGTTTTTTGGAAATCGCACCGTGCATTTTGCCAGCGTCTACTGCTCGGTTTATGTAAAAGTTTGAACATAAGGCCCCGTTTACACATTGATTAGTAATTAGGCGAGTTCATGCATGTTCTGCAAGATTTCCAGGGGGGGGGGGCAGCTGCCCCCCCCCCCCCAGGTACGCCCATGCTTTCATATGTTAATAAACTAGATGTCGCGCGGTGCGCGAGGCCGCAAGCGGCCACGCGTGTCTCTGTGCGGTTCGATTGTGACAGAAAAATAAAGTCTACTTTTGGGGCGGCCATCTTGTTTTAGCCGTTTTAAGTCGAAAAATAATAAAATTTTGTGAAATATTACTTTTCATGGCAACACTGTTTACTGAGACCCACAATCGCTCCATACAAGTCAACTTTCCAAAGTGTTGCCAACTGGCTAAAAAATGCCGATTCAGATTAAGAAAATTGAAATTTTTCAGTAAAACAAAAATTACGGGGCGGCCATCTTGTTTTTTCTATTTTTCGGGATTTTCTAGTAAACTACAGGATATACCCTATGCGATGACACCAAACACATCCCTGTAGCATATCGGCATCTGGGAGATCAATTCGGGTCTTTTGAGGTCTACCCTAAAAATTAAATCAACCATAACTTTCAGTGTTTCCAGGCGAAAATCAAAAAACCTACAAAAGGTCATAAGGAGAGATAAAATGTTGCACTGACTGTCACTTGTTTTTGCAAAATGGTAAAATTTCGAGTTTTGACATTTTGCGTTAAAAGTAAAAAAATACGCCAAATTCCGGGAATATTCTTAAACACGGCAACACTGCGTAGCAAGACCTCTAACCCCGCTATACAGACCAACTCGCTCAGGTGTTGCCATCTTGCCGAAAATCGACAATCAAAATGTGGTAAAATTAATACTTTTCTTTGGGAGCAAATCCATGGTCGGCCATCTTGGTTTTTCAGATTTTCGGGATTTTCTAGTAAACTACAGGACATGATCTATGTGATGACACCAATCACATCCCTGTAGCATATTGGCATCTGGGAGATCAATTCGGGTCAAGTGGAGTCTAAAACCACTCCAACTTTGAAACACTACTACGCGGCCGCCATTTTGTTTTTTAAATTTTTTAAATTATTTTAGTTAATCGTCCAAGCAATACTACAGATGTCAAAAATTTGAACTGGATCGGCCGGAAAACAAAAGAGATACGGTAGGCAAGCCTGGCCGCCATTTTGTTTTTTTGAAAAGTCGGAATTTTCCCGGGGTCACCCCGCCATCTTGAACACTTTTCTCATATATGACTTGTCTCCAAAACGACTCCTTCTGGGAGAACAATTATGTCAATCAGTGAGTGAGTGAGTGGTAGTCGAGCTTTATATATCTATAATATTATATTATGATTTTCAACTTGCCCTACGCCACTTAAAATATAATTTAATATAATTTCAACTCCCAGATTCTATTATTTGTAACATTATCGAACGCTGGGTAGAGATTCCAAATTGCAAGTCGATAACATAAAATAAAGTAGGTAGTTAGTTATCACAATTATTATTAATGGTCTGTGGCAATTACAAACAGAGCGGCACTATAATATACAACCAGTTTGCATCTAGCAAACAAAGCAATCAAACTACCTACCTATAGGTAACTTTTTATTGTAACTAATGGTAGGTTCGTTCGGAAAACTTTCACTGGCCTAAGAATGTCTAATTTATGCAAATTTGATTTAGAAAGTGAGCACATGAAATCAATCAAGTATCTTAATAGTCAATAACTCGTGTGAACCGTTCGTATTAAGTAGGTAATGAAAGGTTTTGCGTAGTCGGAACTGGTCTGTCGTAGAGTCAGTCTAAAACTTTCTATTATCCGTAGGTACCTAATGATTTTATAGCTCAAATTCTGAAAATAAAATAAAATAGATAAAAAAATATAACTGTCAAATAAACTGTAAAAATAGATTCTGATATTTACCGTCCCTGAAGGCGTTTTCGGTGACAGCTGTCACTTGAGTATTCAAAGGTGTCAATATGGTGCTGAACTGAACTTTATATTAGCTGTCATAAACTAGTACAGTAGCAGCACAGTTTAACAATCATACAGTTGGCTCACGAATGTACTTGTGCAGAGCAACGGAGGGGGCCTTGCGGGGAAGCGAGCGACGCGGACCGCTTCTAACGAACTCGCGTAGTTTGTTAGGTTAATCGTCGGCGGCTGACGCGAGCGCGTTTTAAGAAATTCGAAGTGCCGCGGCCGAGCCATTTAAAAAGTTACTAAAATATAATGGCATACTGTGCTGAATACGGGTGTCATTCAAATTCGAATACAAGGAAGGATCTAAAATTTCACAGATTTCCTCGAGATGCAAGGTAAGTTTTTTATTTTTCGGAATTCGCTCGTTCGAAATCGTTGTAACGAGTACAAAACCCTCATGATGGTTTTACCGTCATCACAACAATTTCCAAAGATCTATTCGACATACCCATAATAGTAATTTAATAATAATAACTGTTTTTGTGATATATTCAAGTAAATTTTCTCGCAGTGCGCTTAATAAATCGCAGGTCAATGAACACTTATCTAATATGATCTTTATTTATTTTTGATAGTAACACGGTTACAGAATGTTACACTTTTTATTTTACCCGACTGCCCCAAAAGAGCAATTTAACTCCCGTAGACTAAACGGTGAGACGGATTTTGAAATTCGAGGTGGTGTTTCATTAGTCTTCATTTCCAGGGCTGTCTTTATCTGGGGGTAGAAGGGGTGCATGTGCGAAAACAGATCGCCTTATACCTACCATGTAGGTACCATGCGTAATCTGCTAGTTTAGAAAATTACTTAACATTGTACCTATACCTACCTCTAAAAATAGGTATAGGCACCAATTTTGTTTACGAATATGTCTCGTTAAGCTTTCGGCACATTCGCATTAGTAATGTACGTACCTAATTCGCAAACCAACTTATATGTGATTGATTACTACTAAAACTTACAACAATCGCGTGCGGCAAATTTAGTCTAGGCAATGAAGCGGATTTTTGTATGAAGACCCCAACATTAATTCCTCAGTCGATGAAACTTTGCAGGATTGTAGTATAGTATGCCACAATACTTGCATAAAAAAATCCAAAAAAAAACCTAACCGAAGTTAGGTATTTTTACTGAAATACTTATTTATTTGATATCTTTGTTGGTAAAAATGCTCAGTCAAAATTTTCTTCTCCAGCAATATTCATGTGTGTTAAGAAAGCTATATGCGAAATATCCAAAAAAATCTCCTGGTAGAAACAACAAAACTCAGACGTTTATGTACCTTGCTCGGGAAAATTGCTCAGTCCATTTTTTTAACTGGAATGTCATTTAATGGTCGCTGTGGACTTACAATAGGAAAATCCAAAATAAAAACCTTCTCGCTACATTATTTTTAGAAATTATCAAATTATCAACAAAAAAAAAATTTTTTTTTAGTATAAAAACCTAACTTCGGTTAGGTTTTTTTTTTGGATTTTTTTATGCAAGTGTTGTCTCATACTATACTACAATCCTGCAAAGTTTCATCGACTGAGGAATTAATGTTGGGGTCCACCACCTTTATTGCCTAGACTAATTATATAATAATACTTTTTAATAGTAATAATTGATCGTGTGCATTTGAAAATGTTTTTTTCATCTATGTACATACGTATTTCAATGAATGATTTTGTGATTGAAACCAAAAATATTTTATTTCCATTTTTGTGACAACCCTTGCATAAATACGTAGTAGGGCAGCGTCAACACCTACGCCGGCGGCGGCATCGCGCGCCCACAAAGGCGATATCCAACTGTATGATTGTTAAACTGTGGTAGCAGCCATGCCACACATTAAAAAACGAGAAGTTGACATGTTGATAGTAAATCAATTTTTAGGGACACTGAGAATTTTTTATTGCTATTAAAAAACACAATCTATCTATAGACTCGATTCTGCAGACCATCTAAAATTCCTAATTTTAAGTTAGCCTATCCTTATCCATAGAATACGGAAGAAAAAGGGACAGAAATAAACCATAGATTATACAGTAATGTCAAACATGTAAAAACCAACTAATTTGAACCATAAGAACGTGCATAACTGTCACTTTTATCCATGACCTTGTTACATTGCTAAACACGTGTATTTGAATAAGATGTGAATGCGTTAATAAGGTTCAGTTTTGTTATTTTGACATTTGTGACACTTTATGCACTCAGAGGGTAAGCGAAATAGGAGAAGGAGAGTTTAGATTATAGCAACTTATTATTATTGTTGTTATTGTTGTCGTTGTCACTGTCATCGTCATCGTCATCGTCATCGTAATCGAAATCGAATCGTAATCGAATCGTCATCGTCATTATCATCGTAGGTACATTGGCGATATCAACAAAACTCAATCCAATTTGTAGGTGCCTCATGTTATTTACATGTTATTTACAATGTTACAACTTTTGATAGCAATTTTTATCCTTACCGATTTTAGTAACAAAATGGTAAAGCATACCTAATTATGTAAACTATGCACCGCAGACATACCTACAAGCGCAACACTGTGCATAGGCAAGCTCGTCATTCGTCCGTGCGTAGAAATGTTAGATAGCTAGCACGCCTTTGTTTTTGCTGTACAAGCGTTCCTTCTGAAAATTTGAAAATCTGTACACACCGGCACCACATCCAGATTTAAGGTAAGTACTATTTATATATGTCTGAGTCCTAGATATATTATAAAAACAGCTTTTTTGTGCGTAATACATCTAAAAAACCAGTGCAACATTGGAAAGTTTTAGAATGAAGTCACAAAAACCGTCTAATGTCCTTACCACAACTGTCCTCACCGGGTCCTGTTATAGTCTAGGCAATAAAGGTAGTGGACCCCAACATTAATTCCTCAGTCGATGAAACTTTGCAGGATTGTAGTATAGTATGAGACAATACTTGCATAAAAAAATAAAAAAAAAAAACCTAACCGAAGTTAGGTTTTCATACTAAAAAAAAATTTTTTTTTGGTTGATAATTTGATAATTTCTAAAAATAATGTAGCGAGAAGGTTTTTATTTTAGATTTTTCTATTGTAAGTCCACAGCGACCATTAAATGACATTCCAGTTAAAAAAATGGACTGAGCAATTTTCCCGAGCAAGGTACATATACGTCTGAGTTTTGTTGTTTCTACCAGGAGATTTTTTTGGATATTTCGCATATAGCTTTCTTAACACACATGAATATTGCTGGAGAAGAAAATTTTGACTGAGCATTTTTACCAACAAAGATATCAAATAAATAAGTATTTCAGTAAAAATACCTAACTTCGGTTAGGTTTTTTTTTTGGATTTTTTTATGCAGGTATTGTCTCATACTATACTACAATCCTGCAAAGTTTCATCGACTGAGGAATTAATGTTGGGGTCTTCATACAAAAATCCGCTTCATTGCCTAGACTATTAAGTAGAGCGGTAAAGACAGTTTTGGGATGGTGATGACATTTAATTTTTTTATAGAAAGAATTAAATCCTAATAGCTCAGTCATATTAGGTAAAAAAAGGGGTCAACCTCGGAATGAAAGACAATAAGCTGTAAATTGGTATAAACCTTTGTTTTGTCGTCCTAAATATTGTCTCAAAAGTCACAAATGCTATCGTGCTCGCGTCTTAAGTTATTAAAGGTCAAAGCAATAAAAATCGGTTTTTCGCTAATATATCGGTTCCTATTGCTTAAATGAGATTTGCAACGATTATAAAAGTTGTAAAGTAATAAAATTCTCTACAACTTTGGCAATAAATAATTGAATTTATACAACGTACTGACTGATAACCGTAACTCACGCTTGCTTGACCTTTGCATTAGCCTATGATTATATGACTGTACGCTGCGCACTCTTCGCGCTCTACCCCAAAAACGGTTGATCGTATGAAAAAAAAGTTCAAACAAAAGTTTTAAAAAGTTGTAAATTTTGTAATAAGTGTAAATCTCATTGAAGCAATAGGAACAAAGATATTCGTGGAAACCCGATTTTTATGACCTTTGACCTTCAATATCTTTTATAAGAGGCGGACACGATATAATTTGTGACTTTTGAGACAACATTTAGAACGACAAAACAAAGGTTTATACCAATTTACAGATTATTATCATTCATTCCAAGGTGAAACCCCTATGACTGGGCTATAAAGGATAGCAAGTTATAGTATGAATATACACACACCGGCACAATTAGCGGAACAGAAAAAAAAGGGAGTATTTACGCATTTTTGCGTGTTACTGGCCGGCTAAACAAGCTTTTTTTAAATTTGGGTTTTAATTTAAAAATGGAATACTAAGCGACTGCCCTTTTTTTCATTCTTTTGTTTTAATTTTCATTGATTCATTTTTTCCACCGCTTGTCCGTTTTTAGAAGGTTCGTGAATTCCATTTGAAAAGCTTTGAATTGCAGTTTTTGAGGCTTTTGAGTTTTTTCGCATATTGATAATTTACGAGCATCTAATTATGCCTGATTTAACGCCATCAGAAATCATTAGGGCAGATCAAATGAGGAGAAATGGTCAAACCTACAGATCGATTGCCAGAAGCCTTCGTCGATCGTTATCAACGATTTATCGTAGCATCCAACGATACAGATTGACGAATGCTCTAGTGAGAAGGAGAGGACAAGGCCGGAAAAGGTGTACTTCAAGGAGGGATGACCGTTTTCTCCAACTTCAAGTCCGACGGAACACGAGACTAACGGCGGTGCAGGCTCGAAATTTACTGGAAGAGGTACGAGCAGTAAGGATGAGTGAGCGGACAGTTCGTAGAAGATTCGAAGAAGTGGGTATAGGCTCGTATGTGCCCGCCAAAGCCCCAAAACTTGAGAGACATCATCGCACAAACCGTCTACACTTTGGTCGTGAACATCGTGATTGGGACTTCGACGACTGGGGACAGGTTCTTTTTACTGATGAATGCAGAGTTATGTTAAATCAAATTGATGGAAGGCAGCGAGTATGGAGACGCAAAGGAGAACGGTATATCCAGTCTAATTTTGAAAATACAGTTGCATATGGCGGCGGTTCAATTATGGTCTGGGGAGGAATATGTTTAGGAGCTCGTACGGAGTTAGTAGTGGTCGATGGCGGGAATCTGAATGCTGATCGGTATATCAGGGAGATTTTAGAAGAACATGTTGTGCCATTTGCCCCCTTTATTGGTAACAACTTCATTCTAATGCAGGATAATGCTCGGGCTCACAGTGCTCGCACAGTACAGACATACCTAAACCATGTTGGTATAACGGTGATGGAGTGGCCAGCACGGTCCCCCGATATGAACCCTATAGAACACGTCTGGGACTTGCTAAAGAGGAGTGTAAAGTCAAGAATGCCCCCTCCCAATAATCTCAACGAGTTGCGAAACGCATTACTTGAAGAATGGCAGAGGTTGCCCCAAGAAACCATTGATAACATCATCCGCAGCATGCCCAGACGGATGGAAACCCTCATCAGAGCACGAGGAGGAAACACTCGATATTGAACAGTCATTGAAATTGTTGTTAAACTTTGGAAAATCTTGAATTTTCTGCTGTTTCTCTATAATTAAAAATCGAAGAAAAATGCATTTTGTTTAATTTATATCAAAATTAATGAATGTCAAAACATGTTAATTTAATTGTTGTTTCATTTTAAATAATATATTGTTTAAAAATTACATTCATTGTTCTAAATTCCCTCTTTTTTCTCCTTTTTTTTTCTGTTCCGCTAATTGTGCCGGTGTGTGTAGTAGGTAAGTTCTAAATGAATTTTTTTAAATTTTTTTAAGGATATCATTTAAAACTAAAAAAAGAATTATTGTTTGTTATTTAAAACATAAACATACTTAATCATTAAATGTTATAATATAAAAAAACTCTTAGCATTTGAAGCAAGAGTGTTTTTGTTTTGTATCTTTCTTTTACATTTTGGAGAAAATACGTTTAAGTTAATTCAAGTAAAAGACTTTTATAACATATTTCACCAATTTCAATATCGTATTGTATCTCATTACGCCCAAGTGCGGTAAGTGTAAAGTAAAACGCACGGTTTATCAAGATTCTCCGTCTAAAAACGAACGGTACTTTTTAAAATCTCAGCAAAGAGTTTTAATGTCAAAAAAGTTGTCAACATTTTATGATTAAAATTAACTTTGGGAGATAAAATATAATAAAGAAATATTTATGTACATAATTATTTAATTTAATCAATTTTGACAGTAAATTACAACCAATTAATCTGTAACAAAAACACAAAAATATTAATTTACTTTATTAGTAATACTGGCTGTTTTTTGTGCCTTTTGCCTAAAAAAAAATGATGATGCGCGCCGCGAGCTTTTTCTTAACGCTGTATTGTTTTTATTCGTTTACCATAGTCGGAGTTTTATTTTATTTCCTCGCAAATGTGTTATAAAACGTCGTATGACATACGTGCGCTTTGATAATTACAGCCTCTGCTTACTTGTAGCCCTCGCCTACGGCTCGGGCTAGCAATGTCGCCTCGGCTGTAATTTTCAACCTACCGCACTTATATCATAATGTACTATTATTATTACTTATGTCATAAGATTTTCAAATTATATTATTTGTTTTTGACTGTTGTATCAAATAAAGTACTTACCTACCTAAGCTACGACAGATTTTTGTTTTTAATGTTATTTGATTGTAACCTAATCATGTAAATTTTGAAAAGTTTATATGTTTTTAGTCATTTACATAAATCGTTAGTATGAAGACTGATTCTATTACACTATACAATTTGACTGTTAAATCAAGGGAATTCTTCAAGGGGGTAAATAGGAAGCCGATACCTTTAGCATTTGTATAAAAAACATACCACCTTAATGTATGAGGAATGTTGATGATGGCTACCAAAATTTTACTACCGAAAGTTGTCATTACCATACCGGTCCAAAAATGTCCTTACCAAAACTTTATTGCTAAATATCTCTTAAATTAAGATACAGATTCGGTGCAATCTAACATATTTTGGATGTTCAAATGATCCTTTATGCACTTTGACCCTATTTACTTCTGATTTTGAACTTTTTTTCTCGTTCGCCAAAAACAGTGAAATTCGCGAAAATGCCCTACAACATGCATTGAACGCTGCAGCAGCGCCCCCTGCCGACTCCCTTCGTAATATCGCAATTCGCAGTTTAGTAATATGTATAGGTATAGGTACGTTCAATGTTCATCTAGAAGTATAGTGTTCTGTGATGTTCATCCATCAGTCAGTCGATAGCAAATACGCACGCGAATCGTTTGTGACATACACGTTACGGTGCGAGCACGAAAACGTTACTTGTCCTGCAAAAGTACTATAAAGCACTGCCTGCCCACACTTACATACAATTATCGTCACTCCAGACATTTTACGTTCGAAAAACCGTGTTTTATTGATTTTGCTTGCGAGATTTTTCTGTTGCTAGTGGTTGCGTTAACAATGGTGGAATAAATTGAATATGTATCATTAAATAAGGTAAAGATCGGACACAAGTGTCATTGAACAAGATCAGTCATCCGTTTCGTGCATGTGAATTCGACATAAAATAAACGTGATAGTGTCATTCTGTAATGTGATCGAGTAGGTATCTAAACAGGGTGTTGTGTTTATTGTGAAATTTACGTCAAATAGGGGAAAAGCCATATTTCTGGTACCTTACCTGGTTGGCACCTGTTTTGCATTCACCGGAAGAGCCAATGTTATTTTAAGGTTCGTATCATGCTTGTGTTCAAGAATGCAGTTTATGAAGCAATGAATACCATCTAAATAACTATGTAGGGTGATTCAAAATCATCATTCATTAGTTTCATTACGAAACAGGTGCTTCAAGCGAAGTCGAGTTTAGTGTGCCTTGTTATTAGACTAGGTATTGACTGTTCTCAGTGTAATTCTTATTACCTACAGAATAAAATACTTTTTCTTTTGTCGTTGAGTTGCAAGCAATGTGTCGGGAGTAGGTATCGCATCGTAGGTACCTTATTAGCAATATTCAATGTAAAATCATACTGTGTGTGTGCATGTGTAGGCGTAGGTACTACCTACGCCGTAAAATTTCAATAACAAGAATAATTCCATTAAATGTAATAACCAGGTGAAGACCTACTAATAGTATCAATGCGAAAGTAACTGCTTGCCCCTATTCGGGCAAGGGGAAAATAGTTCCCACCTTAAATTGAACTTTATGTAATTATAATAATAGAATCCAAACCAATTAAAAAAGTTACATGCTTGTGCCCGATTAAGGGTACCTACGGCTAAACCACTGAATCAATCTTGATGAAATTTGGTAGGAACATGTCTTGAAAAAGCACTTGATAAACCAGGCTTGATAAACATTTACAAACACAAGTGCAATAGTATACACGTATCAGCACTAAGTGCTGCTAGTGTATTATTATTAATAATAATAATACCTAAGCCCTTCTAACATAAACTTCACATAGCCAGAATCTTCCCCTTGTCTAGGTAGGTATGCCTAAAATATTCAAATGCATTAATAAAAACCGGCCAAGTGCTAGTCAGTCTTAAGCATTATATTGACCTAGGTATTCCAAATTTAAAGTCAATGAACCTAGAAAAAGGTCTAGGTCTAGTTGCTGAGATAAGCTACTGTGACAGACAGACAGTATGGCACCATGAGTTTTGTGTTTGTCACATGTGTGACAATGTGTGTAAGGTACCTACCTACTTATAAAGTTTCAGTGGCAGCCAGCTCAGATATAGATAATTATTATTCTGTGATGCAACTCACTAAAGTAAAATTAAAACAGTACATAAACTTATAATAACAACTGTAATTATTTCACATGTTTCGGAGATATAAGATACATAAACTTCGGAGATCCCCTATCTCCGGAAAAAAGAGAGGGGGACCCTGCCTGGGTGAGGGGAATAAAAAAAATTGCCTTCCCTCTATAAGTTGCATAACACAGATAAAAACAGATTTTAGGGATGTCATCACTTTATTTTTTGCAATTAAAATTAAACCTCTCACCTTTTATTCCCGAATAGGTAAACAGAGTGTAAGTTTTAGGTTCAGGTGATGCTATTAATAAGAGCAGTTCAGATTTTGCCATTTCATCATTGTCAAGATCAGTTTGTGATGCGCCTTCTTTAGGTTTTTCTTTTACGTATTTCCATAGTTTATTTTTAACTAAATATGCTTTTGCATGTATACACCATGTATCGTAATTTTCTTTACCTAAGGCTTGCACTTTAACAATCGACATATTTTCGGTTGTCGTAATTTCCATTTGCAATTTTATTTACATTTTTACCTTTCGCTCTGCTACCATGTTAAGTTTTAGGTTCACATGTGAAGTTTACGCTTGCAGAATAAACTTCACAATATTATTCGTGGAAAACTACAAATGAAATCGACGATTGAATTGGATTCATTAGAAGTTGTATTATGCAGAAATAATATTTTTAGACAGTTGACAAGTCAACAAAGCATCGCTAAGCAACAGAAACTTAAAGACATATAAAACATAAATATATAAAAAGGTTGTATGTCTTCACACAGAGGTATTCCATTTCTGGAAATACCAACACATAATAAAATTTAATCAAATTAATATTTATTTTTTCCAATGAAGGACTGCTCGTATCCATAGTCATGAACTCATGACTAAGGATTTATTAAAAAAAAAATCGGTTGTCTGTAAAGTCGGTTTACTGACGATAGTTGAACGTGACAACCACAGACCAGTAATAGAAAAAGACAGCCAATTACGAACAAAATTTTGGTCCAATTCAAGAGACGTTGGGGGAGGCAGAGAAAACAACATAGAATCTATCTTATTTCTCAGTTGAGCGATCGGTCACATTCCACTCTTGTATCTGTTTCACACATTTTACATAAGTATTGGCACCTGTCATCTTTATTAGGGATGCCCTGCTTACGCATTTAACTGAAACATCGGTATTCAATGAAAAATAGTGATGGGATTTTTTCGATTTTTATCGGTTTTGGTTTTCCGGTGTAATAGGTTTCTACTTATATCATTATTTTTAAAATAAAAAAAAAGACGTTTGAAATAGGCACATTTATTTTTATTCTATACATAAACAGATAATCAACATTTCAAAAACAGGCCAAGTGCTCGAAGGGTTCCATACCATTATCTATGAAAACGGCAAATAACAACAGATACTATAAATTTGTTGTTTACAGTATCTGTTGTTATAGCGGCAACAGAAATATTTTGCGAAAATTTCAACTGTAACTATTGCGGTTCTTTAGATACAGCTTGGTGACAGACAAACGGACGGACAGACAGCAAAGTCTTAGTAACAGGGTCCCATTTTTACCCTTTGGGCACGGAACCCTAAAAAAGAGGTACATTCAAGAACGTAAAAGTTTTGGAATTTTTTTCATATAAACTGCCAATGATGTTGATACTTGGTGGCTGAATACTTACGCTGCATACTGGATCTGAAAAACGACATTTCGGAAAATAAACAATCTGATCAGCATCAACACGAATATAAATTTGATGAATCTTATTTAGTAATTATAGGTATTATGATTGAAAGTAAAGTTGTTTGTGTGTAAATAAACATTTTTGTTTTATACTACAAGGTCAAGATGTTAAACCTTTTTACAGTAATCTCGAGTGATTCTTTAAGTATGAATTTGTAGAATCACCCTAATATGAAATCACAGTTACTTTACGAAGCCACTGTCAAGTAAAGTAAAAAGTTCTTAATATATTATGTATAGCTGTAACGATCTAAAAGTACTTATGATATTTGTGTTTTATATGATAAAAATCATTTTTATTTTGATTATTATTAACTATAATTTATTTGACCGAAAGGGCTGTAAAACTGATGTAAATTAATCCTATATTTTGTGCTAATTCTACTTCACTATGCAAGTAAGAATATAAATTAAGTTTGGTTGAAAGACAAAAAGTGAAAAATGAACTTTTTATCCATGTGCTTCAAATTTTTAAAAAAATTACCTTCATTTTATTATAGTCCTAAGAGTTAATATGCATCAGTAAGCTTGGTGCTGCGTGCTTTGCCACCGCTCCCATCCACATTATAAGACATCTCAAGGGAAGCCCGTTGTGCTTGTTGCTGTCCTGCAATAAAGAGATATTTCATTTGGAAATTGTTAAATAAAAAAATAAAAATCTCAGGACTTTTATCCCCGAGGGGGTAGGCGGAAGTATTCCATTACTGGATATACCCACTTTTAACTAGATATATCGTCCCCTCACCGTGATAGGTGGTGAGCCCATCGCCGGACCGGGTCTATTTACACATATCTCAGAATTAATTCTGGGACCTGCGGGCCTCACGATGTTTTCCTTCACAAAATTGTTACGAAAGCATTTTAGCAGATGTGGGACAGATGTGTCTCGGAACACAGAAAATTTAACTGTAAAACTTTTACAGATTTTCTTTTACAGTGAAAGAGAATCTGTGAAAAAACAACCTAACCAAACTTCTAAGCAGTAAAATATAATGATAATACACTCACCGAATGACCAGATTCAATATCCAAGTAGCAGGAACTCTATAAACGTCAACCGATGAAAGTAACTTGAAAATACCACTCGAAAAACTAAAACACTCAACGGAATTACATTTAGATCACAATTTAGATAGCAGCCATATTGGAAGTAAATACAGACCATAGACTAATAACCGGAATAACCGGAAGTAAACTACCAACAGAACAACTTGATTCTTTTTTTAATTACTCACACATACAAATTCAGCACACACACAGACGCAAAGGGCATGAAAAGCGAGAGTGTAAGTGGGACTTTACAATGAGTGCGAAGAGTCCTATCGTGTACATATGTCAGGGCCAGCTGGATGGCCCTGGTGACAACGTCATAAGAAAATACTGATGGAATGGATTGTGCCTCTTTGTCGCTCGTTGCGCGCTCTCGCTTGCACTGGAACGACGCATACGTCACACTTTTTCGGGAATGCCGCCGGCACAGATCTTTAGTCGGCCGCCGGCTCCATCAATTTTCACAGACCATGAATCAATTTTTATGACGTTGTCACGTCAAAAATAGGTGTAGCTGATAGCTGTCTGTCATTGTCACTTTGGTTGTCTGTTGTTGACTGTTGGTTGTCAGTGGATCTTTAAGGCGCCCGCTGAGCAAAAAGCAAAGTTATTTTCTTGTGTTTTCCTTGTTTCATTCCAAAGACTGAATTCAATTTAAATATACAATTAAATTGTAGCAGAATATTATTTATAACGTTACAATATAACCGTTTTGTAACTCCTGTACGTATCATAGATAATTAATAAATTTTTTTACTCACGCTCACTCACTTTGCTTTTTAGTTGTTGGCCTTGGCCGCGAAAGGAACCGTCATTTTTTTTAAGAAAAATCAAAATAAAATCAAAACCTCCGCCGTAATCCAGGTACCTACTATAATTTCCTTGATCAAAATGGTGTTTTACATTGACATTCTACAACCAAGTTGTCTTTCGAAAGACCGAAAAATAAACAACAAAATTTATCTAACTAACTTCGCCACTGAACATAGTAGGTATTTGACGCAAAAAAAGCCAAAACGCTCTTACGTGAGTATATTGTTATATTGCTTCTCTACTATTTTCAATGACTTCTATATATTATCTTGTTATGCGTTCGAATAAAATGCACAGGTATTCTTTATTGACGAAATAATCCAAAATGTTCACATGCTAGTATATTTTCAATAATAGTAAATGTAAATCTGTTTTATAAACTAAGGCTGAGCTGCAAAAATTTTAGTGTTACATTACTCTATTCAAAAATATGTTTGAAAATCTTTCATGACAGATAATCAAAGAGATTAAAATATAATAAGGCATAGAGGGACAAAGCGAGGAAAATTTGAAGTCAAAAGTTATTCCAAGTGGAATAAGTCTAGTACAATTGCGACCGAATGATAGCTCGCGTTCATACTAACTGACATGACAAGGACATGTCGCTTAGGCTTCAAAGTTTTGTATGAAAATATTCCCAATGCCCCCTCTATGCCCTATTATATTTAAATCTCTTTGCAGATAATATTTGTACTATACAAAAAGGCACACAAAGTACAAGTTGAAAATGTGTAATGGTAAACAGATAAAATACAATGGGTGTGTGTTGCAGGAGATTAAAATGGGAGTATCGCTATAGAGCCATCAGTTTCTTCTACCTGGGTATAGTGACTCTAGAGTCATATATTTACACCTCTTGCAGAAGAACTAGCTATACCATTAAGTTACAGCACAGCCATTTTAACTTGGCAGCGCTGAAGTTGGGCAAGTGGCTGCTCAACAAATTTTTTTAATACCATTTGGCGGTATGAGGCGGTTTGCTCAGGCGGAGCTTATGTTCAGAGCAGCCAAGTTAAAACGCGTGCACTGTACATGATTGTATTTATACCTTTTTGACCACCATCTTTATTTGAACTGCAATCATAGCTTCAGGATTATCTATCTATTGAAGAGGTTGTGCATACTGTGGTATTTATTTACTAAACTCACTCAAGATTTCTATCTCTCTTTGCACATCTACTTGACTTAGCAATTTAGAACCTAAAACTAGGTTTAACCAGATGCAAGATTAAAGTTGGTTAATCAATTATTGTTTTAATAACATACTTTATTCATGATTTGAAAGGAACTGTATGTTCTGTTAACAAACTTTCCGCCTGATACAATTGGAAGAATTTACCAAGACCAATTAGAAGCCAATAACAGTTTTTTTATTCTGTTACTTTCATCAGCATGAAATGGTCATAAACATGAACGAAACACTTTTTTGCTCTTGTCATTACCACTGTTCTATGTTAAGGGTTTAGTTTCCGCACTTAGTCCCTAAAGTGGACCATTGTACATGAGTCATGGTGGCCGGTTATTCCAACCAGCCCACCTCTCTCCAGAAGCAGATGAAACTTCTGAGTCTACTCAGGACTTCTGGGACAAGGGATTCTTTTGTCCCGAAAATTTCCATGCAGATCTGGGCAAAGCCATTCAATTGCCTGTCATTGCTACTACAAATATTTTGTTTGTTATACCGATGTGAGAAAAGATAACTTGCTTGCAAAAATGTCCCTTAGGCATATCAGGCGCAATGTTTGCTGACAGTATATAATATGTATATACTATACATTAATCCCAGAAATGATCCAAGTGCCAAGTCAATAATTGTTTTTTCATACCATCTATTCGAAAAGTGATGTTTTGGTCCTCAATAAGAGGGAGCAAAGTAAGTTTTACAATAGGATTTTAATAAGTGCGAATAAAAGTGTTTTGAATTTGGAATTAAAAATATTCGTCAACATTCTTAGCCTAAGAGATTAGCAAAATAAGTTTGAATCTAAGGTTGGCGCCACTGTAGCTTATGTACTATACTATAACAAAACATTAGTTCCATTTTTCGCCGCATTAGGTTGACAAAGCTGAATGGCGTTGGATGGTCGTGCCAAACTGTCAGAAAAATTTCTGTGGCAATGCGCGCGCTTTCGTAGTTATTTTTCACAATTCACATTTTATTTTACGCCAAATTTTCGAATTCCAACATCGAATTGTTTGTGTCTTTTATATTTTAAACTGAATTCAAGTAGCAGTGACTGCAGTGATAGTTACACCTCAAAATATTTAAAAAAGAAGCATACTATGCCATCAAGAATTTTTCTCATAGAGAGGTATGAAAAGCAGAGTGTGTCATTCGGTCGCAAAATTATTTTTACCTTGGGCTATGTACTTTAAACCCCTCACTTCGTTCATGATTCTACATTATCCTAGAATCATTCACTACGTTCGTGATTTAAAAAATCGCCCTCGCCGTAAAAATATCGTTTTGCTCCCTTATGACACAATCTACTTTTAGATAATTCTTCTTGGTTGTAATCTCTGAGTAGGACTAAGTGACATTGATAAAAATAGGTAGCTAATAAAAATAAATTTATGTAAGTACCTACTTACTCAGAAATAAATTATTGTAAACAAAAAATGAATAGGTAGTACTGAAACTAGCATATACAAATAAATTTTTTACATTCTATTTGAAAGTGATTAAGAAAGCCTATAATTAATAGTTCAAAATGTATTTCTTAACCTAAATAAATTGTAAAATTGCTTTTTATTAATATTGTTTCAAAAAAATATAGAACCTACAAATATTGATACGATAGCCAGGTGTGATGCTAGAAAGACATTTGGCTCTACTATAATCCTTTAATTTCTCTTTATCTACACTAATATTATAAAAAAGAAAGATTTGGATTTTTGTAAAAAACTCAAAAACTACTGGACCGATTTTTAAAATTCTTTCACAAATGGAAATCTACAATATCCCTGAGTACCTAACATCTGCTATATTTTATACCCGTATTCCCACTGGAACGGGAACACCGCACAGATCCGCTACTAGATTATAAAAGTAAAATCAAATAAAAAAAATTGAAGCCAAAAAATTCGGTTGTCTGTAAAGTCGGTTTACTGACGATAGTTTTGAACGTGACAACATCATAAGAAAATACGACACAACAGGTCACGACATGCGACACGACACGAAACTCTTTGTCCCTTGTTGCGCGCTCGCGCTTGCACTGTAACGCCGCATACGTCACACTTTTTCGTGCATGCAGCCGGCTCCATCGAATTATAAGAAATTTAAAAACAAAAAGTTACAAGACAATTTTAAAAAGTTATTAGTTTAAATGCCATTTTGCTGCAGTTTATCAATCTGTGTAACTTTAATGTCTTGATATAAATGGTTTATGTATTATTTTATTTTCAGATTCTGAAACCCTTTGGGGGAGCTAGAGATGGTGGACTACTACCGAGTACTTGGCGTTAATCGGGCTGCCTCAGTAGCAGAAATAAAAAAAGCGTGAGTACATATTTTAGGGTTGAGATCTAATGCAGGTGGGTAAAGGTCAGCCTTTTTTCGTCCATTAAAGTGATGAAAATTCAAAGTATTCATTTAAGTCATATTATGACATTTAAGTAAATCTTTACATTTATTCAAAAATAGTAAGAGAAAAAGCTAAAGTGGGTCACATAAAAAAAAAATGAGCAGTAGAATTTTTGCCATTTTAAGCGATCTTATTAAATGTGATTAAGAAAATCTGTTTAGCCCTTTATGCATCACATTTTTATTTGTCTCGAATACAAAAATAAGTAGACTTTTAAACTAGCATTGGCATTTAAACGAGTTTTCATACCATCTATTAGAAAAGTGACGTTTTGCTCCTCAATAACAGGGAGCAAAGTAATGTGGACCTCCATGCTACCTCTTAATTCTCTTCTAGAACCACCTAGAAGTATTGTGTGTGACGGTGATTTCTGCTATAATTATGATTGTGACGGAGGTCCACATGCTTTGATTATGGTTTTCACTCAAGTCGTCGAATTCCAAGACAACCACACCATGTACCGGCGCAATTAACATTTTAAACCGTTGTGACGACATATGTGACAGCTACATTCATTACATACGTGACGCAATAGGACCAATAAGCGATCTTTGATGTCAGAAGCATGTGGTGAGTTTGGCATTTAACTAAAAATCTAACAGGAATTCGAAGTCACGACAAATAGCTCATAATATTAGTCTTAGATCTCTAAGGACTGACTAAATATTTAAGACATGGTCACCCTAATTCGTGTATATGGAAAATATATTCCCGTTTTTCTCTAAAAATAATGATGTAGTCTGGGAAATAATATTATGAGCTATTAGTTGCGACGAAACGGTTTCGAATTTCTGTCAGATTTTTATTTCAATGCATGGTTTACGATCATTTTCGACTTTAAATGGTGCCCAAACTTACCACATGCTTCTGACATAAGGGATCGCTTATTTCTGTTCCTATAGCATCACATATGTAATTAATGAGTTTGTAGCTGTCCCAACGGTTTAAAAATGTTAATTTCGCCGGTACATGGTGTGATTGTCTAGGAATTCGACCATTTGTGTGAAAACCATAAACAAAGCATGTCGACCTCCGTGCCACCAATTTTGATCAATCATTCTGCGGCGGAGCCGTCACAATCAAAATGATAGCAGAAATCACCGTCACAATACATCTAGGTGGTTCTAGAAGAGAATTAAGAGGTGGCACGGAGGTCCACATGCTCACAATTATAGGCAAAAAAAATACGTCATTATGTTAAGTCAACTCATGTCATCAGGCAAGACAGGCAAAATGGGGGTCAAGCAACCCCTACAAATAATGATTTAGGTTCAACTGTAGTCAACGAATCAGCCTACTCCGATTCCACGTAGTCTTTTCGCTGGGTTAGGTTAGGTTTCTTATGACCACAACGCACGAGCCGAGCGAGCGTAGCCAGCGTGCCACGGTAGCGGCCGGCGAAGTGCCAGAACTAAATTGGCCCCTGGTCACTTGTCTAAGTCAGAATACCGCAGTCCCCAAATAAGTGACCTTTTTTTAATAAGTGGTAGCGATTTTCATACAAGTTTTAAAGGTTAGAACCCTTTATCTCCGTAACATGTGAGTAGACTTATTTTAAAGGGGGAGAGGCAAAGGCACAACCGCTTGGATTACAATAAAAGCGTGGAAGGCCAACTAAAGCGCTAGCTGTATTAATTTTTATACGTGAAATAATGGCACTTCAATACACAAACTGATAAAAAGTTTTTTTTTAAAGGGCCTTAATTTACTATTTGATGACGATTTTAGGTACATTTTGACGATCGCTTAATGTAGGATGAGTTACATTATAAACGTTCCGAGTTATTTAATTAGAAGGTAATAGAATTATTTTTTTGGTGCCATATAATAATATTTTATAAGTTTACTGTTTGAGTCCATGTTAAAAATTTTGATGCTTAAAAATAACCACCATGCTGAGTTGTATTTAGAGAGATTGCATAGAAGATAACTAGTGGCTAAGATAGTAATATTCAGACGCGCGTTGATTGTGGCTGACTTAGTCATTTAGAAGGCGATGTAGATTTTAAGAGGCGAATAATGCAATTTAAAAAAGTTTAGTCGGGTTTTTGATTTTTTTAATTAACTTTTTTATTTCATATACTTTTTAGTTAGTAACCAACTTTAAGCCGTTATAAGTCCTCAATGGTCATTCGAAATGGAAAATGGTAAAGGAAACCTAAACATGATTTTTAAATACCTAATCAATGATACTCCACTTAACATATTTGATATACCCAGTGTCACTTTCACTGTAAATACGAATCTAACGACACCTCTGAAGCTAAAATCCATCGAGCCGTTCAGGCTGCAGAGCGTGCCAAACAATTATACATAAATACATACATGCATACATACTCTCGAAAAACAAAACCCTCCTTCTGGCGCAGTCGGGTAAAAAGAAGTCTGTTTTACTAGCACCCTTATAAAAAATACTGAGGAGTCATGTCTACTTCCTTCTGGTTCTTGCTGCGTCATAATTCATGGCATATACAGCGTATTATTTTATTTTTAATTGTGCTCAGACTTCCCTACACTCCAAACAAGACTAAGACTTATATGATACTTAATATATAATAATATAATATAATCTCGCGCCTTTTATCCCCGAGGGGGTAGGCAGAGGTATTCCATTACTGGATATACCCACATTTCACAAGATATATTGGACCCCTAAACACGATAGGTGGTGAGCCCATCGCCGGACCGGGTCTGTTTACACATGTCTCAGAATTAATTCTGAGACCTGCGGGTTTCCTCACGATGTTTTCCTTCACCGTCGAGCTAGTGATAAATATGTACTTAAGTTTTTGAAAAACTCATTTTTTCGAAGACATTTGATTCGAACCCAAGCCTCACTGATTATCATCATATGAAGCAGGCTCTTTAAGGCTATCACTGCTCTAAATGTGATTAAGAAAAAATCTGTTAAGCGCTCGATGCGCCAATAGTAGACTGTGGCATAAGGGAGCAAAACGATATTTTTACGGCGAGAGCGTTTTTTTTAAATCACAAACATAGTGAATGATTCTAGGATAGAATCCCGAACGTAGTGAATGATTCTAATGTAGAATCATGAACGAAGTGAGGGGTTTAAAGTGCGTAGCCCAAGGTAAAAATAATGTTTCGACCAAATGATACACTCTGCTTTTCATACCTCTCTATGAGAAAAAATAAGGAAAGCGCGCGCATTGCCACAGCGAGTTTTTTCTGACAGTGTGGCACAACCATCCATGTCATTCAGCCATGTCAACCTAATGCGGCCAAAAATGGAACTAATGTTTTGAAATAGTACTTAAGCTACAGTGGCGCCAACCTTAGATGCAAACTTATTTTGTTAATCTCTTTGGCTGAGAATGTTGAAAAATATTCTTAATTCCAAATTCAAAACACTTTTATTCGCACTTATTAAAACCCTATCGGAAAAGACTTAGGGTCGCGACACACCTGCGGAACTTACGGCGCGGAACTTTCGGTGAACAACATACATTACGGTTGTCGCGGGAGGCAGATCTATTTATCTTTAAAGTGAAACGTCAATATATGTTGTTTACCGAACCTTTGGCGCCGTAAGTTCCGCAGGTGTGTCGCGACCCTAAGTCTTTTCCGATAGGGTTTTAATAAGTGCGAATAAAAGTGTTTTGAATTTGGAATTAAGAATATTTTTCAACATTCTCAGCCAAAGAGATTAACAAAATAAGTTTGCATCTAAGGTTGGCGCCACTGTAGCTTAAGTACTATTTCAAAACATTAGTTCCATTTTTGGCCGCATTAGGTTGACATGGCTGAATGACATGGATGGTTGTGCCACACTGTCAGAAAAAACTCGCTGTGGCAATGCGCGCGCTTTCCTTATTTTTTCTCATAGAGAGGTATGAAAAGCAGAGTGTATCATTTGGTCGAAACATTATTTTTACCTTGGGCTACGCACTTTAAACCCCTCACTTCGTTCATGATTCTACATTAGAATCATTCACTACGTTCGGGATTCTATCCTAGAATCATTCACTATGTTTGTGATTTAAAAAAAACGCTCTCGCCGTAAAAATATCGTTTTGCTCCCTTATGCCACAGTCTACTATTGGCGCATCGAGCGCTTAACAGATTTTTTCTTAATCACATTTAGAGCAGTGATAGCCTTAAAGAGCCTGCTTCATATGATGATAATCAGTGAGGCTTGGGTTCGAATCAAATGTCTTCGAAAAAATGAGTTTTTCAAAAACTTAAGTACATATTTATCACTAGCTCGACGGTGAAGGAAAACATCGTGAGGAAACCCGCAGGTCTCAGAATTAATTCTGAGACATGTGTAAACAGACCCGGTCCGGCGATGGGCTCACCACCTATCGTGTTTAGGGGTCCAATATATCTTGTGAAATGTGGGTATATCCAGTAATGGAATACCTCTGCCTACCCCCTCGGGGATAAAAGGCGCGAGATTATATTATATTATTATATATTAAGTATCATATAAGTCTTAGTCTTGTTTGGAGTGTAGGGAAGTCTGAGCACAATTAAAAATAAAATAATACGCTGTATATGCCATGAATTATGACGCAGCAAGAACCAGAAGGAAGTAGACATGACTCCTCAGTATTTTTTATAAGGGTGCTAGTAAAACAGACTTCTTTTTACCCGACTGCGCCAGAAGGAGGGTTTTGTTTTTCGAGAGTATGTATGCATGTATGTATTTATGTATAATTGTTTGGCACGCTCTGCAGCCTGAACGGCTCGATGGATTTTAGCTTCAGAGGTGTCGTTAGATTCGTATTTACAGTGAAAGTGACACTGGGTATATCAAATATGTTAAGTGGAGTATCATTGATTAGGTATTTAAAAATCATGTTTAGGTTTCCTTTACCATTTTCCATTTCGAATGACCATTGAGGACTTATAACGGCTTAAAGTTGGTTACTAACTAAAAAGTATATGAAATAAAAAAGTTAATTAAAAAAATCAAAAACCCGACTAAACTTTTTTAAATTGCATTATTCGCCTCTTAAAATCTACATCGCCTTCTAAATGACTAAGTCAGCCACAATCAACGCGCGTCTGAATATTACTATCTTAGCCACTAGTTATCTTCTATGCAATCTCTCTAAATACAACTCAGCATGGTGGTTATTTTTAAGCATCAAAATTTTTAACATGGACTCAAACAGTAAACTTATAAAATATTATTATATGGCACCAAAAAAATAATTCTATTACCTTCTAATTAAATAACTCGGAACGTTTATAATGTAACTCATCCTACATTAAGCGATCGTCAAAATGTACCTAAAATCGTCATCAAATAGTAAATTAAGGCCCTTTAAAAAAAAACTTTTTATCAGTTTGTGTATTGAAGTGCCATTATTTCACGTATAAAAATTAATACAGCTAGCGCTTTAGTTGGCCTTCCACGCTTTTATTGTAATCCAAGCGGTTGTGCCTTTGCCTCTCCCCCTTTAAAATAAGTCTACTCACATGTTACGGAGATAAAGGGTTCTAACCTTTAAAACTTGTATGAAAATCGCTACCACTTATTAAAAAAAGGTCACTTATTTGGGGACTGCGGTATTCTGACTTAGACAAGTGACCAGGGGCCAATTTAGTTCTGGCACTTCGCCGGCCGCTACCGTGGCACGCTGGCTACGCTCGCTCGGCTCGTGCGTTGTGGTCATAAGAAACCTAACCTAACCCAGCGAAAAGACTACGTGGAATCGGAGTAGGCTGATTCGTTGACTACAGTTGAACCTAAATCATTATTTGTAGGGGTTGCTTGACCCCCATTTTGCCTGTCTTGCCTGATGACATGAGTTGACTTAACATAATGACGTATTTTTTTTGCCTATAATTGTGAGCATGTGGACCTCCGTGCCACCTCTTAATTCTCTTCTAGAACCACCTAGATGTATTGTGACGGTGATTTCTGCTATCATTTTGATTGTGACGGCTCCGCCGCAGAATGATTGATCAAAATTGGTGGCACGGAGGTCGACATGCTTTGTTTATGGTTTTCACACAAATGGTCGAATTCCTAGACAATCACACCATGTACCGGCGAAATTAACATTTTTAAACCGTTGGGACAGCTACAAACTCATTAATTACATATGTGATGCTATAGGAACAGAAATAAGCGATCCCTTATGTCAGAAGCATGTGGTAAGTTTGGGCACCATTTAAAGTCGAAAATGATCGTAAACCATGCATTGAAATAAAAATCTGACAGAAATTCGAAACCGTTTCGTCGCAACTAATAGCTCATAATATTATTTCCCAGACTACATCATTATTTTTAGAGAAAAACGGGAATATATTTTCCATATACACGAATTAGGGTGACCATGTCTTAAATATTTAGTCAGTCCTTAGAGATCTAAGACTAATATTATGAGCTATTTGTCGTGACTTCGAATTCCTGTTAGATTTTTAGTTAAATGCCAAACTCACCACATGCTTCTGACATCAAAGATCGCTTATTGGTCCTATTGCGTCACGTATGTAATGAATGTAGCTGTCACATATGTCGTCACAACGGTTTAAAATGTTAATTGCGCCGGTACATGGTGTGGTTGTCTTGGAATTCGACGATTTGAGTGAAAACCATAATCAAAGCATGTGGACCTCCGTCACAATCATAATGATAGCAGAAATCACCGTCACACACAATACTTCTAGGTGGTTCTAGAAGAGAATTAAGAGGTAGCATGGAGGTCCACATGCTCACCTTTCATTTTAATTACAGATGAAACAATTGCAATACGAACGCACGACCGTATACAAATACACGTGACTAACTTGAATCTAATAGCGCTCTCTGATTGGGACAAATGGCCAGTCGCTGTCGTTTCGCGCACTCCCGCCAAATCGTGCAGTGGCTATTTTCACGATAAAAGAATATGGTGTATTATTTTACATGCTAATTTATAATAGATAATGTTGTCAATTCAAGCTTGAATTATATTTTTTCGAGGTACTTGTGTTGAAGCTGTAAAACGTAAAAAGGTGATGAGTTGTAAAATCCGTGGCTGAGTTAGTAAATTAGATGGCAATATACACACACCGGCACAATTAGCGGAACAGAAAAAAAAGGGAGTATTTACGCATTTTTGCGTGTTACTGGCCGGCTAAACAAGCTTTTTTTAAATTTGGGTTTTAATTTAAAAATGGAATACTAAGCGACTGCCCTTTTTTTCATTCTTTTGTTTTAATTTTCATTGATTCATTTTTTCCACCGCTTGTCCGTTTTTAGAAGGTTCGTGAATTCCATTTGAAAAGCTTTGAATTGCAGTTTTTGAGGCTTTTGAGTTTTTTCGCATATTGATAATTTACGAGCATCTAATTATGCCTGATTTAACGCCATCAGAAATCATTAGGGCAGATCAAATGAGGAGAAATGGTCAAACCTACAGATCGATTGTCAGAAGCCTTCGTCGATCGTTATCAACGATTTATCGTAGCATCCAACGATACAGATTGACGAATGCTCTAGTGAGAAGGAGAGGACAAGGCCGGAAAAGGTGTACTTCAAGGAGGGATGACCGTTTTCTCCAACTTCAAGTCCGACGGAACACGAGACTAACGGCGGTGCAGGCTCGAAATTTACTGGAAGAGGTACGAGCAGTAAGGATGAGTGAGCGGACAGTTCGTAGAAGATTCGAAGAAGTGGGTATAGGCTCGTATGTGCCCGCCAAAGCCCCAAAACTTGAGAGACATCATCGCACAAACCGTCTACACTTTGGTCGTGAACATCGTGATTGGGACTTCGACGACTGGGGACAGGTTCTTTTTACTGATGAATGCAGAGTTATGTTAAATCAAATTGATGGAAGGCAGCGAGTATGGAGACGCAAAGGAGAACGGTATATCCAGTCTAATTTTGAAAATACAGTTGCATATGGCGGCGGTTCAATTATGGTCTGGGGAGGAATATGTTTAGGAGCTCGTACGGAGTTAGTAGTGGTCGATGGCGGGAATCTGAATGCTGATCGGTATATCAGGGAGATTTTAGAAGAACATGTTGTGCCATTTGCCCCCTTTATTGGTAACAACTTCATTCTAATGCAGGATAATGCTCGGGCTCACAGTGCTCGCACAGTACAGACATACCTAAACCATGTTGGTATAACGGTGATGGAGTGGCCAGCACGGTCCCCCGATATGAACCCTATAGAACACGTCTGGGACTTGCTAAAGAGGAGTGTAAAGTCAAGAATGCCCCCTCCCAATAATCTCAACGAGTTGCGAAACGCATTACTTGAAGAATGGCAGAGGTTGCCCCAAGAAACCATTGATAACATCATCCGCAGCATGCCCAGACGGATGGAAACCCTCATCAGAGCACGAGGAGGAAACACTCGATATTGAACAGTCATTGAAATTGTTGTTAAACTTTGGAAAATCTTGAATTTTCTGCTGTTTCTCTATAATTAAAAATCGAAGAAAAATGCATTTTGTTTAATTTAATTTTTATTTTTATAAAATTTTAAGTATGGTGTTACAAATGAATGTCAAAACATGTTAATTTAATTGTTGTTTCATTTTAAATAATATATTGTTTAAAAATTACATTCATTGTTCTAAATTCCCTCATTTTTCTCCTTTTTTTTTCTGTTCCGCTAATTGTGCCGGTGTGTGTATAAATCAGAAGGATAGTTAAAATTTTTGTTGATCTTTACTTGACGCTTTCTTTAAAATATTTAGTTGGCATTATAAAAAAACACAAATTAGTTTATTAGTGGCTATCTCATTTTCTCGTTGCTTAGTTATAAAATAAGAAGTTTTATCACGTGGCCACAGAATAAGTAACAGTACCTACTACGTACGTGGCCAAAAAAAAATTCTGTGGCTAGACTTATCATTTCTCTTTTTATAATCCTTTTGTCTATCATACAATTTTTTTTCACTATGTGTCAATATACATACATAGATCCGTAGAAATGTTATGGAACCCTTCGTGCGCGAATCTGACTCACACTTGATCGGTTTTATTTTAATTATTTAATCCACAAAGACATGAACAAGGGAATGTCTTGGAATTATATCATGAGTTCTTTGTCTTGTAAATACTAAGTATAGAATAGGCGCAACTAATTCTTTGGTTAATTAAGCTTTCACCATATGTGTAAGATATTATCATTTACTTTACAGTTATAGAAAACTAGCCCTCAAATGGCATCCTGACAAGAATCCAGACAATGCAGATGAAGCCAATAAAAGGTTCAAAGAAATTTCTGAAGCCTATGAAGTTCTATCAGATGGTACGTAGGAGAATTTTGATTTACTTACGTATTAAATTATTTACCTAGTTTATAATTTTAGGATATACAAGTAATATAACTTATTATACCTAGTATAGGCAAAATATTCCCAAAATTTTTAATTAATCATTTTTTATGTTTTCAATTTACGGCACACTACAAAAGCGCTGGAGCTCTTTAAACGAATTATGATTTATCATCATTGGTCCTGTGTTTTTTTTATGTTCGTTGGCTATATTTTCAAAAATAATATGAATTTTCGTTAGAAGTATTTTATAACCTTGATCATAACTTGATTTGAAAAAGAGGATAAATATGCTTTTAAGACTTATTGTTACTAAATAAAACAAACATAAACATAACATGATCGAGGAAGTAAAATGTCATTTTATTGTTGGGTAGAAAACAAGCGGAAAATGTATGACGCACGGGGTTCCAGTCACTACAGTCACAGATATCAAAACAAGAATGGAGTCAATGGGCATCGACATTTTAGCTTCAAAGGGTTTTTTGGAGAGACGCCATTCCACCGATTCTTTGGTAGCTGATAAATTCCTGCAGGACTTGATGCACTTGTAAATATTGTCATAAGATTACATACTGTATCTGAGTTTTTTGAATTTCATAAATTAAAAACATCAGAATAATATGTTGAAATTGATGATTACTTATGATAATATTTATAATATGTTATCAAATTTTGATGAGCAAAATAACAATCACTTAAAAAAATGTGTTTTTATACTAACCAGTATAATTGTGTGGTTTTTATTGATCAGTTAGAATAATATATGAGTCTCGATTGAATTGACTTTCATGCTACCTACGCATAGTGTTTCGTTACGTAGATACTACCTCCGAGTCAGAAGTAAGATAAAAACCACATCACTTAATTATACGACACTGCACACTGTGGAATTTTCATGAAAGTGCGGTCACCCCTGGGATACCCCTTCATCCTATAGATCCAACAAAGAAGCACAACTTCTGGGAAGAAACCTTGGTTTTCTTATGTTTAGTTTTGAAGTTATTTTAAAACTTAAGAAATCCTCATAGAAACCATAGAAATGTATTATTTCGTTCAAATATATTATGATTTTGTATTTTACGATGGGGTATTAAAAAGGGATGTTATATCTTCTAATTCTGACAAAAATAAATTAAAAATATTCGTTAATCAAAGGGAAAATCATGTTTTTTTAAAATTTAAAATATTTTTTTATTTCGTCTGTCTCATTGTTTCCGCATTTTTTTTAATAAAAAATATATTATGATCAGCTATATATGTAAAAAAAAACAGGTGCGAACAAAGCAGGACTTCTGAGATATTGATTTTTTATGTTTGAGGTTAGGGCTGTCACCTACTATAATTATGTACTATAACAATTCTTAGATAACTTTCACTGCCAATTTATAATCTTTCTCGATGTAAAATAAAACAAAAATACTAACAAAAAAATATCCCAAACAAATTAATATCCAGTAAAAAGTAAAAAAAAATATTACATTTCTTCTACAACTTAATTTTTCTACTCATCAATATGTAGGTACGATCTATGTGTTTACCACGCAAGAAGGTAGGTAGGTACCTAGGTACCTACCTTCAAATCTAACTCAACACATACCTATGAATATCAAAATATTTTTTTAGAGTTCTTCTAATATAACTAAAATGAAATGAAAAATATTAGACTATCAAATATATATATATATATATATATATATATCAAATTATCTATACATATAATAAAACTCTAACGGGGCCGTGTCTGTACATGAAATATTTTTTGAAAATTTTAACGGTAGTGTATATAGTTATCGATATAGATACCGAAACACCAATTTTTGGAATTTTTGTCTGTCTGTCTGTCTGTCTGTCTGTCTGTCTGTCTGTCTGGTTGTGCACGCATCACTCAAAAACTACTGTACGGATTTTGATGAAATTTGGTATGGAGATAACTGATTACCCGGGTCAACATCTAGGGTACTTTTTATTCCAGGAAAATATCGTAGGTGTCTTATAGACGTATACAGGCAACTACTATAAAATGATTTTTGGAAATTCCCCCGGGAACGGGAATAACGGGATCATTGGGAACCTAATAAATTGGGTCTGCTAATTGTTATATCCATACTCTTTTCTGCTTTACTGCTATTTTATTTTTCTTTGACACTGTCTTAGTGACGTTTTTGATATTTGTTCAATGCAAATGTGAATTGAGTTTTGTATTTATTTGTTACAAAATGAAGAAGCTGAGAAAAAATATTACCAGAAGATCATGTTTAAACTGAAATTACAAAGAAAACCTAATAAATACCAATACAGAACAATACAAATGTCATGCAAACAGAAGGAATGCACGTACCAAGGTCAGTCATCCTTTACACATTATGTTACTCCAATTAAAAACTGGTTAAAAAGAGAAATAACTACTAGGTACTCCGAAACGAACACATCAACTTGAAAAATGGTATGTAGGTGTCATATGTCGTAGGCAATCGCTATGTAGGGGTTTTTGAAATTCCCACGGGAACGGGAATACACTAGATCCACGTCTGCGACGCCGCTGGGCACTCGCTATCCTACTAATATTATAAACGCGAAAGTTTGTATGGATGGATGTCTGGATGTATGGATGTATGTTTGTTCCTCTTTCACGCAAAAACTACTGAACGGATTTTGATAAAACTTTACAGTTATATAGCTTATACATCAGAATAACACATAGGCTAGATTTTATCCCCGTATTCCCACGGGAACGGGAACTACGCGGGTGAAACCGCGGGGCGCTGCTAGTTACGATAATATAATGTAGTTACAATTATTGTTATTTTTAGAGTCGTTGTCAGCCAAGGTAGTTTTATACAAGGGCACTTGTTTTGTCATAATAGTAAAGTCAACCACAACCGTGTTATAAACGTGGTATTTATTTCTTTACTGTAACATGTCGAGGCGAGAGTGCGGCCGCGGTGGTGGGAGTAGCTTTCAAGTAGACACGGGCAGGCGCCGCGCCAGTTGAGAGAAAGAAGCGTTACGAGTCACTTGTTTACGAACCGATTCAGATTCTTTTTTTTCTCGTTCTATTATATCTACACCGTCCTTCTCGCGGTAATTCCTTGTGTTTAATATTGGATATATTTTTGTATCACCGTTTGCTACTCGTCGTATTAAAGTTCGTATGTTTGGTTTATTAAGGTATTGGTATTTGTGTCTTTTCAAGGTCGCAGATATTGTCACAGTATATTGTTGTATAAAATTAAATTTAGGTATTGGTGTTCTGTCACAGTACCTACATTGACGTTCGTATAAAAGTTAATTTGTAAATTTGTTTAATTGGGTATTGGTATTTATGTCCTTTCAAGGTCGCAGAGAATATTGTCACATTATATTGTCGTATAAAAGTTAATTTAGGTATTGGTGTTCTGTCACAGTACCTACATTGACTTTCGTATGAAAGTTAATTTGTAAATTTGTTTAATTGGGTATTGGTATTTATGTCCTTTCAAGGTCGCAGATAATATTGTCACACTATATTGTCGTATAAAAGTTAATTTAGGTATTGGTGTTCTGTCACAGTACCTACCTACATTGACGTTCGTATAAAAGATAATTTGTAAATTTGTTTAATTGGGTATTGGTATTTATGTCCTTTCAAGGTCGCAGGGAATATTGTCACATTATATTATCGTATAAAAGTTAATTTAGGTATTGGTGTTCTGTCACAGTACCTACATTGACTTTCGTATGAAAGTTAATTTGTAAATTTGTTTAATTGGGTATTGGTATTTATGTCCTTTCAAGGTCGCAGATAATATTGTCACACTATATTGTCGTATAAAAGTTAATTTAGGTAGTGGTGTTCTGTCACAGTACCTACATTGACGTTCGTATAAAAGTTAATTTGTAAAAAAAAACCAACCGACTCCAAAAATAACAATAATTTTAACTACATTATATCATCGTAATAATTTGATTTACTTTTAAGTACATACATAGTCTAATATTTTTCTTATATTCGGTGTAAAATTAACTATTTTGGCGTCATGGAACCGTTAAAGACTCCTCTCTCTCTGCAAGAGCTGACCCATCCTGCGGAGGGATGTCCTCCAGGGCCTCGACCGGGGGACTTAATGCCAGAGGGGCATGAGGGCGCCAACCCTGATGCTGGTCAGCGAGTGGCAGACTATCATTCTACCGAGAATGAAAATAGTAGCGCAGCAATGCGTGATGTTCTTGATGAAAGAAGTACGACAAATCCTTTAAAGTTGACTCGTTTTGAGGTCTTTAAAATATTGGAATCAAATGCTCGGTTGCAAGGGCCGAAAATTCGACCAATAGATCTGGATGTTACTCAGCGAACCGATATTGTCATAAATGCTATTTACCCTAAAGGCATTCCTGATATTATTAGGAATAGCTCAAACAAGATTCAAAATACACTGACAAAATTTATAAGCAACTGTGAAAAGAAATACAAGGACTGTCACAGAAAACAGACAGTTTTTATAAAGAAGAACAATATTTGGCTTTCTACTGTCTTTGATCTCGGAGTGTTGTTAAAAGAATCTGTTATTAGCTCTGACGATAACATACCTCCAAACAAAGAAGAACGACAAACACTTTCTGAATTCACTGAAATCATCGCAGAAGTGGAAGGCAATAACGTTAGACAAGTAGATGCTCCTTGTACATCCAAAGCACATTCTATCATAGAACCTGCAAACTCTTCTCCTGTTTCATTGGGTTCTTCTACTTCTCAGCAATACGAAAGTCTGAGCAATCGTCAGCAGCGCCGAGTAACCAAACGTCTTGCAGAAGAATTAGAAGATCAGCCTGCAGCCAAAGTATTAAAAGTTTTCTCGAAAATTGTAACAGACGAAGAAGGCAATAAACTGAGTTTAAAATCTGCCGTTGATTTGGAGTTTGTCATCAAAGAATGCCTAAAAACTCCTACCGGGGCATCAACAGTCGCAAACATGATTAAATCTAATCAAGAAATTTCACGCCAACAATTGTATAGCCCTGACGAAGCTCTTTGTTTAATTATAGATAGGAAACTGACTGTTGAGGACTATATAACTCTCTATAATGGTGCAAAATCACGAGGACACAATATTTATCCAGCTTATTATAAAGTGCAAGCAACGAAAAAAAAATGCTATCCCGATGATGAAGTTTTAGTAACAGAAAGAGAAGCGACAGTGTCTCTCTTCAGCTTGATTATGCACTCGTTCCGTCGACTGATTGAATCTTTAGATGAATGTATTAACGAGTACTGCAGCCAAAAACAAATCGATACAATTCATTGCGTTTTTCAAGGTTCTTGGGGTTTTGACGGCAGTACGGGACAATCGATGTACAAACAAAGTTTTTCAGATGGCGAAAATGACGAGCATAGTTTATTTGCAACAACTTACATACCTTTACGGATAAAAACTGACGACGGTTTCGTACTGTGGTCAAACCCAAACCCTCAATCTTATAGGTTTTGTCGCCCAATCAAGATTCAATATAGATCTGAATCTAAAGAATTGACTTTACAAGAAAAAAACCGGGTTGAGGAAGAAATTAAGGATCTCACATCTATTTATGCCGAAACTAGCGCCGGGCATAGTGTTACTGGAGATCCCAAACTCTATTTGACCTTAATTGACGGCAAAGTTTTTAACGCTATTACGGATACTAAATCACAATTACGATGCGCGTGTTGCGATGCTACATGTTCAGAATTTAATAAACTGGATAAGATTTCGGAGAGGCCAGTTAACTCGGAAGCTCTAAAATATGGTCTTAGCCCATTGCACGCGTGGATTCGAATTTTTGAGTTTCTTCTTCACTTAGGATATAAAAATGACCCAGCAGTGCGAAAATGGAGAGTCACAAAAAATTCAATTGAAGCCAAGATTGTTGAGGAGCGGAAATCAAGAATCCAATCTGAAATTTACGCCAAAATGTCTTTAGCAGTTGATGTTGTACGTCCGAATTCAGGAACTTCCAATGATGGCAACACAGCCCGCACTGCACTATCGGATTTCCATCGAAAAACATTTGCGAACATTCTAGGCATCGAGGAATGGCTTGTGGAGGATTTACATACTATATTAGTAGCGCTGTCAAGTAGTTTCGAAATAGATCCAGAAAAGTTTCACGAATTTTGTTTAAATTTTGCTGCAAAATATGTAGAAAATTACGAGTGGTGTTACATGTCAGTTACACTTCACAAAATATAAGCCCACGGAAGTGAAATTATAAAATCTAGTCCGTTACCTATTGGTATGCTGAGTGAGCAAGCTTCAGAATCTCGTAACAAATTTTGGCGTTATGATAGGGAACACCATACGAGAAAATTAAACCGGAAGACAACTGTGCTTGAACTATTTCACCGTGCTTTAGAATCGTCAGATCCATTTATATCTATGATTTCACTCAGTACCCGCCAAAAAAAACACAAGCATTTGGGTCTCCCTAAAAAAGTTCTTTGTCTTTTAAAATCATCGACGGAAAATGTAATAAATCACGGGGACTTACAAGAAGAAACCAAAGATGACGAAAATGTTATTTTAACATCTGAAGAAGTTTTAGTATCTTCGGATGTTGACGAGTAAAGAAAATGTAACGGCTAAGACATACCTACATAACTCCGTTTGATTTAAATTAAAATAAATTATTATTTGAATTTGACAACCCTATTTCCATAGAAAATCTATAGAACTTTAGAAATGTAATATCTCCGATGTCCCACAGTTAATTTAATAGATTTTTATGTTGAGTTATTAATAAGTATTTTATGCATGCTCGGAATTAAAACGAGATGCGGAATCGATAATAATAAGGAGAAAATAGCAATTTAGTAAAAACAATAAAAAAGCCGATTTCTCTTCGTATATCGTAGATGCAACACCTAAACTTTTTATGGAGTTAGATATTGCATGTTATTATGATTAAACAATTATTTATGGTAATTACATTATTATTTTACAATTTACAAATAAAAACAGTTTTTTGCTGACGTCAGCATAACTTTAAATAACTTCAAAACTAAACATGAAAAAACCATAGTTCCTTCCCAGAAGTTTTAGTACTACGCTGGATCTACAGGATGAAGGGATAATCCAAGGCATGACCGCACTTACAGGAAAATTCCACAGTGTGCACTGTGATGTGAGACATCGCATGACTCAGGTATAGGCGACCAGTGAACTGTAAAAGATAAAAAACTTTCCACCCTTAATCACTCTCAATTCTTATTCATTATACTTGAATAAAAAATATTTATTATACATATACTTCATGTTTTATACCATACTCGTATACATTTATTAAAACATACATTATGGAAATCTATCATTTGAATGTTCATCGAGCTGTAATGCTATCAATTGCTTTCCAACGCTATTTTTCAAGTGGAAAAGCTTAAACATTGGAACATTCGGAGAACTCAATGTTACTAACTGCTATGATAAGTAAAAAGTTAGTTTATAAAATTATATAAGGTCATTTTAAATCAAGTGCAAATATTTTAAGGGTAGGTACAAATATGTAAGAGAAATTGAATTAATCACTACATAGTATAAAACAAAGTCGCTTTCTCTGTCCGTATATCCCTCCCTATGTCCCTATGTATGCTTAAATCTTTAAAACTACGCAACGGATTTTGATGCGGTTTTTTTAATAGATAGAGTGATTCAAGAGAAAGGTTTTAGTGTTAGCATTGTACCCGTGCGAAGCCGGGGCGGGTCGCTAGTACTATACATATAAAGTGAGAAAAAACATGGTTTGCATATACCCTCACTAAAGCACTAAAACGCCACTTTTGTCGGCTTTTTTTATTTATTTATTTATATTGTTATTTTCGCGCAATTTTTTATTGGGTTGTGTGCGTGTATTGTTTATGTAGAGGGTGTTAGTTTGTTTTTAATTTTTGTAATAATCAATGTTATCTTGTAATGTAGCGTATCCCACTAACTAATATTATAAACGCGAAAGTTTGTATGTATGGATGTTTGTTCCTCTTTCACGCAAAAACTACTTAACGGATTTTGATGAAACCTTACAGTTATATAGCTTATACATCAGAATAACACAGGCTATATTTTATCCCCGTATTCTCATAGGAACTTGAATTACGCGGGTGAAACCGCAGGGCGCTGCTAGTGAAAAATAAAAATCAATGCCGAAAATAGTTTCTTGTTATTTTTTTTGAGAAGTAATTAAATGGGCAGCAATTATAAAATTTGGTTAGCCACAAAAAATCAGCATTAATGAAATCCTTTGGTCGGCATACAAAGATTTTGTTCGCAAATAAAAAAATCAGGCAGCAATCCTTGTTCGGCAAATAATTTTGATGATGGTCAAAAATTAAATCAGAAATAGGCAGCTTACAATAACATGGGTTTGCATAATAAACATTCAGTCCGCAAAATAGTTACTTGGTCCGCAAAATAACTACTTGGTCAGCAAGACTTCATGATTGAACAGCAGAGAAAACATGTCGTAAAAAATTATACTATAACCACTCCCACTCTCACTCCCACCCCTACCCCACTCCCACTCCCACCCCCATTCCCATGCCCACTCTCAATTCCAACTCCCACGCTCACTCCCCCACCAACGCCCACTCCCACTCCCCCACCAACGCCCACTCCCACTCCCACCACCACCACTAGCACCACCACCACCACTACTTGTAATCGTAATAATAACCATAATCATAAAAGTTGCATAATCCAAAGTCCTTCCTAATCTTTGTAAGGAATGCGAGCATTTTGCATGACAAGTTTGCTGAGTATTTTTGCTACTTTTATATGCAGCTCAAAAAATATTTTTTGGCTTCCCCTCTGAGTGCTTACAAAAATTTTATTAAACAGTAGCAGCTCATTGCAGCTCAAAAATAATTACAGCCATCCAGAATGACATAAATTGCTGATAGGTTTTGTAATGTTCAGAAATCAAACTCTTATGTAGATGACAGGTTACAAATGCTAAAATGGCTGAGATGGATGCATATTACTGTAACATTACTTACACATTCATTTACCTCAGACCTAAGGTCTTATTATTATATATCTGTACAAATTTCTATCTGTAAAAGCTGTATAAACTAGTTGTTGGATAAAATTTATATTTTTTTTATTAAATGTAGGTTGTTTAGTTTTAATGAAGTGTATTGAATACTATGTAGAGATGCCACGAATACTCTGTATTCGGCTTAACCGGCCACTTTGTTTAATATTCGGTCGAATACTAAGTTACTTAAAAAAAGTGATTTAGACGGTGCCCTATTTCTGTATACGAATAAATAGAGATCTTTTTTATTTCTTTGATATTTCGTTTGGCAATACTTACTGCTACAGACTATTAGTATAACAACCTGACGTACCAATATCAAATAATGTCATGACACGATGAACTCGCAAATGAAACAAATGTTCATCCCCTGGACGTCCGCGCTCGTCGCGCTACAACCGCACCGCAAGCACTAAAACAAGACAGGTCGTGCATGTCATCCGCAAAATGTAGAACAACAAATGAAAATCGGCGCATAATATTCGGCCAAAAGCATGGCCAGATATTCGGTATTTCTGCAAAATCACAATTAATAGCATCTCTAATGCTTTTATATTAAAAGTTAAAATTGCTTAACATTGTCTCTAGTTATTTATACGTCATTAACTTATTACTCCCAGGCTGTCCTCCATACCGAATACGAATACCTGCATTAATAATTTTATTATTAGTAATAAGCAATGATTCATCTAGGACCGCAAAATATAGCATGGTGTGCTGTGATCATGAAATAGCTAGAAAATATTCCTAATTGTGATTAGTATAATACAGTTTTATACATATTTTATTTTTCTAACATTAGTCTAAGGCACAAATTCGTAATATTTTGCTTAGAGAATTAACATCGATCTATAATAAAAGGTGTTATATACAGAAAGGAAGCGGCGTGTCTATGACCAGTATGGAAAAGAAGGCCTGAACAATAGCCGAGGAAGACGCTCCGCAGCAGACGAGGACTACGACTTCGGCTACACTGGCTTCCCTTTCACATTCCGAGACCCCGAGGAAGTGTTTAGAGAATTCTTTGGAGGCTCTCCATTTGGCGATTTATTTGCTGGTAAGTTTTCTTCAGCTATTGATCAGTATATATACACTTTTAGACAAGGATATTAATTTATTGAAAAACCTAAAACCTTTATTGTGAGTAAGTTACAATCTCATGATCTTGGTGAAGTAAATAGCGCTCTTCAACAAGTTCTCAATTAGTTCACTGCTAACAACCTAGTGCTTAACCTCTCAAACCAAGAATCATAGGCACAATTGTTGATTTTTAATTGTTACGGTGCGCATTGCAACCGCGCGGTGCTTAACTAAGTAATGCGAAAAAGACAAAATGTGAAATTTCCTTTACGCGAGGTGTACCTAATTCGTAAATAGACTAATTCGCGTTATGCCGAAATGTCATTTTCAATTCGCTTTTGGTAAAACTCTTTGTTTGCCTAAATTAGATTTTTGTCTATGTCGCTTCTCGTCTTGTTGCTTGCTTGTCGCTATGAACACTTCGCTATATGCCGAATTCTTAGTTGGTCTACATCGCGTTATGCCTAAAATCCTTACATTACAATATTTTTGCTAAATCAAACTTTTTGCTGTATTTATGTATCATAAATAAGTAGTAAAATTAATGGCTATCTTCCAACTTCATCAGCAGACCTTGGTTACCATCTAGCACCAAAGTATTTGTCAAGACAAATCATACGAGCCCAAACTGGAACAACAATTGTATGCAGAGTCATACATTAGATCAACAAAACCTGTTCTATATCTACATATATATTCAATAAATAAATATTCAAAAAAGGTATTCAATAACTCTTTAGCAATTTATTAGATCCTGGTCATTTTTAATTAATGTTAATGAGCCGCCTATTCCACCCCTTGCTACGTTATAAATGTATAAGGTAGGGGAGACCGGGGCAAAACGGGATATCTAAGGAAAAAAAAATCATAAAAAGGAAATTGAACGGTTTAATGAACTAACTTTTACATAGATAGCAACATTTACTAATCAACTTTATATAATTAACTTGTTTTGCTCTCTAAATCACATAGTTTTTGGTTATTAAGAAAAACACTAAGAAAATGAATTTACCCATCTTGCCCCATAACTCGGGGCATAATGGGAAATTGCACGGGGCAAAAAGAGTACATATCTTCCTTTGATATTTCTATGAGGTTTGTAGGAGAAACCATAAACGTGGCATTTGATATTTTTTCTCCGGAGTTTTTTCGGTCACAGGAACCTTGATCAAAGAGGTCTCCTCTAAAATAGTTGAAGTTTAGGGTTTAGACTGAGATGCCTATTCAGTGGATGCTGAATTTTGTGTAAAGTAAAAAGTGGCTATATTCAGAAATTAAATACCTCTGTCTACCCCTTTGGGGATAAAAGGCGTGATATTATTCATTTATTTCTTTATTTAAAAAAAAATCTACACATTTCGCAAAAACGGGGCAAAACATGATATCCTGTTATGCCCCGACCATTTTGCCCCAACGAATATTTTTTGTAATAATACCAAGCATTCCTAACCTTGAGTTTTGTAGGTTATAAACAGCGCCTCATATAAACATTTGATCTTGCATTGCTGTGTTAAGTTTAAAAATGTTGTCAAAACATGCTTAATTACTTCATAACACATTGATATTTGTCGTAAACTTTCGTAATATTATTCAGAATATTAAGTTTGTTCACGCAGAGCAGCCAAAACAAGCAGCAACACATTTGTTTCCACTGACCGACAAAGCGCGACTGAATTTCGTACTAATGGTGCTGCCGGAGCTCATATATCGTGCATAGCTCACGCAAACCAGCACATTTCTCGTCCTGCCCCGAACCTCATCTTGCCCCGGTCTCCTATTTGATCTAAAGATCTTTAAGTCCATTTAGGGTTTAGCCTATTGCAGCATATACCAACATCGATTTAAGTCTAACTCTCTTTATGCCTACTTTGCGTTACGTTTTAGACGTAACGCGAATTAGTCTATTTACGAATTAGGTAGATATACCTCACGTAAAGGAAGTAAATCATGTAGATAACTAGTACTATCATACTGAATAATGACTGTTTAAATTGCATTGATAATTCAGTTTTCTTGAGAATTACTATACTATTGAAACTTAACGAAAACGAAACGAACTAAGTCTACCCGCTGAAGTTGAAATGTGCGGGTCCCACTAACCCGCACATTTCAACTTCAGTGGGGCAGACTTAGTTCGGCTGATTATGCAGGCTTACACAGCACATCTTGTCTATTTTAGCTACTTTCACAGCATTATGCTGCTGTTGGGTCGAGCTGCCAATGCGCAATCCATTTTTGTATTGCAAAATCGAGCTGTGCGAGCCGTTAAAAATTCAGATGTCGTGATTCCCTAAGATAATTGTTTAGGGAAATAAATATTTCAACAATGCCATCCCAGTATATTTATGTAAATATTATGTACGTACGTAAAAATACATCTCTTTTTACAAAAAAAATTAAATAAACATAAAATAAAGCAACCACATTACAAATGAATAACATTTATGGGTTTGGATTGCTTTTTCTAGATTTGCGAGAGATCTGTTCTCGATTGCCAGAAAAAAAAATCACAGCTCACGTTAAAATGGTTTTATGTAAAATGGCATCTTGTTTGGTGTCAATTTTCTCCAGCTCAGCAAAGCACTAAAACCATGGGTATATGCCCATCCAGTAACACCCCTTACTGTCACACTGTTACTGGTTGGGATAAAGATTCGTCATCGAGTAACAGTGTTACTGGTTGGTGATACATTAATTTAAATCGGGTAACACTGTTACTTAATGAAACATTTTATTACCATCAAGAAACACTAGGTCATTTTATTTAAATTAGGTTCCATCCAGAAACACTATAGCTCGTTATAGGTAACTTATTTTTGTCTGATGTGTTACTATCGGTTGGGATGAAATCCTACTAATATTATAATAAGATAATATATGTAGAGAAACTATGGCTTTGAGTCTAAAGTGATGATTAAATTTTCATCCAAAATACATTTTAAAAAGGATTGTATAATACTTGATATTATAATGGGATAAGTTTGAAATAAAATACATTAGTAAATAGAATAGACAAAAGCTTTAATTCGAAAAATCAGTTAGGACCGAGTAGCTACACGTTAAAGGCCTTTTTCAGCACCTGCAGCAGATTATCACTCCAAATAGTCAGTCATTTCTAGCAAATTGTTTTTGGTGTACAATAAAGAGTTATTCTATTCTAGCAAATTATTATACTAAACTTTTAAATTTCCAGACCATATACATTGACTGCAATGCATTATGCCCAAGTGGCTCTTTGTAATTTAATCCACACATTCCTTGCTATAAAGTGGGCAAAAGGACATGCAAGAAATGATTTAACACCTAAGGCTGTTATCAATTTCTTTTTACAATGGGTTGATACTGATCATATTCATTCAGATGAGGATGTGGACAATAAAGTAGGTAACTATTTTAATCATATATTTATGAAATACTAGCAGCGCCCCGCGGTTTCACCCGCGTAGTTCCCGTTCCCGTGGGAATACGGGGATAAAATATAGCCTATGTGTTATTCAGATGTATAAGCTATATAACTGTGAAGTTTCATCAAAATCCTTTCAGTAGTTTTTGCTTGAAAGAGGAACAAACATCCATCCAGCCAGACATCCATACATCCAAACAAACTTTCGCGTTTATAATATTAGTAGGAAACAAACTTTCGCGTTTATAATATTAGTAGGATGAATATTATTGAACTATTATTACAATATTTTTGTAGTATGTAGGTACATAATTGTAATCAGTCTATCTATCTATGATCACGAGCTATAGTGTTTCTGGATGGAACCTAATTGAAATAAAATGACCTAGTGTTTCTCGATGGTAATAAAATGTTTCATCGAGTAATAGTGTTACCCGATGGGAATTAATTTATCACCAACTAGTAACACTGTTACTCGATGACGAATCTTTTTCCCTACCAGTAACAGTGGTGTCCCACTATATGTATATGCCAATCCAGTACCCTTACTGTCGTAAGGGGTGTTACTGGATGGGCATATACCAAACCATGTAACTTGTACTTTGCATTAAAATTAAAATTATAAATTGTGGGACACAATTCACACACGGTTATTTAGTCCCAAACTAGGCAGAGCCTATGCTATGGGTACTAAACAACTGATAAACATACTTAAATAAATATTGTATTTTTAATGATATTCCCCTTCCTTAAATAAATATTAAACGACCAGACACGAAGCCAACAGACATGTTCATGCACACAAATTTTGGCCCCGAGCGGGGATCGAACCCGCGACCTCCGACTCAGAAGGCAGGGTCACTACCGACTGAGCCAACAGGCCCGTCAATATATTGATAGTTTAAAAGAATACATAATGTGTTAAGGAGTTTCTTGCCCCGCTTCTTCTCCCCAACTATACGGATTAGGCGCACAATGCCACATTCGCAAAATGCCACACAGCAAAATGCCACACTAACAAAGTGCCATATTATCAAAATAACTAGATTGTTCAACTCTCTTTCTCGAAGTAGGCCGATGATTTATGAATTAGAAAATAAAACTTAATTTAATAATTTTAGTATTTAATTACATTATATATTAATTTCCATTTATTATAACATAAAATAATTTAAAAATTTAAACTGAAATTATGAATGCCGCTGAGAATCATTACAACTTAATACTAAAAAATAAACATTAAAAAAACATTCGAGAATGTGACATTAAGCGAAAATGGCATTTTGCTAATGTGACATTTTGCGATGTGGCGTTTTGAGAATGTGACAATTTGAGAATGTGGCATTATGCGAAATTCCAATGTGTCATTTTGCGACTGTGGCATTGTGCGCCTAATCCAACTATACATACCGAAGCGGTGGAGTCGCAATGATATTCAATAAGTGGATAAGCCCCTACAATGAATAAAAACATTTGATTCGGTACTGAAAAACCAGACGCGTATTCATTTTTAGTCGAAACTGGTTCGTCATAAAAATAACAATTATAATTTTATTATTTTTATTTCTGAAGGTCCCCGTGGTACATAGATTAGGCACATGAGTAAAGAAACGGAACAGAGACAAAGCTTCTAAGGAGCGTGCAAAATTCTTACCTATTTTAGTAGGGTTGGCAAAGGAGAATAAAATAAACAAAACGTTTATTAGACTTTTATTTGTACATTAGATTATTTACAAATTACCTACTCTAAATATTTTTTTATAACTTTTTATTTTTAATAAATTATTAAATCTTTTAATCTAATGATGAATTCTAAATCTAATGGATATAAAGTTTTTTCAAATAATCATTAAGGACGCTTCCACATGGCATAATATTTTTACAATCTTACACTCGATTCAGAACATCATTAGGTACCAATATTTACAATGTTTACGTCGAGTTCTTTGTAATGAGTAATTAAAGAATCTTTGCCCATATTTATAGGTTGTTCAGGTCTATTAACAAACAATTTTATTTCGTCACATATGTGATTTTCGAGACATTCATGCAAACTGTACAGTAGGTAACCATTTTACACCTCCGAATCTAATTATTTACACTTTCTTGACTTTTTAGTTTAATACTTTATTCTACCATAAACAATTTAAAATAACCATTTCTCACTAAGCAGGAGCGCGAAACAAATACGGCAACCATTGCGCGGCCCTCGGCATTTCTACTGACCGAGCCGGTTTTATCCAGTTGCGGCGCGTATGTGACGCAGCGCTAGTAGAAACGCACACAAGCATTGCATGCTTGTAGTAGTGTACCTACGACAGCGCGGTTGTATGAAGCTTTGTCTCTGTTCCGTTTCTTTACTCATGTGGATTAGGTACATATTTATCAAAAAGTTTGTATTTAACATATAAAAAATCAACTTATTATTTTTATTTCTGAAGGTCCCCATGGTACTCGTACATATACATTAGGTACATACTTATCAAAAAGTTGGTTATTTAACATATAAAAATTCAACTTGAGAAAATAACATTTTGAGACTAATAAATAACACTTTGACAATAGAACATTATGCGCTAAGACGACGAGGATGTTATGCTGAGCGCTACGCTGCAATAAGCTCAAGAAATGTGACAGCCATTTATTTAGAAAAATGCCAAGCATTTCCTACAAAGGCTGATTAGGAAGTGGATCTTCTGATGAAGTTTGGGATGCTGAACGGTAGATGGAAAACTTCGGCTTGGGCTATGTACAATATTTATTTACAGCATCCTCAAATATAATACAATACGTACATTAGAGAAATATGTACAATATTTCACATAACAATAAAATTAGACAACTCTCCTGTCATACCCATGGACAAAGAAGCTGCCAGGCACACAGGAGGCTAAATATACCTACTTCTTCGGTAAATAAAATATTCATTTAAATTACATGCTGTAAAGGGCCATCCTTTACAACATGTAATTTAAATGAATATTTTGATCTTATTAAATGCACAATGTATTTAAGTTACTTAATTGGATAAGGATTAATGCTGTATTGCTTAAAATCGCTTCGAAAATAAGCCATTATTTCTCCTAAAAAGTAAAGGATAAAAATGGTTATTGTGGGTTATCCCTAAGAGATAGACATATACCATCGCGGACTTCTTTGTAGACCTTTTTAAGGTGTAGAATACTGTAGTAAATAATTTTGATCTATCTCGTAGGTGTCAGCCAGCGTTTGCAATGTAAGCTCAAAAAAAAAAGTTTATCTGCGACATAATCAGTGTTTCTCTACTACATTATATATGTATTATATATACTGATATAAACCTTCCTCTTGAATCACTATTTATTAAAAAAACGCATTAAATTCCGTTGCGTAGTTTTAAAGATCTAAGCATACATAGACAGACAGACAGAGGGAAGCGACTTTGTTTTATACTATGTAGTGATACCAATTTATTCATTTATAAAAAAATCTATTTACAATGATGACGAATAATGAAATTTTACACACATAGTTTAGAATTATTCACTACAGAAAAAAACTTTGCTTATAACAGATTACAACAGTCGACAGTATTTTAAGGACTCTTCGAACAGTGCGGTAATACTATCTATTTCCTCAACAGATCTGAACGGACATGGGCATCACAGGCACGGACGACGCAGCCATCACCCTAGCACTTCCCTCACTTCGTCGCTGTTTACCCCGTTTGGATTCGGAATGCACGGACTGGACGATATCTTCGCGCACGCCGCTGCTGCCTCTAATGGGAATACCTTTACTTCTTTCTCGACGTTCAACAGCTCGTTGGCGGGCCCTGGTAGTGCAAATATGAGGAGCACTACTACCACTACACGCATCGTCAACGGAAAGAAGATCACTACAAAGAAGTATGTTATTCTAGATGCACCATAGCATAATTAGTAGAGATGCCACGAATAGTGATTCTGCCGAATATCCGGCCACTCTCTTGGCCGAAGCTCCGAATATTCGGAGCCGATTTCCATTTGTATTTCAACATTTTGCAAACACAAACATTTTTCACTGTAGTGCGTGCCCTGTGCACTAGCACCAGCGCAGGCATTCAGGCGAGCGTATTTGTTTCGTGCCACGACACGCATTATTTGTTTATTGTTACGCCCGCTTGTGTTACTAATAGCCTGTAAAAGTAAGTATTGTTAAAATAAAGCGCAATTTCTTCGACCAAAGCATAACATGTGGGACAGTTTAAATAGCATTTTTGAGTATAAATATTATGTGTCTTTTCTTTCATGATTTTGTATTCGGTATTTGGGCGGATCGCACAATGCCACATTCGCAAAATGCCACATTGACGCAAAATGCCACACACGATGATCTATGAATTAGAACGCACGATTTAGCACGTCTTGTCTATTTTAGCTACTTTCACAGCATTATGTCATACTGCTGTGGGGTCGAGCTGCCAACTCGGAATCCATTTTTATATTGCAAAAGCGAGCTGTAAGAGCCATTTACAAATTGAGATGTCGTGATTCCCTAAGAGAATTGTTTAAAGAAATAAATATTTTAACAATGCCATGCCAGTATATTTATGAAAATATTATGTAGGAAAAATATTACGTACGGAAAAATATACCTCTTTTTACAAAAAACTGTGCCAGGCACAATTGTAATCTTAGAAATAAAAATAACATAGAGCAACCACATTACATGTAAAATGGCATATTATAAGTTAGATGAATATTTGAATGACAATGATGTTTGGTGTAAATTTTCTCCAGTTCAGCAAAGTACTAAAACCATGTAACTTGGTCTTTGTATTGTTTTGATTGTTTAAAAGAATATTGTGTTGAGGAGTTTCTTGCCCCGCTTCTTCTCCCCAACTATACATACTGGAGTTGCAATGACTTTCGATAAGAGGACTTATAAGTCCCTATATTGAATAAATCTTTTGACATTGACTTTGACTCAGAAAATAAAACAAATTTAATTATTTTTGTATTTTATTACCTACATTATTTATTTATTTCCATTAATTTTTACATAAAATAAATTAACAGTGTAAACTGAATTTATATATGCTGCTGAGAATCATTAACACTTAATAACAAAATATCATAAGTTTTTTCAAAAAACATATTTGTTTTGTATTTACATACATTCAAAATTTTATTGAGTAACGATTTAGTTGCACAGGGGTCATTTTAATTGTATTATAATAGTCTTTAGGGCTGATTTTTCAATTCAGCCAGTTTAAAGTTATCTGAAGAATAATGATCACCTGTCACTTTTACTTTCTATTGTGTCAGAGAGTGACAGCATTAATATATTCTCCAGATAAAGTTTATCTGACGATTGAAAAATCAGCCCTTAATCACATTATTTATTAACGTGGGAATACGGGAATAAAATATCGAATAAAAATATAATACGGTATTTTTTTATAGATTAATAAAGTTTGCATCAAAATCTGTTAAGCCTTTTTCACGTGATGCACGATCAAATAAACAAACAGACAAAATTTCTAAAAACTGTTGGAACGTGTTCTGTTATCGATTCTAAGTATCTCCAGTCAACTTTTTCCGCTTCTCAGCGGCATTCATAGTTTCAGTTTCAATTTATTTTATGTTAAAATAAATGGAAATTAATAAATAATGTGATTTAATAATAAAATAATTAAATTAGTTTTATTTTCTAATTCATTAATCATCTGCCTACTGCAAGAAAGGGAGTTGAACAATCTTGTTATTGTGATAGGATTAGACGCAAAATGCCACATTCTCAAATTGCCACATTCGCAAAATGCCACAGTAGCTAAAAGTGCCCTACTAGTTCAACTCCCTTTCTTGCAGTATGTTCGAGAGTGTGGCATTATGCGAAAATGGCATTTTGAGAATGTGAAATTTTGCGAAAATCTAATGTGTCATTTTGCGAATGTGGCATTGTGCGCCTAATCCACGTGATAAAATGGCACTTTGTTAGTGTGTCATTTTGCTACTGTGGCATTTTGCTAATGTGACGTTTTGCGATGTGGCGTTTTGAGAATGTGACATTTTACGAATGTGGCATTGTGCGCCTAATCCATTTGGGCGAATATTTCGTAATATACCGAATACCGAACCGGCATGTCAGTGAACTTAGCAGAACATTGTCCAGCAGATCAAAAATAAAAAGGAGTTCTATTCGCATGCAGGTGAGTTCTATAGTTCCCAATACTTTTCAGGAATTGTTCTGGCGTTTTTCCTGAAAAAAAAGTCATTCGACAAAATGATCTGCTAACTTCCGGTAGCAGATCATTTTGCAGCGAATTTAAAAAAAAAAAGTTCCATGCGCATTCAGCTAAGTTCTATAGTTCCCAATACTTTTCAGGAATAGTTCTGGCGTTTTTCCTGAAAAAAAAAACATTTGAAAAAATGATCTGCTAACTTCGAAATTCGAAAAATACCAATTTTCATCGTTTCAAACAAATTTTAAAAGCAAGAACTCTTTTGTTTTTCACAGATACGTATCAGAACAGCAATCTAAAATTCGATTCGAATCCAGAACTTACATAAAAGTGCCAGCAGAGCATGTCAGAACGTAAAAAAAGTAGGAAATTATCAATTTCCAAGTCTTGTATCATTGTGACAGCCAAGAACTCTTTTGTTTCTTACAGATCTCTATCATAACTACAATTCTGTATTCAATTCGAGTCCAGAACTAACGTAAAAGTGCCAGCAGAGCATGTCAGAACGTAAAAAAACTAGGAAATTATTTTTTTCCAAGTCTTGTTTAATTGTGACAGCCTAGAACTCTTTTGTTTCTTACAGATCTCTATCATTCCTACAATCCTGTATTCAATTCGAGTCCAGAACTCACGTGAAAGTGCCAGCAGAGCATGTCACTACGTAAAAAAACTAGGAAATTATTTTTTTCCAAGTCTTGTATAACTGTGACAGCCTAGAACTCTTTTGTTTCTTACAGATCTCTATCATTCCTACAATCCTGTATCCAATTCAATTCCAGAACTCACGTAAAAGTGCCAGCAGAGCATGTCAGAACGTAAAAAAGTAGGAAATTATTAATTAATCATTACGACTCTACATTATGAATTGTAGTATTTTTGCTACTTACGGTCACTTTCGTATCTCATTTCTCTTTATATCATTTCATATGTCTATCGACGTATTTTTTTACAATATAATTCTTTTTCGCTGCATTCATTTCTGTAGATCCCTGAAACGTGTTAACGTTATAAAACACATCTTCACTGCACTACCACATCGTATCTTCACGTTACAAGCACCTTTATAAATCGGTCTTGGCTCCAATTACTTACAGCGCAGTTTTCACATGTTCACTTTACTCATAGAACTTAGGGCTTCGTGCGCACTGATCGTGTAAGTCAGAATAAATGTTTGTCCCCGCGCCTTAAATACTCATAACTTACTTTTCTTGGCATTTTTCTTTAGGCCGCGCAACCCAGCATACCTCTGGCATACGGACTCTCTTAGCTCTCTTAGCACCCCAATTAATGGGCTCAGCAGAACCATATCATAATTTATATTAAGCTAAGCCGAATACGCGCAGCGATAATTTTCCACTTCCACGAATTAGCGATCAGATTGATAGACTATATGGAGCTTATTACTTTACCTCTCTCGACATGACCTCTGGTTTCCATTGTATAGTGTAGCGTCGACTTCTATTGAACAAACTGCGTTTGTTACTCCTGATGGGCAATTTAAGTACGTTGCTATGCTCTTTGGGCTCAAAAGTGCACCGTCAGTATTTTAACGATGCATACAAAATGGTTTGAAAGACTGTGATTTCCCTCTTTCATTATAACCTCTTATATATCGACGGTATTTGTATCCATTTGATGACAGCAAAACAAGGCTTAGAACGTCTCGAGTTGGTTCACATTGCGCGGAATGAAAGTTGTCTTACGAGACAAATATACAAGGGTGTTGTGAATGGGCGAGTCTGTAGAGGACGACCTAGACCAGATCGGGCGATGTGTTGAAGAAAAGCCAGATAAAGAGTACCCGAAACCGACGAACATGCATGAGTCGTTTGATGGATGTGGAGGAAGCACGAGAGATCTGCCAGGTTCGTAGCAAGTGGCGTTCCGTTGTCTCTGCCTACTCCAATGGGAAATAGACGTGAGATTATGTATGTATGTATACAAATCATACATGTCTTAAAATTTAAAAAGAGAGCTCTGTGGTCTACCACCAGGCATACAATGTCATCATGAACTTACAAGCTAATCACACGATTTATAGCAATGTAACTACCTAACTAACTGAATAATTTAATGTCAATGATATTAATAATTAAGAAAATAATTTCAAATAACAAGTAAATTTCAAAAAAATAAGCATGTCCGTATTGTGCTGTCATTTATTAGTCATCAAAAAATTCTGTTATGTTAAAAAAATATGTTTTGTCTGCTAAGTGATCATACAATCTATTCTTAAATACGATCATATCCTATGTGTCCGAAGCCTCCTATACTGCTCTGATATTAGGTCTTTCTTTACCTATGAAATTGCCGTTTTGTAAATTGGAATTATTCTTAGCCAAACAAAAATTATTTTGATTTAAAATGGCCAGTACTGCAGAACGGCAATTTCATAGACAGATACCTATTATTTGCTGGCAATTTATTGTAGATTTTAGGTGCCATTATTATACTTTTCGTGCATAGTATAATTTGTCGTGAAGCGACAATTTAAAAAGAAAAGAAATGAAACCTAGATACGTCACAGGAGTGACCGATAAAAAAGAACCTAACCAGATGAAAAAGAAATTAAGGAGAACCACAATATATTTATAATTTAACAAGAATATTAACAATTTTATAAAAATAATTTGTGGAGTGGGTGTAAAGGTAAGTGATGAGAAGAAATGTGTGTAAATGTAAGTGGAGTTCCGAAGGGGGTTGGCGGTAGGTCCGGATAAAGACTCGGAGAAAGAGGCGCACGACCCCGTCAGCGCGGCAGTAGCGCAAAGAAGTCGCGCGCAGGAAGGCAGCACGTCAGCAAGATGTAGAGAGCAGGGGCCTGCGTGCGTCAGGAGAGCGCAACAACAAGGCGAACGGGCCCGCGTGCGTCCGGTGGACGCAACGGCAAGGCACAAAGGCCTGCGTGTGTCTGCTGGACACAACGACAAGGCGTAGAGTCCTGCGTGTCTTGAGGTCACAACAGCAAAGCAAAGAAGGGCGCACAGGGACTGGGTTTACTCCGCGCACAATAGAGAGAACACGAAGACTTTGAGAGAGGCTTGCAGGGTCCCGGGGCTGCTAGACCCCGGGAAAAAGCCTTTAATTAGTACTTTCTGTTCTGAAAGCTGAAGAGAGACTCTCTTTGTTCTTCCGAATGCTCTCCCTTTTATAGGCCTTTGACAGAGGTCCGCTCCTGACGGCGGCTAGAAAATTTGAGCATTCGTAATTTTGAAATGAGAGCATATTTTTATGAATAGCCAGGTTAAAATCCACAATTTAGCAAAAGTTCACATATAAAACATCAGACCACTAATAAAACTAAAAAGAAATTGCCATAGCAACCGTCATAAACAACGTTGTCAAAAGTGTTTCAGCAAAATAAACAGCAAACCGATTCAAAAAATCAAGAAACAATAATAAATTTATCTCGGAGAAAGTAACGCGCATCAGTGCGCACGAAGCCCTAAGTTCTATGAGTATAGTGAACACGTGAAAACTGCGCTGTAAGTAATTGGAGCCAAGACCGATTTATAAAGGTGCTTGTAACGTGAAGATACGATGTGGTAGTGCAGTGAAGATGTGTTTTATAACGTTAACACGTTTCAGGGATCTACAGAAATGAATGCAGAGAAAAAGAATTATATTGTAAAAAAATACGTCGATAGACATATGAAATGATATAAAGAGAAATGAGATACGAAAGTGACCGTAAGTAGCAAAAATACTACAATTCATAATGTAGAGTCGTAATGATTAATTAATAATTTCCTACTTTTTTACGTTCTGACATGCTCTGCTGGCACTTTTACGTGAGTTCTGGACTCGAATTGAATACAGGATTGTAGGAATGATAGAGATCTGTAAGAAACAAAAGAGTTCTAGGCTGTCACAATTAAAAGAGACTTAGAAAAAAATAATTTCCTACTTTTTTTACGTAGTGACATGCTCTGCTGGCACTTTTACGTGAGTTCTGGAATTGAATTGGATACAGGATTGTAGGAATGATAGAGATCTGTAAGAAACAAAAGAGTTCCAGGCTGTCACAGTTATACAAGACTTGGAAAAAAATAATTTCCTAGTTTTTTTACGTTCTGACATGCTCTGCTGGCACTTTTACGTGAGTTCTGGACTCGAATTGGATACAGGATTGTAGGAATGATAGAGATCTGTAAGAAACAAAAGAGTTCTAGGCTGTCACAATTAAAAGAGACTTAGAAAAAAATAATTTCCTACTTTTTTTACGTAGTGACATGCTCTGCTGGCACTTTTACGTGAGTTCTGGAATTGAATTGGATACAGGATTGTAGGAATGATAGAGATCTGTAAGAAACAAAAGAGTTCTAGGCTGTCCCAGTTAAACAAGACTTGGAAAAAAATAATTTCCTTGTTTTTTTACGTTCTGACATGCTCTGCTGGCACTTTTACGTGAGTTCTGGACTCGAATTGAATACAGGATTGTAGGAATGATAGAGATCTGTAAGAAACAAAAGAATTCTAGGCTGTCACAGTTATACAAGACTTGTAAAAAAATAATTTCCTAGTTTTTTTTTACGTTCTGACATGCTCTGCTAGCACTTTTACGTGAGTTCTGGAATTGAATTGGATACAGGATTGTAGGAATGATAGAGATCTGTAAGAAACAAAAGAGTTCCAGGCTGTCGCAGTTACACAAGACTTGGAAAAAAATAATTTCCTAGTTTTTTTACGTTCTGACATGCTCTGCTGGCACTTTTACGTGAGTTCTGGACTCGAATTGAATACAGGATTGTAGGAATGATAGAGATCTGTAAGAAACAAAAGAGTTCCAGGCTGTCACAGTTATACAAGACTTGGAAAAAAATAATTTCCTAGTTTTTTTACGTAGTGACATGCTCTGCTGGAACTTTTACGTGAGTTCTGGACTCGAATTGAATACAGAATTGTAGGAATGATAGAGATCTGTAAGAAACAAAAGAGTTCTAGGCTGTCACAATTAAACAAGACTTGGAAAAAAATAATTTCCTAGTTTTTTTACGTTCTGACATGCTCTGCTGGCACTTTTACGTTAGTTCTGGACTCGAATTGAATACAGAATTGTAGTTATGATAGAGATCTGTAAGGAACAAAAGAGTTCTTGGCTGTCACAATGATACAAGACTTGGAAATGGATAATTTCCTACTTTTTTTACGTTCTGACATGCTCTGCTGGCACTTTTATGTAAGTTCTGGATTCGAATCGAATTTTAGATTGCTGTTCTCATACGTATCTGTGAAAAACAAAAGAGTTCTTGCTTTTAAAATTTGTTTGAAACGATGAAAATTGGTATTTTTCGAATTTCGAAGTTAGCAGATCATTTTTTCAAATGTTTTTTTTTTTCAGGAAAAACGCCAGAACTATTCTTGAAAAGTATTGGGAACTATAGAACTTAGCTAAATGCGCATGGAACTTTTTTTTTTTTAATTGGCTGCAAAATGATCTGCTACCGGAAGTTAGCAGATCATTTTGTCGAATGACTTTTTTTTCAGGAAAAACGCCAGAACTATTCCTGAAAAGTATTGGGAACTATAGAACTCACCTGCATGCGAATAGAACTCCTTTTTATTTTTGATCTGCTGGACAATGTTCTGCTAAGTTCACGCACACCGAACCGGCCGGCCGAATACCGAATAGTATCAGAATATTCGTGGCATCTCTAATAATTACTAAATATATGCACATCCCTTTATCCCTGAGGGGGTCGGCAGAAGTATACCATTCCTGGATATACATACATACTTTCCCAAGTATATTTTTGACTCACCATCGAGCTATTCATTGGATTCAGAAAAACTCATTGGTACATGCCCTTAGCAGAATTCGAACATAAGAAGTGGGCTTACTAACCGCAGGGCCAACACTGCTGTACCACCATTATAGTAGTTTCTATACTAATATAATATAACCTCTAGTTGTTAGGCGATAACGACGATAACGCGAAGTTCAAAGACGTTTAAAGAAAAAGTTTCTCTCCAGAATGATTTTCTTCCAACCTCTTTGGCGAAGTTATTTCTTGTTAACCTTGACACATTGTTTACACATAAGGGTCAAATAAATTTAGCTTAATTTTTCAGGGTTACGGAGAACGGCCGGGAGACAATAATGTCTTATGAAAATGGGGTCCTGAAATCAAAGACTGTCAATGGAGTACCTCAATCCCTAACTTACAGTTAATTTTTTGATACATTACTTTTAACCAAACTTGATCCAAATGTAAACTCTGTACTCAAAATCAAGAGTTACTGGTTCCAACATAAAATAATTTAGTTTTGCTTTTAAAGATATGTGTAGATCGAAATATTTGTAAATTTATAGTGAGGACAATATGTATCTAAAACACTTAATTTTAGGTTTATAGAGTACTTTATTGCTTCTTATGATTATTTTAACTTTCATTAGTTTTGAGAGAACACATAGTAGATAGATTCGCTCAATCTTATAAATCTCTCAGTTACTGACTGTGCTGTCTTTGGTCGCACGCATCATGACGATTTCGATCTCTATTGATGCTTTTTGTATAATAATTTTTATAAACTCATAAAGCGCTGACTATAATTATTTAAATCCTGATGCGACGACCAAAATTACTTTGCTGCCAAGTTTAAAATAATTTAGTTATGGTATTAGGTTATTATTACTATGTTTTGAGCATATTAAAGGATGTACGAGTTTAAAATGCAAATATAATTTTTGTGCATAACACAATATTTTACTATCCATAAATCCATAATGGGTTCGATTCTGCATTACAGCGACTAAACTTATTTTAGTTTATTCCTGTGTTTATTTTACCTCAAAAAAAGAAAAGGGATAGAAGATAACCTACCGAATTTAGTCCTGTCAGAGGCTGTGTTTTAGTCGTGACTTATTTACTTATGCACTAAACACGTTATGAAATGCCTTAGTTGACAGGACTAATTTTAATTTGACAGGAGTAAATATCACTCGTCTCTTTTCTTCTCAATGAGAAAGAAAATGACAGAACTAAACTAAAATAAGTTTAGGCACTGTAATGCAGAATCGAACCCAATGTAACTCAATTGAGAGTACGCGGTTTTCACTGTTAGCATTTTAATATTTATGTTAGTAAAAATGCTCTTGTATCTATTGGCATTAATTGTGTCGAGTAAAGTGTAAACATGAAAGAGCTTTAAGGTTTGGCATAAAAATCGGTTTATGGTCATATTTTTGTATGTTCAACGATCCCGTATTGTATGTGTAGGTCTTTGAGGCATTAAATATACTTTATCAATTTCAAAATAAAAGAAAACGCTAATTCGGTTCGGTTTCCACGGGGTAACGCTGATATTAAGCCTATTCAAATGATTGCGGTCTCTGTACTTCAAAATGTTTTTTTTATTGTTTTAGACATAAGAGCATGCATGACAACTCTTGACATTAGTTCGTGTTAGAAAGTATGTAATCAGAGATTAAAATATTATAATATTAAAATTTCTTTGGTAGTAATACATGTATGCGATTAAATATTTTCTGCTACTTTGTAATCTTAAGTGCTTTATAATTTATGACACACAAATGTTCGATTACATCAATTTGTAAATGGTCAACAGACAGGAATACTAATTTCTTAGTTAGGGTCGCGCCACAGCTGCGGAACTTTCGGTGAACAACATACATTACGGTTGACTCGGGAGGAAGATCCATTTATCTTTCAAGTGAAACGTCCATGTATGTTGTTCACCGAACCTTCGGCGCTGTACGTTCCGCAGATGTGGCGCGACCCTTACTGGTTGGGAGATTTAGCTGCTTTCTTGATAATATTGCCATTGCGATAAAACCGTGTTGGAAATGAAAGCGATTGTCATAGAACGTAGCGTATTAATATTGTTAATATTTGTTTGCCTAAAAGATCTCGTTTCTAATAAAATTGTGTCAGCAATTAAGCACAGCAACAGGAATGAATAAATAAAACTGAATTTATCTAATTTTATTATTTATATTACATACATTTGATTACTACTCTTAGACAACGCGTCACAAAATAAGCGGAATTCCTTGTGTGCATCTGGATTGAGGGCCCACTTTTTAAATTATTGCAAAACGAAATGATACTTACAGGGCATTTACTTAAAATTTTGTAAAACCTAAAGCAAAGATTCTTAAATTTCTTAAACGTGAATCAAAAGAGTTATGGTCAAATAGCTTGGGCCCTCAATCCTGACGCCTGCATAAAACGGCATAGTCGAATTTCAGAAAGTACTATCCCTGGGATAATAATTATTATTCGAGTATTTAGTTAGGAATTTCTTAAATACATTAAGAAATTGTCCAAGTCTTAAGAATGCGACAATACAGAATTATGGCGGTTTAGCTTGGGCCCTCAATTCAGCAATTTTGATATTGTAGAATCAGCAAAAAATATGAGTTTTTCTAAGGAAAGATATTAATACGACTATAATATATTTGAGTTCCATATCTCGGAAAATTTGTTAAAAAGAAATAACGACACAAAAGTTAATTGTTAAAAAGTTATTGAAATTCGTATTTTTTCAAAACGTCTGAACTGAGGGCCCAAGGTTTTTGTCAGTATTGACTAGGCTAAGCCTTCTAAACAATTCTAACTTCTAACAAATTTTTAACTAAAAGGCTACAAAGCGTCCATTCTTCTAAATGCCGTACTTTAGGAGAAAATTGATTTTCGATGTTTTATATGAGAAAATTCAGTAGGGTGACCATAATGTTTATCGTAAGTATAAACAAATATTCGTCGTGATCATGTAAGTAGTATTAGTAGTATATTAGTAGTAGTATTTTGTAAAGATACAATATATATAATTATACAACGCGTAACAGAAAAAGCGCAATTCCTCATACACCCCGGTTAGTAAATTAATATACTAAAAAAAAGATGCAATCGAACTTTAGTTGTGTCTAACCAATTTTCTTAAATATCGATCAATAATAGCAAGATTTCCATAGATAGCACTAAATTCAGCTATGCCAATTCATTTTTCGGAAAAATTTAACACATTAAAAATAGATGCAAAATAGTCGATACTGAACAAACTAATTTCAGGAATTGCGCTTATTCTGTTACATATTGTATATAATATATAAAGCTCGATATAATTATATACGCCTAGCTGTGCTGTGCCCTCACCTACGTATGCGTGGAAAAATAAAATAAGAAAGTGCCAATAATCAATGAAATTATGTATTGGACGTATTAAAATTATAACCCTGTATATTAACAACTAGCAGTGCCTTGCGGTTTCATCCGCGTAGTTCCCGTTCCCGTGAAAAGACGGGAATAAAATATAGCCTTTGTTACTCCCTGGTAATGTATCTTTCCATTGGTAAAAGAACTTTTTAAATCGGTAACGTGGTTTAGGCCTGTTCCCGTGGGAAAATTATAGCACATGTTACTCCCAGAAAAGTACGCTTTCCACTGGCAAAACATTTTTTTTAAATCGGTAAAACCGGTAGTATTGGAGCCTTTTCAATACAAAAAATCAAAAAATTCCTCAATCCAATATATTCCAGTTCCCGTGGTAATATCAAAAAATCCCTTCATAGCGGTTGCCTACGACATATAAGACGCCTACATAACATATTAGAAATTGCGGGTGCCCATCGGCGTTTCCTGCGCGGATCCGGTTTATTCCCGTTCCCGTGGAAATTTCCAAAAATCTCTTCATAGCGGTTGGCTAAGATATACAAGACACCTATATTTGAAGTTTCTAGGTGTTATCGATTTCTTTTTTCACCTGTTTTTATATTTTCCCGTGGGAATGAGATATTTTTCTGGAATAAAGAGTACCCTAGATGTTGACACGGATACTCAGTTATATCCATACCAAATTTCATCAAAATCCGTCTAGTAGTTTTTTGACATACAGACAGACAGACAGACAGATATAGACAGACGGACAGACAGACAGACACAAATTTAAAAAGATGTTATTTTGGTATCTATATCGATAATTATATAGACTAGATAAAATAGACTCGTTAAAATTTTCAAAAACATTTCATATACAGCCACGGCCCCGTTAGAGTTTTGTGTTATGTATAGATAACATTTTTACATATTTAGCTTACAAATAAGGGTAATCTTAATTTGTTTTTAACAAGAAAATAAAAATAATATGAAACCCTGCCAAAATCTTTATTCTTTTACATTATAATCTGCCAAAACATATGAAATAGTATATAAATAATTATATTATACTATCACTGATATGAGTCAAAACCCGAAATACACAGCAAAATGAAAATTAAACAAAAAACATGACGGGGACGCGCGTACGTCAGGCGTCAAAAATACGAATACTATGATAACCATTTAAATAACACCTTTTATTAATTTTGGATCACACAAAACGTAATCGCTTCCGACAACAACTTATGAAATATCTTCTAAGAGGGTACATGCTGATTTGACTCAAAAAAGTAACAAAATCATATACACCCTACTGAATTTTCTCATATAAAACATCGAAAATCAATTTTCTCCTAAAGTACGGCATTTAGAAGAATGGACGCTTTGTAGCCTTTTAGTTAAAAATTTGTTAAAATACTTAGCCTAAAGTGCGGTAGTGTAGAAGGCTTAGCCTAGTCAATACTGACAAAAACCTTGGGCCCTCAGTTCAGACGTTTTGAAAAAATACGAATTTCAATAACTTTTTAACAATTAACTTTTGTGTCGTTATTTCTTTTTAACAAATTTTCCGAGATATGGAACTCAAATATATTATAGTCGTATTAATATCTTTCCTTAGAAAAACTCATATTTTTTGCTGATTCTACAATATCAAAATTGCTGAATTGAGGGCCCAAGCTAAACCGCCATAAATCTGTATTGTCGCATTCTTAAGACTTGACAATTTCTTAATGTATTTAAGAAATTCCTAACTAAATACTCGAATAATAATTATTATCCCAGGGATAGTACTTTCTGAGATTCGACTATGCCGTTTTATGCAGGCGTCAGGATTGAGGGCCCAAGCTATTTGACCATAACTCTTTTGATTCACGTTTAAGAAATTTAAGAATCTTTGCTTTAGGTTTTACAAAATTTTAAGTAAATGCCCTGTATCATTTCGTTTCGCAATAATTTAAAAAGTGGGCCCTCAATCCAGATGCACACGAATTCCTTTTATCATAATATCTTTTATATAAATAACTAGCGACCCGCCCCGGCTTCGCACGGGTACAATAGTTATACTAAAACCTTCCTCTTGAATCACTCTATCTATTAAAAAAAACCGCATCAAAATCCGTTGCGTAGTTTTAAAGATTTAAGCATACAAAGGGACATAGGGATATAAGGACAGAGAAAGCGACTTTGTTTTATACTATGTAGTGATGTGTCATACAACCCAAAAAATGCATTAGTACTTTAGTTTTGAATAACCAAATTTCTTAAATAAAGAGCATTAATAGTATGGTTTCCATAGGTAGCCCTAAATTCAGTTACGCTAATTCTTTTTTCTTAAACGTGCTTGGAAATGGGAGCATTTTTTTGACAACCTTCTTCGAGATAAATTGAAATCGCTGTACTGGCAAAATACATGCGAGCAGCGGCCGGCAAAAGTTGTATGAAAATCCATATCTGTCGTTTTTGTCGGCTTCGTCTCGGCCCACATTTACAGGTTCGTCCATCAATGGGCTCGATTCTGCATTACAGCGACTAAACTTATTTTAGTTTAGTCCTGTCATTTTCTTTCTCCTAGACAAGAAAAGGGAGGAGAGATATTTAGTCCTGTCAAATTAAAATTAGTCTTGTCCAACTAAGGCGTGTTTAGCAATTTTAGCGACGATGTAAAAAGGTCGTGGATAAAAGTGACAGATAAGCACGTTCATAAGGTTCAAATTAGTTGGTTTTTACATGTTTGACATTACTCTTCAATCTAGGGTTTGTTTCTGTCCTTTTTCTTCCGTATTCTATGGAGAAGGATAGGCTAACTTAAAATTAGGAATTTTAGCTTGTCTGCAGAATCGAGTCCAATGCCTCTTGCTTGCCGCTGCAGTAACGTACTATTTCGGAAAAAATAACACTTAAAATATCTGAAATCGATTAAGTAAACGACACTGAACAAACTAAGTTCAGGAATTGCGCTTATTCTGTTATACACATTGTATACAGTGGCAAATACAGAATATACTGGAATGCTGTACCAGTGAATTAAAAATCTTCGATAAAATCACGCAATGTTCATTAATGATTTAAGTTCACAACGACTGCGATATAAATCTAAAACTGGGACATCATCCGGATACTCTGATATCTTCTCTTCATTTGGTATATACGCGAAGCCATCAAAGTGTGTAAATTCGCGCGCAATTAGGTACTCAAGGTGGTACAATCGGTTTGGACGTGAAATTTCGGTGAGGTTTTCTGAAAAAAAAAGTATTGTGTTTGAAATCTATTTATTGACAGGATAAAGGCCTGCGCAGATGAGAGACTTTACCCGGCACACTGAATTTCTAATAATAGTAATGTAAAGAAAAGAGACTTCCATGACGACGGTTCCTCGTGCAAAAAATCCCCACGCACTGCAGACCAGATACGGGTACTAGGGTCCCTGATATAAAAATTGAATTTGGGTGCAACGCATCAAGTGGCAAAGAATACCTACGCCAGTAGGAGTAAGAAGAAACTTCGCACACGACGCCGACGGCCTTTAGTCTTATCAGCTTACCTACAGTTATGCGTCCTGAGTCATGAGAAAACTCCGTCGTCTACTGAGGCCTTGAAGATAGCAGAAACAGTTGAGTTGTACGATCACTTACCTTGAGCTACATATCGTTCGGACTGATCCGCTGCGATGACATGATAAAATGGTTGTCCTGGGCCGAACTCTAGTCTCTCGATTTCCACGCGTCTGTCACCTTCAACAGTGCAGTTGTAGTCCCAGCCACGAATTACACAGACATAGTCGTACCTTCTGTGATAACATATCATGCCTGCTGCTAATTTGACGCGAGTGTCTCTTTTTTTAACGATAATCTGAAATAAAATATTTATAGGATATTTATTGTGGTTATATTATAATTTAGAATTAGCGGACCCGTACGGGCTCTCGGAGACGGAGATCGTTAGAACATCGTTTCACAGCGACCTGACAGCTGTGAAACCCTTAGAGAATTGACATCAGAACCTTGGAGCCCCGGAGCTACAGAGCTGGCGAGTGGCCTAAATTATTGTAGTGAAAATGTAGTAGTCAAAAACACATCTCTTTGAATTTGTAGTTCTATAGTTCTGGAGTTATTCGACCTGAAAGCTAGAAATCATCAGGTCGGTGTGGCCCCGAGATCTCAGTAATTAGGGCAGTAACGGACGTTTGCTCTTAGACAAAGTTACTGTAATATTTAGGTAGTAGACAGAAAAACAAAGAATATAATTCGTAGTTCGATATTTTGACAGTAATTCACGTTTGAAGTGCGTGACAATCAGGTCCCTGTAGCCCAGTGTTTTCTCTGAAACGAAGCATCCTAGCATAGTATGTTGTTTGCGTAAGTTTCTGTAGTTCTCGATTTAGGAATTCGTATGGAGCTAGTTTTTTATGTAGTTCTACGGTTTAATAGAATTTTGCACTCTTTCTAAAAACAATCAGAACGGTGGAGCCCAGTGTTTTCTCTGCAACGAAGCATCCTAGCATAGTATGTTGTTTGAGAAAATTTTTGTAGTTCTCGATTTAGGAATTCGTATGGAGCCCGTTTTTTATGTAGTTCTACAGTTTACGAATAATTCAGGTCGGAAGCTCCGAAATGACAGCTAACCTCACTCATTACATCTTTGGAACCAAACAAGCTAGCGAAACAGAAACTTACACAACGATTTATTATCCATCGAATAATAAGTGTGCAAAATTTCATAGAGATCCATGCAGTATCTGTAAAGGAATTTAATATAAATACATTCGGTACCATTATCTGTATAATGGAAGAGGGTGACCATACATTTTATGTTAAAAAGGAAAAATATTCGAGCACTGAAATTTGATGGTGAAATTAGTATGATATGACATCAAATAGTAGGTATTTATTGAAATTTGCACTCCGGTTGTTTATTCGTAAGTTTTAACATTAAGTAAATAAATAACTAAAAATAGTTAACATGGTTTTTTATTGAATTATTATACCTACCCATGGTGGTTTTTTCTAGATTGTGGTTTGGCTAATTGCTCGAACTAAACAAAGTCCATATATTATGGTATAAAGTAGTTACCTACTACCCACAGTTTCTTTTGTGCAAAGGAATAAAAAAGAGTTGTTCATCTGATTTTCTATATCTATACATATAATAAAACTCTAACGGGGCCGTGTCTGTACATTAAATATTTTTTGAAAATTTTAACGGAAGTGTATATAGTTATCGATATAGATGCCGAAACACCAATTTTTGGAATTTTTGTCTGTCTGTCTGTGGTTGTGCACGCATCACTCAAAAACTACTGTACAGATTTTAATGAAATTTGGTATAAAGATAACTGAGTACCCGGGTCAACCTCTAGGGTACTTTTTATTCCAGGAAAATATCTCATTCCCACGGGAAAATATAAAAACTGGTTAAAAAGAGAAATACGTACTACTCCGAAACGATAACCCCTAGAAACTGGAAAAATAGTATGAAGGTGTCGTAGGAAACTGGTATGAAGGGATTTTTGGAATTTCCCACGGGAACGGGAATAAACTGAATCCACGCGGGAAAACGCCGCTGGGACCCACTATATGAAATTTGGTATGTAGGTGTCTTAAATATGTTGTAGGCAACCACTATGAAGGGATTTTCGGAAATTCCCACGGGAACGGGAATAAACGGAATCTACGCGGGCAACGCCACTGGGCATCCGCTAGTTATAAAAATAAGTGTCATGTGTAGCAGTCAATAATTATATAAGTATTATTATTACGAAGCAGGTATACAACACCCGAGCTTGGCTCTCCAGTATTTTTTTTAGAGACTAAAAAATACACGTGATTTTGGGTATGGGTTAGTTTAAACATTACCTCGTATCACGAGGTATTTAAATAGTTGCTAAAACATCACTTAATATATCAATGGCCCACATTTTTCAAATTAGTAGAACCTGCTTGAAGTTTATATTAAACTAGCGGCGCCTAATAATTTCACTCGCGTCAGTCCCGTTCCAGTGGAAAAATGTTACTCCCAGAAAAGTAATAAGTATTTCCCTTGGTTAAATTTTTTTTAAGACTCACATGGTCAAGTCTTTTTTATTCCTTTGCACAAAAGAAACCGTAGGTAGTAGGTAACTACTTTAAATACCATAATATATGGACTTTGTTTAGTTCGAGCAATTAGCCAAACCACAATCTAAAAAAACCACCATGGGTATTTGAATTCAATAAATAACTATGAAAACCATTTTTAGTTATTTATTTACTTAATGTTAAAACTTACGCCCGCGTGGATTCAGTTTATTCCCGTTCCCGTGGGAAATTCCAACAATCCCTTCATACCGGTTTCCTACGACACCTTCATACTATTTTTCCAGTTTCTAGGGGTTATCGTTTCGGAGTAGTACGTATTTCTCTTTTTAACCAGTTTTTATATTTTCCCGTGGGAATGAGATATTTTCCTGGAATAAAAAGTGCCCTAGATGTTGACCCGGGTACTCAGTTATCTCTATACCAAATTTCATTAAAATCCGTCCAGTAGTTTTTGAGTGATGCGTGCACAACCACAGACAGACAGACAGACAAAAATTCCAAAAAATGGTGTTTCGGCATCTATATCGATAACTATATACACTACCGTTAAAATTTTCAAAAATATTTAATGTACAGACACGGCCCCGTAAGAGTTTTATTATATGTATAGATATAGAAAATCAGATGAACAACTCTTTTTTATTCCTCTGCACAAAAGAAACTGTGGGTAGTAGGTAACTACTTTATACCATAATATATGGACTTTGTTTAGTTCGACCAATTAGCCAAACCACAATCTAGAAAAAACCACCATGGGTATAATAATTCAATAAAAAACCATGTTAACTATTTTTAGTTATTTATTTACTTAATGTTAAAACTTACGAATAAACAACCGGAGTGCAAATTTCAATAAATACCTACTATTTGATGTCATATCATACTTACTATGACCATCAAATTTCAGTGCTCGAATATTTTTCCTTTTTAACATAAAATGTATGGTCACCCTCTTCAATTGTACAGATAAAGGTACCGAATGTGTTTATATTAAATTCCTTTACAGATACTGCATGGATCTCTATGAAATTTTGCACACTTATTATTCGATAGATAATAAATCGTTGTGTAAGTTTCTGTTTCGCTAGCTTGTTTGATTCCAAAGATGTAATGAGTGAGGTTAGCTGTCACTTCGGAGCTTCCGACCTGAATTATTCGTAAACTGTAGAACTACATAAAAAACGGGCTCCATAAGAATTCCTAAATCGAGAACTACAAAAATTTTCTCAAACAACATACTATGCTAGGATGCTTCGTTGCAGAGAAAACACTGGGCTACACCGTTCTGATTGTTTTTAGAAAGAGTGCAAAATTCTATTAAACCGTAGAACTACATAAAAAACTAGCTCCATACGAATTCCTAAATCGAGAACTACAGAAACTTACGCAAACAACATACTATGCTAGGATGCTTCGTTTCAGAGAAAACACTGGGCTACAGGGACCTGATTGTCACGCACTTCAAACGTGAATTACTGTCAAAATATCGAACTACGAATTATATTCTTTGTTTTTCTGTCTACTACCTAAATATAACAGTAACTTTGTCTAAGAGCAAACGTCCGTTACTGCCCTAATTACTGAGATCTCGGGGCCACACCGACCTGATGATTTCTAGCTTTCAGGTCGAATAACTCCAGAACTATAGAACTACAAATTCAAAGAGATGTGTTTTTGGCTACTACATTTTCACTACAATAATTTAGGCCACTCGCCAGCTCTGTAGCTCCGGGGCTCCAAGGTTCTGATGTCAATCTTAGAGAAATCCCACCAAAAATAAATGTGAACATGGGTCCAGGTTCTGTAGACATGTAGGGTATTTTACTGTATCGAAATTAAATTGCGAGTAATCATTAATTAAAATGCTTATCCCAAAACACCTCTAAAAATGCATTTCGATTTTCATTTTGCAATTATAGCTAATTTTAAAATTAAAATAAAACAAAAAAAGTGATACAAGATGCAAAAAATAATGTATTATTTAGGTATTATACTCACATTTCTATTCATAGTTTTAAAAGCAGAGTTAAAGCTGGATAGAGTATTTAATATTTGAAGATACTCATCGCTCAACTGAAAGGAAGTCAACAGATAATAATATATTTGAATTTTAATTATCGCAATGGAGCATATACTTTAAAACGAAATTCTTAAAACTTACAAATCTCCAATTAAGTGGAGCGTATTCAGGTAATTGAACTCGCTCTAGTAAGTAAGGTAGAAAATGACTGTATGGAGTGTACTGAATGTCATATGTGCCCAAAAAGTCCAACAAAAGTTTGGCATTTATAGTATTCCTGAAATAGAGATTTCTAGTTTATGAACATATAGGGTAACACACCCAATTGTTGACACCCCACCAGCTTTATTCAAAATTAACGAAATTACTATACACAATTATATTTAGAATAAACAAATAAACACGGTGGTTTTATCTAATTAAAAAAAAATATGTCAGGGTGTCAATAATTGGGTGTTTAACCCTATTTGATTTTGGATTTAGACAATTCCACATAAATTATAATAATAATATTCTTAGTTTTTGTTATATTGTCAAGTTTTCATTACGTTTTTATTTTGGGTTCTAGGATGTAAAATTTTGAATCGAGCTGTTGGGGTGTCAATTTATTGGTGGGGTGTAAACAATTGGGTGTTTTACCCTACAGCTACGTACAAACGTCAGAAATCACAGAATAAGTAATAGTACTACGTACAGAAGGTTCACTGTTAACAAATTCCCTGTTTATATGTCAAACGTGCCTAAATGTGGCCATCTCTTTCTATCGCATGCAACGCGCTCTTTCGGAGGCGGAACCTTAGATCTAGGGTTGCCGGCAGCTCGACCCATTAAATTATACGTTAGTAGTAGTTAGTTAGTATAATACTGTACTTTACCTACGATATTACGATTAATCTTTATTTAGGTACTAAAGACCACCCAACTAAACAAAAGCTGTGTAATTTGCCTTTAGGTTATGTTATGACTTCAAAACTGCCTGTTTCTGCAAAATGTAGGACGAATACATACAACTGGGTTATCTACATACATACATTATATAATGTAAAGAAAAATAGTTTATTAAAATTCAATATCTATAACAATCAACAAATGCGCGGCAACCACTAATAGACCGCCGGGTGGCGGCCGGCCGCATGTACTATCGAAAAAAGTTCTGCCTGATACACCTAAGTGTCATTTTAGCGAGCAGCTATCTTTTCCCACCCCGTGGCGACAAAGCCCTCACTTATAGTTACAATGACAATTACAAAAAAGTGGTTCTTTCATGTTTATGACCATTTAGTGTCGATGAATGGATCGCAATAGAAAAAAGACGGTGTTACTGGCTTCTCATTGTGTAACTCTAATTAGGGTCGGGGTAATAAAATTTGAGCTTGCAAGCGACAATTTTTCCAAGTGTATCAGGCTTAGCGTTTGCTGATAGTACTTGTAGCGGCGCGATGACGTTACGCAGTGTGCCTCCCCTGCTAACACAGACGCGCACCGGAACAGGTTCTGCGGTTTTCGCTATGAAATCGGTCAGGGTACCGCGTTGTGAAGTGGTTACGTTAACTTTTTTACTGTTGTCTTGCAAATAAAATTATTATTTTGCATTTAAATGCATAAAGTGTTTGTTCCCGGTCGCCCCTACTCGGTCGTCCCCACTGGTGGCGAGCGGGAAAAAAAATTTTCGTTCGCCCCGGTGGTGACGATTGGGACATTTTATTTCCCACTCGTTCCGCTATAGACTGGGAGTTAAAATGCATGATTTCAGTAAAAGACTTCCATTGTTACAATGTTTTATTACGACTTTCTGAGCAAGAATTAACAATGTTTCTTGTGAAATACAGATAATCAACCTATATACAATTATTAATAGTGTTATTAAGTACGTTGTTAAATAAGTTGATTATCTGTGATACAACATATAATTTTGTCTTTATATAAATAACTAGCGACCCGCCCCGGCTTCGCACGGGTGCAATGCTGAATTTTCTTTGCTATAAATTTGCTTCGCTCTTGCGGAGCCCGAGACCTTTCCAACGAATGCAAAACCATGGAAATCGGTTCGTCAGTTCTGGAGTTAAATCGTCAGGAAGGAAAACCCGACTTATTTTTATATAGTAGATTATTAAAAAATTTTTGATTGTCTGTGATGACTTTAAAACTGTAAGAATTTGTGTAAATAGGTTAATTATCTGTGATTCTCAAAAACCATCGTTCACTCTTGCTCAGAATGTCGTAAAAAAAGTCGTAAAAACATAGCAAAAATCCGTGAAAACTTTTATTGAAGTCATGCATTTTAACTCTCAGTTTATTGCGGAACGAGTGGGAAATAAAATGTCCCAATCGTCACCCCTGGGGGCGAATGAAACTCGTTTTTCCCGCTCGCCACCAGTGGGGACAACGGAGTCGGGGCGACCGGGAACAATCGGCGTAAAGAGAGTCGGATCATCTGCTAGGTACTTTAAAAAATGAACAGTAAAATTTTATAACAAATTATTCCGTACGTCTCGTAAAAGACGAAAGTATTTATCATTGAGAAGTAATCAAATGGGCAGCAATTATAAAATTTGGTTCGCCACAAATATCAGCATTTAAATCATTTGGTCGGCATACAAAGATTTTGTTCGCAAATAAAAAAATCTGGCAGCAATCCTTGTTCGGCAAATAATTTTGATAATGGTCAAAAATTAAATCAGAAATAGGCAGCTTACAATAGCAAACATTCAGTCCGCAAAATAGTTACTTGGTCCGCAAAATAACTACTTGGTCAGCAAGACTTCATGATTGAACAGCAGAGAAAACATGTCGTAAAAAATTATACTATAGCTACTCCCACTCCCAATCCCACCCCCACTCCCCCTCCCACCACCTCTTACCCCCTCCTACCACCTCCTACCCTATCCTACCACCTCCTACTCCACTCTTTAACCCTCCTACTACCGCCTACCCCTCCTACACCCCACCCCTACGCCCCACTCCTACCCCCCATTCCCACTACCACCACCACCACCACTACCACAGCCACCACCACTGCCACTAACACCACTACCACCACCACTTCTTGTAATCGTAATAATAATCATAATCATAAAAGTTGCATAATCCAAAGTCCTTCATAATCTATGTAAGGAATGCGCCCATTTTGCGCATGACAAGTTTGCTAAGATTATTTTTGCTACTTTTATATGAAGCTCAAAAAATATTTTTTGGCTTCCTCTCTGAGTGCTTACCAAAATTTTATTAAACAGTAGCAGCTCATTGCAGCTCAAAAATAATTACAGCCATCCAGAATGACATAAATTGCTGATAGGTTTTGTAATGTTTGCTGGCCATGAGTTGCTGACCAATTAGCTATTTCTGCTTACAGATTATATTTTTCTGCTCACAAAAATACGAATACTCTGCTAACCATTTAAATAACACCCTTTATCATTCAAGTATTTATAACAACGAATAAGTATAATTTATGAAAAGATTTTTAATCAGTAAGAGCCATACAGAACACTATTTGTCTATAGTATCCACAATAGGCTGGGCCTGTATCTTGGATGCCCGTACATCCATAACAAAAATACCTACATACTGGTCAGTATTCCGTACAGTGTATTTGTAACAATCACACTGGTTAAGCAAAGTTGGGTGCGGTCAGTCATTGGATGGGTGACCGCCTAGTGGCATGAAGGCACGTTAAATAGTTGGTCCCGGTTTTCGTTGTGTTTACGCACAATGGAAGTCGTTAAGCCAGGTCAGATACCCTTGGGTGGCTTGAAAAATATTGACTGTTAAGTGGCCACTAGCTTAACACCAACTCCCGATCCGCGGTGGGCTCGCGTGGGTGATTGTAGCCCATACTTCCTCATGTGTGAGGAAAGACCCTCAGCTCAGCAGTGGGCTGTTACGGGTTGATGATGATGATTCCGTACAGAATGCCTCGAAACTGCTTCTGAGAATATATTAGAAAATTCAACAGCCTCGCTTCTACCGAGAGACAATCAATAACAGATTTCCAATCCAGGTTCGCCAGATATGTCTTTAAAGGTTCGAAGACAACCTTGAAAGTTTTAGGACTCCACTGTGGTTTCTTCATCGTTAACGATATTCCAGCCTTGGTTAAATAAATCATAAACTGTTAAATTTGAATTACAAACCAAAGCTTCAGAGCTAAGGTTTGCTTGAGTAAAAATATGATCAAGGCATGTTTTATGGCGGGAAGCCGTAATGCCGGGTGAAAGGCTAGCAAGCATACCTATAAAGGTATTACTCGGCATACGTTTCATCAGCAGCGGAGTCCAAGATGTCTATGTTTATATCGCCAGCCAGTTTTTTTTTGCATTCATTCCTGACTCCGTATCAATGGGAATTATGGAATGTACAAGCTTAGTTATTCTTTTTCCCTAAAAATTACAAAATTTTCGGTACTTAATAATTAAAGAGAAATTTTATTATTCCGATCCACGTGCAGCTTAATCATTTTGATATTATGATAATCAGGGGATTTTTTCTCTATGTACCCATTGGTATAGGTATATTTTTTGTTTGGCGGTGTTTACATTTTCATAAGCGGTTTTTTGCCAGTAGTTTTTTATATTCCAAACAATTATTATCAATTAATATAGTCTTTTCTATGAAGGTAACTTATACATATTCATAGTCATACCAATTTTGAAAAGCTCCCATGGATGTCTGAAATGATGTATAAATATACTGAAGTAATGAATCGGGGTAGTATTTGTACTGGTTGCTCTGGCTATTTCCGGCAAATGGACATTGCCGTTTCGCGTGTAGCTTTCCAGTTCCAAGATCGATACTATACACATTTGGTCCTCGGTCGCCAGAGTTGTCACGCCACTCCAAGAAAAGATGATTTGGAAATGCAACCAGTTTACAATCCACGCCAAACGCTTTAGCTACCTCCTGATAAATAGCGGATACAACAATAACATTGCCACATTTGTTGTCAATCACCTGAAAATAAAAAGTGTTTGGTTTAAATATCTATGTAGGTACCTGTATAATGTGGCACGCAATAAATTATTTGTATTTGTAAAAAAAAAAAAAAAGTTTGACTTTACATCACTTTTAATCGGCATTGTGTATTTTGATCAATCATCACTATACATAATATATAACAAGACGAATTAGTGCAAAAAAAAATCTAAGCGAACTTGACACACTGAACAATTTTGGAAGTGTTTATTTTACAGGACCTAACAACAAACACAAATATACACTCTATGGCACGACTTACTAGTTTTATATTTGTATGCCGATTGCCGACAGACTGTTAACATTAGGTAATCTATGTCATCAAATAATGTTTTTAATATAAATAACCTTAACAATATTGATTCCATCCAAGTTTGCAACTGATGTCACAGCCATACGCCACTGATGATAGATTACTTCAGTTACAGCAGAAAGCACTTGTCTCTCGCTTATCAATCCTTTTGTACACTTCTCAATTATGCTTTCAATATTTGACTGTGTTGCATGATTGTTTTTCAGTACAATTTCCACTTTCTTTACCAACTCCATTATCTGATATGATAGAACACAGAATATGATTTCAATATAGGTACCAAAGTTCGAGGTCTTAACAAATTTAAGGCTCCTTAAAAATTTTCACGGGGGAAATGTACTGTTTTATTAGTATTCTTGACTCAAAATATATTATAGATGTTCAACAGTCCATTGCTGGATATAGGTCACTCCCCTAAGAGAGGAGATAACGAAATGTTTTTGTGACAACCTGCATTGATTTTCACAAAGAACACTCTTTCAATTAGAAAGTAGGTGTGATAGGCATTGAAACGTAGATTGAAACACTAAGTATAATTTAGCATTCTTATTAGAGCCAATGATCCTATTGTAGGCATAGCCTGTGTTAGATTGCAGTAGTCTCAACACTTGGCAGATGAACTTGCAATTCAAGAGGCTCAGTTCTGAAGTGTCATAGCTGCCCTGAAACTAACATAATATTAAAAATAAATATATTGTACGAAGAAAGTCGTGGTAGCTGCTCGTCTTGATTCTAAAGATATAGTTACATCCTACTAATATTATAAATGCGAAAGTTTGTTTGGATGGATGACTGGATGTATGTTTGTTCCTCTTTCACGCAAAAACTACTGAACGGATTTTAATAAAACTTTACATTTATATAGCTTATACATCAGAATAACACATAGGCTATATTTTATCCCCGTATTCCCACGGGAACGGGAACTAAGCGGGTGAAACCGCGGGGCGCTGCTAGTATTTCATAAATATATGATTAAAATAGTTACCTACTTTATTGTCCACATCCTCATCTGAATGAATATGATCAGTATCAACCCATTGTAAAAAGAAATTGATAACAGCCTTAGGTGTTAAATCATTTCTTGCATGTCCTTTTGCCCACTTTATAGCAAGGAATGTGTGGATTAAATTACAAAGAGCCACTTGGGCATAATGCATTGCAGTCAATGTATATGGTCTGGAAATTTAAAAGTTTAGTATAATAATTTGCTAGAATAGAATAACTCTTTATTGTACACCAAAAACAATTTGCTAGAAATGACTGACTATTTGGAGTGATAATCTGCTGCAGGTGGTGATACTTATATATATTTACCATAATACTGTACTTACTTTTCACCTCTGAATTCATCAATATGTTTTTTGCATTCCTTTATTATTTCTTGCAAAATTTCTATGGTGTAGTAAAAGCTCATACTATTTGTTAATGCAATAGTGAAAAAATTCCTTAAATCTTCAAGAGTCACATCACTGTTTCGCCTCCAATAATATAGACAAAAAAAGATATATTATTCAAATAACTAAGTTGACAATACATTTATTATTTGCTTGTTATAACAATTATCATAAACACTGAGCCATCATGTCCCCAGTAACTGGGGCACAGTAAATATAAAGCTATAAGCTTTATAAACAAATATAAAGCTTAAGTATAGCTTTATATTTACTGTGCCCCAGTTCAACCACTACCTCACTGAGCTAAGCACAAAATGTTGAAATCAATCCTTGAGTTGTTTTTTTAGATTCTAAATATAAAGAATTTAATAGGCATGGTATATATTGAAGTTAAATAGGATAGGCGCAAAATGCCACATTCTCAAAATGCCATTTTCGCATAATGCCACACTCTCGGACATACTGCAAGAAAGGGAGTTGAACAAGTGTGGCTGAACAAGGTCCCAAAAATGAAACAATCTAGCGGTGAGTAGCAGAATCTAAAATACAATTATCAAAAGGGTTCTATTATAAGGCGTCTTAACATTCCGCCCGCTATGGACTTATGTCCATAAAAGAAAATAAAAAGAAAAAATCTAACTTCTGTTCTTACAATTACAGAAAACATAAATTTAAATAGGTACATCTTACGACAATCCTTATTTGTAAGAGTTGATACATTAAACTCTTATGCTTAAAGAAGTGCATAGTAATACAAATTACAAAGGTTTGCTTACAATAAAAAAATACTGATACAATCTTTGAGGATACAACGAATACTGTTCGTGTAACATACAAAATCGCATTACAGCCTTAATGTTACTCTAATTTAGGCAAATTCACTAATTTAAATACAGGTCTTTTGATTGTATTGCCTTTATATTTTATGGTGACAACGCGTGTGAGTCCGTCCAAACCTGGATGCTTATTCACAATTACACCTATTGGCCACCTAGCAGGTGGAAGGTTGTCTTCCTTGACCAATACTACGCTTCCCACGTCTGGTTCAGGGACTTGATCAGACCATTTGTAACGATGCTGCAGTTGAGTCAAGTATTCCTGGGACCACCTACGCCAGAATTCTTGGACCATACGCTGAGTTAAGTGCCACCTTTTCAGGGTGCTAATATTTGATGTTTCATAGTTAACATCGGGTACGAGCACTAATGGCTCACCTACTAAAAAATGTCCTGGGGTTAGGGGACTTGGATCATCAGGATTATTAGATATCTGGGAAATTGGCCTAGAGTTTAAACAACCTTCAATTTGTGACAATGTGGTAGTTAGTTCCTCAAATGTAAGTGTGCTGTTTCCAATAACTCGTTTGAGATGGTGCTTGGTTGACTTTATGCCCGATTCCCACAATCCTCCAAAATTTGGAGAATGGGGAGGGATAAAGTGCCAATCAGTTCCATTCGAGGCCATCCAATCGGCTATTTCAGCTGCAACATAAGACCTTTCTGCGGAAAATAGCTCCTTGAGCTCTCGAGCACTGCCTACAAAGGTGGTGCCATTATCGCTCCACAAGTCAGCGACATGACCTCTACGTGCGACAAATCGTTTAAATGCAGCCAGAAAACTTTGAGCAGTCATATCGCTGACCACTTCAAGATGTATTGCTTTAGTTGCCATACCTACAAAAAGACATATATAGCCCTTTGTGGAACGATAACCGCGGCCCTTGGCGATTTTTATATTAATGGGCCCTGCATAATCAACACCGCTTTTGAGGAAAGGTCTATGTGCAGTCACACGTGATGATGGTAGTTGACCCATCATTTGTTGACTAGTCTGTGCCGAGTGGCGGATGCAAGTCACACACTTATGAACACACTTTTTAACAAGGCTTTTTGCCCCTATAACCCAATATCTACTCCTCAGATAATTGAGCATAATTTGGGGTCCTCCATGCATGGTCTTAACATGCGCTTCGTCAATTATCAGGTTTGTAAGTGGTGACTCGTGAGGGAGAATGATAGGGTGCTTCATGTCGCTGTTAACATCAGCATGTTGCAGCCTTCCGCCAACACGAAGAATTTGGGTTGAGTCTAAAAAGGGATTCAATGAAGTGAGTTTACTTTTCTTATTTACTTTTCCTGTCTTCTCTAGGATTTCAATATCGTAACTAAAACTTTTCCCTTGACACATCTTAATGCAGGTAATTAATGATTCATTGATTTCTTTAGCTGTTAACCATTTACTAATGTTTGTTTTTTCTTTTTCAGGTTTTTTCCAGAGTAGGACTCTCCGGCAGAACGACACGACTCGAGTAAGTTTTTTCAAGGTTGAAAACTTCGACAGCAGATCATCGGTTTCAATCGTTGTAGTTGTAAAACCTTTGAGTACAGGTTTCTTTTCCTCCAGATCCGTATCCTTCAACTCGTCTCTTTCATACTGAACTTCCCTTTGACGCAGCCACTCTGGCCCTTCGTGCCAAAGTTGACTCTCTACATATACTGATGGCTGCAACCCTCGCGATGCTGGATCTGCAGGGTTTTCGTTGGAAGCAACATGCGACCACTGATCTCCATCTAAAATGGTAAGTATTTCCGAAGTTCTATTTGCGATGAATGTCTTCCAACGAGTAGGATGACTGCGGAGCCAGGCGAGAACTATCGACGAGTCCGTCCACGCATGTAATCGTTTCTTAGGTACTTCTAGAACCTCTGACACCTCTTTCAGCAGCTTAGCCAGAAGAACGGCACCGCAGAGCTCCAGGCGAGGTATCGTGATCTGTTTAATTGGAGCTACTCTCGTTTTCGACGTGATCAGGTGTACGTGAACGTTTCCTTCGGCATCGACAATGCGTGCATAAACGACAGCTGCGTATGCTGCGTTGGACGCATCTGAGAACCCGTGCAGCTCGTAGATCAGATCATGCTGCTGTGAATGGATCCATCGCGGAACTCTAATCTCAACGAGTTTGTGCAGATTACGGAATTCTACCCAATCCTTGAGTAGCGGGGATGGAAGTTCCTGTTCCCAGTCTATTCCGGTAAGCCATACTTTCTGTATGAAGACTTTTGCTGTAGTAACAACTGGTGCCAACCACCCCAGAGGATCGAAGAGACGTGCTATATCTGAAATCATTTTGCGCTTTGTTACAGGAGGTTGAAGTGGAGGAAGATCAACTGTAAACCGAAATTCATAGGTATCTCTCATCCACTCCAGACCGAGGATTTTGATGATTTCGTCAGTCTTTAACTCAAGATTTTGATTTGGTGTATTTATGTCAATCTGAATTGCTTTCAATAGATCCATACTATTGCTTGACCACTTCTGCAGTGGGAACCCTCCACGGTTCAGTAAAGCAGTCAGTTGTTCATAAATTTGAACACCTTCAGCAATAGTATGACAACCGGTCATCAAGTCATCCATATAAAAGTCATTTAAGACTCTGTGTTTCGCTAAAGAGAATTCAGAACCCTCATCGCGAGCTAACTGCTGAAGGCAGCGTACAGCTAAATAAGGTGCTGATGAAGTACCAAATGTAACTCGCAAAAAGCGAAGATGTTGAAGTTCAGCATCTGGATTTTCGCGCCAAAATATGCGCTGAAAATCTAAATCTTCATCAGCTACTCTTATCTGCCGGTACATCTTGACAATATCGGCGACAAGAGCGATTGGAAAAGAGCGCCACCGCATTACTATGTGGCGAAGTTCCGGTTGAAGAGTTGGACCCACTAATAACTCATTATTAAGTGATATACCATGGGAGTCTGTACAAGACGCGTCAACAACCATGCGTACTTTGGTTGTGGTCTTTTCGTGGCGAACTACAGCGTGATGGGGTAGATATACTGATTTCTTATTAATTTCACTAGAGTTTACTACTTCCATATGGCCTGAACTTAAATACTCATGCATAACTTTCGAGTACTCGTCTTTGAGTTCAGTGTTCTTTAACAAACGTTTTTCTAAAAACAGAAATCGTTTGTATGCGATATTTCTTAGGTTACCGTACTGACAAAGTGGATCTTCCGTTTTAAACGGTAATTTTACGATATATCTACCAGACTTGTCGCGCTTAGTAGTTTGAATGAACAATTCCTCGCACCGTTTCTCTTCTCGAGTTAGATGTTTGGATTTATCAAAGTTGGGTCCGACTCTAGTTCCCAAAACTTTCTAAGAAGTTCGTTCTCATTGGTTTGAATGGCGTGTAAACTTATAACACTGAGACATTTATTCTGATCGGGTAGTCTTCCAGACAAGACCCAGCCTAGCCTCGTTTGTTGCGCCACTACAGAGTCTGAAGGACTCTTGATTAACCCTTCCATTAATATCTGGCTATATACTTCAGCGCCGAGTAATAAATCTATTTTATTTGGACTGTCAAATGTTGGATCTGCCAACATACTCGACGGGAGAGCTGGTAGCACTGGAATGGTGACCTTGCTACTTGGTAGGAAGGTTGTGAGTTTACTCAATACTTGAGCTTTAACAGTAATTGTAAAGCTTGGGTCGAGACGAGACTGAATTTCAATAAACACTGCAGACTTTGAAGCTAAAGTCGCATGGTCGCCGCCAAGACCTGATACTAGGCTAAGCCCAGGTAATTTCTTGAGTCCCAGCATTTGTACTGCAGACTCTGTGATAAATGAGGCCTGAGATCCTTGATCGAGTAAAGATCTCAGAACTTGGGTGGAGTTCGTTTTAGGAGACTCCACCTTTACCAGAGCGGTAGCCAACAAGACTTGCCCAGGTATGTTTGAAACACAAGCAGTAACTACTTGAGGAATCAATGGTTCGCCACTGGTCTGTGGTGGAACTGACTTGACAGCTTCAGGTCCTTTCGCAGACTGATGAGTGAATTTCAAAATGGTTGTACATTTTCTTAAAATAATTTGTATTTGCCCAAAAAAAAATGTAATGATATGTCCGTGGCCAGTAAATTCAATTTTCTTGTTATTTCTTGTTATTTTATACTTCTATCCAGACCTTTCAATTATTTTAGACCTGTAATTCTATCTGCTTCACATATAATGAGAAAATCAAATTTGTCTCTTATTGCCTTTCCATACTAAATGATGTTGTCCCCCAAGATTTTTTTTCTCTAAACGTGATAAGTGATGACTGTAACTGTAAATTATTAAAACTTTTAGAGTGGATTGCATCAGCTGAGATACTGTTTTATACAAATATAAATAAGAATAGTCAAAGTATATTTAAATACGCGAGAAATTAAATTTTAAATAAATGTCACATTTTTTGTTCTTTTGTGTAACTCCTACGTGTAACGACAATATCACGTAAGTTTGTTTTACTTTGAACGCATGCATAAGTCGTTTTAGTCCGGCAATACTGTTCGGTACTACCAACTTAGCAAATGACAACGCAGCAATTTTATTTTCATTGTCATTCAGTCGAATTCGGTGCGCGTGTGTTTTGGCTCAATTTTATTTCATTTGTGAAACGTGAATTCAAAAAATGAGTAAATCCAAATTACACAATTACTTCATTGATTATTGTAGTTTCGTTTAACAGTAAAAGTATACAAGCAAAAGTAGAAGTCAATCTCTTATATTTTTTCTCTAATGTCTTATAGGATAAGTTAGCGCCATGAAATCATTGTTACTTTGTGTAACGCCGATCGTTACACAATCCTGTGTGTAACACTGTGTAACGTTACACAAAGGATAAAGCTGCATGTATACTGATAAATAATGATTTTTAAACATTAATAAACTAGGTGGCACCATAAATACGTACTGAAATGTTTTATTTTGATATCAATCAATCAAGTAATTAGGTTGTCTTACAAAAAATACATTAGAACACTGAATTAGAATAACTTTTTTGATGACCTACCTACTTAAAGAACAGCTGTTGAAACAGGAATAAATATGAACTGTCCTTTACAAATTCCTCTGTGTAACATTTTTTCTTTTGTATAACATAATATGTATTTTCCTTTGTGTTGTGTTAGTGTTACGTACCCCCATTTTGAAAATCACTCTGCATTAGCGATATTAGCTGATTTTAAATTTTTGGGATGCAGTAGACTATGGTGCTTTTTCTTGCAAAGACGACACCTAGCTGACGCTGTACATTGATATACTGAATGTTCTGATCCGAGACAATTAAAGCATAAATGATGAGTTTGAACGAACTCGCGGCGAGTGTCACAACTTTCCTTTGAGAATTTTTTACAATTATACAATTTATGATTTTCAGTGCAGAAAGGACAAGTTACTACAGTAGTGGCAACGTGAGTACAATTTGGTTTCTCAATTTTTTGAAGCTTTGTATCTAAAAACTCTAACGATCGAAATCTGTTTTGTAAAAACTCTTCAAATTTGTCAAGTTTGGGTAAATCCTGAATGGAATCGCATGTTATCTGCTCCCACTGCTTGCGGGATTCAGGATCTAACTTTTGAGTGATAAGAAAAATTATAATTACGTCCCAATTGCTAGTTGGAACCCCAATATTGTCTAGTGCATGTAGGCATTCTTTAGTAGTGTCCAACAATTGTTTGATGGCACCAGCAGACTCGGAAAGTAAACTCTTTTGACTAATTAACTTTTTTAGAATGTTGTTGGCTAAATATCTTTTGTTGTTGTAACGACTTTCCAGTTTTTCCCAGCAGATTTGATAATTATCTGAAGTTATAGGTAAATGACGTAACAATTGTTCTGCTTCACCGATGACACTACTTTTAAGATAGTGAAGCTTTTGAACATCATCTATACTAGAATTCTTGTGTATTAAGGAAAGGAACAAGTCACGAAAGCTGACCCACTCGGAGTATTTCCCAGAGAATTTAGGGATCGATATTTTTGGTAAACTTACTGCGGTTGGCTCACTAACATTTTCAGGAGGACTATTAACCCTTAAATTTGACAATGCTTCTTTCAAAATGCTTTTATATTCAATGTAAAGTTCCTCAGTTTGATCATATACATCTAATTTATGATAAGTTGAACTCTCTAATTCCTCTCTTCTTACTTCCAATACAATTTTCCTATGATTATTAATAAATACATTCCATTGAAGTTCTAAGGCTTCTAAACGTGTTTCAATATAAGATTTGGTAATTCTATCCTTAGGGGATTTTTTAAAGTTTATTTGAGCCTTACGAATTTTCGAAGAAATGTCTTCCTGAACCTTTACAAATTCAGCCATGTTGGTGAATTTAATTAAAACAATGACGTTGAAAATAAGCTATTGTAAACTGATTACAATTATGAAAACTTATAGTAAATACATAAGTTGATGTTAAATAAACAAAGATCAAACCGATGAAATGTTCCACAGTAAATTCAAACAGAAACTTAAAAGTTAAATAAGTCTCTTGAAGTAAATAACTCGAAACTGATCCATAAATAGACCAAGTGGGTTGATGACGACGAAATTTTACAAGTCCGAGAATGCACTTCGAAATTTTACAAGTTCACAAAAATTTTCTAAGTGTTTGGAACTCCGACACTCGCTCCAAATTTGGGCATGGATTCCCCGTCGGTTCACTTTTTTCAAAATTATTCTAAGTCCTTAACACTTGTAATTTAAACACTCACTTCACATGCACTATAGTTCAGAGCCTCTTTAAAATAAGGTTCAAAATGTACTCACAATTTGCTCTTCATACAAACTCAAACGCCTTGAAGACCGAATGATATGTCAGGGGGTGCTCCCCCCGCCGTAGCCGCCTGCGACGCTCTCTGTTGACAGTCTCTGGGTACCGCTGTGCTGTGCTTGCATCCGCCGCCCCCTGGTGTCGCCAGCAACACTAAGCACCATTGACAGCAAACCACTGCCCCGTCGGCGCCGCAATGGACTTTGTACAAGTCAACTTCTCAAAGCCGAATTGCACCGGCAATCGAAGGACCAATGAACAAGGTCCCAAAAATGAAACAAAGTTTCAGTGGCAAAAAAGAGATCATAATGATTTAGTTCCATTTGCTTATATCTAGCATTGCAAAAATCTTGTTAGCGTGTTTTAAAAAATAGAAGAGTGCCATCTAGCGGTGAGTAGCAGAATCTAAAATACATTTATCAAAAGGGTTCTATTATAAGGCGTCTTAACAGTGGCACTTTTTTAGTGTGGCATTTTGCGAATGTGGCATTTTGCGAATGCGGCATTTTGCGAATGTGGCATTTTGCGAATGTGGCATTTTGCGCCTAATCCGTTAAATAGTGGGTCTTTTTAGGGAAGATGCATGGTTAACTGTGACTAGAGTAGATAGGAAGTCAAGGTATGGCCATTTTAACTTGGTTGCTCTGTACATAGGCTTCGCCTGCGCAAACCGCCTCGTACCGCCAAATGGGCACTAAAAATACTCAAAACACTCATGCTCAGCCCAGAAAAGTTGTGTTCTTGTAAAATTTTAGCAGTGAATTCTGACTTGAATCAATCAATATGTCACAGATTCTACTTGTTTCTTGTCAGACAAGCAAATGATGCTTTCTGTCCCATTATTTGGAAAGTAATTAGGTACTTACCAATAATATAGGGGTGACATTGCCAGTATTTCATTTTTCAGCTGCTGTTTGACTGTAAAAAATGTTTTTAGTTCCCGCAGCCAATCTCCATCACCTCTTTGTTCAAAAATTTTAATTGTTCCTTTGGGCAATCTGGAATCATTTTTGACCAGACTGTCACACTACCTAGTTTTTTTTATAAATATATATCACTTTTATAAAACTTAATATGCATTTCATATTGATTTCATCTGCATTCTGAAATGAAAAGAAGGAGATGTCCTTCCACAAGGTGCATGCTATCTTCCTGCCAAATTTGATTAAATTCTGTACATTGGTTTCACGCAAGGTAACAATAAGCCGGACCGAGTTACTTTCGCATGTTGACTTACGTGGATTTAAATTTGGCTTTCCAGAGACTTTGGTCGTTGTTTACCATTTCATTGAAGAGCTTACATGTTGAAGCGAAATTAATGATATCACGACAATTATTGTTCAGTAAAATCATTGAGATTATTTCGTTTGGTAGATGAGATATGCAGATATCCATTTCTACAAGATTTCTACTTATTCTGAACAACACAGACCAATATCCAGACAGAACAAGTCCATTTTACTTCAGTTCATTGGTTCGGTTCACAGAACACTATTACTTAGGGATATTCGATATACATCGATGCATCGAATTCACTCGATGTTTACAATACGATACATCGAATCAATCCGATGTTTTGAAAAGGTATTGATTTACTCGATGTATCGATGTATTTTCATAAAACATCGAATAAGGGAAATTCGATAATATGCGTGGAATCAAAGAGATTAAAATATAATAGGGCATAGAGGGGACAAAGCGAGGAAAACTTGAAGCCGAAAAGTTATTCCAAGTGGAATAAGTCTAGTACAATTTGACCGAATGACAGCTCGCGTTCATACTAACTGACATGACGCTTCAAACATGCTTAAACGTTTTGTATGAAAATATTCCCAATGCCCCCTCTATGTCCCATTACCTATATTTTAATATCTTTGCGTGGAATGGACATTTTTGTATTGCCTCAAGAAGTCACAATCAAGTCTTTGGTAAAAGTTACTATCATTTTACTGTAGACAACCAAGAAGATAAATAAACAGTGTATTGTATTATATGTATTGTATTTTGTTTGTACTTTTTCTAATAAAAATGAAGAATGCTCTCTCATTGCTTTATTTTTTTGTTAACAACAACTGAATCAACGCAGGTTTGCATGAAAAGTATTTTTTTTTGTTAGTAACAGGTAAAAATACTCGATGTTGAAAAAACATCGATGTTTCTATGCGATATATCGGAAAACATCGATGTACAGTGTCGATGTACTGCATCGAAAAAAAACATCGATGTATTTTCTAAGTGGACACCCCTACTATTACTCCTAGCCTAGCGCAGTGTTGCCAACTGCTACCCTTAACTTGTAGCTAGACACCTTGCGAAAAGTAGCCAGATTGCTCGATTTGTTGACACAAAAAAGTAGCTAGAAGTAGGTAAAGTAAGTAGATTACGTGTATTTTTTCATAGATAAATAAATTTTCAGCTTATTCAAACAGCGAGCAATCATTTTAAATTTATAAAATAAGACAAGGCAGAACGCAGAATAAGTTTTAAACGAAGAAATCTGTTTATCCCCTTCATTTATCCAGGTAATAATAATAAAATAGATAAGCCAGCCACTTTTAGGTACAATTTAATGGCTGATACCCTACGATAAAGTCTCGAAAGTACTCACATCTTGTAAAAGCGTAAAAGTAGCTAGAAAAAGTAGCTAAAAAGTTTAGCTACAAGATTTTGTAATTTGTAGCTGCCTGACACCCAAAAATAGCTAGATCTAGCTAGAAAGTAGCTAAGTTGGCAACACTGGCCTAGCGAGTCCACTGTTGACAATTGTAGTGATGTGCCCAAATGAAATCCAATCGATTTTTCTAAAGTCTCGAGTAAGTTTGTAAAGGAAATGGAATCGATTTTATACTTTGTCTAAAGAACGATTTTACAAAAATATTTTTTATTGATTATGATTAAATTTCACAGGATAAATGGTGAACATTTAAGGGGAAAACATGGTAAAATAAAAAGAAAAATCATCGACTTTTTGATGCAATACGAAAATATCATACATTATCGAATCTACCAATCACTGCCCACTTTCACAGAACCCTCCTACATAATACAACTATCACTATTTTAAACCCGAAAAGTACAAAAAAATGAAAATTTTACAAAAAACATTAAGGTCAACCGGGGCTGTTGCGGCACAATACTTATAACGAAATATTTTTATGATTATAACAAACATATTATACCCTTATAAGGTACAACTTATAATACAAGTTACGAAATTTTATCTAATTTCATATTTTAATGCCATATAATGACATTTTGAATAACTTCTACGTGTAAATAACGTTTCTATGAAATCTGGTATTTTTTGACGCAATAACTCCAAGTGGGGCGAATGCGGCTTTCATTAGTATTTCGTAAATGGAAGAGCTAATAACAATGAGAAGTAATTAAATGGGCAGCAATTATAAAATTTGGTTAGCCACAAAAAATCAGCATTTAAATCATTTGGTCGGCATACAAAGATTTTATTCGCAAATAAAAAAATCAGGCAGCAATCCTTGTTCGGCAAATAATTTTGATAATGGTCAAGAATTAAATCAGAAATAGGCAGCTTACAATAACATGGGTTTGCATAATAAACATTCAGTCCGCAAAATAGTTACTTGGTCCGCAAAATAACTACTTGGTCAGCAAGATTTCATGATTGAACAGCAGAGAAAACATGTCGTAAGAAATATAATTTAACTCCCACTCCCACTCCCACTTCCACTTCCACTTCCACTCCCACTCCTACTCCCACTCCCCATCTCTATCCCCACTCCCACCCCTCCCATCTCCTTCCCATCCCCCTCCCACCCCGCCTCCCACCCTCACTCCCACCCCCTACCACCCCATCCTACCACCTGCCACCCCCTCCCACTCCCACTCCCGCCCCCTCCTAGCAACTCCTACCCCCTCCTACCAACTCCTAACCCCTACCGCCTCCCAACCCCTCCTACCCCCTCCCACACCCTCCTACCCCCCACTCCCACACCCACTCACACTACCACCACCACCACCACTACCACAGCCACTGCCACCACCACCACAGCCACTGCAACCACCACCACCACAACCACCACCACTGCCACTACCACTAACACCACCAACACCACTACCACCACCACCACCACTACTTGTAATCGTAATAATAATCATAATCATTATTACAATCATAATCAAAGTTGCATAATCCAAAGTCCTTCCTAATCTATGTAAGAAATGCGCCCATTTTGCGCATGACAAGTTTGCTGAGATTATTTTTGCTACTTTTATATGAAGCTCAAAAAATATTTTTTGGCTTCCCCTCTGAGTGCTTACCAAAATTTTATTAAACATTAGCAGCTCATTGCAGCTCAAAAATAATTACAGCCATCCAGAATGACATAAATTGCTGATAGGTTTTGTAATGTTTGCTGGCCATGGGTTGCTATTTCTGCTTAACAGATTATATTTTTCTGCTTACAAAAATACGAATACTCTGCTAACCATTTAAATAACACCCAATAACACTTATTACCACTATAATTTATAAAATGTTTAGTGTTATAGTTCATTATTATCTTGTACGCCAAATTCAGGGCTTAGTTTAGGGTTATTAGTTGAACAAAAATATTCGGGGCTATGGCGTCTAATTTTCCTCGTTTCTTGTAGACGCATTAGCCCCATTCTAGATTCCAGGGGTACCAAACAATTTCTTTTAATAGGTTCGGGTATTTAAAAGTTGAAGTCAGGTTTTTACCCTTTAGAGTTCTATGTTATGTTTTCATCTTCTTTAAAGTTCATTATTTAAGCAGTAGAGTTTTTAAAAAATATTTTAAATTTTTGATACTAGAGTTTTATGTGATTTTATATGTTTATTTAAGTATGTTTTTCAGTTGTTTAGTACCCATAGTACAGGCTCTGCCTAGTTTATGACTGAATAACCGTGTGTGAATTGTGTCCCACAATTTATTATTATTATTATGTAGATATATTATGTGAAGAGCAATGATAGCCTTACGGTTAAAGAACCCACTTCTCATCATGATAATCAGTGAGACTCGGGTTCAAATCCTGGCATGTACCAATGAGTTTTTCAAAACTTACATATTCATCACTAGCTCGACGGTGAAGGAAAACATCGTGATGAAACCAGCAGGTTTCAGAGTTTATTCTGAGGTATGTGTAACAAACCTGTTCCGGCAATGGACTTGGACCACCTATCACGTTTAGGGGTCGAATATTCTGGTGAAAAGTGTTTTTTTCCAGAAATGGAATAACTCTGCCTATCCCCACGGGGCTAAAAGGCGTGATATTTTTTACGTCTCATATTATTACTTTACCATGCAACACTTGCTTTGGTGTCAAGTTGTACTTAACAAAATACATAATTAAGTACTATCATTAAAAGCATTTCAAAAATAATATTAGTATAAATAGAAAGATTTACCTATTATCGGTTTAGGTTTATAGGTTCAGGACCCGACATCGGGGTTATTGCGTTACAATAGACGCAATCACTCCAACAGGACAGACGCAATAGCCCTAAAGCAAAAAAATATCCTACAAAAAATTGCATATTGACTGAAAGTCTTAAGCTAATTACGTAAAATAATTAAAACAATGGGTGTGCAATAAAACAATAAAAGTAATGACGGTTTAAAAACATCGATTATCTTATAGGAACTGAGATTTCAAAAGATTCAAATCCACGTGTTGGCACTCAAGAAAAGTCCAAACAATATGTCAAATTAATGACGGATAATTTAAAAAAAAGAGCTCTGTCACAACATCTACTCATGACATTTTGTACGTTTAGCTCAGAAGACACAAAAAAGATGGCGTGAGTAGTTATAAACTACGCGTTTCGTATGATAATTGGAAAATACGCCTTAGCCCCGTAGACGACATCACCCCGGTTGACCTTATGTACATTGGTTTGTGATTGTAATTTCAATTCAAATTATTAGATAGTTTACTGTACTAAAATTCAGTGTTCTACAAAAGTTATTGAATATTTAAAAACCTCAACAATAATTTATTATACCTTCGAGGTCGAGGCTAAAATTTAATTTTAAAAATAAATATTTTATATAAGCGAAGTTTTCTTATGTATACTCATATAAATAATTTTAGATTTGAACCCAATTTTCATTTCATGTCCATACCTATCATAAAAAGAAAACCCTAGTCTGACCTCGTAAATCCTCACGAACAAAACACTGTTATCCTGTATAGCCGGATGGCTTTTACACACTTCACTTCACTCTCTCTAGTTTTACCCGATTCACGTTTGATTATTTGAAGTTATAGCAGGGGAGGCACACTGCGTGACGTCATCGCGCCGCTACAAGTACCGGCCGCCAACCGGCGGTCTATTAGTGGTTGCCGCGCATTTGTTGTATAGATATTGAATTTTAATAAACTATTTTTCTTTACATTATATAATGTATGTATGTAGATAACCCAGTTGTATGTCTTCGTTCTACATTTTGCAGAAACAGGCAGTTTTGAAGTCATAACATAACCTAAAGGCAAATTACACAGCTTTTGTTTACTTGGGTGGTCTTTAGTACCTAAATAAAGAATAATTGTAATATCTTAGGTAAAATACACTATTATACTAACTACTACTACTAACGTATAATTTAATGGGTCGAGCTGCCGGCAACCCTAGATATAAGGCTCCGCCTCCGAAAGAGCGCGTTACATGCGATAGAAAGATATGGCCACATTTAGGCACGTTTGACATACCTAAATAGGGAATTTGTTAACAGAGGACCTTCTGTACGTAGTACTATTACTTATTCTGTGGTTTTAGACCGAATTACAATTTTATTATGAATGCCAAAGACTCGCGTCACTATTCTCAAAATACAAAATAACTCCGTAATAAATCAGAGCTTTAAGCTGAAAACAAATTATCAGACGCAGCTTACGGACGCGGACGATACGCGATGTAGATCTAGATAATGAATGTACACAGAGCTGTGCAAACTATCGGACGTAAGTCGTGGACGTAACCTTGAGCGTTCGGACGTCCGACAGAAATCTGGCGTGCTGAATTCAAAAGACTGTGTACACGTATCAGTCGCGGCTCTGTCTGCCTCGTCCGTCAGCCGCGTCTGATAATTTGTTTCCAGCTTTAGCCCCACTGACACAGACAAACGAGGTTCCCCTGAAAGTGGTTGGCGCGCGAATCAAAATAAACTAACACTAATTCGATTTCCTCCGTGCTACCTCTTTTAAAACCTTTCTTCCCGCCCTCGCGCTTCCAGGTTTTCCAAAACTTCCCACGCCAATGCTCGCCTCTCATTGGTTCTTTTTCTCCGCGTCATTTGCACTAACTCCTCCCTTCTGATCTTCTATCTCTTTTACTCGTTCATTAATCATATCTTCCTTTGCATTTCGGTTTCGAGGACTTCCACGGTCTCGAGGGTTTCAACGACCAAACTTTTGTTTCGGATATTCCCTTCTCTTTTACTCGTTCATTGATCATATCTTCCTTCGTATTCGTATTTCGGTTTCAAAGGCTTCCGCGGTCTCAAGGGTTTCAGCGGTTTCGAGGACCAAACTTTTGTATCGGATATTCACTTCTCTTTTACTCGTTCATTAATCATAATATCTTCCTTCGTATTTCGGTTTCAAGAGCTTCTGCGGTCTCGAGGGTTTCGGCGGTTTCGAGGACCATTCGTTTCTGATTGGCTGCGAGTTTTCATGACTGGGTAATTCTTCGATTTAAATGAAATTTATTGAGTCTTCTAGAATTAAATCATTAAGTAAATCTTTATTTTTATTTTATATTTGCGAACATACCGACCAGCGGCTCGGTACAATTCCTCCGAGACGGCTCGACCAATTTTGATGATTTTGAGAATAGGTCGAAAAGTATTTTTCACCCTCCTTCTCCTTCCCCTTTTTAAGGCCTTTAAGCTCATAATATATAAACGCTAGTAGGTAGGTACTATTATATTTATCTACTTACGTTCAGGTGTTGACTAATATGAAATACCTACCTACTCTTCTGTGATAAGTATTAGTGAAATTTGGTTAATTTTCTTTCTTCCCTCTACATACCTACCGAGGTAGCTTTTTTGTAGGTAAACGTAACATCCAGTCCTTCAAAATATCACAAAACTCTTTCACCCGTCTAAACCAAGTACTTCAGAATCCGAATTATTTTAGGTAAGGTCAATAAAGGGAAGTCCGTCTGGGAGGTAAGTCCGTCTAGCGGCAATAACTTCCATTTTTGAACGACTAGTTTCTTATGACCTGGTCGGTAAAACAGTGCTATGACGCTAGTTCGAACTGAGATTCATAGATGTCGCTAACATCATTATGTTGAAAGAAATCGGTCGGCCATTTTTTTTCGCGTTTTGTACTTGAAGCTGCGGTGTAACGTCTGTTAAAAAAAAATAAAATTAAGTGGATAAACGAGGAGTTTTTGGAGTTTCTGTGATTAAGTAAGTCATTCAGTGATCCAATATACATACTTTTGGTAATGAATTCATTAATATCGCTTGAATTTCGTAATTATTACTTGCAACGAGTTTCTACCCTCAAAATTTAATAGTTGGGAAGTCCGTCTACCGTGCTTAAGGAAAGTCCGTCATATGCCGGTCTTGCCTTGATTGCAGTGATTGTCAACCTTTTCAGCTGCACGTATTTTATGTAGGTGTTGTATTATTATTACTACACGATTATTTGTATTTGCTAGCTACTACTTAAAAGTAGTCGTCCATTGAAAACTATCATTAGGTACCTATTTATATTGAAGCTGTTCCTAGTTTTGTATGGGGAGATTTTTTTTTTATTATGACCTGTGTTAGTTCATTGTTGCTATTTGTTATTGAATACATATATTTTTAATGCGTACAAATTTTCAATTACAATTAAAGATTTTATGTTTCTACTTAGTATTTTATTTTACCAAAAAAAAAACACCATAATTTTATTTTAAGGCAAGTCCGGCATATCTTCAGTTACAGTGTTTGAATGTTTACAACCACTGTCACTGGAGATATGCCGGACTTGCCTTAAAATTAAAATAAAATATATATCTTTGAAATGTAAACCTTATTCTCAACGTCATAAAACACATATTGAAATAACAGTTTTGCATCACTGCTAGAAACTATTTTCAAACATATTACCTCACAAGTTATGGTTATATTGCTACTAGACGGACTTACCTCAAACTGCACGGGAAGTCCGTCTACACGCAGAGTTTTTAAAAATATCATATAAATCTAAAGATTATCGCAATTAATGTTATTTTCAGACCAATATAAGTAAATTAATATATTACCTATAATTCTGACGAAACAAGTTACTTTAAAAAGCGTATCTCGATTCAAAAAGTTCAGGTAAACTTAAGTTTTAGAAAAGTATGCCTACATTGACCCTACCTACATACATACGAGTGGGCAGTAGGTACCTAGGTTCTTAAAATTAAACATTACATTGTACTAGGTATGTACCTACCTACCTACTCACATAATAGACCCTACCATATGCATTACATTGATTGACATGATAACAAAGAAATGTATTCATATCGCTAATTGTTAAGCATTATTATGTTTACTCACGCAAGGTGAAACCAGAGTACATTCCATAGCCGTTGCGAGTGGTCTGGTAAATCGATCAGTGAATTCTAGATTATAAAAATCCTCTTATAATACGAATTTAAATGGCATTCGTTTACAGTTGTTGCTTTTGGTTTTCTTTACGTTTAGGTGGAATTTTAATTGGTTTATTGACTTTGGTAGGTAGATTCTCTGAATAGAATTACTATTTATAATCACTTCACTTTACATTGTCAACCCGTAACAGCCCACTGCTGAGCTAAGGGTCTTTCCACAGTCAAGCAAGCAGAGGATGTAGCTGTACGGGCCATAATCTTGCGCCCACCACGGATTGGGAGATGGTGTTAGGCAAAGAGATTTTATTCTCTTTGGTGTTAGGCTAGTGGCTACCTCTTTGTATGCTTAAATCTTTAAAACTACGCAACGGATTTTGAAGCGGTTTTTTTAATGGAAATTAATTTAATCACTACATAGTATAAAACAAAGTCGCTTTCTCTGTCCCTATATCCCTTTGTATGCTTAAATCTTTAAAACTACGCAACGGATTTTGAAGCGGTTTTTTTTAATAGATAGTGATTCAAGAGGAAGGTTTTAGTGTTAGCATTGCACCCGTGCGAAGCCGGGGCGGGTCGCTAGTGTTTTATAAATAAAAAACTATATTTACTTGCTTACTTATCAATAGAATACTAAATGCCATACAAGGTAGGTATGTTTTGCAGTTTATAAAGCGTACTTTTTAAAAAAAAACTCAAAAATCGATTCTAAAAATGGATTTTGATTGTTAAAATGTTAATAATATTCTATTTTACCAGTTGCAGGCGTTATTTTTATTAGTAGCATGCTGCTTTGCGCATTCCCACATACAGGACGTTCAGAATACGATCACGCAATGGACGACTACGATGAACCTTATATACACCAAGGAATACCTGGAAAATGTTGCTGCAGGTATATATTCAAAAAAAAAAAAAAATTCAAAAATCGTTTATTTTCTATTGGTATTAAAATATACACTTAGAAACGTCAATATTTTATAATAACAAGGCACTCTAAACTCGTCCATGAAGATTGGCTAAATGCAAACAGCAGCCCATCTCCACCGACGAGCTGCTGGTTCCGAATGCAGTACCCCGAGAAGAGCCAGCAAGAAACTCAAGGGCAGCTCTTTTTAATCTCATGTCTTACTAATAAATATCGTTTACAATAATAATTATAATTAATAGCCTTACATAGCGTCGAGTCGGTTAATCCCATGCATGTTGGTCTACTAAGTAGTCTGTAATTTTATAGTAGCCTTTTTTACGTAATTTTTGCTTAACTATTATTTTAAATTTGTCAAGAGGCAAATTTTGTAATTCAATGGGAATCTTATTGTAAAAGCGTATACATTGACCCTTATATGATTTGGTAACTTTAGATAATCGACTAACACAAGCAGCCAGTTCATTCTTATTTCTAGTGTTTATACAATGTCTGTCACAATTTTTTTTGTAAAGTGATATATTCTTTTTAACATACAATACGTTTTCGTAAATATACTGTGACGCCAGTGTCAGTATATTAATTTCCTTGAATTTTTCCTTTAGAGACATCCTAGACCCCATTTTATAAATTGCACGAATGGCTCGTTTCTGCAAAATAAATATTCTCTGGACATCAGCAGCATTCCCCCACAGTAAAATGCCATATGACATTAAGCTGTGGAAGTAGCTGAAATAGACAAGTCTAGCTGTTTCTACGCTTGACATATTACGTATTTTTTTTACGGCATATGCAGCAGAACTGAGCCTTTTCGCCAACGTATCAATGTGCGGTCCCCACTGTAACTTAGAGTCTAGAGTTATTCCTAAAAATACTGTAGTGTTTACACATTCTAATTTTTCGTTTTTAACTGTAACTGAGTTTAAAGTTCGTTTAACATTTGATAAAGAAAAATGTACACATTTAGTTTTTTTCTCATTGAGAAGTAGATTATTAACGTTAAACCAACTGACAACATCATTAATTGCACTGTTCACTTCGTCATAAGACTTAATAGGTCGTTTAATTTTAAAAAGTAGAGATGTATCATCTGCGAACAGTACAATATCATGTTGCACTCGGTTGGGTAGGTCATTTATATAGACCAGAAATAGAAAGGGGCCTAAAATGGAGCCCTGCGGTACACCAATACAAACCGCCGATCCAGACGATCTTGAACCGTTTACATCAACACACTGTATCCGGCTTTTCAAGTAGGACTTTATTAAATCAAGAGCGCGGCCTTGTACTCCGTAATGACGTAGTTTTCTGATGAGAATTTCATGATGGACACAATCGAATGCCTTAGATAAATCACAGAAAACCCCAACAGCATCCTGCGACTCCTCCCAGGCATCAAACACATGATTTACTAGCTCAACACCGGCATCGGTTGTCGAGCGACCCCTAGTAAATCCAAATTGCTTTACAGACATTATACTGTTGATAGAAAAATGTGCACTCAACTGATATAGAATAATTTTCTCAAAAATTTTACTAAGAGTCGGTAGAATTGATATTGGTCTGAAGTTAGAAGGGTCTAATCTACTACCGGCTTTGAATAATGGAATAATTTTACTATGTTTCATCAGATCAGGAAACACGCCATCATCAACGCATTTATTATATAAACAAGCTAGAGGTGAGGCAATTAAGTCTATTATGGATGATATGATTTTTACAGATAAGCCGTCGAGATCGGCAGTATTTTTCATTTGTATTGATTTGAATGCTTTTAGGATGTCCCAAGGATTTACATGATCGAATACGAAGTTGCGTGTATTACATGCAGCGGTATGTTCTTGTAGTAGCGATTCAGCGAGTGCGGGTGACGAGTTTAGTGACTTGGTCGTCGAGACTGGAATATCAGAGAAAAAATTTACAAACACTTCAGATATATCTTTATCATTTCTTAAAATTCTATTGTTAACTTTCAACTGAAAGTCAAAATGTTGAGATTTAAATTTTCCAGTCTCGCTATTTATAATTTTCCATGTAGTTTTTACAATGTCTGTGCTGTTTTTGATTTTATTACTTACATGGTTAGCTTTAGCCGCGGTACAAATACGTTTAAAGACTTTTGAATATTGACGAACATAATTGCAAAAGGTATCACTAGTGTTATACGTCCTTTCCTCGTATAGTTCATATAATCTTTGTCTGCTTTTATGAATTCCCACCGTCGCCCAATCACTGAACATTAGGTTGTTATTGATTTTTACACTTTTTGTTTTAAAAACATTATTACATTCGTTCTTAGCTAGTGTTAATACTGACTTGTACAAATCGTTAGGGTCATCACAGTATGAAAAATCTAAAAGTTTATTTTCTATGTTATTTCTAAATTGCTGAAGGCGAGTACACGTTACTGGTCTGTATTTAATATCTTTCTTTAGTGCCTTTTCAGTACACATCTGATAAGTTACCATCAGGCCACAATGATCTGAGGATAATTTATTAATTACGGCTGTATCATCAGGCACGAGGTTTGTAAAAACATTATCGATGCATGTTGCTGTGGTCGCAGTAATTCTGGTAGGCACTGAAAAAAGATTTACAAGATTATGGCATTTGAAAAATGATACAAGCCTACTACCAATACTGGATGAAGTATCTAAAAGGTTAATGTTAAAATCTCCACAAACAACAATGTATTTATTTTTATTGCTAATTTTACATATGGCTTCATCCATGATTTTCTCAAAGGGTTCATAACAAGAACTGGGGGGTCTGTACACGCTCATTACAATAAGCCGCTCGAGCTCTGTGCAGGCTATCTCCACAGATCGCTCAACAGAGAGCCCAACAATGTCCGCGCGCTCTTTACACTTCAAACCGTTACGTACAAGTATTAGAGAGCCACCGCGTATCGAGGCCTCCCTGCTGAATGAGCTGCCAACCTGGTGGTGGTTAAAACCAAAAATGAACTGGTGTTTTTTTAGCCAGTGTTCTGTAATGCACATTATATCAATATTATTACAGTTCATAAATAGTTCAATTTCTAGCTCTTTACTTAACATACCTTGAATATTTTGATGCACCAGGTTTATTTTATTTAGGGTATTGCAATTTAATTTTTTACTTTTACTAGTAACATTTTTATTAATAGGACATGACGTATAGCCAGAGTTAATCTCTGTTGTCTCTATTTCTAATTTAAATTATTATTTGGAACAAATTCCAAGCTGTTACAATTTAATGTCAAATTAATCGATTGCCCAATAGGGTCAGCCGTCGGGTTAGTCAACGAATTGACTGAATTAGTAATAAAATAAGATAGCATATCTGCTAACTGTCGCGTATAATATTTAGGAAGATAGTATTTATCTTTGGTCAAATAAAAATGTTTACTAATAAAATTATTAGTGTCAATAAAATTAAATTTATGAGTATGACGACATGTCAAAGTATGTAATGTCATATTTAAATTATGTCTATATTTATTTTCACACTCAGTGTGACTGTTACTATAAGGGAGTGCAAACAATATTATGTTAGTGACATTTTCTAGGTCATTTAATTGTGCAAAAATGTTTGTAAGACATTTTTTGTTTGCATTTCCCCGCCTGCCAATTAATATAATAATAGTTGTATTTTTGTTATGCTTGGCATCCAGAATATTTTTTAATATGTCTAAATAAGTGGCCCCTGGCATGCAATTGTTTTTAATTGCATGCCCCAGCTTGCTGCTAAGCTGTAAACCCATGCTTTTACCTATTTCATCACTGTACATCACAATGTTTTGCTCGGTCTTGTTATTGCTTATATTATTACCTGACAGTGAGAAAGAGGCGCGCATAGCAGTAGTTATCCCGCTAGGGGGCGACGGGGGAAGGGGAGACTGCGCAGGGCCCGCCGCCGCCTGCGGCTCATAGTTGGTGGCGGCGGTACCCGCGGACGGCACGGGCGAATTGGGACTCTGATGACAGTTACAATTAGTGTTATATTTAGTCAGAGATTCAAACCGATCGTAGTTGTCTTTAGTGGATTGTAACAATTCGTCCAGTGCCAGCGAGTACGCGTGTATTTCCTTTTGCGCAGTCTCATATTTTGAAGTTATACATTTCAAAGAATCATTCAATCCGCTAATTTGTGATTGAAGCTTTTGTGTGTCGCATTCATAAGTAGTCCTACTTGTTTCTAAAGTTACATTACAACTGTTTAACTCGCTTATTAATTCGCGACGTTCCTTTCTTAAGTCCATATTCTTGCAAAATTTACTATTTTTTTTAATTAGTTTTTGAGTACTTGTAATGTACTTTTTAATGTTTACATATTTTTTTAATTTCTTATTACTGTTAGTACTACTACTTGGCTCCATTGACTTCACTGGTGTAGTGGTCGGGGTTTCACTGGTGAGGTCAATGGTTACACAGGGGTTTCGTGAGTGTGAGACAGCAGAAACAGCTGATGGCGTGCCAGGTTGGCTGCCGACCAGCTCCTCAAATAGGGAGTGCGTTCGTGATGACTGGAACTCTTGTCTTGTGCGGTCCAACTCAGATATTTGTTTGTGCGCGTCACGGAGTTCAAACTCCAGTGAACGAATGCGCGAGAAGGCCTCTTCGAGCGCAGAGCTGCTTCGGTCGAACGCATCCAACACACCTTGGAGCTGATCTCGTTGGTTAGTCATCTCAATGTTCTTAGCGTGCAGTTCTGCCATCTCAGACTTTAACAATTTATTTGTATCTAATATAGCCAAGACCTCTTGCTCACTGTCATTTCTTTCGGCTAACAGTTGGTCACACAAAGTTTTAGACATTTTTAATTCATCTAAAGCTAACTGTAGTTTTCTTTCCATCTCGAGAGTAGCAGCAATTCTGCGAGTAGTCATTATGTAATTTAATTGAGAATAAACAATTAGTGTACACTTTGTGCCAGCAACAATAATCTATGCAAAATTTTAGGTTATACCTAGGTTCTAGACCAGTATACTAAACAATTATATTTATAATAGTAGGTACATATGCTTAACAATATATTTATAACGATTGTGATGTTTCGTATTGATTTGGCAATAGATTTTATTAGGTAGGTATGACAAAACCTAGTGTTTTTTTGTAGATGTGATTAATTAGCTAAAACAGTCAGATAATGAGAGGTGTCTGGGCTTAGGGACCTACGTTACTGATTTCTTTATGTAGTATATAAATATCAATGAATAAAAGAAAGCAATACCGTTTACAATCCGTTGAATTCGAATCCGAGTTGACAGCCGGCCTTTGTTCGCAGTCCGTTGTAATCACAATATCGAATAATTACACTTAGAATCACGACACAATTTATGTTTATGAGACAAATAATTACTACACGTAATGTATTCACGATAAATATTGATAAATTAAAGCAAAAAAACTATTTTTTTTATATATTTAGGAACAGCTGACAAAATAACGTCTAGCTCGGTCGGTGTTGCCAACTCGGTTTTCAAATAAATGTATGTAATAAATAGTAGATTATTAACCAAGGGGATAAAGCAGTGTCTTCGAGCGTAACGAAGGACTCGAGGCTTACTCCCTTACTCGTGATTTAAGTTTTTAACACCGATCAAGACTAAGACAGCTTTATGACCGACGAAAATACTCTTCTTTTCGTACCATTTGCGAAAAAATTAACACAATAATAATATGAGATAAGCATTTATTAAAAATAATGACAATTAAAAGTTAAAGTTAATAGACAAGAAGTACTGATTCTGAAATTGATAGGCCTTTCGCACTTTTCCACGTTGAAAATTCTTCATGTTTTCAAATAATTTTCCTTGGATTTTGTTGGAAGCAAATTATTGATAATTGCAGCAGCATTTGCACTGATGGAATCCGACAATTCACTGTCACTGTCGCTTTGATTGATTTAACATCGTAACGTATTTTTAGAACAATAACATAATTAAAAAAATAAATTAAAATTCATAGACTAATATTTTTTTTGTCGGAAAAGCAAAGGCATCAAGCTCATACGGCCTCGTCGGTTTTCGTAATTTTATTTAATAATCATAACTCAAAGAGGTTGGAAGAAAATCATTCTAGGAGAGGAAACTTTTTCTTTAAACGTCTTTGTCATAACTCTACGTCATAACTGCATAAGTCATCCATGGAGATTTTCTAAATGTAAACAGCACATGTACTAAGTGTACATACAGAAAAAAAATGACTTACTTTTACTACATATTACATGCGTACTATTCCTTTTTCAAAAAGATGTATAATGCTTTATATACAAACTCAATGGTGTAAACACAGATGTAGTGTATAAATTTCGGTATGTATTCCAAATTTAAATCACATTCTCCCCCTAGAGGATGAATGAAATTCAGTAGGTACAATACAATTTTCTTTCCCTGTTTTTAACAGATTAAAAATGACTATTCTTATGTTCGCTTTTTGTGGCATAGCATGTCACTTTTTTGAGCAAGTGGTACAAAAAAATAATTAAGTAGGTACTTACTTACCTATCTAACATAGGTAATGATTCAATATTATTTGTTCCGAATCGATATCCGGAATCCATCTTGAGTCAAGCATCTGTCTTAGTAGAACTTCCGGTCTAGCGGTCCCTCCCTCCGCGCCCCGTCACGCGCCCCATCTCGCTTCCTTTGCACAGTGGTGGGGGCGCGACGCGCTCGCGCATTCTTGCTTACTGTTTTTACCTCATTATAGCGTCGTCTTTCGTAGCGAACAGACGTCCGTCTAGCATATATCAAAGTTTCTATTTCAATTAATATTTGGTGTAGTAAGTTTCTTTCAGCCTAATTATATTGTTATACACTAATATTTTGAAAGTGAAAATGGATAATCCTCCCTCCGGAATAGAAGATAATGGCGTGAACGAATCAGCGTCGCGAAAGAGGGTCCATAGCGAAAGCAGTGGCAGCTCATCGGAGTCTGATTCTGACGTAGAAATGGAAAATTACAATCAGACTGATACGGAACCTCCATTATCAGACAAGAGTTCTCGACATAAGTCCCGCAAAAGGGCCCGTCAAGTAAGTGACATGCAATTTGAATTTTTATCCCAACAAGTAGCTTTTTTGACCCAATTAGTTACACCATCCCACACAACTTAATTGCAAACTAGTGATCTTCAAGTATCTCAATCAGATCACCACACTTTGACTGACACCACCCAAAATAAAAATTCCGGGACAGCAAGTGGGATTTCATTACAACCGCCGAAAACAGTCCCAGATAAAAATGTATTACAATTATCAGACTTCACAACCACAGTTAAGGAGCCCTTGCATCCCAAGTCAAATGACACGTTTGTGGCAAAATTATCTGATTTGCAACGATTTAAATGTGTAGACTGGAACGCCATATTATGCTTCGCTGAAACCCAAAAGAAATACGCTACTACGCCTGGTTTCGTCGAACTGACAATCAATGATGAACTTAGACGATTTGAATCCCCATTAAATGAGTACCACCGAATGCATCTTTTAGAGCGTACTTTTGCTGCCCTTAACAATGCTGTTTTATCGCAAAAAGAAGAATTGCGTAATACATTGCAAGGTTTGATTGATTGGTCTAGCGATAACACTAACTCTTTTACACCCGCAGCGTTGTTTGAAAAACTTGAACAGGCATTCAGTAATCAGTCGGCTTATACGAAAGTGTCAGACGATATTTTACAAATAATATGCGGCAGAAGAGCCGATTTTGTACATTTGCGTAGAGACTCGCTACTGAAACAAATTCCAGATGAATTTCATCATGGTGCCTTGCAACGGATTCCGCCGAGTGTTGACTGTTTGTTTGACAGCCAGCCATCAAATACTTACCTTCACAACATAGGGGGGGCAGAAAAGCTGTCCATTGCATCTCGCTCAACCCAACAGCAAACACCATCACGCACATATCAACAACGACCAACTTTTAATGAATTTCCCAAGGCTTCGACGAGTAAACAATCAAACGAGTTCTTTCGTCCCAATACCACAGGTAAGAAAGGTAAATCAAACCAAGCAAAGTCAAGTGGGGGAAACAAGTCGTTCAAAAACAAACGCGATCAAAAGCGCAAGCCAATGCACCCTAATTCCCCGCAAATCAAGTATAGGGGTCGTCGGGCATGACTCCCAACACTTTCAAGGTGGTTGTCTAACGCGATATTAGCATGCTTGGAGCAACCTAGGTGCTCCCGACGAAATATGCCAATTACTCACTGGGGTACGTATACCATTTATAATGAAACCACCTCTGATTTACCCAAATTTAACTGTCATGGAATGTTTCAAAACAAAAAAGACTCCTCGAATGACACAACAAATACAGAGCATGCTAGAATTACAAGTATTAGAAGAGGCAGAAATTTCCCCAAGTTACCTATCCACATGTAGAAAATTCGATTAATTTTAAAAATCCTGATCCCGTAACAATAGCCCGATATTTGGCACATCTGCATAATGGAGAAGGTTTGGCTTACAGGACAATCTTGGTCCATAAATCAGTTATTGCAACATTTACTAGTGCCGCATCGAGCTCAAGCGCTGCTTCAAATTTTTTCGTTACAAACATTTTGAAAGCCATATCTGTAGCCAAAGAGAAAAAAGCAAAACCACCTATTTGGGATCCAAAGATGTTAATAAATTTTTTAAGGACTAATACACTGAATCGAAACAGCTTACATGAAGTCTCTCGACGCACGGCTACGTTACTGCTGCTCACGTCAGGACGAAGAGTACACGACCTAACCCTTCTTAAAATAGGACCAGATGAATTAATTGATGACGGAAATGCTATTATCCTGTGGCCGTCTTTTGGATCGAAAACAGACAGTGTCACAAACAGGCAATCTGGATGGAAAATTATAGAGCACCCTGAGAAAAATTTGGACTGTGTCCATTGGATTCGTCAGTTGCTAGCCATATCGGAAGACCGTCGCAAGCAAGGTAACTGCACTGAATTATTTATTACTGCTAGAAAAGACCCAAAGCCAGCGTCAAGGACTATTATTGGTAATTGGGTAAAATCTGCACTTAAAGAAGCAGGCATAGAAGCTTCCCCGGGTTCCATACGATCAGCAGTAGCCCATTAAATTGGATGGAAAATTTTACTATAGATCAGATTCTGGCAACAGGAAACTGGAGACAAGAACATACATTTAGAAAATATTATCAAAAAGAGATTAAAGGACCAACAACATCTAGTGAGTCTGTTTCTTTATCTAACTTTTTTAATGCCGTTTAGAATTCAGAATTGTTTAATTATCAGATTTAATCATTTACTTGCATGTTATTATTCTGATAGAAATATATAACTATTATTTATCTTTATCTTTTATTTACATGAAAAGATACCTAGGTACAGACACATTATAGCATCGTCGTACTAATTATAGTTACCAGGAGATACCAAACACATCACTCAAGATGGATTCCGGATATCGATTCGGAACAAATAATAAAGAGTTTTAACAAACAATAAAACTTACCTATTATTTTTCCTGAGATATCCGGAATCCAGGTAATCTCTACCTGGTACATCTAGAGTTCTATAATGAGGTAAAAACAGTAAGTAAGAATGCGCGAGCGCGTCGCGCCCCCACCACTGTGCAAAGGAAGCGAGATGGGGCGCGTGACGGGGCGCGGAGGGAGGGACCGCTAGACCGGAAGTTCGACTAAGACAGATGCTTGACTCAAGATGGATTCCGGATATCTCAGGAAAAATAATAGGTAAGTTTTATTGTTTGTTAAAACTCTCTATTTTGTTGCAGAACCAGAAAAATATATAACTTTTGGTATATGTATAGCGTGCTTTAAAATAATAATGTGCATACTCTATATTTATGGGGCATACACGGTAAGTTTTTAATGATAATGGCTGCTAGTCACTAAGCCGATAGGTGGTAGATATCTGTTTTTTTTTATCTTCCACGGTAGGTAGGTACAGTCAAGCAAGAGCACATGAAGCTATAAACTTGCAGTGCAAATCTGACCTCTGAGGCGATTGTAATAAGAACGTTACAAAGTCCAATGTGTCAAGCTCCACGTGCTCTTGACTGTACAATAACTAATTACAACACATCGGTACACAACATACATATGTATGTATGTTAACGAGTCGCTTAACGAGCCAAATATACCTACAAGGGTGTATGTAGGTAGGTATGTATGTACATACCTACATACATCAGGCGGTTGGTACTAACAGATAGGGTTGTAGTTTGATAGGAATAGGATAGGGACGCAAGAAGACATAGAGAAGACGTAAGAAGACAGAGAGAAGGCATAAAAAATCATACATAAGACACCAGAGGACCCGAAAAGACAAAATGGAAGTCGCAAAAATTAATGAACTCATAAGAAGCCAAGAAAATGAAAGTATCGAGATCAAAAGGATAAAGGCGGAGATATGGGAAGAGTCGACTAAGAACAAGACAAGAAGATACATCGACGACAAAAGAGCCACTCTATACTTTATTTACCCGAGGGCTCTACAAAACCACTTAATATTAGACGATCAAAAATTAATATCGACACATAAATACAAGACGCTTAACTATTTTGAAACACAAATCAAGAAACCTTACGACGCGACCGAGTACTACTTGAAACAATGTGAAGAAAAAATTCAAGTTTTGAAAGACAATCGACATAAATGACCCTCCAACCGACGAAGAAGACGAGGGAAAAGTTCCCTCACCGAAACTGTTAGTTCAAAGCTATGACAGCACAGAACACTACTCAACAGTAACATTAACTTTGAATAAGTAAAGTAACTATTATTTGGACATTAACACGACATAACTATGTATACACAAACACAGAAAAATAGCTAGTTGACTCTACATTATGGTCCTTCGAGTTTTTTAAAAATAAATTTATTTCGCGGTCCTTCTTCACCCCCATATCGATTAATTGACAAGACAAACAGACGTCTCAGGGTGTAGCGGGCTGGGGTACCAAAAAAGCGTCAGTTTGTTGCATTTTGAGACAGACGCTAGTACTTTACCAAACCTATAGACATCCCTTGCCGGTAGCGGTTTATAATACCTACCTACATACACCCTTGTATATTTGGCTCGTTAAGCGACTTTCATTCCTACGCTCAATGTGGCCAAACCACCTCAGCATTAGACTTTTAATCAAAGTCAAAGTTAAAATGTTTTATTGAAACTAGTAGGGATTTATAAGTCCACTTATTGAATCCTATATAGTCATTAATATTATCATCTTTGGAGCCGCAACGCTCCCGAATCATACTATTCTTCACTCTATCTATCAATATTTTCAACGAGCGCATTTCCACTGCATGTATTCTACGTCCATGCTTCTTCTGCCATACCCAACACTCACTGCCATACATACGTACATACGGAACGTACATGTACGTACAGCTAGAGGCGGCGACCCACCCATTGCGAGGCTCCGGGCGGCAGGTCTTTGCGAGTGAGCGTCAGAATGGCTGGTTGTCTATGGCGTTGATATTTCCGTAGATTTGCTACATAAATAATTGCTACTTAGGATGTATATTTGGGATTAAGATTTTTTTCTTGACCAGCTACTTATTCTAACGTCAGGTTGGCTGGTCACCTCCTAGATTAGAGTTTCCCAAAATGTGTTGCGTCTATAATTGCTACATATTTACTTCATTTATGTATTTTAGTTGTAGCTTCATACGTCCATTAAATTAAAAGATGTAGCATAATATATTAAAATTTACCTAAGCAAGGGAAACGGTGCCTGACAAATTGGTAAATGCAAACAGTTCCAGTGTGTCTTCACTTAGCGGGATCGATATTCCTATATCAGGCAAGCGTTCAAAACTTATAAAGTGTGAGTCTCCATCTGTCTCCATAAAGTGCACATATAGAGTGAGAGCCCAGGCTTGTCAGACCTTCGTCATTTTGTAAAACCTCAAAGTTTGTCTGTGTATGTCCCTACTACAGGTGTAAACGATCCCCGAATATGAAGTCTGGATAACGGTTCCTTTGGAAGTTATCAAGCAGCAAAGGTCCATATAGTTGCACCTCAAATTCGTTAAAGTTTAGTTTTATATATTTTATTCGGATTAATATTAGAAATCACGTCGTCCATTGTCAGACACTTGGTGCGGTGGAAACCCCCTGTCAGACCCTTGAATCATGGTGAATTGTGGGTATACTTTCATGACATGATTTCTGCCCACATATAGCTACTAGGCCAAGTTTGATGTCATTTACATATAATTTAAGGATGAGGAATTCATTTCTGGAATAAACTTTTTATCAGTCCTTAGAAAAAAACGGAGTAACTTACAAAAAACCAAAATGTTGAAACTATTTTTTTAAGAATTTTGTAGCTCAGAAGTACACTATAACGATTAAGACTAAATAAAAAATATTATCTTATAGCTCCTTTATTGCACAATATAAAAAGTATAATTTCAATAACATCGTCCAAGTATAGAAGTGTAAAAAGAATTATCAATAAGTATATCAATTCACCATGATTCAACGGTGTCTGACAGGGGGTTTCCACCGCACAAAGTGTCTGACAATGGACGACGTGATTTCTAATATTAATCCCAATAAAATATATATAAAAACTGGGCTTTACACTTTAACGAATTTGAGGTGCAATTTTATGGACCTTTGCTGCTTGATAACTTCCAAAGGAACCGTTATCCAAACTTCATATTCGGGGATCGTTTACACCTGTAGTAGGGACATACACAGACAAACTTTGAGGTTTTACAAAATGACGAAGGTCTGACAAGCCTGGGCTCTTGGGATAATATGAAAATGGGTGAAACTAGACACATTTTTAGCGACGGAAAAAATGTTTAAAAAATCTGAGATTTTATTTATTTATATTTTATAGATATTTTTTTCTTTTGATTACGTACTGTTGACTTTATGTAAATAAAACGTTGTAACGTTTTCTTTACATAAAGTCAACAGTAGGTAATCAAAAGAAAAAAATTTGATTACCTACTGTTGACTTTATGTAAAGACTAGATGTCGCGCGGTGCGCGAGGCCGCAAGCGGCCACGCGTGTCTCTGTGGGGTCGTATTTTGACAGAAAAATAAAGTCTGATTTTGGGCGCCCATCTTGTTTTAGCCATTTTAAGTCGAAAAATAATAAAATTTTGTTAAATATTTTTTTCATGGCAACACTGTTTACTGAGACCTACAATCGCACCATACAAGCCAACTCTCCAAAGTGTTGCCAACTGGCTAAAAAATGCCGATTAAGATTAAGAAAATTGATTTTTTTCAGTAAAACAAAAATAAAGGGGCGGCCATCTTGTTTTTTCAGATTTTCGGGATTTTCTGGTAAACTACAGGATATACCCTATGCGGTGACACCAAACACATCCCTGTAGCATATCGGCATCTGGGAGATCAATTCGGGTCAAGTGGGGTCTAAAACCACTCCAACTTTGAAGCACTATTCCGCGGCCGCCATTTTGTTTTTTCAAATTTTTAAATTATTTTCGTAAATCATACAAGCGATCCTACAGATGCCGAAAATTAGAACCGAATCGGCCGGAAAACAAAAGAAATACGATAAGCAAGTCTGGCCGCCATTTTGTTTTTTTGAAAAGTCGGAATTTTCCCTAGGTCACCCCGCCATCTTGAACACTTTTCTCATATATGACTTGACTCCAAAACGACTCCTTCTGGGAGAACAATTATGTCAATCAGTCAGTGAGTGAGTGAGTCAGTGGTAGTCGAGCTTTATATATTATAGAAAACGTTACAACGTTTTATTTACATAAAGTCAACAGTACGTAATCAAAAGAAAAAATATTTATAAAAAATAAACATAAAATCTCAGATTTTTTTTTAACATTTATTCCGTCGATAAAAATGTGTCTAGTTTCACCCATTTTCATATGTGCATTTTATGGAGACTCACACTGTATAATATGGTGATCCCATATAAGTTTTGTGAAAATCTGTTAAAGAACTTCAAGTGGAGAACGGAACGCCTCAACGGACTTCAGCAAATCACTCCTATAAGCGTGATAGGTTTAGTAACTGTAGGTAATGGATGTTGAATATGCAAATAGAAGTCGGTTTCTATTTTCAAACGACTTTAAAAAAGGAGGAGGTTATCAATTCGACTTGCAGGGGGACCACGCCACGAGTCCGGAGGGGTGCTTTTTTGTGTTTGTTACTTTTTTGTGATTTTGAATTTTGATGATTCTTTTTTTATTTGAAAGCTGGTGCTTCCCGTGTGGTCCCATTACAGTTTGGTCTAGTTCTGACAGTGGCATCCATGAGAAAACCATATACTAACCTAAGTGAAACTCAGTATTTTACTCTTTAGAGTTCTATGTTATTGTTTTAAAATTTTGATTTTAACTTTCCATTAGGTAGTTACCTACCTCTTTTTTGTTTTTTTATCATTCTCCCTGTGTACCTACACTAACCTAATATTTAATAAATTTTAGAGTTAATTAAGATAAGATATATTGTTTTTGTAGGTATAATTAGGTAAGTATACAATACGCTTTTTTAAGTAAGGTAGGTACCTAGAGGCTAACACGATTTTCAAAATAAAATAAAAATGATGTTGATGACATTTAATTATTATCTTCCCTTGCAGTTTAATAACCTTTTAATGCTTGGATTCATCTTATCGGAGTTACTGCGGCTAGTGATAATTTCTGTGGTTGTAGCAACTTGGCTGCTGGTACTTAAACAAAACACTATGGACATCGGTTTGTTAATCGGAGCTAGCGTTGCAGGTGGATTTTTTCTGTGTACGTACAAAATGTAAATATACTTTCATAATAGAATGATATACTTACATAGGTATACTCAGTAGGTAGGTATATAACTACGAAGTCGATACGAATAGCTGTCATTGAGCCTGCCTCTCATGCATGAGGTTTGGGTTGGAATCCTGGTTAGGAAATGTACCTACCTACAAATAAGTTTTTTAAAAACTTACGTATCTACCTACATATTTAAGTATCACTAACACAGGAGGAAAAAATCGCGAGGAGACCAGCGAGTCTCAGAATTGATTTTGCACTCAGCACCTGTCACGTTTAGGGGGCAAAAAAATATATCTGGTGAAAAATGGTTATTTCCAGGCTTTACCGAATAATACCTCTGCCGGCTTCTACGGGGATAAATGCTTAAGTATATTTATTGAACTACGAAATGGGCACGCAGGCACATAAATTGGACAAAGATGCCATATAGGTACATATTCTGTACGGTATTTGTAGTTTTACTTATCATTATTGTTTTTAGTGGGTATATTCTATTTATGGGTATGCGCTGCAAACTTGCCAGTATTGATAAACGAGATGGAGCGCGACGAGCAAGCCGCCACTATCAACAAGTTACAGCAACTGCTCCAGGCGAACCCCAGGGCAAACACACATGACTTCGATAACATTCCGCTGGCGCAAGACGGCCCAGGATTATATAATAGAGGGATACTAATGGCTCCCAAGAATCAAGGCAGCGGTATCAATGATAAAACGCATATGTTTAGCTCTGTACCGCATTATACAGTGTGAGTATTCATAAAGTGCACATATGAAGATGGGTGAAACTAGACACATTTTTATCGACGGAAAAAATGTTTAAAAAAATCTGCGATGTTTTTTATTTATTTTTTTCCTTCTGATTACCTACTGTTGACTTAATGTAAAGAAAACGTTATAAGTTTTAAACTAAGAAGTATATCGTGATAAAATAAAAACAGTAATGATGTCAAATAACAGAAGATACTAATAAAATAAAATAAATACCCAAAAAACGGTACCAAGAAATATTAGTATCTTCTGTTATTTTACATCATAACTGTTTTAATTTTATCACGATATACGTCTTAGTTTAAAAGTTATAACGTTTTCTTTACATAAAGTCAACAGTAGGTAATCAAAAGAAAAAATATTTATAAAAAATAAAAATAAAATCTCAGATTTTTTTTAACCTGTTTTCCGTCGATAAAAATGTGTCGCGTTTCACCCATTTTCATATGTGCACTTTATGGAGACTCACACTATATACGCTGATGTTTTCAATAATTATATAAGTACGATGTACCTATTTTGTATTGACAACCGAAACATCTTACCCATTTAGTAATCATTGTTTTAGTTTATTCAAATTAGGTATATATGTTACCGGCAATCTGTATAATCCGGTATTACATATAATCCCTAGGCAATATATAAGTATAATGCCTGAAACGTGCAAGTAATGTATGAAATATTATTTATTTCATACTCTGCCTAGGTATTATATATAATACCCATTGCGCAGCCGGTAATATATGTAAAAGACGAGGGCGGGGAAAGATTTTCCGGAAGAATTCTTGGTTTTATAATTTATTGACTATACATATAAACGTTCATTAAGTTACTCATAAAGACTTCATGTTTTCAATGTTTAATATTTCCTTGCACAGGACCTAGGTGAGTTAAGAATAAATAAATATTTTTGAGTAGGTACCTACTCAATTTTGGGTAGGCAATAAACTTTATTATTTTTTCAACACACTTGCTCAAAACGACGTTTTTATTCCACCGATTTTTGGCTCATAATCCTAGATATTAAACACGCGTGCTTTTTCAGTATATTATTGAACGAGTGCCTTTAGTTTATTAACCCGACCAATTTACATTTGTACAGCTAGTACCAAGTCGTAAGTAAGAAGAAGAAGAAGCGATATAATTTAGTCGGGTTATAACTTTTTATTTTAGCAACAAACAGTATTTATGCGAAAAATAACAGTAAATGGTAAATCCAATAATTAACAATAAAACAACATCAAATAACACATCCACCTAAGTAGGTACCTATTTCGATTAAATAATAAGCATAATTATGAATCTAGTTTTACATAGGTATGCATAATATTATGAACAATCAATGTGAAAAAATAACCATTGTTAAAAACAATTGTGCTTGCTCATGGTTCAACCCTTGTATCTTTATTAACAACTAGCGGGGGACCGGTGGGTGGGTGGGTTACTCGCGCGAATGCAGTTTATTTCCGTTCCCGTGGGAATTCCTTGTAGTACATTTTCCTGTAGTAAAAAGTACCCTAAATGCTGACCCGACTACTCAGTTAACTCCACACCAAATTTCATCAAAATCCGTCCAGTAGTTTTTGCGTGAAGTCAAAAATTCAAAGTCATTTATTTGCAAAATAATCGCAAAATGACGCGTGCACAACCACACAGACAGACAAAAATTAAAAAAAAATGGTCTTTTGGTATCGATAAAAACCACACTACTGATAAAATTAAAAAAAAAATATTTCATGTACAGGCACGGGCGCGTTAAGAGTTTTATTATGTAAATGTATAGATTATATAATGAAAATATGTACAAGGTCTCACAGAATTTGCTGTAATTTGATAAGACATTAATAAAACATTTTAGAGAAATTACATAATTTTTCCATTATTAAAATATATAAGATAACATTATATTAGATATACAACGCGTAACAGAATAAGCGCAATTACTCATACACCTCGCGCGACCCGCCCCGGCTTCGCACGGGTGCAATGCTGAATTTTCTTTGCTATAAACCTTGCGGAGCCCGAGACCTTTCCAACGAATGCAAAACCATGGAAATCGGTTCGTCAGTTCTGGAGTTAAATCGTCAGGAAGGAAAACCCGACTTATTTTTTTATAGTAGATGATGATGCAATCGAACTTTAGTTGTGTCTAACCAATTTTCTTAAATATCGATTAATAATATCACGATTTCCATAGAAAGCATTAAATTCAGCTACGTTAATTCATTTTTGGGACAAATTTAACACATAATTATTAAAAATAGCTGAAATCGAAAAAGTAGTAGATACTGAACAAACTAATTTCAGGAATTGCGCTTATTCTGTTACATGTTGTATAGGTAGCTAATAAAATAAAAGTACTTACATATTATCTAAACCAATTTAATTAATAATAATTTTACCGCAATTACCTACATGAACCTACCACTTTCACCGTATTATATTTAGGTAAATTATTTTTCATTACGAATCCACACAGTATATTTATTATAATCAGAAATGTACCTAACGAATTGGAAGAGTTAATTATATTAAACAGAACTGACTTGCATGGCTGCAAAACGGGGTGTCGTCGTCTCCATTTCTAAGGAATCAGTAGTTACTTGAGAACGAGTGTCAGAGTTCTCAGTACTGTTCAGTCCCGATGTAAGAGAATTTTTTTCATCTTTCATACTGCTGCCGTTTGTATCGGCTAAATTGTCCATTACGCTAGATTTCTGTTGTGAGTCTACCATATCTCCACCGCCACCGCCGCTAAGCGAGTTCCATATACCTTTAGAAGACTCCTTGAGGGTTACTTTTTTTTCGCTGGAGTTAGCACTTTTGTCTTTACCTTCTTTAGTTTTTTTGCCGAGTACAGGGAAAGAAGACAGTTTGGGTTTGGAGTTGCGAACTACGCCGCCGCGCTGTATGGGCGCCGCGTCAGATTCGCCCTCCTCCGTTATGGACGTCAACACGTCAGCTGAGTCTGCGGGGACTGCTTGACTAGCTTGTATTGGTATGTCATCTGCAACAAATATGTACACCGGAAACTTTTTAAAATATTGTTTATTTCTTTTCGACAGTCTGGCAAGACTAGAATGGTCATGTTGTTTAAAAAAGTAAATTGGTAAGAAGGTAAGTATACCTACAACAATGCTTATAAAAGTGCTCTAACCAAAAAGATGGTAATATTGCTCTTAATTTTTCTGTCGTGAGGATCAATCTCCGCGTCACGTTAATTCTATAATAATAATAACGTAAGTATTTTTATTTTCTCTCCCCAATAGATTTACGTTATCAATAATGGGGATACAAGGCAAAGACTTTCTTGTGGGAGACTGGAACCTAAGCTAGGTCTAGCCTGTGTTATAGGTCTCGGAACCTACCCCGCGGGTTACTGTAATGCTAAAGCTAATCTAACTGTCGAGCTAAAACAATAATTTGTATTGATTAGTCGTATAGGTACATGGTCCTTTTAATCCTTTTAAATTAAATGCAAATATTTAAATAATGAACAAGAAACTATTTTTTGCATTGATTTAATTTTTCATACGCTACTTTACTATAGATAACATATATTATTACAAAAATAGAACGAAAAGCTAACGGATTAGGCGCACAATGCCACATTCGCAAAATGCCACATGACGCAAAATGCCACATTCGCAAAATGCCACACAGCAAAATGCCACACTAACAAAGTGCCATACTTGTCCAACTGCCTTTCTTGCAGTATATAGGCCGATTTATAAATTAGAAAATAAAACTAATTTAATAATTTTAGTATATATGTATTTAATCACATTATTTATTAATTTCCATTTATTTTAACACAAAATAAATTGACAATGTTAACTAAATTATGAATGCCGCTGAGAATCATAAAAACTTAATAACAAAATATTATAACTTTTTTTCAAAAAAGCATATTTTTTTGTATTTACATCATTCAGCTGTTTTATTGTAATGTGTACGTATAATAGTATTTAATCACATCACACAGATTAGTACGAGAGTGTGACATTATGCGAAAATGTCATTTTGATAATGTGACATTTTGCGATGTGGCGTTTTGAGAATGTGGCATTTTGAGAATGTGCATTTTGCGAAAATCGAATGTGTCATTTTGCGAATGTGGCATTATGCGACTAATCCAAGCTAACACTCTGTACATAAACAATATACGCACTATATCAAACATACCTAAGTACAACTGTCACTCTCACAGTATCACTCTATGTCTTACTTATTTGTAAGTACCTACCCACAAAATATTTACACTTGATTTAAAATGGCCTTACATAAGGTCCTTTTAAATCAAGAGCAAATATTTTAAGGAAGGACAAATATGTAAAAGAAATAGAATTAACATATACCTACTTAAAGTAAGTAAAATATCAGTAGGTTTATGTTTTCTTGTTCTTTTCTAAAAAAATAAAAATATTTTTTCGTAAAAATGCTTTGCTCTTGCTACCGCACTAAAAACTCCGTACTCACACAACATTTTTTATACACCAATCACAGCCCTTTATACACCAATCACAGCCCGCTCCGTCGTTGTTGATACGCTGTTTGGTGGGCCGGAGGTGACAAGTGTAGGTACTTAGGTTTGGTAGTGTGCGTGTATTGTTTATATACAGCGTGTTATTTTTTGTTCTTTCATTTTTTTAATAATCAATGTTATCTAGTAAAGTAGTAATCCTACTAATATTATAAACGCGAAAGTTTGTTTGGATGGATGTTTGTTCCTCTTTCACGTAAAAACTACTAAACGGATTTTGATGAAACTTTACAGTTATATAGCTTATACATCAGAATAACACATATGCCATATTTTATCCCCGTATTCCCACGGGAATGGGAACTACGCGGGTGAAACCGCGGGGCGCTGCTAGTATTATAAATGTGAAAGTTTGTATGGATGTGTTTGTTCCTCTTTCACGCAAAAACTACAGAACCGATTCTGATGAAACTTTACAGTTATATAGCTTATACATCAGAATAACACAAAGGCTAAATTTTTTCCCCGTATTCCCACGGGAACGGGAACTACGCTAGTGAAACCGCGGGGCGCTGCTTGTTATTGATAAATAAAAATCTATGCAAAAATAGTTTCTTGTTCATTATTTGATCTATGCTTTGAATATTTACAACTTTTTGATTGGTGACGTTTGCATCTGTATGTGAGAGTGTGTGGCTAAGGTCACGACTTTACATGGAGAAGATTTCAGTTGAGTCGTCTTTACCATCGTGATGAGACGGGGTGTAGATGGCTACAGAAGAACTGATATTGTTAGTAGATATGACTGCCTAGAAAACAGAAGAACTTTTGTGCAAATGAAGTGTTGGTCTTTTAGTTATTGCATATTTTATTCTTAAATATTTTGTTGGCATTAAGTGAGGGATCCTAAATTGGGTATTTGACTGTATGAAAATTCCAACCGACGCACGCGACCAAAGCACCTCTGAAAATCCATTTCGTTTTTCATTTGATAATTATAGCAAATTTTAAAACAATATAAAAGTAATTTAATTGACTACTAGGAGTTAGGCATCACAACTTAATAAGTACCATGGTAAATTTTCGTGTTGACAGATCATTTAAAGTATATAATTCATTTGACTAGGTAGTTCAGTGTTACATATAATATCATTGAGGTAGTCTAACAAACAATCTTGCAAGGACCGTATTCAGACCTTGCACTTAGCATACAGATCTTGGGTGAAGTAATAGAATGGCAGACCTTTGCTCACTTTGAGAACCATCCATCCATTTCAATTCTGAAGTAAGTAATTCAGTTCTGGGGTCCACCCGAAGATACAATGCAGTATGAGGTAATTGATTGCGCCAGGGCAAGATATATAGTCGTGGAACCATCGCAAAATGTCAGATACGCAAAATGACGGATTCGCAAAATTTCGATATTCTGACATTCTGCTTATCCGACCATTCGCGTTTCGCAGAAAGTCAGATTCGCAAAATGACGAAATTTTAAAGATACTTCCCACGTCACTAGGATAGACGAATTTAAAGTCTTGTCGATGAAATGATGATAATCCAGTAGATATTTTGAAGAGTTCAACAAAAAAGTCAGTTAACCTCTCAGACCATGAATCACAGACACAATTGATTTTTAATTGTGTCTCGGTTAAAATTGCAACCGGCGGTTCTTAACTGATTAATCTATCTATAATATATATATATATATATATAAATGATAAACAGACTGACTGATTGGTGATATATTAACGTTCATGTCCACCCGTGCGAAGCCGGGGCGGGCCCCTAGTTAGCTCATTTTACTTGAAGGAAACATTCCTTTATTTTTTAAAGAAACAAAAGTGACGTGTGATGCTATCACACTACTTATTTAGCTATGTACGTACTTCCTATTTTATTTACAGTTTTACTATTACATTAAAAGCTAGTCAAGTTGTCAATATGTAAAGAAACTACCGTAGATAAAGATAATTAGAAAGTGCATGGAATATACTTACATAACTGCATGTAGGTACTAAAACTACAGTGCATCTACATTGCATGGTATATTATAGTCACTGTACATAAGTAACAATTAAAAATTGATTGATACCTACTTCAACTTATGTCTTTAAAAAGCGTACCTCTGACCATAAATTATATAGGTATAAAAATCGAAACTGATTGTGAATGCATAGAAATTAAATTTTCATTTCAAACATAAAGTTTTCGATCTGCAAGTGAAATAGATATATTTGACTAGTATTTAAAAATAATTGCAGGTCCAATCCAATTTGGGTCTGTTCCCGTGACAGTATCGAAAAATTTCTTCTGCTCACCGCACAATTCAGATTCAGTGACATGAGTAGGTACCTACATGGCTTACGGTATAGTCTAGGCAATAAAGGTAGTGGACCCCAACATTAATTCCTCAGTCGATGAAACTTGGCGGGATTGTAGTATAGTATGAGACAATACTTGCATAAAAATATCCAAAAAAAAAACCTAACCGAAGTTAGGTTTTTATACCAAAAAAAAATTTTTTTTTGTTGATTATTTGATAATTTCCGAAAATAATGTAGCGAGACGGTTTTTATTTTGGATTTTCCTATTGTAAGTCCACAGCGACTATTAAATGACATTCCAGTTAAAAAAATGGACTGAGCAATTTTCCCGTGCAAATCTCCTGGTAGAAACAACAAAACTCAGACGTATATGCACCATACGTCTGAGTTTTGTTGTTTCTACCAGGAGATTTTTTTGGATATTTCGCATATAGCTTTCTTAACACACATGAATATTGCTGGCGAAGAAAATTTTGACTGAGGATTTTTTCCAACAAAGATATCAATTAAATAAGTATTTCAGTAAAAATACCTAACTTCGGTTAGGTTTTATTATTATTATTGCAAAGAAATTTCTACTACTTACTCACATCCGACCTGTCGGTTTCATATAGCGTGGTGATATAATAGTAGATTGTTATACAAGGGTCGGAAGGAAATAGTCCGAGTAGGAATTGATAACTTCCACCCGCGTTAAACACTCTACTTTTCATTTCGAATTCAAGGAAAGTAAACAAAAAAAAATACAATTTAACAAAAATTCAAACATGCAAAAACGCAATAATACCTACAAAAAAAACAAAATTGTCAACAATACAACCAAAGAGGTTGGAAGAAAGAGAAACTTTTTCTTTTAAACGTCTTTGAATACTACATCATAGAGTACCTAACCTAAATAACATTACAAAAATAATATACAAATCCTTCCTCTTTATAATACTTTTAGCCGAGTAATAGTGTTCTGTGCTTATTAGTGTCGATGAAAAACAAGATTTTGAATTTCGGAACAGCTTACCAAATTATTACTCTTTTTTTAATTTTAAATATGGAACGCGTACCGCCCCGCGCGCGGGCTATTTTCTGTTGTTTATACCTACACTCACAAGGCCGCACCTTTTTTTTCTTATTCTAATTTATGTAAAAAGTTTCGTATCCCTACTAAGTACCCAAAGAGGTTGGAAGAAAGTCATTCTCCTTCCTAGAGAAACTTTTTCTTTAAACGTCATTGCCAAATGTAGTACTATTTTTTTTTAATTTATTCCCGCCCTAAGGCCGGAAGCAATTACTATGAGTCTTTCCCGACCGAGGGCGGGAATCATAGCCCTGAATCTCTCTGTGATGGGAATCATCGCTTCCGACCCGGTACTCAGATCAAACATACACTACTTTCCGAGTATGAGATATGAAAATATATAATTAATAGGATAGCCTAAGTACTAAACAGTTCCCGAAACTATTAGACAGTGAAAACCATATCTAATTCCACACAAAACTGACGTAGGTACAGAAGGATGCAAGAAAAATATTATATTTGTAGGCACCCCTAAAGTTTGTTTTCATTATGACTTTTTTAAGGTTTGTTGATAATACATACTTTGTAAGTACTGATAGATTAGATAGATATTATTCTCTTTGTACTTAAACAGAATTGAGGACATACTGCAAAACTAACAAATATTTACAATACAATGGTGTGCATTGTGATTTGTGCAAATATGTGCACGATTATATAGGTATTTGACATTTCCTACCTGTTTGTAGGATTAGTAAATGATGTACATAACCATTATTATTGAATATTATAATGACCCACCCCTGGATCATTTATTTTGTTGCCTTCATCAAAAGAAACGGCAACACTAACTGAACATTACGATACTGATTTTGAGTGGTTTGGTCTTTCCATCGACATTTTTCTCAGCAGTATCTACTAAATATAATAATCATCCCCATATAAAATGTGTTATCTCATAAAGTATTGTAGTGTGTATTCCAAATTGTGACGCAAAGAACATTGATTTGGCAGCATGCAAAATGTATGTTGTTCATCTGTACATGGTAAAGAAATTAAATTTGATGTAACAATAGAAATTGGTTTAGATAAGTCACAGTCAACTCTTATATTTAAGTCACTATTATAAATAGTATGAAGGTAACATATTATGTAATCAAAATAAGTAGGTATAAACAAATACTGGAAAAGTAACATCAACCATTGAATAAAATAGTGTAGATAATAATAAAAAAATCACCTGGTAATTTTTTAGTACGAAATGATGCGTTTGTAATCATAGACTTGGACATGGTAACGGTTGTCGTAGCTGGCGACAATGCTACACTGATACCCATGGGGCCATCACATGGCTGGCCTGAAAATATACAAGAAGGGGTTTTATTTTTAGTGATTTGAAAAGCTTGTTCAACATTATAGGTATAATATACCTATAATATATATTTGCTTATTAGAATTTTAATGGCTTACCTGACGGGCTATTTTTCAAGGAGTTTATCACAGCACTAGTGACTAACATGACGTCAGCAAATAACTCGTATTGCGCCCTTGTGTTTATATCCTTTACAGCCTGCAGGGCTAATGTGTAGAACTCATTAAACATAGCAAAGTAAGCTCCCTCAATCATTTCTAATAAAAAATTTGATGAAACTGGTATTCTGGGCAGTTTAGCTATTTTTGAAGAGCTACTATTTTCATTTGTTGTATTATTATTTTTATAAAACCCCTGAGTTACTATTCTGCGAATAAAAAAAATCCTTTTTTATTAGTGATATCTAAATTTCAAAGCGCTCGTAGCCCTGCGGTGCAAGTGTGTTTGTAACGAACGCGGTTAGTCAGTGGATGGGTGACCGCCTAGTGGCATTGATACCACGAGCGAATCCGTGTTTTGGAAGGCACGTTAAATTGTTGGCTCCGGTTTTCGTTGAGTTTACGCACAATGAAAGTCGTTAAGCCATGTCAGATGCCCTGCGGTGGCTTGAAAGATTCTGACTGTTAGCTGGCCACGAGCTTAACACCATCTCACAATCAGCGGTGGGCTCGCGTCTGAGATTATAGCCTATACTTCTTCATGTGGAAGGGAAGACCCTTAGCTCAGCAGTAGACTGTTACGGGTTGATGATGAATGAATGATTAATTAAATCTAAAATTTTAACAGATTTTACATAAGACAATAGTAAGGTTACCTGGAGGATGCAATACAGAAATGTCTTAGCGCAAGTTTTGGTAATAAGCTGAGCTGACGGTTGTAAATGAACAACAGTGCTGCCATAACTTTGAGTCTGTTTTGTGCATTGATCACATCTACCTGCGGAAGTGGACCCCAGGTGACTAGCTTGGTATTACATTCTTCCCACCTTCGTAGAGCACTTTCTGTCAGGAACTGGGGTCCTAATGAGAGTGGCTGCAAAATTATGCTATAAGTTAATCAGGACGATATCTTTTATATATTTGTTGTGCAATCAAGGTGAAAATATAATAGTTACACATGTTCATTTTACCTCATGATAAATAGATGCTTGGGCTAAAGATGGAAGTCTAAAAGATACAACCTTGGGTTTACCACTTTCGTCCACTACTTCAAAGTTATATAAACCTGCAACATAAAACATTGAGTAAAACATTTTTAGTGCAATACCTACATAATTTTCATGTTTTATCATATTTTAAATATAAAATAATTACCAATGAGCAATGTCTCAATGCATCTGTATGTGTTTTTGTTGTTCTGAGCTACAGTGCTCAGGTAGCTATAAATTAGAGTCGGAACAAATTGCAATGTGAATCTCTGAAGTTCTGCCTCCTTAGATCTATAGAAACTAAATAACTGTGTGCAAACATTTTCTAATATCTGAAAATAATTTTTATTTCAATTAAAGTATCCTATTACTGTAGATGAGCAATTCTTGTATGTATGTCCATATATTTCGGGTATCTCAGAAACGACTAACGATTTTGATGAAGTTTTGTATACAGATATGTACAGTTTTACATTTTAATTTAAACTGCATAGTTGTATTTCCATCACAACTCATCAGGAGATGGCGACACTGGTGTTAGAACGAGCGAAGCTCGGTTTCCCAGTCAAGAGCACATGAAGCTTTACACTTGTAGTTCAAGTCTGACCCCTAAGGCGATTGTAATAAGAACGTTACAAAGTCCAATGTGTCAAGCTCCCCATGCTCTGAACTGTACCTACTATTGTATGTATACTGATAGTATTGCTCATTATAGAAGTAGTCTGGTTATTGTATGAGCATATATATTAAAACTAGCGGCCCGCCCCGGCTTCGTACGGGTGGACATTTATTTTTAAACATTTTGGCATACACTTAGACTAAATATATCTTTATGCAGTGCATAAGATAGGTTCTTATTTTTTTTCAAATAGCCTGTGCCCAGCCGCGTTGCCCGCGCGGAACCGGTTTATTCCTGTTTCAGTGGGAATTTCTAAAAATTCCTAATAAGACATATTATTATAAGACACCTTCATACCATATTTCAAGTTTTTGTGCTATCGATGGGGAGTAGTACATATTTCTCTTTTTACCCAGTTTTTAGGGTTCCGTACCGAAATGGTAAAACGGGATCCTATTACTAAGTCTCCCCTGTCCGTCCGTCTGTCTGTCCATCGGTCACCAGGCTGTATGTCATAAACCGAGATAGTTAGTTGAAATTTTCACAAATGATGTATTTGTTGCCGCTATACCAACAAATACTAAAAAAACAGAATAAAATAAATATTTAAGGGGCTCCCATACACCAAACGTAATTTTTTTGGCGTTTTTATGTTGATAGATAAAAAGAAACACACTTCTCCATACTAACTTCAACACCTACTTTCACTCCTTTAGGGGATGATTGTCGAAAATGATTTATTTTTAAAAGTATTTGTGTCAAGTTTGAAGTTGATAGACGTAAAAAACTCTCTCTCTATACAAACTCCAACCCCCTGTTTCACCCCCTTAGGGGATGATTTTCGAAAAATCCAGAAATACGTGTCTTGTTGTTTCTTTTGAGGAGTATTTTCACAAAGTTTCGAATTGATACACCCAAAAATGAAGGTTTTCCATACAAACTTCAACCCCTACTTACACCCCCTTGGAGGATGATTTTCGAATAGTATTTGTGCTAAGTTTAAAGTTGATACACGCAGAAATCACACTATCCCATACAAACTTAAACCCCTCTTTCACCCCCTTCAGGGTTGAATTTCGTAAAATTCCTTTCTTAGTGAGCATCTACACTATAAACCTAACCTACACACAAAATTTCATGTTTCTTATACTTATGAAAATTTCAGCGGTACATAGTGTAGATAGTTATTGATATAGATACCAAAACACATTTTTTTTTATTTGTCTGTCTGTGCACTCATCACGCAAAAACGACTAGAAGAATTTTGATGAAATTTGGTTTAGTGATAGCAGAGTAGCTGGCTCAACATCTACAGTACATTTCCCGGTAGAAAATGTCTCTTTTCAATCAAATTAAAAAAATGGTTAAAAATAGAAATATGTACTACTCCTAAACAACACAGAAACTTCAAATATGGAATGTTGGATGTAGGTGCCTTATTACATCGCAAGCAACCGCTACAAGGAGTGTTTTTGAAAATCCAATGGGAACGGCAATACACTGGATTCTCGCGAGCAACGCCGCTGGGCACCCACTTGTTATTGATAAAAACAAGAATTTATTTATTTTACACGAAAAGGAGGGTAATATTTTTAAAGTTCATGTATTTAATGTGTTCATGTTAATGTCATTTGAACATATATGACTATGTTTATACATATACAAAACTACTGTGTTTAACTTTAATATTTTTAATTTCCCACATGACCCAATGATAAAACAGCGGGAGGGAGAGTGCAGTGAGCGAGCAGGACCACAGATATAAAATCGATAAGTATAAGTGAGTAGATGAGGGTGGTGGCTCCGGTTGAATTATTTGGACTGCAGAGGGGCTTAAAAAAGGTTGGGGATTAATAGCTACAAAATATTTAATTTTGAATATTATCATAGTATACAGACCTAGAATGAGGCTCATCCCAAATTTTAATAAAATTCATCTATGGTTGTTTGCTAATTATTCTTCTAATTTCGACTAGGTAGTTAACTTAGATAAGTATCTGTATTTTCTAGCTAATAAAATAGAATAAAATCACTTTAATTCAGACAGGCTTCCTAATCTTTGAGTGTTAAACCAACAGGAGACATCATGCGCACTAGTTTCTTTGCAAAAAAGTCTGTCAATTTCAGCGGGGGGTCGAGGATATGCACACAAATAATGTTAACACAAACACATTTTTTGACAAAACAATTAAACACTAGCTTTAACTAGATGCACACAAATACACTCACAAATCCGAGCACTCCGTGAACTCAAAAAAACTAGTTGTTTATACCAGGTATGATTGTTGACCGACACTTTTTTTTGGCAGAGGGAAACGCCTATCAGTGGTGTCTCCGGTTGGTTTAATACTCAAAGTTCTTAATAGTTAGATGCATGCAACTCGGACTTTTTAAATTTTTAATAATGTATATTATTAAGAAACTACCTGTTCATATTGCTCATCCTTTGCATGATTGCTCCGTGACCCATCATATGTATCATCCTCTAGATAGAAGAGGTTAAATATGGAAGTTGCAATTTCATGATTGTGTTCATGTTCTGCTGCAAAACTTTTTATTTCATTCTCCTGTAGTGAAGCATATTCGCTTAACCATTCATTTATTAAATGTTTTAGATCTGCCATTTTATACTTTTATCTGAAATTAACATAAAATAGTGTTAATATTGTCTTAAGACTAGAACTTTTGGCCATAGTGTTTCATACCTTTCTCATCAAAATAAAACATTATACATTTCAATGAGTATGCTAAGTATTACATAGAATTACATTTGTCCATACCTACAAGGCATAAGTAAAATCATTTCGATATAATATTAATCAGGAAAATTTATAGAATATGAACCAAAAAATACCACATCCAGACGATAATGACCCACCCTTGCTATGCAATATACCGGCCAGCCCATAGATATAGGATAGGATGCAAAAGTTCTAAATTTAAGGGCCAGCCCTGCCTATTTATATTCGTTTCGACGAAGTACTCATGGGCCTTTGCTCCTCTTAGAGTATATTCCTCAAATGGAAGAATTAACTATATAGGTACACACAACTGTAGCACCCATACATAAACAGACATAAATTACTCATTTAGTTGTATTCTTGCAAATAAATGTTTTGACACTTAAGTACATACCAGCAAATATTTCCGATTTTTATGTTTTTTGAACACTGATAAAATTTAATTAGCGTAGCATTGGAAAAGATAAGGTGGTGAAGTGACTATGTACTATGTACATCCATATTAAATTTTATGTTTTAACTGGTGATCGGTTCCATTCCATACCTATCGATTTACTTACCTTACTTACACAGCCAAATACTTTCCTCAAGCAGCTGACCCAGACAACATGACATAACGGGCCATTTACACGAGGACAATCCACTAAGACTGCATACAAAAAAAACGTGAGGACAATGGAATGGATTGTTCTTAAGTTTTTTTTGTATGTGGATTGTCTTATGGGTAAAGGTACCAGTGGCTAGACTATGAAGGTAGTTTAATCCTTAAAGGGAGCAAATGCTACAAAGAAAGCTGGCAGTCCTATTGAGAGGCACCTCGAATAGTATTGTGTCCCTTTCTAGTATTGACATCATTGCTGTTCCAAATTCCCCCTAACATTTTCTTACTTACTTATATAAAATCTATGAAATGAAATAAAATGTACTTTTTAAAATGAATATACTGTTTTTTTTAAACATGTTTCCTGGTTAAAAATATCTGTTTAATATGAAACTGTTAAAATTAAAGTTAAAAATTATTCCAAATTTAGGGTTACGATATTTTACCTACCCCCTCGGGGATAAAAGGCGTGAGACTATTTATTTTTATTTTATTTTTTATTTATTTTTATTTTACCTACGATGGCAAGATCAACCATTGACATTTGTTCAACGTCAACGGGTGACCATATTGACCATGACATTTGTAGACATTCTTTACAATATAGGTAGGGTAGGTTTTTAGGTAGATCAGACTTATTGTCCGACTTATATTATAGGAATAGGAATTGATAACTTTCATCAGCGTCAAACACTTTACATTTATTTTCAAGTACAAGGAAAGTAAACAATACAAAAATACAAGAATACAAAAGTCCCAAAGTCAAAAAGTCCCAAAGTGTAAAAGTACAAAAGTCTCAAAGTACAAAAGTCCCAAAGTAAAAAAGTCCAAAAGTCCCAAAGTCCAAAAGTCCCAATGTCCCAAAGTACTAAAAGTGCACGTCACGTCACATTTCAAAATCTAATATATTTCTTATTTTTTTTGCAAATTTCTGATTTGTTGTTAATTTTGTTAAAAACAATTTTAATGGAAATAAAACTAATTACGGAACTGCTGCTTTAATCCAATGTCTAGTTGTAAAATTGCAATTTAAGTGACATCACGCTAGAGAGGGGGTGGTCTCACAACTGTGACCAGTTGTGACAAGGACGGGGGGAGGGTCAAAAAATCATAAAATTTGTGTGACGTAATTTATGGAGTGTCCCATATTAGTGTAGATGACAAACAAGATATTGAATTTTGGAACAGCTTACAGTGTCCCTTTAAGGTATGTAGTAGTCTTTTTTAAATGTTTACAACCAAACAAAACACTTCAATGCTGCGGGGTATTTTATAGTTGTTTATACCTACAATCACAAGGTCACGCCTTTTTTTCTTATTTTAATCGATGTAAAAAGTTAAGGCAATGTACTACTTTTCCGAATGTAGTCCATTTTTTTAAAATAAATCCAGGAGGGATTGCTTTAAATTTATTTAGGGAGGGAAGCAATTACCACGAGTCTTTTCCTCCCTCGATCGGGAATCACATAGTAGTAGTCTCACTTTAAAATTTCAACCCTTCTTAGCTTCGAAATTCTACTATTACTATAAACGCGAAAGTTTGTGAGTATGGATGTTTATATGGATGGATGAACGTATATTGATTAAACTTATAGATATATAGCTTTCACATCAGAATAACACATAGTCTATATTTTATTCCCATATTCCCATGGGAACGTGAACTACGCGGGTGAAACTGGGGGATGCTGCTAGTAAATAATATTTTAAAAATTCTTTATATTATTTGACCAATCTTTCAACAATCAATGTAAAATACCAAATTGTCCATGTTTCAAAAAAAATTGTGGTTGCACTATTAGAAAGGGACACAATACTATTCAAGGTACCTCTCAATAGAACTGCCAGCTGTCTTAGTAGCACTTGCTCCCTTTATGGAATATACTACCTTCATGGGCTAGACATCTTACAGAAAGTAGTTGCCAATGCTAATTTGTCCAATGCCCCAAAAATTCGGATTGAACTCCCCAAATTTAGAGACACAAATCCATTTGTATCTCTTTTGGGGATTCCCTACAAATATCCCTCAAAGGTTTTTATAAGAAATGAAACTATATTAAAAGCGCAGACCTGCTCCGGCGATGGGCTCACCACCATATATTGCGTTTAGGGGTCCAAAGAATATTTCGTGAAAAGTGGGTAAGTATATCCAGAAATGGAATACCTCTGCCTACCCCGTCGGGGCTAAAAGGCGTGAGATTATTTATTTTTTATTTATAAACCATATTCGATTATTTAGATTGTATGTATTATTTATTTTTCATTATTTTTGTCAAGGGATTTGGTTCGAAGGGTTGAACTTGACACTGGCCGCCCAGTTTGTGAGCATGTGGACCTCCGTGCCACCTCGTAATTCTTTTCTAGAACCACCTAGAAGTATTGTGACGGTGATGTGACTTTTTATTTTTCCTAACATTTTGATTGTGACGGCTTCCCCGCAGTTCCGAATTCCGGTTGTTATAAATCAAAATATTGCTGCGAGTGAATATAATGTACGACTGAAAGGTCTCGGCAAACCATCGATTAAGAACGTCTATTGCATGAAAGAGAGTGCGCATGCTATTTGTTCGTGAAATTGAAAAGGATAGCGATATACTCATATTTTAAATAGTTATTCATATCCTGGACTGAAATCTCTAAGCCGACCCACCCACTCGCGATGATATCATTTTTATACATATAAAATTTGGTATACTTAAAATACTTTTTAATTCTATATAATAATAATAATAATAATCTTTATTTCAGGCAATATTTACATTAGTAGATCTTAAATAACGTAAACAGAGGCCCATATTATATATACCTTAAATCTAACATACATAAAAAATAAATAACTAAACTATTTTATATAATTAAATACTTATATATAATTAAAATTATATATAATTAAATACTTTTTAATATCGTCTTCTATCCCTTTTCTTTTTTTGAGGCATAACAAAGACAGGACTAAACTAAAATAAGTTTAGTTGGTGTAAAGCAGAATCAAACCCAATATTCATTTCTCTGACCAACCTAACTATAGTCTATTTCACACCAAATGGGTTCGATGACAATTCACATTTTTCCTTTTTACGCATACAACTTTCTCGTAAGAAAAATAGATGGTTCCAAAAATAATGAATAATTTATTATTATGTCATTGCTAAAATACAATAATTATTGTCGCCTCTAAAATTCTAAATTAAAATCTCAGACTATAAATCAAGAAAAATATGAAAAAATATAGATAAATAAGATATCCTAAAAATATGTATTGGTTGAACTTTTACTCATAGGGATTGACACAACTTAATCTACAATATATCGATGAATCGAAGCTTTTTGGCGGGAATCCGAAAAAAGGTGAAATGTTTTTCATTTTGTTGAATCTTTTGGGCTTAAAATAGTAGTAGTGTATTAAGTGGCAGGGGTCTGTGAAAGTGTGCAATGATTTGTAGATTCGATAGATTATTTTCGTATTGCATCACAAAGTCGATGAATTTTTTTTATTTTACCATGTTTTTCCCTTATTTATAACCTGTGAAATTTAAACATATTCAATAAAAAGTAAACTTGAAAAATCATTCTATCAATAAAGAATAAAATCGATTCCATTTCCTTTACAAACTTACTCGAAACTTTGGAAAAATCGATTGGAGTTCATTGGGACACATCACTTCAATTGTCAACAGTGAACTGTCACCGAACCCATTTGGTGTGAAATAGACTATAAACAGTGTGTAAACTAGCCATAAGCATTTTTTCGGACTTGGCAATACTGTGTGTCATTGCCACGTCGCAGCAGAGAACTAAAAACGTCAACGTCAAAATTTGTTGCAGTTGCTGGAAGACTTCTGTCAAAAGTTGGTTGAATTGCATATTTTTTATATTTCTACAATTTATCAATGGGTTCTTCCCATAGCGCTGAGGTCCCGGGAGGTGGTTCCGAAGGATATCATGTTTTACGGGTATGAATGACTTCGTAAGTTTATACTTTTCGACTTATTCAAGTTAACAACTCGGTGTAAGTAACACGTCAATATTTTGTTTCTCAGGTTCAGGATGGTTCCCCGGGACAAAAAGCTAATTTGGAAGCATTTTTTGATTTCATAGTGGCTATAGAAAATATAAGACTAGATCAAGATAATGATACTTTGAAAGAACTGCTGAAGAAGAATGTTGACAAAACAATAAAAATGCTGGTGTACAGCAGCAAAACTCAGTCAGTTCGCGAAGTCATGATTACCCCTAGCGCTAACTGGGGCGGTCAGGGCCTACTGGGTGTCAGTATTAGGTTTTGTTCCTTTGAAGGTGCCAATGAGAATGTTTGGCATGTTTTGGTATGTAACATTTTACTCACAGAACTATTGACTCAACTAATTTTAGACTAAATCGAAATCTTAAATAATGTTTACAGGAGGTCCATCCATCATCACCTGCAGAAATGGCCGGGTTACGACCTTTCTCCGATTATATAATTGGAGCAGATTCAATAATGCATGAGAGTGAGGATCTTTTCACTCTGATAGAGGCACATGAAGGCAGGGCATTAAAGCTTTATGTGTATAATATAAATGATGACACATGCCGTGAAGTTCACATAACCCCAAATCATGCTTGGGGTGGAGAAGGCAGCCTAGGGTGTGGTATTGGTTATGGATATCTGCATAGAATTCCAATTCGTAACAGTCACACTGTACCTACACACGTACCATATACACTTACAACAACGGTAAGTCAAATTCGACATGGTTCTGCTGTAATTTTTTTTAATTAATAAATATGTAAACCAAATATAGTTACAAGTAGAAATGGAAAAAATAAGATAACAGTTCTTGTTTATTGCATAATTTTGTTAATGCATGCGAACAATTAATAGAGAAATGCAATGAATATTAACCACTTTATAAAGCATTTGTTGACTATTCCAAATATTTAATATGTGACAGTTTCAAATTGCTTGTAATAGATTTTTTTTTGCACCTATTTTCTTATAAAAATGCCTTTGTGATGGATTTTTATGCAATAACTACACCTAACAAGAAACTTTTTAAATAAGAATAATATTATAAATTTTCTTACTACCATGTTTGTTTAAAACACATAATATTTTATTATATTTCAGTTACCATCACAATCACCAAACATGCAGCAACATACCAATTTAGCTACTGGCATACAAAATATAAACCTTAATGATGACAAAACTCCACTAATGGCCTCCCAGATGCCAAATGTTCAAGTAGAGAGTACTCAGAATACTCCCCCTCCATTCTTGTCTGGAGTGCCGATGGTTAATCCTGGAGGATTCAATGCTCCAAACTCAGTGTCACAACTGCCTCAGCAGCTACCGCAAGGACCATCTCAAGCTCCTTCTGTCCAGCAACCAAAGTCTCAAACACAATTGGTTGTGTCTAATATGGCTACTTATTCTAGCAGTAAGTATACAAATTAAACTGTTAAAACTTGTCAATAAATTAGAATAATTTTATTGTAAAATGAGCCAATAAGCTTAATTTAGTTTTAGGTATTTAAAAAAAATAACCTTTGACATAAATGTGATGATTATGAACCTGCATGCTAGCATAGATTTTACAGAATTAGTGCAGAAATGAGGCTTTGTCTTTAAATTTGTTGTGATTTTTAAGAAATTGATTGGCTGATGTAAAATTTATTTACATTATAATTATTAAAAACTGAGAGAATCTTTTAAAGACTTTGTGGCCTTCTTTGTATAAGATTGAATAAAATGCTAAACCTTCTTTTTCAGATTTAGCAGACACAACTCTTACTAACCTGGGGAGCATACCTTCAGTTTCGAGTATGCAGCCGCCTGCACCGCTACCAAATTTGCCCGGTATTCCAATGAATCAACCCCAACCATACATACCCATGATGCCCAACTATATCCAGTCACAAGTACCGCCGCCGGCTCCATATCCCCAAAGCACCTCAAATCTAGTTCCCACTTTTGACATGAGCAGTTTTACGCAATCCCCCATTAACTCCCCACCAATAGCCACGGGTCTTCCGGTTGTCACCCCAGTCTCGTTACCTGGTATGCCAGCTATAACGGTCAGCGCCACGTTGCCTGTCTCGACTATGCAAGAAATACATCATCAACAGTCTCTACAGCAGCAAGATTTACTATCGTGAATGTTTGAGGTTTTACATCTTATTAATATTATTAAGCACAGAATTATTATATTTGCGCGTATTTGTGTTGTTCTAAAAAAAAATGTTAAAATTATCTATGTAGATACAATAATTCGGATAGAAGGCAGATGAATGTGTGTTGTACAGTGTACAGTCAAGAGCAAGTCAAGCTTGACACTACCAGTTTAAGCTGAGCTCTAATTTGTACTGCGCGCCATAGAATACAGGGCCGGGTCAAAGTCCAAAGTGTCAAGCTTAGCGTGCTCTTGACTGTACATCCATCTTATTGATGCGTACGAAGATTATGTAGGTATGATTGTGAGAAATGAAATTTCAAAAATTGTGTTGATAAAATCTTTATCTGCCTTCATGATAATTTATTTAAGTATACATTATAAAATGGTAAATAAAAATTACATTAAACATCACATAATATTTTCATTTGCAAGTTATTATAATTATTATCTAAATTTAATACTAACATCAAATAATATGATGATTAATACCTGTACAATAATAGTATGTAGGTAACTAAATATAAATAAGTTGGGATTTAGGTGCCCCGACGGTTTTCAATTATGATTACAATTTTTATAAGTACCTACTAAAAAGGCCCAGCAGAGAGGGTCAATGTTTTACAAACACCATACGCACCATACACATACAAAATGATATCTAAGTACGACGCTGCATAAATGGCAATATGGAATAATAAGTTAGGTACATACTTATGTAGTATATTATTAAAATTTAATAGTCGGTCGTCATAACAAAACCTTAAAATCTTTGGATTTGGCTGTTAAAAGAATGCAAATGCAGCCTTAAAAGCTAGTATGCTGGTTGGAGTCCTCGAGAGAAGGTTTTTCTGACTCTAGCCTGAGAGCGAGGTTGTCCTGGCCCTGATAATTCGGGTCGGGTCCATCGCCTCTGTAAAACGTGCCGCCCGCCATCTCGGAGAGCCGTCGCCGTCTTCGCGTGTCCTTGTCGTCAGCAATGCCTGGCGGCCGCATGCTGGAACTGCGCCGTCGCTCCGAGCCCAATCTCGTTGGTACACGTAGTATTTTCTAACAAAAGAGTCAAAAGATTATGGAATTTACACGGTTCGCTAACATAGATTCCTACTACTATTATAATATTAGTACAAGTGTCGCTAAGGCCATCTGCCGGCAAAGGACCGTATATAATGTACAAGGTGACTTTTTTTACCGTCTGGAAAAAAATGTGGTGTGATAGGTAAGTGTATTAGATTCATTTGGCATTGTTACCTAAAAAAAAAATTTTTTTTTTATTAATCTCGTGTATAACTTCGGCTCTAGATACCTTATACGTCATATTTTTTTCCAGACGGTAAAAAAAATCATCCAGTATATATATTTTTGTATAGGTGGACCACGGGCAAGACGGGGTTTTTAGAGGAAATACAACTAGGGGATGCGATAAGATAAGCTAAAGTTCTCGTCAACGGAGCGGAGTCGAGAGTAACAGCGAATCATGAAAGTTGCAGAAGTAAAAACACGTAGTAAATTTATCGTTTAGAGATGCTGTGATGGTCGGCGAAGTCTCCTGTCTCACCTTTAACCTATTAGGCAGAGAGTTGAGCAAGGTGACGACGGGAGGTGAGATGAGGTCGATGGGCACTAGGGCCGGGTCAGTTGCCCCGGTGATGACAGATACGACGAGCCCCGCTAGCAGCGTCGCTGCGCACCCCAGGCCTGAGTACCAAAGGTATGATACGCGAAACAGCCAGAAGACCGCTTCGTCTTTATTTTCCCTGTAAATAACAATAAATTCAGGAACACAGCTGCGGCACTTGGGGTTATTGCAATATTTATCGAAGGATTTCTGCATCATCGTTTGTCACATTGTTAAGAGAAACAAACTGGGAATTCTAGTATGTACTCTAAGTAGGTAACTGTTATGTATGGTGAACTGATAACAATTTAAAATTTGTGTGTACCTAATTGCTATCTCCACACGCCGCGAGTATACCGACCGATAGGTACATCGCCGGCGTACATCCATACATACACATATTATGTACATTCGTATATTTTTATAGGTAGGTACGTAGAATTCTATATAATGCATCTATAGGCAAACTGTGCAATAAATAATATTTTATAACACATTTGCTCGTAAAAGGTCTCTTATTTCATTCTATGGGAGATAAAATATAATAAATAAACATTTAATTATTTTATTTAACTAATTTTGAGAACCATTTCTCTGTAAAAAAACACAAAAATATTAATTTTCTTTATTAGTAAAGTAATAGGTACTTACTGGCTGTTTTTTATGCCTTTGCCTAAAAATAAATGCGCATCGCTAATTTGTTGCATTGTTTTTATTCGTTTATGAAAGTCCGGGTTTTATTTATTTCCTGCGCTTTGATAATTACACATTATACTTACAATACCTACCTGAACTTTTTAGATAAATACCTATTCTATAGAATGCCAGTTTTTACAGATTACCGATAACATAATTATGAATAGGTATTAACCACAGACCTGAATCTTACAGGTAGGTATTAACCAGGGTTGTCTTACATGGGATTAATAGACATTTGTAAAGTGAGATTGAGTGAAGCCGGGCAGTCCTTAATAGATCCCGGCAGACGCTGCATCGGTACTTGCGCCAACTGAGCACCTCCTCCAGCTGCCAAGACCAGTACTAAGCCAAATACTCCTCCGGCTACAGCACCCTGAAATAAAAAATATTTCAGGTCAGGCAAAAAAGTTTTTCCAAAAACTTATGACGAATCAATGTATGGTTACTACATACCTACTTAATATGTGCTTATGTGTTTAGAATTCTGTATTTGAATTCTGTATTCTGTATATGATAATTTGCTCAAGTACTTAGGTAGGTACCTACCTACAACAAGAAAGTAGGTAATCTATCAGACATGAATGTTATTTTATTTCCTTGTAAAAGTTAAATCGATTTCTATAAATGAGGTATAATTGAAATCTTCATTTACTTACCTACATTATAGGTACCTACCGAGTATCATAGGTTATATACCTAGGTACTTAAATCTAATCTTGGGTAAGAAGCATTATGCTAAGCACAAAATTAAAACCATCTAGCAAACCAAAAACCACGGAAACAAAAACCAATCACTAAAGTGTGAAAGATCACCTTTGCGTTAGCCCAGGGGAAGAGCATGCCGAGTGTGAAGAGCCCAAGCGAGACTCCACCGGCCATTCCGTTGAAGGAAAGAGCTAGTTGGAGAACGGGTCCCAATCTTTCTACCAGGAACACCAGCCCGAATGACAGAGCGCCGCAACCCAGGCACACCCATCGTGCTATCTTCACAAGCAAAAAAATGTTACCAGTAGGTAAATTACTGAATTTTCAAAAATAACTTTTGTCTTAACCTACCTAGAACAGTGATGTGGTTGGTATGCCCGCCTCTCATGCGTGAGGCTCGGGCGTTAGTACAAATGAGTAAGAGTTTTTCAAAAACATGTTTATCAAAAGCTCGTCGGTTAAAGGAAAACATAGTGTGGAAACCGCAGGTCCCAGAATTTTCGAAGGCATGTGTAACAGCAAAGCCGGCCCGGCGATGGGATCACTACCTGTCACGTCTAGGGGGCCAAAAATATACTGTTGAAAAGTGGGTATCCAGTAATGGTATACCTCTGTGGTCCCCTTCGGTATGGAGGCGTAATGAAAATACTAAGTAGATATTATTATTAATTGATAATTTTCCTCTTTTCCTTTATTATGGTTAACGCTTAGAGAGGCGGGAAAAGTGGTTGCGATCCGGGGCGAGAATATTATGTCGAGTTTGTATGCAATCTACCCACTGGCGGACTAAGGTAGGGGCGGTCGGCGCTCCAAATTTAACGAAAAGTTCTCTTAATCAAATCCTAAACAAGATAAAAGGCAGTTGGGTTTTGGTTGGGGGCACCATCGATACAAATACGATTAAGGGTCACAGCACACATATCAACTCGGAAAGGGATCGGCACCGTATCGCCTTTCGCCTCGCCGTCAACCAGGCGTCAACCTAACGTATGCATGTAACCAAAGCGTAGCAGCGGCTCCTGTACGTCAACTCGGCTACGGCTAGGCGTCACCGCGCTTACGCCTCGCCGACCGCTGGCTGACCGGGTTGGCACCAAATCAATTTAAATCCAAACGTTGAGTGTTCAATAAAAAATTCAATAAAACTTACGCGCAATACGAAAGGAAGTTGCCTTGCGAATGGCGGGCGGCGGCACGGTCGGCAGGCAAGTCGCGGGAGGGGACACGGTCAAGGGTGGACGAAGAGCCGTGAGCTCGCGTACGGAGAGACGTAAGCGGGGGGACAGCGAGCCGTAAGGCCGGGAACTGCAAGTTGACCACTCACCGCATCGCGGTTCGGAGCCTGTTCCGAGGCGAGGCGATGACGTTACGTTTCCAATTAGTGTGCGTTGCAGTAGGGAGTTTCATACAAACAATACTGAACGGCTCGAGGCGATACGGTGACGATCCCTTTCCGAGTTGATAAGTGTGCTGTGACCTTAAAGCTACGCTACATTTGGAGGGCCCCAGGACCAGAGACTCCAAACCCAAAAGTTCTAACCGGGGGGGCCTCATTCAGTTTTTCCGCCCCGGGCCTCCAACAAGCTTAGTCCGCCACTGAACCTACCTATCCAACAGTAAGCAGGGGGGCGCACCACGTGGATCGCTACCGCTTTTTCACCTTTCCCTCTTTACCGCCCGTATGTAGGTACAGTCAAGAGCAAGTCAAGCTTTACACAACCAGTTTAAGCTGAGCTCTGATTTATACGGCGCGCCATAGAATACAGGGCCGGTTCAAAGTCCAAAGTGTCAAGCTCAGCGTGCTCTTGATTGTACTTTGACCTTTAAATAATGGTTATTTGTAGGTACCTTCTGTGGTAAAGTAGTACTTAGGTAAGTACATAATATGGGATTTTTAATGCATAGAAGACTTACTGTTGCTCCTTTATTTTCAGGTAATGTTATACCCAATAGTCCAGTTGCTAGATCTTGACAAGCTACGGCTGCCAACGAGTTCAGTGCAGTAGCTACAGTTCTAAAAACATTAACAACAGCGTATTAAAAAAACATCTAAGTCGGTTTAACTAGGTAGGTACCTAGGTATTTCATCTTTTTTCTTTCGGCTTGCTTAAAAGTGGTGTTCTAAAATTTTCTTAGGAGACAACATTAAGAAATTTATAAAACAAGACAGCACTTTAATAGTACATTATGATATAAGTGCGGTAGGTTGAAAATTACAGCCAAGGCGATATTGCTAGCCCGAGCCGTAGGCGAGGGTTACAAGTAAGCAGAGGCTGTAATTATCAAAGCGCACGTATGTCATACGACGTTTTATAACACATTTGCGAGGAAATAAAATAAAACTCCGACTATGGTAAACGAATAAAAACAATACAGCGTTAAGAAAAAGCGCGCGGCGCGCATCATAATTTTTTTTTAGGCAAAGGCACAAAAAACAGCCAGTATTACTAATAAAGTAAATTAATATTTTTGTGTTTTTGTTGCAGATTAATTGGTTGTAATTTACTGTTAAAATTAATTAAATCAAATAATTATGTACATAAATATTTCTTTATTATATTTTATCTTCCAAAGTTAATTTAAATCATAAAATGTTGACAACTTTTTTGACATAAAAACTCTTTGCTGAGATTTTAAAGAGTACCGTTCGTTTTAAGACGGAGCATCTTGATAAACCGTGCGTTTTACTTTACACTTACCGCACTTGGGCGTAATGAGATACAATACGATATTGAAATTGGAGAAATAAGACACCTTTTACGAGCAAATGTGTTATAAAATATGTTGGCCCGTCTAAGGATTTATTGTCGCTAAAGTAATAGAATTGTTTTAAAAGAAAACCTTTAAAATACTATTTTGTCGGGCTGCTAGGCATGGTAATTTTTATAAGCTTTTTCATTCCTACAGATAAAATTGTTGACTTGTGCATAGGGAATCCAATCCCGCAAACGCGGGATCCCGCATTTGCGGGATCCCGCACCTTTTTCGCGGGATCAAAAATGCGGGATTTAGAAAAAGAGCTCAGACGACGTTTTAATTACTTTTAATACTTAGAACAGCCTCATTAATAAGTGATTTAACTACTTTCCCATGGAGATCGAGCGTGACTTGACATTTGAATGGAAAACACTTTTTGGAAAAATTATAAATGTTTTTTCGTGCCTCTAAAACTAAAAAATATGTTCAATTGTCAATACAAATCTAAAATATAAAAGGTTTAAAATTGTATTAAGTGTATCGTTTCTTAAAAGTAGCTGATTATTTTTACCTTTAAAGCATAATTGATTTCAATTGCTGATTAGTAATTAATAATAACTGTACTTATTAATAATAATGATAATAAAAATAAAAGGCGTGAGCATATTATGTATGTATACAGGGAATCCAATTTAGCATCAATATCGTGGTCCCGCAGGCCTGCGGGATTAAGGTCATCAATCCGGGACTTGCGGGATTGAGATTTTTCTAAATATTCTTTTGTTTTGAGTAATTATTTAAAAATAATTGAAATAGAGATAAGTAAATTTTAATTTTTAATATAATTATTATAAGGTAACAGGTAGAGTTATTACTAATTACTAAACAACAATTGAATTTAACTATGCTTCAAAAGTAAAAATATCAGTTTCTTTTAAGAAACGATATACTTAATACAATTTTCAACCTTTTGTCTTTTAGATTTGTATAGATAATAGAAAATATTTTTTAATTTTAGAGGCATGAAAAAACAGTTTTATTTAAATACTTTCGAAGAAATTATTTAATGATAAAGTATTCCCATGCCGTGGGGGAATACCTAGTCATAGCTCTAGTATTTCAACTAACAATTCGTCAAGAATCGCGCGGTTACACAACAATAACAACAATTAAAAATCAATTGTGTCTACGATTCTTGGTTTGAGGGGTTTACGTTCCGTTCTGAAACAGGATTAACACAACTTAAAATTAAAAATGTACCTATATATTTTTTGTAAATTAAAAACTATTTTTTTTTCATTCAAATGCGAGCTCATTGGTAAAGTTTCTAAAACACTTATTAATGAGACTGTACTGGTTCTTAAATAAAACTAATCAGAACGTCGTCTGAGCTCATTTATGTTATTTTCAATCCCGCAAACGTGCGGGATCCCGTACGAGTAATCCCGAATTTTAGATAATGCAAAATAGGTGGCGGGATCCCGCAAGTTCGAGATCCCGCGTTTGTGGGATTGGATTCCCTATACCACATACCTATAAAACCAATATACCAACAATGTTTTCACTGACAAGTAGGCCGTTTCAACCAACATAGGGGCACGCTGCCCCAATGATTGACAATCAAGAAAGTGCTGAGTCATTCCTTCTGCGCACACCGAATGATAAGCACGAATATCTGTCACATTGATTATTTTTAAAACACCTTCAAATATGCCTTCATGTGCAGTTTTATGGTGCAAAAGTCGAACTGGTGGTCCTAACTAGTCTACCACACCAGTATCTTACTTCTGGTAAGTGTTTAAATATGTTAATTTCATTTATAAATAAATTGTTGTTTCTGAAAAAATGGCTGATAGTGATGTACCAATATTGATTTAAAAATTATCAACAATGAAAAAAAAAAATACTACCGAAAATGTTGTTACTTTTTTAGATATAGTTCTGTAAGATAAAAAACATGTTTCTGTTATTTAATTTTAACCTGTTTATCTAATTATATATATATATATATATATATATATATATATATATATATATATATATATATATATATATACACACACCGGCACAATTAGCGGAACAGAAAAAAAAGGGAGTATTTACGCATTTTTGCGTGTTACTGGCCGGCTAAACAAGCTTTTTTTAAATTTGGGTTTTAATTTAAAAATGGAATACTAAGCGACTGCCCTTTTTTTCATTCTTTTGTTTTAATTTTCATTGATTCATTTTTTCCACCGCTTGTCCGTTTTTAGAAGGTTCGTGAATTCCATTTGAAAAGCTTTGAATTGCAGTTTTTGAGGCTTTTGAGTTTTTTCGCATATTGATAATTTACGAGCATCTAATTATGCCTGATTTAACGCCATCAGAAATCATTAGGGCAGATCAAATGAGGAGAAATGGTCAAACCTACAGATCGATTGCCAGAAGCCTTCGTCGATCGTTATCAACGATTTATCGTAGCATCCAACGATACAGATTGACGAATGCTCTAGTGAGAAGGAGAGGACAAGGCCGGAAAAGGTGTACTTCAAGGAGGGATGACCGTTTTCTCCAACTTCAAGTCCGACGGAACACGAGACTAACGGCGGTGCAGGCTCGAAATTTACTGGAAGAGGTACGAGCAGTAAGGATGAGTGAGCGGACAGTTCGTAGAAGATTCGAAGAAGTGGGTATAGGCTCGTATGTGCCCGCCAAAGCCCCAAAACTTGAGAGACATCATCGCACAAACCGTCTACACTTTGGTCGTGAACATCGTGATTGGGACTTCGACGACTGGGGACAGGTTCTTTTTACTGATGAATGCAGAGTTATGTTAAATCAAATTGATGGAAGGCAGCGAGTATGGAGACGCAAAGGAGAACGGTATATCCAGTCTAATTTTGAAAATACAGTTGCATATGGCGGCGGTTCAATTATGGTCTGGGGAGGAATATGTTTAGGAGCTCGTACGGAGTTAGTAGTGGTCGATGGCGGGAATCTGAATGCTGATCGGTATATCAGGGAGATTTTAGAAGAACATGTTGTGCCATTTGCCCCCTTTATTGGTAACAACTTCATTCTAATGCAGGATAATGCTCGGGCTCACAGTGCTCGCACAGTACAGACATACCTAAACCATGTTGGTATAACGGTGATGGAGTGGCCAGCACGGTCCCCCGATATGAACCCTATAGAACACGTCTGGGACTTGCTAAAGAGGAGTGTAAAGTCAAGAATGCCCCCTCCCAATAATCTCAACGAGTTGCGAAACGCATTACTTGAAGAATGGCAGAGGTTGCCCCAAGAAACCATTGATAACATCATCCGCAGCATGCCCAGACGGATGGAAACCCTCATCAGAGCACGAGGAGGAAACACTCGATATTGAACAGTCATTGAAATTGTTGTTAAACTTTGGAAAATCTTGAATTTTCTGCTGTTTCTCTATAATTAAAAATCGAAGAAAAATGCATTTTGTTTAATTTAATTTTTATTTTTATAAAATTTTAAGTATGGTGTTACAAATGAATGTCAAAACATGTTAATTTAATTGTTGTTTCATTTTAAATAATATATTGTTTAAAAATTACATTCATTGTTCTAAATTCCCTCTTTTTTCTCCTTTTTTTTTCTGTTCCGCTAATTGTGCCGGTGTGTGTATATATATATATATATATATATATATATATATATATATATATATATAAATTCTAGAAAAAAATATTTAGGTTATTAATATTTCATTTGGTTTTCGCTAAATTTGCTAACTTATTTAAAATATATTGATTAAATAAATATTGTTTTCAGTTTTCCCAAGGATCCAGTTTTAAAAAGAATATGGGTTGCGGCAACAAGAAGGCCTGAAAGCTGGATTCCAACAAAATTTTCAAGGATTTGTTCGAAACACTTTGAAAGCAGTCTTATTATTAAATTTAAAAAGAAATCTTTATTAGCTGAGACGGCGAGACCAATTTTATGTCTTCCCGATCCAAACTGTGTGGTAAAAGCTGCTTGAATATTAATTAAAATATCTATTAATTTGCTTAAATTAGTTTAGCAGTAGGTACCTAGTTTATTATTTAAAAAAATCCATTCTTTTATTTCAGAATTTCCAAAACACATGTTCTCAATCTGTTATTACAAACATAAATGAAACTACGGTAAATATATATGAAATCCCATGCTCTTAATCGTATTTTCTTTGGTTCATAACATTACCATAAAGGCGTGAGATTATACTTATACTTATACTTATACCATATTATTTCTTTGCTTTAGGAACCGCCACAAATGTCACATTTGCCTACTACGCCTACTATGTAGTAGTAATTATTATATCTGTGCCTCATGTATTCGTATGAACAATCTTTAAAAATAATTTATTTTAATTTTTACACTACTCTCCACTGCTACTGCATTCATAACGTGAATAATACCATAAGTACTCGTAGAAATAATGCTTTATTTTTTGTTTTGGTTTATGATTAAAAACTCAGTTGAATACATTATTAAATGGTTTTATTTATACATTTTCTTTGCATAAAAAAGTAACACAGTTGAGTGTCAAAATTATTTAATGTTTTGCAAAATAAACACAAAAATGAATATTTCCTTTGCTTTAGTTAAATTTATCGAATCCTAGTTCATTACTTGTCCCATCACTAAATCATAATGACAACAAATGTTGACAAATGTCTAATTAGACAGTTGACAAATATATCTTATATCGCACACCGAGATCTAAAGGGAGCTAACTCAAAAATCGAATATTTTGAGTTATGCACACCATCGAATTCCTTGTCCGAATACCTATCGACCAATAAAACAGATTTAAAAGTATGTCCAATACTCAACGTTAGATGGCAGTAAGTTTCCCTTTTGTTGAACAAGCGAGCCCCAATCCCCTCCTACCAAAACAGGGACATCTTTAGTTGTAATCAGAATAACAACTGGATTAGGCGTGCCCGTGCAGTATTATTTTGAGTTGTCGACTTTTAGATGGTTAGTTGCTGAGTAAATGAATACACATTTTGAGTTGAACCCGTATTGCTGACGGCGTAAGAAAATTTTTAATTTTTATTTTGAGTTGTCACCATATTGTTGAAACATTTTTTGAATTTGTAGTTGACTCTGTTTTGTTGAGTCATATTTTAAACTCTTATATTTCTTTAAAAACCAATTAAAATTGAACTTTTTTGCTATTGGCAATTGGAATCTTTCCATCTTAGTATAGTTTTATTATCATACTGGAATTTACTGAGTTTGTTTCCTTTTTTTTTTTTTAATTTGAGTTAGATCTTTTTAGATGGATTCCGCCAAATATAATTTTACAACATCGCTAATGAGATCGAAGATGTTATATTGATGGCTTTTTAAATCGATTTAGCGCATGTGAGCCTATAAATAAGTAAAATAAACATTTACTAATTCAGGCAAACAGTGGTTTTTAGTAAATATGGTAGAAGAAAGGGACAAAGAAAACATCACTCCTCCTATAATTTTTACACAATATGCAACCCTGGAAGATGACTTTAAGATGTCATCAAGTGATGAAGTCTCATCTAAGGAAATTCGTGCCGTCTTATCAGTGGTTGATACTACATCTATTTACAGTCGGTTTACGGACGATAAATTTGCGTGATAACTTCATAAGAAAAGCTTTATGAAAAATTGCATACTGGAGTGGAAATGAGATAGATGCGTCACAAGCCGACCGCTCAGGTCGATCGTGCCTCTCTATCGCTTGTTCCGTGCTCGGCTAAGGCGGAACGTGACACTTTTTCGTGCGTGCAGCCGGCGTTCAACGATTTATAATACGTTATCACGTCAAAAACGTTCTTTTTCATTTCTCAGGGCGGAAAGCGGCAAATTTCGTTATTAAGTTGCTGTTTTCCGCCTCCGTCAAAAAGAAAAAAGTATACACACCTCAGGCAGTAAATAAGAAAGCCTTAGGTCACATGTTTCTAGAGAGAGGTAAACACGACCACCATCCAAACTGGGTCACTGGGTTTTTATTTCTAGGGTGTTTTCCTACAAATAAAAAATTACATTGGTTTATCTCAAAATTTTAAATGCTATTGAATTTTAACCGAACCATGAGCATAATTTTTTAGGTATGGTTTTTATTAAAATCGGGTACTTATGTACTAAGAATAAATAGAGAAAAGTCTGTATAAGTGAAATGCGATTTTTGATGTGCATTTTCAATTGTATTTCATAGAACGGAAGTTTCCTATATTTTTTATGTAATTCTAAAAATTTATAAAGAAAATGTATTTTTAGTAAACATTTTATAATTAAAAAGGGACTTATGAGACTGTCATTAGTGATTTTAAAAGTATTTTTAATGAATAATATTAATCGACTTCAGTACTACTAGTGTTCTCTTGCTAATTCACGATCCAATATACCTACTCCTTCTCCTGGTCACAGATCACTCTATCAATGGGACTAATTAAAAATAATACAAAATGCTTACATTTTTAAATTTATAGTGCTTTTTCAAAAGAGAGCCAACTCAAAATTAATCCACCAATACAGGCTCAACTTAAAATAATGCAACAAATAAACATACATTGTTCAAGCAACAGGGAAATAACACAAAAAATCCAATTATCAACCCCTAAAACATGATTAAAACACGAGATTCCTACAATATATTTATTCTAGCTGCGTATAAAAAGCATTATTCTATACAGGAAACTCCTGCAATGCACAGGGCCATAGTAATCAGTTTTTCGCCTTTTCTGAAAAAAGTGTTTTTTTGAGTTAATACCTCTTTAGATCTGGGTGTGCGATATTTGAATTTCGAAATTCACAAATTTCGTTCTGACCAATCATAGATGCAGTAGAACAACAGGTGAAGCTGTCATCTCTATATTGATCTCTTTTTCTCCTACTAAACTGCTAATCCTTTCATTTTAGTAGGTGGTTGTCAAAAAGCTGACCCAAGAGGTTTTCCTCAATTTGATAAACATTGTTGGTATATTCAAAGAGAAAACTTTTTTCTGACGTATGTGCCCTATACGTATGTATGTAAAAATAAAAAAAGACGTGTGGCACTCGGGGACTGCCGCGGTAAAGCTATTGCATAGCATTTTGTATCAACAAGACTGCCGAAAGAAACGGGTTGTTCCCAGTCCGCCGATCGGAACTCCGATTGGTAGGGACGAGTGGGAATATTTTTTCCCACTGCTCCGATTGTTTTTATGTTGTTTCAATAACCCCTTTTTTCGCCAAAAGTACAGTCACCAATAAAATAAAAATACTTATTTCTTTAAAGGTATGTAATATTATAATACTAAGGCTATTTATAAGTTAAGATGTCGTGATTCCCTAAGAGAACTGTTCAAAGAAATTAATATTTTAACAATGCCTTGTCAGTACATTTATGAAAACATTATACATGTGCGGAAAAACATATTACTTTGTACTAAAACTGTGACAGGCATAGGAAATTGTAATCTTAGGAATAAAAATAAATTAGAGCGACCTCAGTCACGATTGTAAAATTTATAATTCCTTTGTGGGGCTTTGCACACCTGAAACTGTGTTCGAAACTCATGTTAAAAATGTACTTTGTAAAATGGCGTATTACAAACTAGACGACTATATAAATGACAATGATGCTTGGAACAGATTTCCTCCAGCACAGCGCAATGCGATGGCAAAAAATAACGAAATTATGTAACCCAATTTAGTATTAAGTAACAATTGATTAAAAGAATATTGTGTTAAAGAGATTCTTGCCCCGTTTCTTCTTCTCAACCATACATGCTGAAGTGGTGGAGTTGAATTGACGTTCAATAAGTGGACTTGTAAGTTCCTACTTTGATTATAACATTTTGACTTAGACTAAACCTTGAATTATTGTATTATGAATAAAATTATTGTATTCAAAAATCAATTAAAAGCTTTTCTAATAAATAAGAGTTATTATGGTTATTATAATATTAAAGAATCTTTGAAGATAAATTGTAAAATATAAAGTCTTGGTTGGTCTGACTATTTCATTTCATTTCATTTGATTCGATTCGATTCGATTCGATTCGATTCGATTCGACTCGACTCGACTCGACTCGACTCGACTCGACTCGACTCGACTCGACTCCGACTCCGACTCCGACTCGACTTTCGACTTTCGACTTTCGACTTTCGACTTTCGACTTTCGACTTTCGACTTTCGACTTTCGACTTTCGACTTTCGACTTTCGACTTTCGACTTTCGACTTTCGACTTTCGACTTTCGACTTTCGACTTTCGACTTTCGACTTTCGACTTTCGACTTTCGACTTTCGACTTTCGACTTTCGACTTTCGACTTTCGACTTTCGACTTTCGACTTTCGACTTTCGACTTTCGACTTTCGACTTTCGACTTTCGACTTTCGACTTTCGACTTTCGACTTTCGACTTTCGACTTTCGACTTTCGACTTTCGACTTTCGACTTTCGACTTTCGACTTTCGACTTTCGACTTTCGACTTTCGACTTTCTACTTTCGACTTTCGACTTTCGACTTTCGACTTTCGACTTTCGACTTCGACTTCGACTTACTTTACTTTACTTTACTTTACTTTACTTCACTTTATTTTATTTTATACAATGCACGGCCTTTAAGCCACACCTCCGTGCCCGTCGGAGTGGGGAGAGCGTGAGGTTTTTTCGTTACGGAATTTCTGGATTCGGTCCCCGCGCTCAAGGCCCGCGATAGAAGCTATGCAAAAGCTTAAAAATGTACTTGTCTTTATTTCAACTATCTTTAAAGAACTACTCAAAACAAAAAAATATTTAGAAAAATCACAATCCCGCAAATCCCTAGGGATCCGCGGGATTGATGACCTCAATCCTGCAGGCCTGCGGGATCGCGATTTTGATGCGGGATTGGATTCCCTACTTGTGCATCAGCCCGGCACCCTCAATTTTGCTGCCCCTAATTTTTGACGCTCTGGGCATTTGCCCGGATGCCCCCCTTAGATCAGACCCTGACCGCATAGCATGTGTCTTTCCAAAACATAAGTAGGTAGTTCAATCTCATGACTAATTGTATTAATTGTAATGTACTTACTTACTTACCTACGTACCTATTATCTTTAACATTATGGTTTCGTTGAGCGTATTGTAGTAAGGTAGGTAAGTATTCATCGGGGTACCTACCTACCGACTACGAAGCTAATGAAAACCAGGCGTCAGAGCGATACAGTCGTGAACTGCGAAATAAATTGAGAACCTAATTCAAGGATGAGGTTTCTCAAATTGAAACCGGTATCATAACTGGTGGTTTCCAGTTAAATCCTCGTTCTGGAATGGAGTTCGGATTCGAGTCAGTAACGGGGACGCCTTCGCACAAAGCGGGTTGAAAAACCCCTTCCAATTTTATCGCGTAATTTATTAAATTTATCTAACGATTGTGGCCTCCATAATAATACCGAATTACATTGAAAAAAATAATCAACACAAGTATGATCTCTTTAGCCAAAATTGCTCATTAGGACTCCGCATTGCAGTCCAATGTTTCATAATTACCTACCTATAGTAGAAGTGCGTCATAAAGAAGATTCAAAAGTTAGAAGTTTGAAAAACAGACGATAAGTGGTACCTACCCGAGACTGGCGGCAAAGATGCCTGCGACGAAGAAGCCTGGAATTCCTCGGGCTGCCCCCAGCTGACGCACCACGTACAACGGCAGGAGACGATCCGAGGCATTGATCACGCCGGCCTGAGGTTAGAAAATGTCTTCAATAAGTATTTTTTTTTTCGAATTGCGATCAATATCTATAGGTAGGTACCTATGAAAATGTTCCACATAAAAGAATAAAAAAATAATAAAATACAGAAAAAAGTACTCACCAGGATCCGAACCTGAGCCTCACGCATGGAGAGGCGATATTGGTATAAAACAGCTCCTTCACATACGGCCGCAAGTAGTGCTTATTACAACTACAGCCGCGCTACTTATTAGATTAGGGTGGCGCACTTCATTCTTGGATAAAATGGATTTCAATAAGGAAATATCTTTATTGTTGCTCCTACTTGTGTTGGTTCTCATGCAGCAGTCGCGTTGCTACTGACGCGTTGCTTGCGACCTAATGTGATGGAGCTCTTATAACTATTAAACATGTTTGATATAGAACTTAGAACAACGTTTGTTCAAGTTAGAAATGCTTGCATGTCAATGCGTGTGTATTCTACACGCGTTCACCTGAATGGGATCACAGTCAGCATAATGGGCAGCGAGAACGGCGCCGGTGATGAAATTGACGGAGTATACGGCGATGAGGCCGAATGCCGACACCCAGAGCGCCACTCGCGCCTGCGCGATGCGCTCCACTGACAGGTACTTTTGAACTGAAGCCTGGTTGGCGCAGAACATGCTGGTCCAGTACATGGTGCCGCCCACGACCACAGACCAAAACGAGTGCCGCACTGTCGGGTCGGGGTTCATGCTGTAACATCGATAACTATTTTGTAAGAACGTAATAGGTGTTCCTAGGTGATTGCTATTGGATAACTTTCAGCTATTAGGTAGATACGAAAGTGAATTGTAGAATATGTATTTTAATATTGCGTTTTGGAAACTTTGAGTAGGCATATTAAAAGTTTTCGCACTACAACCACTTACAGTAATAGGTTGTTTACGTCTCGAAGTGTAAGTAACTACGTATAGAAAGTTTTTACTTTTTATACCTACAAAAAACCGTGCATACATAATTATCTTCTTATACATTCGAGGCCACTTGGTCTTGGTTCTGGAGAACCAATAGTAATATTTGGGAGATAATTTATGTTAATTGGCCATACACAGTTCCACGAAGACAGTTTCGACTTTTGACCACACCCATTCATCCATATCTACTGTGGATGGCCGCTATCAGATCTCATTCAAATACTATAACGGAGAAATAAATGAGTCGCGGTGACTATTGGGTCCATTTCAATTGAAGAACAATTATTTTGAGTAAGAACCTGAATATCAAGTATCTAAGTATAAATTTGTTACGGCGGATTAGCCACTAATCAAATAATTGATGAAGGCAACTTGAGATTACTCAAAAAAATGCAGCCTGTCCGTGCGGCGGGCATGGTCCCACACGGCATCGAGGCCGCCGACCTGGGTCGCGCCCATCGCCAGCACTGCGGCCAGAGAGCCCAGCAGAACCGCTGACTGGAACGTGTCCGTCATAATTACAGCCTTCATACCGCCCTGGAATCATACGATACATTACACTCGATAGTTACTTATATTAATCCGATTTGCATTCATATATCTGATCTTGACACTGCACTAACCTGCGAAGCATAGAAAATGCACACCACGTACACTAGCGTAACTGCTACATATGTGTTCAAACCGGTCACTGTAAATCGAATAATTACGTAATCAGTACAAAACAGAATGGAATGCTGTATCCCAGTGGTCCGACAAGTAAACTGACCAACTAGCGGCATATTAAGTATCATCTCTCGGGGTTGTGGAGGTCAGAAAAGGCAGTTATTGAGGTTGTAGGTGCGTTCAGTGATAAAAGCAAACAGCCTTGCTAAATCTATCGTAAGAATATTATCTATGTGTGTAGTAAATTTTTGATGTAATATAAAGCTCTTTTTTTTTGTTTTCTTGAAAAGGTATCAAATATTCTTTCTGTCTGTCTGTCTAGTTGTGCACGCATCACGCAAAAACTACTGGACAGATTTTGATGAAATTTGGTGTGGTTATAGCTGAATAGCCGGGTCAACATCTAGGGTAGGTAGGTAGTACTTTTTATTAAAAAACTATCTCATTCCCACGTGAAAATTAAAAAACTGAGTAAAAAGAGAAATACGTTACTATACCTACTCCGAAACGATAACATTTACAAACTTGAAACATGGTTAGTAGGTGTCTTATTGTCGTAGGCAACGGCTATAAAAGGATTTTTGTAAATTCCTACGGGAACGGGAAATAACGGGATCATTGGGAACCGAATAAGTTGGGTGTGCTAATTGTCATATCCATACTTAAGTACTCTTTTCTGCTTTACTGTTATTTTCTTTTTCTTTGATAATGTTTTGATCAAGTTACTCTATGGTTTTAATGACGTTTTTTGACATTTATTCATTACAGCGCTAGGAGTAAAAGTGTTCTGTGTTACAGCGGCGTTGCCCGCGTGGATCCAGTTTGTTACCGTTCCCGTGAGAATTTCAAGAAATCCCTTTATAGTGATTGCCTACGACTATAAGCCACCTACATTCGTTCCCATAGCGACGATGCCCGCGCGCATCCAGATTATTCCCATTCCCGTGGGAATTTCCAAAAATCTCTTCATAGCGGTTGGATACGATAATATCTAAGTATATAAGACACCTACACACAGTATTTAAAGTTTCTCTGTGTCATCGTTTCGGAATAATACGTATTTCTCTTTTTACCCAGTTCTTATATTTTCCCGTGGTAATGAAATATTTTTCTGGAATAAAAAGTACCCTAGATGTTGACCCGGGTACTCAGTTATCTGCATACCAAATTTCATCAAAATCCGTCCAGTAGTTTTTGAGTGATGCGTGCACAACCAGACAGACAGACAAAAATTTCAAAAATTGGTGTTTCGGTATCTATATCGATAGTTATCGATATAGATACCGATACACTACAGTTAAATTTTTTTTTAAATATTTCATGTACAGACACGGCCCCGTTAGAGTTTCATTATATGTAAAGACAATCTAATTTTGTGTTATATTTGAAGGACTAGCGGGTGCCCAGCGGCGTTGCCCGCGCGGATTCCGTTGATTCCCGTTCCCGTGGGAATTTCCGAAAATCCCTTCATAGTGGTTGCCGTAGGCATATGTCATAATATTATATTTAAGACATTACATACCATATTTCAAATAGCGGGTGCCCAGCGGCGTTTTCCTGCGTAGATTCAGTTTATTCCCGTTCCCGTGGGAATTTCCAAAAATCCTTTCATACTGGTTTCTTACTTACATGTAAGACACCCACATACCATTTTTCAAGTTTCTAGGTGTTATCGTTTCGGAGTAGTTAGTACGTATTTCTCTTTTTAACCAGTTTTTATATTGTCCCGTAGGAATGAGACATTTTCCTGGAATAAAAAGTACCCTACCAAATTTCATCAAAATCCGTCCAGTAGTTTTTGAGTGATGCGTGCACAACCAGACAGACAGACAGACAGACAGACGGACGGACAGACAGACAGACAGACAGACAGACCGACAGACAGACAGACAAAAATTCCAAAAATTGGTGTTGCGGTATCTATATCGATAACTATATACACTACCGTTAAATTTTTCAAAAAATATTTCATGTACAGACACGGCTCCGTTAGAGTTTTATTATATGTATAGTTAAAAGAATTAACAGTTACAAAATGAAGTAGTTGAGAATCAATATTTCCAGAAGATCATGTTGAAACTGAAATAACAAAGCTTGGAACCTAATACATATATATATATATATATATATATATATATATATATATATATATATATATATAGCAAAACGAATGTCATGCAAACAGAAGGATCCACGTACCAAGGTCAGACATCCTTCACACAGTCTGTTACTCCAATGTTCACGCATCACGCAAAAACTAACTGGACGGATTTTAATGAAATTTGGAGTGGTGATGGTAAGAGGGTAACTGGGTCAACATCTAAAGTACCTACTTTTTACAGCTGGAGAATGTCTACTAGAAACACTCACTACTCGGAAATTATAATACCTAGAAACTTGAAATATGGTATGTAGGTGTCATAAGCAACACATATGAAGGGATTTTTGCGCAGATCCAGTTTATTCCCGTGTCCGTGGGAATTTCCTACTAATATTATAAACGCGAAAGTTTGTATGTATGTATGTCTGGATGTTTGTTCCTCTTTCATGCAAAAACTACTGAACCGATTTTGACGACACTTTACAGTTATGTAGCTTATACGTCAGAATAACACATAGGCTATATTTTATCCCCGTATTCCCACGGGAACGGGAACTACCGGGTGAAACCGCGGAGCGCTGCTAGTATAGTTATAATAAAACTCTAACGGGGCTGTGTCTGTACAATCTACATAAATTTTAGCGGTAGTGTTTAAACCTAAACTAAGTAACCGGGTAAACATCTAAAGTACTTTTTACACACCCAGTGAATGTCTCATTCCCACGGGATAATAAAAAAATTGGAGAAATATTGTACTACTCCGAAACGATAACACTTAGAAACTTGAAATATGGTACCTAAAACAAAAAAAATATGCGATACTTTTGTAAGTGAAAGACTCTAACACACTTAAAAGGGGTTAGGGTTACGAAATTTATTGAATCCTTTAGGGAAAGTTGACCCTAATAAAGTTAGCTAAATTTAGCTAAAAGAAAATCTGGTAGGTAGTCTTGGTGGTTTAGTGGTCTATTTTATAGTCAAGTTTTAGATATGTTCTATCAAGTAAAAGCAGGGGATGAAATATATACCAATGTGTAGGGAAATATTAGCATATCAAAATGTTTAAGCTGCATGTACTTAGATGTAAAAAATAAAATAATAAAAAACGGATGTAAAAAATTTACAGTTCACTTTAATTCTTATTAATTACCGAAAATGTAATTACCGTAGATTCCATAGTTCCCTTTGATACGAATTTAGGAATTCATAAAAACCAATGCATTGTTTATTCACAATATATTTTTTAGTTTTTTTTCCTTAGACACGCAGCGTGTCAACCCAAGTTCTAGAAAAATGCATTTAATATGTGTTTATGCGCTACTTACAAATGATCCATCTTTAGCAGGAACAAATAAGTCGCAACGCTCTAAATAACCAGAGCTTGCGACTCAGAAACTAAAATGACATCAACGAGGCAAATAGGTAATCTATATAGATCTATACATATAATAAAACTCTAACGGGGCAGTGTCTGTATATAAAATATTTTTTTACAATTTTAGCGCTAGTATATATGTTATCGATGTAGATATCAAAACCCCAATTTTTGAAATTTTTGTCTGTCTGTCCGTTTGTCTGTCTGGTTGTGCACACATCACGCAATAACTACTGGACGGATTTTGATGAAATTTGTTGTGGTGATAGCTGAGTAGCCGGGTCAACATCTAGGGAACTTTTTACCTCGAGAAAATTTATGATTCACGCGGCAAAATTACAAAACTGGTTATAAAGAGAAATACGCCGTACTCCGAAACGATAATACCTATAGAAACTTGAAATATGGTATGTAGGTGTTGTTATATGTCATAGGCAACCGCTATAAAGGGATTTCTGGAAATTCCTCCGGGAACGGGAGAAAATATAATCCGCGCTGAAAACGCCGCGGGCACCCGCTATTTGAAATATGTTATGTAGGTGTCTTATATTATGGCGTAGGCAACCACTATGAAGGGATCTTTGGAAATTCCCACGGGAACGGGAATAAAATGGATCCACGCGGGCAACGCCACTGGGCACCCGTTAGTAGGGAATATGCAGTTATTTTTTCATGAACTAGGCTAAAAAATCGAAACCGAAGCGAAACCTTAAAAAAAAGTTAAAAATTAAAGACGTGGTTTTAGCGTTTTTTGATTGCTTTTTATTGTATGGTGGGACGGAACCCTTCATGTGCGAATCCGACTCGCATAAGGCCGGTTATTTTTATTATAATTGAAATTCCTACACATCTCGTAATGATTTTAGCATGCCATCTGACATTTTGTGGCCATCACTGTATACGAAGTTGAACGCAACAAAGCTATTAACATTCTCCTAATCGTTCTGAGCCCGAAACTCAAAAGCGCTTCTGCAATGACTTACCTACAGTGACTCATCCTTAAAAGAATAGTGGAACCATAGATTTAGTAGTATACTAAATCTATGGGTGGAACATAAATCATAATCACCGACATTATGTTCGTCGTACATGGGCAGTGCCAGTCGTTGCAACTATATATCCTCTTCAAAGCGCTGTCATAAAACAAACAATTGATGCGATGCTTTTATAAGCAGGTAGGTACGAAGAAAGACTCTAACATACTTAAAAGGGGTTAGGGTTACGAAATTTATTGAATCCTTTAGGGAAAGTTGACCCTAATAAAGTTAGCTAAATTTAGCTAGAAGAAAATTTGGTAGGTAGTCTTGGTGGCTCGAATCCTGTGCTAGTTTACCCTTGTACTCGTATGTCCGAACCTTTATTGAAAGACTGCTAGGCTATAGTCGTAAACGTCGAGCCGGTTTTAGCAACTGCAAGTCTTGCTGAATATTATATACTTAAATAATTGTAAAATGCCTTGTGTCTTTAGGTATCTGGGGTACTTGACACCCCTGCAATAGATTTATTCAATACTAGCAGCGTCCCGCGGTTTCACCCGCGTAGTTCCCGTTCTCGTGGGAATGCGGCGATAAAATATAGACTAAGTATGTGTTATTCTAATGTATAATCTATATAACTGTACAGTTTCATCAAAATCCGTTCAGTAGTTTTTTGCGTGAGAGAGGAACATTAACAAACATCCATACATCTACACATCCATACATACAAACTTTTGCGTTCATAATATTAGTAAGACTAGCAGAGCCCCGCGGTTTCATCTGCGTATTTTCCGTTTCCGTGGGAATACGGGGATAAAATATACCTATCCTATGTATTATTCTGATGTATAAGTTATATAACTGTAAAGTTTCATCAAAATCCGTTTAGAAGATTTTGCGTGAAAGAGGAACAAATCACACACACATCGATACATCCATAGATACATACAAACTTTCGCGTTTATAATATTAGTAGTATTCAATATAGGTAATAAAAATTATTTGATTGGTCAACGAAACTTGAGACGTAGCAAAGTGTTATCCTACTTATGTACAAAAATAGGTAAACACTCATATCAATACGCAAAAGAATAACAACAGAAGAATAAAAAATAAAACATATTTGATTCAATAGGAAATTGTTGTTACCCAATGATTAGGCACTTAGAATCACATATGAATTAATTTTATGACGGTATTGTCGTCCCATTGCGTAATTGTGTCCATTTTTGCGGTGCCACGGACGCGTTGACGCCTGATATTCACGTTGCCATCTTTTATGGCATGTGCCCGACACTTTCACTGGTCATAAATGAATTACTAAACTAAGTATTAAACCACAAAATAATCTTCATTTTACGGCTATTATGGGCCAGTTATATGGAAAGAGCGTTAATTTTCTGTTTTACATTTGTCACGTATTATATAATATTGTTTATTTATTTATATACCTACATTACTTAGGTGCCTATAATCTGACGTTTTTGAAAGGTAAATGTATTCACGGACATGTGCCTATCGTTTGTCCATCAACCTCGACCTTACGTTTCGTAGGCACCTAGGTAGGACTTATTGGTCAAGCAGGACTTGTGTTTTTGAAGGTTCGGTAAATAAAATAAAAATGCTCACGTTAAAAATGCACGCGTTGTGCCCAAGGGGGTCGCCTGAGGTAGGTATTCCAGTCGTGGAAATAGCATGTAGTATATTTTTTAGAGCCCTAAACGTGACTTGGCGAAACGGGGTCATATTAACATTTATGCCTCAGAATAAATTTTGGACCCTGGGGTATCCTCACGATGTTTTTCCTTCACCGTCCACCTAGATTAGTGATAGTTGATAAATATGTAAGTAAGTTCAACAAAAATCATTAGTGCAATACAGGATTCGAACTCGAGCATCATGCATGCGGGCTTATTACCAGCTGCTCTATCACTGCTCTATCTTGTAAGCGTCAGGTCCGCTGGACCAAGTGAGATATTTTATGTTTGGAGACTGTCAAGTTTCACTACCTTTTTACCATATTTCTAAGCTTTTATAATATTTGCGAAAAAAGGAAAATCTAGTCCGACAAACATGAGGAGTTTTGTTACGTAATGCCTGTGTTGCTTGTGCCCCGTGATGCCCTCGAAAATGTCTTCCCAAAGTATGATCATAGAGATAAATAGATAGAGATAGTAGGTGCCTACCTACATCGTGCTGGTAAGTTTTGGTTTCGATTACCTTTTTTTTATTACACACGATGAAGAAATAAATAGCTTGAATAAATATTTTAAGGAACTACTGGCCCATTAGAACAGATGTAGGTCACCTTTAAATATCACTAAACACAAAATTATCGAAGTGTGTATTTTGCACTCTTCGCGTTACATCAAGTAGCTGTGGCATACATATAATTTGGTGTTTAAAATTGGTCGCTAAAAGAATGTCAGAAGAGTTGACTCAAGATTTGCCATCGAGATATGGAGCGCACATTACTAGCTACTTGATCGGATCCGAACATGGACCTATGGATCCGAACACAGTCACGTTTTGTAGTAATGACAAAACCGTCATGCTACAATAAGAATGAGTCTATTCTGAAGGAGCTCAATATAAGGACAAGACTTTTCACCATTTGCTGCAACGAGTCCTTAACTTTTTTGGACACATATGCAGGACTGGTCCCGAAAGCCTCGAGAAGCTCATTTTAACAAAGCCGCATGGAGGGAGAGAGGAGTAGAGGACGCACGCCAAGGAGATGGGCGGACGCGGTTACAATGACCACCAAAGCGATACTACAGGCAAGCATCCATTGGGCTCAAGATCTAACAAAATTGACAGCGGTGGTCAATGTCAACCGATAATAATCACGTCCTAAGCCTAGAGGATACGACAGAGAGAGAGAAAGAGAGAGACAATGAGAATTGTAGCGTCATTTATGCAAGATGGCCAGGAACAGGATCTCGTCCAAATTCGCCATGAGAAATGAAAGTATCGAAAAAGTAAACCCAGCAACAGATGTCGAACGCAATAATCTAGATGCCATCCGAAGAAAGTGATCTGATAGGGCTGAAAACAGAAACTTGAAGGATTTTAGGAAGGCATGTCCAGAACATGTCAAAAGTTTGTGGAACTCATGTGCACATTTGCTTCGGAACTTCGGAACGTTCACAAAATTAATCTTAACGTCAACAACATGCAGAATTAAAGATGTCGCCCTCATTAGGTTCGAATATTTATAGAGCTAGTTTTGAGTAATTGATAGCGGTATATAGTGATTTTGAAAAAAGTCAGTATTTGACGGGCCTGTTGGCTCAGTTGGTAGTGACCCTGCCTTCTGAGCCGGAGGCCGCGGGTTCGATCCCCGCTCGAGGCCAACATTTGTGTACGTGAACATGTCTGTTGGCTTCGTGTCTGGTTGTTTAATATTTATTTAAGTACCTATGTTTATCAGTGGTTTAGTACCGATAGTAGGTACAGGCCCTGCCTAGTTTGGGACTAAATAACCGTGTGTGAATTGTGTCCCACAATTTATTTATTTATTTAATAATTGATTTTTAAATGGAAATAGTATTTATTACTATTAAAATATTTTTTTTCTAAATGAATCATACATATTCGTACATCATAGGTAAGATCGTTTGACATCGCGTTATTTCATACAGTGTACGAAATACAATAACATACGGAATAAAAAGCGGTCAAGTGCGATTCGAGCCTCGTGCATCAAGTGTTTCATATCATTGTACTTTACTCATTGTACAGTCAAGAGCATGGAGCTTTACACTTGTCTTGAGAGTCTGACCTCTAAGGCGATTTTAATAAGAACGTCACAAAGTCCATGTGTCTTGTCTAACTTGTCCAAGTGCTCTTGACTGTACCTACTGATCATTTTGAAAAAAAATACGATTTGCCAAAACTTTTTTTAAATATTTAGGTATCATGCAATCAGTGCCCCACAGTTCCATCCCATAGGTCCATACAGGATGCAGAACGGTTTTGTACATGAGTAATTTGTTACAGATTGCTACCTGGGAATGTCTACCGAGTAACCAATACAGTTTTCCAAGACTTTGGTTCAACTCGTCACGTTTCTTTTCAATGTGTGTTCTCCAAGTCTTCTGTCCAGGTGCATGCCAAGATACTTTGCCGTCTAATTGTGGGGTACACCTCGTTTGCGAGTTTAACTTGTGCAGAGTTTTTTTTGCGCAGCGTGAATGTTACATAAGTGGATTTGCTGGCGCTGACCCTAATACGCCATCCAAATATTTATTTTATTTAGGTCCACTTGCAGGTTTTCTGAGACTATGCTTGGATATTTATTGCTACACAGTGTTGCTGTATCATCAGCGAATGTCGCAGAGAGGACATTTTCTGTTAGTGGTATGACGGCTGTAAATAACTGATACTGTTGGGCCTAGCACAGAGCCTTGGGGTACACCCGCTTTAATGTCACTCACTCTGAAGATTATATGCTCTAGTTATGATATCAAAAGCATAATAAAAATATGGTGTGGAAGTTGACTCTTCGCCTTGAACATTAATCCGAGGTGTCAAATCTTGTCAAATGCTTACTGCACATCCAGGAACAGAGCCAGAACTCTTTATTTTCTTGTGCATCTCTGACTTTGTTGACTACCTACTCTATGAACTTGATCAACTTCTAAAATCAAACTGATGTTCTGGTATAATGTTATTTGTTTTAAGGCATATGTTTTATCGTCATAGTACTATTTTCTCAAACACTTTTGACATAACATTCAACTCATTTTTGTAGAAATACACTAACTAATATGCTGAATGTCTATTGCCTAATATGTTTTTAACTGCGGAGACTTATTATTGGCTTTCTGTTACTATATATAAGCATTTACAATGAAGTTATTTATAGCTGTTAGTCTTCCTAAGATTAAGTAAATAAATAAATAACTGGCAGAAGATTTATTGTTCTTATTGACTTACTGTAAGAAGAAACCAGATGGGAGCTGGCCTGGTTTTGGTGTCATAATTATCTCTGATATTTTCTATAATGGAATCTTGAGGACGTCTTACTATCCTAGAGATAGTAAGACGTCCTCAAGATTCCATTGAAGAGTTGAGTCAGATACACAATGACTTTTTAGGGAGTTGTTAAAAGATCTCTTCAGTAATCAGGCAACATCCGGAAGCTTTGTTTAGTTTCAGATCATAATATAATAAAAACGTTTAATGACATATTTTTTATGGGTTTTATGGGTTAAACTGTAAATAACAGTTTGTTGGCGCATTGAGCTCTTCACTTTACATTATTGTACATCATGTTCATCTCTAGTTGGTCTAATTAAGGTATGAACCTTAATTAGACTACAACTTTCCTGTGAACCTCACTCGTAGACCAACTAGAGATTGGTGGACTAAGCTGTAAGTCTAGTAGCAAGTAAGGTACATACTAGCGTATGTACCTCATTAGCAGTCTCCACAGTTTGGGGCAAGCACTTCGCTCAGGAATTTTGCAAAAGCATCTGCACGTTCTCTGTCTTTTCTTGCCAAGTACCATTTTCAAGTTTCACTGGATGTTGGGCTGTTGCCTAACCTTGCCAAAACAATTGTTTACACCATAAACTTGTAATACGTAGTAGTAGGTACACTCTTGGAAGTTTGTGTAGAGTCTAGTATAATAAATACTACTAAACTTTTTACCAGACTAACTTAGAAGGAGGGTAATGATTTTTGTTGATGTTAGTACGGAACACTTGAAAACATTAGAGGTATTCTAACATTATTTCAATTGCATTTTATTTCTTCCGTGTTAAACTGATTATCTCTGTATAGCGGGTGCCCAGGGGCGGGCTTTGAGTATTAAACCAACGCGGCGCGGCGGGTGATCCAGTTTATTCCTGTTCCCGTGGGAATTTCCGAAAATACCTTCATATCGGTTGCCTACGACATATAAGACACACATACCATATTTCAAGTTTCGAGGTGTTATCGTTTTCGCGTAGAAAGTACGTATTTCTCTTTGTAAACATTTTCATATTTTCCCGTGGGAATGAGATATTTTCCTGTTCCAAAAAGTACCCTAGATGTTGACCCAGTTACTCAATTATCTCCACATCAAATTTCATATAAATCCGTCCATTAGTTTATGCGTGATGCGTGCACTACCATACAGACAAAAATTTTAAAAATTGGTGTTTTGATATCTTAATCTATAGGTACATTACAGCAAAAAGTTTAAAAAATAATTCATGTGCAGAGACAGGATCCCGTTACAGTTTTATTCTAACTATATCTATACTAATATTAAAAAGATAAGATTTTGATTTTTCGATTTTTGTATGTTTGTTACGAATAAACTCAAAATCTACTGGACCGATTTTCAAAATTCTTTCACCAATCGAAAGCTAGAAGATACCTGAGCAACATATTTTATTCTCGTATTCCCACGGGAACGGGAACTACGCGGGTGAAACCACGCAGAACCGCACACCGATGAAGCAGCACAGTAAAACATTGAATGAAGGTGTTAGTGGAGTGTGGGTCTGGGTATCTATTGATGCCATTGATGGTGACACAGGTGGCCTTCACATAGTGAAACACCCCAGAATCACGTCACGTACTTGAATTTCTATGGGGCATTATGTAAGTAAAATTAGTGTAAGTATATCTACTCGCACAAAATTAAATTTAAGGTTACTTTATTATGGTATACAGTAATTTAGTTGCGCATAGCTTTCTTTTAAATTGAGATTATATTAAATTTAATGTTCATCAAAATTAATTCCATAAGAAACTGATATCCAATAGCTTTTAAAGATGTAGGGGAATAGGATCTATAAAGTCTACTTATTAACACTAGAGGTACCTATATAAAAGAAGAAATCGACTGCCTAGGTGTAACTGATTTTATTAATGCTATAATGTAGATAGATTTTGTAAAGCTTCCAGCCTAGGTCAAGAAAAATACCTATTTGAGAAATTCTTGCGGGGAAATAAACAACTGAGCCTGTGCAGGAAGCCACTGGGATTGTTGTAGTTTTATCTAGCCTTTTACATAGTAATATTACGTAAGAAAATAAAGTTAAATCAACAACTACATTTCCTTATCATATAAATAATACGTTTATAATGTATACAATGCCAGCACCCTGTACTGTGTGGCATGTGTAGTTTTCTACCACATTGCGTATGTATGGCATCGCATACCTAAATTGAGCCCGTATTTGGCTTGGCTTCTGTTACAAAACTGCGATTGAATTTATTACTGGTAAGTATGTAAAATCTTCGGTACAAATCGAGCATAACATTTACTTTTTATTGTAATGTTACCGAGTAAGTGACTATTTACTCGGTAGCAATATTGCCTATTGTTATATTTTACCATGCATCACAAAAATAGAATTACCATGGTATTATTTTATTTAGACAAATTAGCAACCACCTCTCTTGTAAAATACTGATAGGCAATATCTTGCCAAATGTACGGTATATAAATAAAATTTTTAAAAAACATGGTGCATTGTTTCATAAATATAGTTTCCGAGATTACATCAAACGAAAAAACATATAGGTAAAACAACCTTACCTTTACATTTATTTTTGCCTCCTAAATACGGACGGGTCAGTTGATAGTAACCTTGCCTTCTGAGTCGGATGTCGCGGGTTCTGTTCTAGCTCCGTCCTCTATTACCAGAGGTGGGTATTTACGTATTATATCACTGTGGAGAGAAGTAGGTCTGTCTGCAATACATCTTTTATAGACGTTCACCACATTGATGTAATGTACTAGGTACTATATAATATTCGTGTCACGTACTATAAATTACCGGGAACCGCAGGCGTATTCACGGAGCTTCGATATTCGATATTCGACTCGGAATCGGAAAATCTGTCCAAGATGGGGTTCAGAGATGTCGGTATCGAAAACGATTGTCATATTTGACATAAGGATTCGGAAAATTTTCCGTGGCTGTCAGAAACGCCTAGAATACAGTTTCCGAAGTCGATAGATTCGACTTCGGAAAATTTTTCACTAACGAGATAGGTACGTATTATTGTAATAAATTGATCTGGCGAAAAATATTTAATATTGTAGAACTAAATAAAAGAATATAATATTGTACTGATCAATTCAAAGCTCTATTTTTTACCCAGTCATTTTGCTATGATTGACATAATGTTAGTGTGAGCGTCCCGGATACCGCTCGTTCCCTGAACATCGCCCAATACTTCATAATAGAATAATAGGAGGCACGCGTCTATGCTTGACTAATTTCGTTACTTAATTTATTTATAAAATATACCTTTCTGGGATGATAGAGGTTAAATAGCCGAGGCCGCTTTTTTTTCTTTAAAACACTGGTCTACATACGTCATGATAAAAATTAAAAACTGTTTAAAAATAACTTACCTACATATTATAACCGAATCGTAACAAAGTAACGTAACCTACCTATGTAAGTAAGTCAAACCCGAAGCCCGAAGTAAATGAAGAACAAAAACGAAAAAGCTGTCTATTACCTGTTTATCTTCTATACCTATCTTAAAAAAACAGTGTCGAAATGTTGGTAGTGAATTTAAGGTTAATGTACCGTAACGTTTTTGGGCTTTGCAGTACATTAAACATCTATGTAAAACAAATCCTACGCAATAACTGTTCGCTGTTCCATAAGACGTACCGTATTCCAAAGATAAGACTGAAATTTGTTGCAAATAAAATACATTTACAAAATAGAACAGAGTCCAATTCGAATAATTAATATTTTATTATGATTGATTTTACTATTTATGTTACATGAGGAATTTTATAACATTGTGAACTACACAAGAAGTTTCTTTTGAACTTTCACCATCATCATCAACCCGTAACAGCCCACAGCTGAGCCTGAGATGGTGGCTAGTGGCCACCCATTTCAAGTCCAAGTCATTATACCCAATAGCATCTGACATGGCGTAACGACTTGCAGTGTTTGTAAACACATCAAAAAACGAGACCAACAATTTACCGTGCCTTCTAAAAAACGGGAGGCACGGAACTTTCACCATATTCTATTGCACTATATGTATTGTCTCACGTTAATAAAACTTGTCTGATGGAACGCGACTGACAATCGGATCCTATGGCATTTCCATTCGTTCGTGCCAATTTTCAAATACTGTCTAGGAGCAAAACTATTTAAGGTCTGTAAGTTGTGGGACAGGGAGGATGCTAGAGCCTTTATTACGTGTTCTAAACCACTGATAAACACACCGAAATACTTTTTTTATTTACAAAAGTGGCAAAAGAGTAGACGAGCCATATAAACTGAGGAATGAAACCTACAAGCGTGTATGTAATCAGACGTTGCCGACGTTCGTTGGTCCCGGGCAGGAATCGACTACTTCCAAAAGGTTGTCAAAGAAATCTATACATACGAGTATAACAAAACTCTAACGGGGCCGTGTGCCGACAGACATGAAATATTTTTTGAAATTTTTAGCGGTAGTGTATAAAGTTATCGATGTAGATACCAAATCACCAATTTTTGAAATTTTTGTCTGTCTGTCAGTTTGGTTCTGCACGTATCACGCAAAAACTACAGACCGGATTTTGATGAAATTTTGTGTGGAGGCAACTGAGTAACCGGGTCAACATCTAGAGTGCTTTCTACAGCAAGAGAATGTCTCATTCCCACGGGAAAATTAACAAACTGAGTAAAAGAGAAATACGTACTACTCCGAAACGATAACACCTAGAAACTTTAAATATGGTATGTAGGTCTTGAAATATGTCGTAGGAAACCGCTTTGAATGGATTTAGAAAAATTCCTACGGGAACGGGAATAACGGGATCATTAGGAATCTAATAAATTGTCATATCCATACTCTGTTCTGTTCACTGCTATTTTCTTTTTCATTGATAATGTCTTGGTGACATTTTTTGATATTTGTTCAATACAAAGGGCAATATAATTTTGTATTTATTATTGGAAGAAATAACAGTTACTTCATTTTGAAGAAGCTGAGAAAAAATATTTTCAGAACATCATGTTGAAACTGAAATTACAAAGCTTGAAACCTAATACATACGAGTACCTATACAGAACAATAGCAATGTCATGCAAACAGAAGGAATCCACGTACAAAGGTCAGCCATCCTTCACACATTCTGTTAATCCAATTAAAAACTGGTTCAAAAGAGAAATACATCGTAGGCAACCGCTATGAAGGTTTTTTTAAATTCCCACGGGAATTGGAATGCACTGGATCCACGCGGGCAACGCCGCTAGTTGTAATATAAATCATTGAATAACTGACATTGTAATACACAATATTTAATTATCTCCCATTATGGAAGTGATTAGTTTTCTTTTTGCGTATTTTGTGAAAAAAAAACTCACTCCTTTTATACCCCAGAGAGTAAGCAGAGGTATTCCCTTTCTGGAAATACCTCTGCTTACTCTTCCACTAATCCACGTTTCCCCAGTATATTCTATGGACCGCTAAACGAGATAGGTAGTGAGCCCATTGACGGACCGGGGAGCTGTAACACGTCTTAGAATTAATTTTGAGACCAGCGGGTTTCCTCAAGATGTTTTCCTTCATCGTTGAACTGCGATAAATATGTACTCTGTATGTGATAATATGTGATAAATAATAAAATTTACCGTCTGATAGAGCAAGCGCAGGCGCATACACCGCCACCGCCGTGTACAGTATCATCTGCATCATGTATAATGAGCTGGCGTAAACGCGCATCGACTTGCAGAAACGCACTTCCTACAAAATGTTATGTTTGTTAATAATTTCATTTATGTTTATCAATGAACGCTACAAATCAAAGAAAAAAGGTTATACTCTCGCTACACTGCAAAGCTATATCTGATTTCATAGCAGGTTGTGGCCCTTGACGCGGCAGAGCAGTGAAGCGTCTATTCTACTCACGATACAGAATGGCATCGGTGCTGTACTTTATCACGGTTGACTGTGCTCTATACACATACTAAGCAGGCTACATCACGCCTACTTACAATGCAATCTGCAGGTTGAGGATGATAATGTATCGTGAGTAGATGCTTTAAATAAATAGTATATTTTTTTACATTTAGGTCCCTAGTAGGTAGGCACTATAAAATCAACATCACTCGGCTTTGCCCGATCCTGTACCTCTGAAAGTCATCGATTTCTCGTATACGTCAATATAACTAACCAAATATTCGTAACAGGAGGTGAGTCTTAGCCTCATGAACACGGGCAGATACAGCTGGCTGGCTATCGGAACAACTAACACAAAGGCTATACAAATCATCCAGAACTGCGCCCCTGCCATATACATCTCCGCCGGGTTTCCCAATAGCTCTATTGCTGTGATGAAACTGAAACAAGCAATTGGTTAATACTTCGACAATAAAGTAGGTGGTTTCAATATTGAATAGAATTATTTAGATCCAAGTTCACCAACACTAAATGACCGTTAAATCCAATAACCGTACCTATACCATTGCTCATCAGTCATCAATAAGTGTCACTGCTCATTCAGTTGTTAGGTAGGTACTTGTGGCATGTTTTTTTTTGGCAACTCATTGTTTTTTTAAAGGTTGTTTAGTGCTGATGCACATGGGCCTACAGGCATTACAATTTCGTTTGCTTAGCTATTTATTCATTAACTGTGCTCGATGGGATTTCGAGTTTTTATGGAAATACAAACTTCCATAAAGACTTCTATCCCCTTCAGGGGATGAAATTTTAAATAGTTCTTTGTCATCGCTTACCTGTCTGCACAATTTTTTGCTTGACCTAGCGGTTACGGCTATGCGTTTTCGGTAGGTCACTATATATAGAGCATTAAGTAGATGCACGGTAATTTAAGGCCATGTTAAATCAAGTGCAAATATGTTAAGGGTAGGTACCAATATGTAAGAGATATTTTAATTAAAATATAAAGAAAAGAAAATATACGTTAGTTTTTTTCTTGTTCTTTTCTAACAAAATAAAAATATTATTTTGTAAACATGTTTAGCATAAACCCTCACTACCATACTAAAAACTCCGCACACACACACTACATTCACCAATCACAGCCCGCCACGTCGCACAGTGGTTCCATCTTGAAAATCCATGGACTTAGGGTCGAAAGTCGGAATTTCGATCTGATTTTTTTTTATACGTTGGAGAGTTATTTGCCTAGCAATAGTTGTGGGGGGAACTTTTCTAGAAAATTGATATTTTAGGCAAAAAAAAATATACAAGTTTTTTTTGTATGGAGAAATTCACATTATATTTTTTTTCTTTTTTTGTTTAAACTTGTCTAGCTGATGACTTTATAATTATAATAGTTCAAGTCATTACCAACCTAGGAAAAAATAAATCTACTGCAGTCACTTGCCGCCGCGCGAGATTTGAGTCGCTAAACATTGACACTTTTTTTCATACATTTTAATTAGAATGCTCAATCTTGCTCGACAATTCGTTTGTACCATATGTTCCTAACTCAATTGAAAACAAAATTTGAATATTATTTACCCAAAAAAGTTCATTAAAGGAGGTAAACATTCCGCTAATTCTTATTAAATATAGGTAAGTGGCCAACTATAACAATGTTTTATAACTTTTTGTTGAAGTCAAATGATTTTAAAAAACTCATTAGGTCATCACCCTAAAAAGTACCCCTTACTAATAACCTACCTCTTTTAAGTACCTTTTAAGTATATGATTTACGTTTCTGGGTAACGCTAATGATATTAGTGCGCAAACAAATGAGTCATCTACGATACTAAGCTCCCATTCTTGGCTGTGCTCTCATTGGTCGGCCGTCACACACTGACGACCAATCAGAGCCCAATATCTCGCCTAATGTTGCCATAATTGAATATGACATTGGATAGACATTAATTGTAATGACTCGTCTACAATACTATGCTTCCGTTGGCTACTTGCTGTGTGTGATATATAGAAACTAGCAATGAAAGCAATTTTATACGAAAAGTCGTTCATTGCTGAAAGAATGAAAAATCCTTAGTTATTGTGATATGAGTCGCTGACCCAATAATGAGCTCTCAACGATTTCACATGGTTTTGATATCGTCAAATAGAAACATTGATAAAATTTTAGCCCTGAAAAGGACTATAATAGTCCTTCTCAGGGCTACAAGTGTGGTTTTGCACATTTTATAAAAATCATTAGGTCAGGACCTCAAAAAGTACCTATTATTCATTACCTACCTCTTAAGTACCTACCTATATGATTTATGGGTAACGCTAATGATATTAGTGCGCAAAACAAATGACTCATCTACGATACTAAGCTCCCGTTGTTCACTGTGCTCTGATTGGTCGTCACAGCTGCTGTTGCCAACAGGCAGCTTACGACCAATAGGAGACCAGTATCGCGTATAGTACTTATCTAATAGCCTTTATGGGCTATGATTGGTTTACAGTACAACTAATTAGGTTTTTTATTTTAAAATAAATTTAAAATAATGTCGGATTTTACTTCATTCTGCTCCTGGCGTTTGACTGCAAAAGGACTAGAGTTAGAAAGTTCGCGTGTGAAGGAATTGTTATGGCTAGATTTTACACATATCTCGACCTGTACCAGGAACTTCGTAGTAGTGGTGGTGACCTGAAAGATTTTCAATATTTATACAATACTAGTGGCCCGGGCAGACGTCGTTCTGCCACCGTATAAACCATCCCTGGACCCACTCTAACCCACACAAAAAGTTTCATCAAAATCTGTCCAGCCGTTCTGGAGTTTTAATCAGACTAACGAACATCAATTCATTTTTATTTATATAGATTTGATTTAATATTATACTTTCTAAAATACCATTCGAGATATCCCAAAACGACCAAGCTAAAATTATAGAATTTTCTCGACTTTTTACAATACGTCTATTAAATAAATGGAATAAAGCAAACAGATGTCAGAAAACTTTTCTGAACCGGGAAGCGAACCAAACGTGGCTGGAGACAAGCATCGCGTGGCCAATTTGTGACTCGGTGGATCTGAAGATGATAATGGAAACTTCAGTAGAACTAATAGAACTTCCAGATCCAACACAGACAGAAAGTGTAATCCCATCCGTCTCCACTACAGAAGCAGGAACCTCTACAGAAGCACCAACAAGGGTGGACTTTAAAGAATTGTGTGGGAAACAGAAAAAAAGGCGTTCTGACCCGACTGTGACATCAACAGACGAAGAAGAGCTGCAATATATGTTCACGTCAAAGTTAAAAAAAATGGCAAACTTGCCTTAGCTAAGATCGTGGATCATCTTAGCAAGAATGCTGATGCTATACAAGCAGTGACGCAGCTTCTATTCGATAAGGAGAAAAGAGCATTAGACAAGATTCCAGAAGATAAATCTTTAGCGCTCTACACGTCACTCTCCCTCTCAAAATGGCAATACTTGACACTGAGGTCACTTCTGCAGGAAGAAAATTGCGCTGTTCTCCCTTCTTACCAGAAGCTTTTAAATGCAAAAAAAAGATGTTACCCGTTAGATGAAAGCATGCAAGTAACGGAAAAAGGAGCTCGTGTCAGGTAAAATTTTATAAAACATAAAAAAAAATGGTGTTAGGCCTGTTGCAATAATCTTAAAACTAATATTTTTAAAATTGTTTCAGATTACAAGATCTTTTGGACCACACGGTAAAGAGGATTTGCCTGGACTTGGGACCCATCACAAGTTCTAGCAACGAAGGTCTGAAGTTGGTGTGGAAATGGGGCCTTGATGGATCTTCATCACAGAGCAATTATAAACAGAGATTCTCAGATCCGGAGTTCGATGATTCCTGTGTGGTGATGATCAGTATCGTCCCTCTTCGCCTGATTGAAGGTAAAGAATTGATTATTTGGGAAAACCCAAATCCTGGTTCAACTCTTTACTGTCGACCAGTGAAGTTCACGTTTACTTCAGAAACATCAGACTTCATAAGGTCGGAAGAATTTGATATGCAGCGAGAAATTTCGGAATTGATGTCTACGCAATGTGGAGATGTTGAAATATCTCATGAATTGCATATGACCATGATCGATGGTAAAGTAGTCAACATTGTTGCTGATGTACCTTCGTCGGCAACCTGTCCCATTTGCCTTGCAAAACCAAGTGAAATGAACAATTTAGAGCTATTAGCTTTAAAACCACTTCGAGAAGACATCTACAAGTATGGAATTTCATCGCTGCATATGAAGATTCGCTGTATGGAGTGCTTGCTCCATATTTCCTACAATATGGACTTTGAGCGATGGAGTGCCCGGGGTGAAAATAAAATTCTAAAGAAGGCGAAGAAACACGCCACACAACAAGAATTTCGTGAACAAACTGGAGCACTCATAGATATTGTTAAGCAGGTATTTAAATTTCTTATTATTATATATCAATTTTTTAACTCTATAATTATTTTAATTAAATAATAATTTGAGGGACATAAATCAACTCTATGTTATGTACTTATCACTTATATGTAATAACCTAATAACACTTATTTTAATTGCAGGGGTTCGGAACAACCAACGATGGAAATACCGCAAGGCGTTTCTTTAACGATTACAAAAGAACATCGAGGATCACTGGAATTGACGAAAAGTTAATTTTGCGCTTTGCTGTTATTCTTCAAGCTATATCCTCAGGAAAAAATTTGCTAATTAACAACTTCAGAAATTATTGCAAAGAAACTGCGGAAATGTTTGTGCATTTGTATCCATGGTACTATATGCCAGTCAGCGTTCACAAACTTTTGATGCACGGGGCAGAAATCTGCAATAATTTTTCTTTTTTGCCTATTGGTAAGTTAAATGATGTTGTATTTACATTCCGTTGTACACTTAGGTATTAATTTTATTGTGTTTAAAAATATCTAATTTTGTTGCAGGCTTCTTATCGGAAGAAGCGTCAGAAGCAAGAAATAAAGACTTCAGGAATGTGAGAGCGAAAAACGCCAGGAAAACTGGTAGAATACAAACAAATGAAGACATTCTTCACGGGCTTCTAGTGAGCTCGGACCCCCATATTTCCCGAATCAGACCCAAATTATCAAAATCTGGACACTATGAGTTATTCCCTGAAGTAATGCAATTACTCCAAGTTGACTCAATTGGCAATGATTTTGAAGAGGAAGAGATTGTAGTGATGGATGCTGAAGATGTTCCTGACCCATTGCTATAATCTGGATTTATGCAAAGCCACACTTCTAACAGTCCTTTTCAGGACTAACTAAAACAGTCCTTTTCAGGGCTAAAATTTTATCAATGTTTCTATTTGACGATATCAAAACCATGTGAAATTGTTGAGAGCTCATTATTGGGTCAGCGACTCATATCACAATAACTAAGGATTTTTCATTCGTTCAGCAATGAACGACTTTTCGTATAAAATTGCTTTCATTGCTAGTTTCTATATATCACACACAGCAAGTAGCCAACGGAAGCATAGTATTGTAGACGAGTCATTACAATTAATGTCTATCCAATGTCATATTCAATTATGGCAACATTAGGCGAGATATTGGGCTCTGATTGGTCGTCAGTGTGTGACGGCCGACCAACGAGAGCACAGTGAAGAATGGGAGCTTAGTATCGTAGATGACTCATTTGTTTGCGCACTAATATCATTAGCGTTACCCAGAAACGTAAATCATATACTTAAAAGGTACTTAAAAGAGGTAGGTTATTAGTAAGGGGTACTTTTTAGGGTGATGACCTAATGAGTTTTTTAAAATCATTTGACTTCAACAAAAAGTTATAAAACATTGTTATAGTTGGCCACTTACCTATATTTAATAAGAATTAGCGGAATGTTTACCTCCTTTAATGAACTTTTTTGGGTAAATAATATTCAAATTTTGTTTTCAATTGAGTTAGGAACATATGGTACAAACGAATTGTCGAGCAAGATTGAGCATTCTAATTAAAATGTATGAAAAAAAGTGTCAATGTTTAGCGACTCAAATCTCGCGCGGCGGCAAGTGACTGCAGTAGATTTATTTTTTTCTAGGTTGGTAATGACTTGAACTATTATAATTATAAAGTCATCAGCTAGACAAGTTTAAACAAAAAAAGAAAAAAAATATAATGTGAATTTCTCCATACAAAAAAAACTTGTATATTTTTTTTTGCCTAAAATATCAATTTTCTAGAAAAGTTCCCCCCACAACTATTGCTAGGCAAATAACTCTCCAACGTATAAAAAAAAATCAGATCGAAATTCCGACTTTCGACCCTAAGTCCATGGATTTTCAAGATGGAACCACTGTGGTCGTTGCTGATACGCTTTTTGGCGGGCCGGGTGTACTTAGGTTTGGTAGTGGCGTGTATTGTTTATTACATCGTGTTAGTTTTTTGTTCTTTTATTTTTGTAATAATCGATGATATCTAGTAAATAGCGTATAAAAAATTAAAAACAATGCAAACAATAGTTTCTTGTTAATTATTTGATCTACCTTTCAATATTTGCACTTAATTTACAGCAGTGATAGCCCGGACGGTTAAAGAGCCGGCCGAAAATCAGTGAGGTTAGGGTTCGAATCCTGGCATGTACCAATGAGTTTTTCAAAAACTTACGTACATATTTATCACTAGCTCAACGGTGAAGGAAAACATCGTGAGGAAACCCGCAGGTCTCAGAATTGATTCTGAGACATGTGTAAACAGACCCGGTCCGGCGATAGGCTCACCACCTATCACGTCTAGGGGTCCAATATATCTCGTGAAATGTGGGTATATCCAGTAATGGAATACCTCTGCCTACCCCCTCGGGGATAAAAAAAGGCGTGAGATTATATATATATATATATATATATATATATGTATATATTATATATATATATAATTTAAAAGGACCACATATAGTATTAATTATCTATCTACGGGACCGTGTCCGTACATGAAATATTTTTTGAAATTTTTTGAGGTGGTGTAAATACTTATCGATACACCAAGTTTTGAAATTGTTGTCTGTCTGTCTGCGCACGCATCACGCTAAAACTACTGGATGGATTTTGATGAAATTTATTATGGAGATAACTGAATACCTGGGTCAACGTCTAGGGTACTTTTTATTGAAGAAAAATATCTCATTCCTACGGGAAAATATAAAAACTGGTTAAAAAGAGAAATACGTACTATTCCGAAACGATTACACCCAAGAAACTTGAAATATAGTATGTAGGTGCCTTATATGTCGTAGGAAACCGCTATGAAGTGATTTTTGGAAATTTTTACAGGAACGGGAATAAACTGGACTCGCGCAGGCAACGCCGCATGGCCATGGGCGTAGCTAGGGATTTTTCCTAGGGGGGGCCATGGCCCCTGCCATGAATCGGCCGGCCACGGCGCGGCAAGATGGTATGTAGGAATCAAGTAAGAAAATCTTAACTGAATTCTCAAATTAAATTTATTATCCCAGGGATAGTACCTACTTTCTGAGATTAGGCTATGTCGCTTTATGCAGGCGTCAGGATTGAGGGCACAAGTTATTTGACCATAACTGTTTTGTTTCACGTTTAAGAAATTTAAGAATCTTTGCTTTAAGTTTTACCAAATTTTTACTAAATGCGTTGTAAGTGTCATTTCGTTTCGCAATATTTTGAAAAATGGGCCCCTTAATCCAAATGCATATAAATAGGTCCACTCCACGTCCTTGAAATTAGAAAAATATGTTTTTAAACTATTTTAAGTTTTCTGTGTCTAGCTTTTTGAAGATGGTTTTCGATTTCGGTAGTTGAGGATGAAGTTATTTTATGTATGAGGAAGGGTATTTTTCTAGGGTGGGCCACAGCTTTCTAGGGTGGGCCCGGCCCACCCTGCCTGCTAGCTAGCTACCTAGCTACGCCCATGCGCATGGCACCCGCTATTATAAGATAAATCTCTACAGGGTCTTACCTCGCTGCTAAACTCAAAGCCATGGGAAATGTACCCATTGATGACCCACCAAGGAGGAAGTCGTCTCCTGTTGTCTGTTTTTCACCAAAATATCCGTAGAATACGCCGATGGCGCATGAGATAACGAGCATAGTGGCTAAAACACTGTAATCCTCCCAGTGAAACAATTCGTTGGTCTGACTTTCGTTTTTTGGATGTATAGATACATTTGTTCTAGATATGTCATGTCTGAGCAGGCTAGGCGAGGCGAATACGATGGACAGACTCCAGCATATCAGTAAAGTCAGTAGAAACTGAAAACATTTGCATGCATTAGCTCACACATATAGGTAGATACCTATCATAGATATACTTATTTAATTAGGCAGCAAAATTTTGTCCAATTTATTAAATAAATAAAGAGGTAAACGGTAGACGTTTATATAGTTTTTTAAATATTGTTGTATTTTTAAAATGCTACATAATTCTATGTCAATAATATTTTTGCAACACAAACTTGCTTTGAATGATGATTACGTCAACTATCTTTCTATGTACAGACCCACTTTGACCACCAAAACTCGATCACAGAGCAATAAGTTCTCTCCACGGGCGGAGTAAAATGTTTTCGTTATGGACAATTTACGAGTGTATTATTATGTATTGCATAAGAAAAGTTAATACGTTTTGGCGCATCTTTTTTATTAGCCTCTAATTACTAGCCTCCAATTGATAGCAATCACTTCAGAAACCATTTATGTACGATTAATTGCATAATCAGCTAGTCAGTGAGTGGGTCGGTCAATGAGAAATAACTTTGCCGACTCCAATGGTGTTTTTTCAATTACGAAAAGCTGTTACAAACCAATTAATTAATTCTGTTGATCTATAATCAACGTCTATCCTTTTAACAGGGAAACGAATAATTATATAGGTACTATGTACTAGACGGGATGTAGTACTTATCACATGGACATGTAGAACATGTAACTGAGAATGTGTAGCCAGGCAGAATATTGCATTGAAGTGTATGCGAGTTAGAGCCATTTATACAATAGTAGATTATGAATTATGTTAGACTGATGATCGTGGATGATACACATATATTTTAGCCCATTAATAGTACGATAACTTATCCAAATATAATGCGAAATAATTAGCATCTACAGATATATATGTCGCAGTAAGATAGATAAAGCCGTAATATAGTTATATCCCTAGGGATATAATTATATACCGTAACATAGTTATACGAAAGCAATTCATTACTATCTCACTAGGAATATAGTTATAAAACGGTCCAAGTTTAGTGATATACTTATATTACTAGATTAAGTTCAGTGTTATAAATATATTAGGCTTTGTCTCAAAAAAGTCATATTGTATCATATTGTAGTATATTAAAGCTAAGATTTGAGCAGTGATATAGCCCTTACGGTTAAAGAGCCGGCCGAAAATCAGTGAAGCTCGGGTTCGAATCCTGGCATGTACCAATGAGTTTTTCAAAAACTTACGTAGTTATATATTTATCACTAGTTCGAAGGTGAAGGAAAACATCGTGAGAAAACCCGCAGGTCTCAGAATTAATTCTGAAACATGTGTAAATACACCCGGTCAGGCGATGGGCTCACCACCTATCACGTTTAGGGGTCCAATGTATCTCGTGAAATGTGGGTATATCCAGTAATGGAATACCTCTGCCTAGCCCTTAAATTAGCATTGCACCCGTGCGAAGCCGGGGCGGGTCGCTAGTTATAATTAAAACGATCATATTTTCACGCAACGCAGGCAAGTCACGGTCGCAGGTTTCAATAGGCGCTGGCGCTGCTGATGAAGATGACGGTTGTTGCAAGTAAACAGACGCGACAGGCAAGGCGGCGCGCCGCCTGCGCCGCACACTCCGAAAGCTATTTCACTAAACTTAATCTAGTAATATAAGTATATCACTAAACTTGGACCGTTTTATAACTATATTCCTAGTGAGATAGTAATGAATCGCTTTCGTATAACTATGTTACGGTACATAATTATATCCCTAGGGATATAACTATATTACGGCTTCATCTATCTTACTGCGACATATACACTTACTATCAAATACATATACTTGTAGATGCAAAGAAATGACAAACGTCTTTAACTCAGCTTCACCTTGAGAGTAATGGCAAATATAGGTAGGATCAAAATATAGGTAGATCGACGACGTGGGCTTATCGATAATAAAATGTAAAGTATCGGAATTTTACAAGACACATTTCACTCTAACATGTCGCAGTTAATAGAGAACGAATGGACTCATACGCATGCATAGAGTCATAGAGTCTCACGCTTTTCGATTTGATTTGTTCGGCGATAACAAATGCCGCCGAAGGGCGGTATAAGCCGGTTTGGTTCTTGCTCAAGCCACCCCGAACCGGATAGTTCCGGAGTGTATTGTTATTACTTCGGACCTAACTCATGGGCACGGGATGGTGTTTAACGTGCGTATCTCGCATTCCAAGCAATTAGGTATGTCTGTTGATTGATCTTGTTTTGTTTTTGTATGGTTGGTTTAATTATTTGTTTACTGAGATGTTTTAGATTACGCCTACCTACCTAATTGTTTTGTCCCTTTTTACTAGCAAGGGCAACTATAAGAAAGTGTGTTATTTAATGTTCTTGTGAGATCTAGGTATACATATAATAAAACTCTAACTGGACCGTGTCTGTACATGAAATATTTTTTTGAAAATTTTAGTGCAAGTGTAGATGGTTATCGATTTACATAGGTACCAAAAAACTATTTTTCATATCTCATACTCGGAAAGTAGTGTATGTTTGATCTGAGTACCGGGTCGGAAGCGATGATTCCCACCACAGAGAGATTCATGGCTGTGATTCCCGCCCTCGGTCGGGAAAGACTCATAGTAATTGCTTCCGGCCTTAGGGCGGGAATGAATTTTAAAAAAAGTACTACATTTGACAAAGACGTTTAAAGAAAAAGTTTCTCTAGGAAAGAGAATGACTTTCTTCCAACCTCTTTGGGTACTTAGTAGGGATACAAAACTTTTTTACATCAATTAGAATAAGAAAAAAAGGTGCGGCCTTGTGAGTGTAGGTATAAATGATAGAAAATATCCCGCGCGCGGGGCGGTACGCGTTCCATAATTAAAATTAAAAAAAACAGTAATAAGTAATTTGGTAAGCTGTTCCAAAATTCAAAATCTTGTTTTTCATCGACACTAATGCTTATTTTTATACTTATAGAACACTCTATTACTCGGCTAAAAGTACATATTATTATAAAGAGGAACGATTTGTATATTATTTTTGTAATGTTATGTTATGTAGGATAGGTACTCTATGATGTAGTATTCAAAGAAGTTTATAAGAAAAAGTTTCTCTTTCTTCCAACCTCTTTGGTTGTATTGTTGACAATTTTGTTTTTTTTGTAGGTATTATTGCGTTTTTGCATGTTTGAATTTTTGTAAAATTGTATTCTTTTTTGTTTACTTTCCTTGAATTCGAAATGAAAAGTAGAGTGTTTAACGCGGGTGGAAGTTATCAATTCCTACTCGGACTATATCCGCCCTCGCTGCGCTCGGGCGTCTAAATACCTCGTATGGGAATTGATTCCTTCCGACCCTTGTATAACAATCTACTATTTTGAAATTTTTGTCTTTCTGTCTGTGTGTGCACGCATCACGCATAAACTACTAGACAGATTTTGATGAAATTTTGTACGAAGATAACTGAGTACCCGGGTCAACATCTAGGGTACTTTTTATTTCAGAAAAATATCTCATGCCCACGGGAAAATATAAAAACTGGTTAAAAAGAGAAATACGTACGAAACGAAACGATAACACCTAGAAAATAGGAATATTATGGTAAACATGTAGGTCTTGAAATGTGTCGTAGGAAACAGCTATAAATGGATTTAGAAAAATTCGTGACGGAACGGGAACAACGGGATCATTGGGAACCTATAAATATAGTTGTGCAGTTTAAGTTGAGCAACGGGTATTACACACTATTCCTCTTTTAAATTTTCCCTTTGGAATGCGACATTTTCCCGCTGTTAAAAGTACTTTAGATGTTGACCCGGTTAGGTACTCAGTTATATCCACACCAAATTTCATTAAAATCAGTTCAATAGTTTTTGCGTAATGCGTGCACAACCAGAAAGACAAACAAATATTTCAAAAATTGGTGTTTTGGTATCTACACCGATAACTATACAACGCGTAACAGAAAAAGCGCAATTCCTCATACACCCCAATTAGTATATTAATATACAGGATGTCCCAGAAGTCAACGATAAGCCGGAAACCAGCGATAAGCCTAGTCATGAGGGTAATCAGAAAAATATAAAAAAAATTCTATGTTCTTTTTTCAAAATGTTATGAAGGTTTAAAAAAAATCCTAGAAAACGGACACCCTGTAATGAACTTTCTTGTACCGTGACTGTAAATATTTACTTTTTGAATATTTTTTTTCTGTAATGCTATGATGAATAGCCGTGCTACAATTTACAATAAAAAAAATACATAACTGCCTCACTTTTAAGTAAAAAGTTAAATTTGTTTCCAACATTGGATTCTAAATAATTTCATCAACCAACTTAAACAGGCTGTACTGTAAAAAAAATGTATGGCTACTATTTTGACAAGTATACTTAAAAGTTGACGCATTTAGTCTGAATTCTAAAATGGTATAACACATGCTAGGTTTTGTTATAGTTGAGGCATGAAAATTTTTTTTCTCGATGAATCCGGATTCTATGCCAATCTAATTTAATGAGGTGAAATGTTGGTAACGCAACCTTCTTAGGTAAATCCAGGTTAAAATCTTTTTGAATGGAGACGGACTCATAATTTTGAAAAGAGAACCTAACAAGGATTTTTGTTTATCCGTACATCTTTTGTTTATGTCATTTGTTTGATGGCTTTGATTTAAATCCATCTGTCCCAGAAGTAAAGATTCTGGAGTCTGTTGCTTAGATTGTATTTGCGTGTAATTACGAGTTCGTAAAGTGAAGTTATCATGCCAAATAGATATACCGTACAGGAGTACGCCAACATGCATCGTATTTACGGAGAATGCTTAGGTATGTAACGCCGATGATGCAGCTAGGGTGTATCGCGAGAGATACCCAAACTTAGAGCGTCATCCTGATTACCGAGTTTTTATTAATCTGCATCGATCATTATCCGAAGGTCAATTCCCTGATCATATGGCTGGTGAAGGAAGGCCCCTCTTGCCCTACGAGGACGAAGTCATGCAAGCTGTGGAAGAAGAACCAAGTATATCCGTACGTGGAATTGAGGAAAGCCTTGGAGTACCTAAAAGCAGTGCACATCGTATTCTGAAAAAAAACCGTCTGCATCCATTCGATGTACAACGAGTACAATCTTTGCTTCCCCGAGACTATCCAGAGAGAGTGCGATTTTGTCAAACGATTTTGCAAAAACATACTGAAGATCCCCAGTTTTTTGAAACGATTCTATGGTCCGACGAAGCAACGTTTAAAAAGGACGGTTACATGAACCTACACAATTTACACGAATGGCACGTGGAAAATCCTCACCTAATGCGTGAAGATCATTCACAGTACCGTTTTAAAGTAAACATGTGGACAGGCATTTTAAACGGTACAGTTATTGGTCCGATTGAGCTGCCAGAGACCATAAATGGACATGTTTATTTAGATTTCCTACAAAATCAACTACCCGATTTATAAGAAGTGCCGCTAAATATTTACGGCAGCATGTGGTATCAGCAAGACGGCTGCCCCGCGCATTATGCTCGTCTAGTCAGAGAGTTTCTCGATCAAGAATATCCAAATAGGTGGATTGGTCGGGGTGGTCCAATTTCGTGGCCAGCGCGGTCACCCGACCCTAATCCAATAGATTTTTTTTACTGGGGTGCAATTAAGGAAAAAGTCTACCACAAACCGATTCAAGATTTAGAAGAGCTGCGCCGAAGAATCTCAGAAGCCGCTGAACAAATTAATTCCAAACGTCACGCCCGGCGCATAGCTCGATCATTTTTAAGGAGATGTAGAGCGTGCATATTAGCTGAAGGAAAACAGTTTGAACATTTGTTATAAAAATGCTGTAAAACATACCACATTAAATAAAAAAAATTACACAAACTTATTTTAAGTATCATTACTTTAAAGGAGGGTTAAGAAAGAGAATAAAAAGGCTTAGTTCAGGTCAGCTGCAGACTTAAGGTTGCTTTACCAACATTTCACCTCACTAAATAAGATTGGCATAGAATCCGGATTCATCGAGAAAAAAATTTTCATGCCTCAACTATAACAAAACCTAGCATGTGTTATACCATTCCAGAATTCAGACTAAATGCGTCAACTTTTAAGTATACTTGCCAAAATAGTAGCCATACATTGTTTTTACAGTACAGCTGGTTTAAGTTGGTTGATGAAATTATTTAGAATCCAATGTTGGAAACAAATTTAACTTTTTACTTAAAAGTGAGGCAGTTATGTAAATTTTTTTTATTGTTAATTGTAGCACGGCTATTCATTATAGCATTACAGAAAAAAAATATTCAAAAAGTAAATATTTACAGTCACGGTACAAGAAAGTTCATTACAGGGTGTCCGTTTTCTAGGATTTTTTTTAAACCTTCATAACATTTTGAAAAAAGAACATAGATTTTTTTTTATATTTTTCTGATTACCCTCATGACTAGGCCTGGTTTTCGGCTTATCGTTGACTTTTGGGACATCCTGTATAAAAAAATATGATGCAATTGAACTTTAGTTTTGTCTAACCATTTTTCTTAAATATCGATTAATAATAGCACTATTTTCATAGAAAGCACTATATTCAGCCACGATAATTCATTTTTTTTAAATTTTAACACATATTAAAAATAGCTGAAATGGAATAAGTAGTCGATACTGAACAAACTAATTTCAGGAATTGCACTTATTCTGTTACATGTTGTATACACTACCAAATAAAAAAATAAAAAAAATCTCACGCCTTTCATCCCCGAGGGGGTAGGCAGAGGTATTCCATTTCTGGATATACCCACATTTCACGAGATACATTGGACCCCTAAACGTGATAGGTGGTGAGCCCATCGCCGGACCGGGTCTATTTACACATGTCTCAGAATTACTTCTGAGACCACTACCACTAAATTAAAAAAAAATAACATGTACAGACACTGCCCCGTTAGAGTTTTATTATATGTAGACTTGCGGGTGCTCATTGCAACGGCGTTGCCCGCGCGGATCCAGTGTATTCCCAGTCCCGTGGGAATTTAAAAAAAACCCCTTCATAGCGGTTGCCTACGACAATATAACACCTACATACTATAATATTTCAAGTGTCTATGTGTTATCGTTTCGCAGTATGTAGTAAGGTATTTCTCGTTTTAACCAGTTTTTAATTAGAGTACCTAACATAATGTGTGAAGGATGGCTGACGTTGGTACGTGAATTCCTTCTTTTTGCATGACATTTGTATTGTTCTGTATGGGTTTCAAGCTTTGTAATTTCAGTTTCAACATGATCTTCTGAAAATATTTCTTCTCAGCTTCTTCATTTGGAACTGTTAATTCTTTCATACCTACTTCCAATAATAAATACAAAATTACATGCCATTTGTATTGAACAAATATCAAAAACATCTGCACCAAGACATTATCAATGAAAAAGAAAATAACAGTAATTAAAGCAATAAGAGTATGGATATGACAATTAGCATACCCAATTTTTTATTCGTGACTTCCCCGCTGCTCAACTACATAGCTCAACTGCATCAAATTGGTATGTAAGTGTCTTATATTTCGTAGGCAACCGCTATTAAGGATTTTTAGGAAATTCACACGGAAATGGGAATAAACTGTATCTGCGGACAACGCCGCTGGGCACCCGCTAATTTCAAATAAAATCATGCGCAATATAAAAAATATAGTATTTCTTTTTGAACTATTTATATTATGTACCTACCTACAAATTTGTACGGAACCCTAGGTGGGCCAGTCCGACTTGCACTTGTCCGGTTTTTTTTTCTATATACTTATAATACCAAAAATTAAAGCAAGTTTGATATATTTCTAAACTGTGTTCTAGTAAAGTTAAATTACAATACACAAGATCACAGAGGCACTTTTAAATTATTGTATTATGGCGATAGGCCTGACCAAGCAGTTTCTCCTGATTAATGGAGCATCGGGTGGGACGCTGCTCTACTTTTAGGTACTGGCTGGTAGAGTGTACCTAGTACGTCATCATTACGGCGTAGGAACTAGCCAGTAACATTGCCAAATGTGCTAAATGAACTTGATATAAAGTAGGTACAACTTACACTAGCAGACGCCTAGCGGCCAAACCTGAATCTCGTTTTTTTGGTCCTGTGGGATATTCGTAACATCTTCTCTTACCCGATAATTACTCCCTATGAGGAATCTAATCTACCTAGCTGTCTTTCAGGTTTGTAGCATATTTATACTTTCTGAGATTTAGTGATAAATTAGTGAGTGATTAATTGGTACTGTGCTTTTATATTTATACTAGCGGCCCGCCCCGGCTTCGCACGGTCAGTCATTTTTTTTAAATTTAAGGATAAACGTACCTACATGTAATGTCGTGGAACGTGGGTATTACCAGAAATGGAATAACTCTGCCCACCCCCTCGAGGATAAAAGGCGTGAGATTATTTATTTCTTTATTTGTTTCTTTATTTCTGTTGCCGGTATAACAACAAATACTAAAAACAGAATAAAATAAATATTTAAGGGGGCTCCCATACAACAAATGTATGTTCTTGTTATTAAAGATTGTTAGTAGGAATTTATTTTTTCGTACCCTACTACGGCAAAGCCAAAAGGAAGCGTATATCATTCCAACAGGCTATTATGTACCTATGTATGTATCCAAAATGTGTGTGTTAATTACCTCGTACAGCCGAAACTCCTGGACCGAAATGAGGTGTTTTAGTGTGCTAAGGCTAGGCTATATATAGGGCGTTTTTAAAGTTCTTGAAGCGAAAGAGTATGCATGTGCTTATGATATCAAACTAATTTCCCCAAGAAAACTATAGTGAATTCTCGAAAAAAAAAATTTGACTTTGTATTGAGACTTATAAACAATATTTGTGTCAAGTTTCAAGTTGATAGACGCAAAAAACCACACTTCTCCATACCAACTTCAACCCCTACTTTCACCCCCTTGAGGGGATGATTTTCGAAAAATCCAAAAGGTGTCTCATCATTTATTTCTAAGAGAATTTGTGCCAAGTTTCAAGGTGACAGACGTAAAAAACAACATGTCTCCATACAAACTTTAACCCCCTGTTTTATCCCTCTAGGGCAAAGAGATTAAAATATAATAAGGCATAGAGGGGACAAAGCGAGGAAAATTTGAAGTCAAAAGTTATTCCAAGTGAAATAAGTCTAGTACAATTTCGATCGAATGACAGCTCGCGTTCATACTAACTGATATAACAAGGACATGACGCCTTAAGCTTCAAAGTTTTGTATGAAAATATTCCCTATGCCCTATTATATTTAAATCTCTTTGCTCTAGGGTATAATTTTCAAAAATCCAAAACACGTGTCTCATCATTTATTTTTATGAGTATTTTTGAGAAGTTGCAAGTTGATAGACGTAAAAAACAACACGTCTCATTACAAACTCCAACCCCTGTTTCAACCCCTTAGGGGGGTTTGTTTGGAACATTCAGAAACACGTGTCTTGTTTTTTGTTTTGAGGAGTATTTTTACCAAGTTTCGAATCGATACACCCAAAAATGAAGGTTTTCCATACAAACTTCAACCCCCACTTTCAGCCCCTTGGAGAATAATTTTCGAAAATCCTAGAACTAATCTCTTATAGTTCATTTTGAAGAGTATTGTATACACGTAGAAATCATATTATCCAATACAAACTTCAACCCCCTCTTTCACACCCTTAGGGGTGGAATTTCATAAAATCCTCTTAGCGAGCATCTACACTATAAACGCAAACTACACACAAAATTTCATGATTCTATGTTCAGCGGTTTGGGCTGGACCTTGATTTTTAGATTTAACTTCTCCTTTTATATATATAGATATAAGTATAGGTACGCCCAAAGATTAATTTATCATTATAGGTTTAACGCAATTACTCATTTTATGAAGCTTTTATGTCCAAACCATAGTATACAAGTGTAACTTATGTAAGTATGTAGAAATCAGTAAGTATTTGTTTATGTAATATGCATGTTTCCCATGATTTGGCTGTTCACAGGGATGTGCCCGCTGGCATTATTAGACTGATTGAAGTGGACCACAGTTACAATTCATTCCTACAAAGAAATTAGTCATTCACCGTGTTTTGGAAATGAGGTAATTTTGTTCACAATAAATGCGGTTTAAACTCGGTTTGAATTGCGTAACTTTCGTATGCTCTCCGAAATAAGGCAACATGTCAAAGGTTATTCGTGATGCGGCTAATTATCGTAAAGTCAAGTAAAAAAATCTCAAATACCCATCACTCGTTTGGAATGTAGTATATCTTGGCAAACGAAGTTTGCGAAATAGGTTGGTTAGTTAATTGCCATCGAAAATTTGTTTCAGACACTGTCAAGGTCGTAGGTACCAGAAATATTACCAACGGGTTAGGTACATACTATGTTAATAATTTCACTTTTCAAATTTCAATTTAAACTTTACATTTGAGTAGTTAGATTCACAAGTCACTAATAATTAATAAACCATGAAACGCTCAAATTAAGCCCACGCGCTTATTGTTCTAGTTTATTGCTTTGAATTCAAAGAAAAAATAAACGAAATAATGAATTACCTACAATTGTTTTTAGAGTTCTAACATAATATGATATTATGTACCTAATGCTTTATAATGAAGCAAGATTATAAATCTAGTATCTATGTCAAAACAGACATGAACTCTACAGAACACATAATATTATAGGGCAGTAGGGTAAGCAGACGTAGAGAGCTTCTAAAAATGCTACATTAAATTGTTAGATATTGTATGATTATTTCCTTTTACAGTTTTCACACTACTTACCTTGTATTTGTTGAGAATTCTTGAAATCATTTTTCTGTAACTCTGTCCTATTGGCACGTTTACTAATAATTCTTTCTGATTCCGTCAATAATGTAGAAGCTCTATGTCAGTGAGTATATGTTTACATGCTCGTGATTATACCGGGTTCCCAGTAAGGAGCGTACTGCCACGCTGAAACACTGCCGTGATGTGTCCACAGTAATAGGAGGTAATTAAGACTCGTTCAAGATGGATAATTCCTTACCCGAAGCGTCACAAAAAGTATTTGATTAATAAAAAGCTCATGAATAGGATTTCGTAATACTTATCCGTGTCTTAATACACACTGTTTCATATGAAATCGCGTTATTCCAATGAAATACCTATACTTACGCAAAAAGCAATGTTTAACGATTATGACGACTCGCAGTTAACTGTTTGAGTTTACTAATACCGATAACAATTCATTGTCGAAAGTAAGTAGGTATGTGATTTGTCCATTATGCTTCAGGTTAAGTTACTCGAACTACCTACACAGCGAACGAGAACAAGTCTACACCTGAGTACTATGAATCTATGACCCTTTTATATGAATCACTTTTAAACATTATCAACATTTATTGCCTGCACAGCGGGTGCCCAGCGGCGTTGCTCGCGCGGATCTAGTTTATTCCCGTTCCCGTGGGAATTTCTAAAAATCCCTTCATAGCGGCTGTCGACGACGTATAACACACCTACATACCTACCATATTTAAAGTTTCTAGTTGTTATCGTTTCGGAGGAGGTACAGTCAAGAGCACGCTAAGCTTGACACTTTGGACTTTGACCCGGCCCTGTGTTCTATGGCGCGCAGTATAAATCAGAGCTCAGCTTATACTGGTAGTGTCAAGCTTGACTTGCTCTTGACTGTACCTAGTACGTACGTACGTACCTACGTATGTACGTATGTACGTTTTAACCATAAAATACTTAACAAAACCATCCACTCGTCAATTACACTAATACAAACAAAACGCTCCACGAGGCGAGCCAGTTATCTCGTCCTGCCGCGGACTAGAACAAACTACGGAAAGCGAATTATTACAAATGAAAGCGCACGACTTTTTAATAGTTTACCCTCAGATAAAAAAAAAATTGAATCTCATATTGAATTTAAACGCAAATTAGCTCAACACATTGACGATTAATTAAATGGCGATGTTGGAAAGATGATTAGTATAAGTAGGTACTTATATATCTATATGTTGTGAACGACTTGTTAATTTGTTTTCTTATTATGATTTTTTTCTCATGTAAGTGACTTATTTTGTCTGTAATGAGAAATAAAGATTCTTTAAACCGAATCAGTTTTTAAATTTTCTTGTCATAAAATATACCTACCCTAAATGATGACCCGGTTACTTAGTTATCTCCAAATTTTATCAAAATCCGGGCAGTAGTTTTTGCGTGATGCGTGCACAGACAGAAAGACAAAAAAAAAAGTGTTTTGATATCTAGATCGATAACTATCTACACCACCGCAATTTTTTTTATATTTCATGTACCTATGTATTACAGGTCTCGTTACAGTTTTATTGATATTAACCTCTAAGACCAGCCATCCGAGACACAATAGATTTTTAATTGTGTCTCGGTTCCAATTGGAACCCGCGGTGCTTTACAGAGACATTAATAATAAGTAATTAATATTTTTTTACTAGAAGTTCGTAATTTTAGTTGTAGGATTAAGACGCGTGATTTAAAATTAAAAAAAAGATGCGTGACTAGTGAGATTACTAGTACTTAGGTACATAATTATATTCACTTTGGCTCTATGATTGTAAGTAACATCTAATCGGCCACTCTAATAACGAAGAGACTTTCTCAACCTAAAGAATTTATATTATCTAACCGGTAAAAAAGTTTCATCAAAATCCGTTCAGTAGTTTTTGCGTAAAAGAGGAACAAACATCCATCCAAACAAACTTTCGCCTTTATAATATTATATGTTTGTATATATATATATATATATATATATATATATATATATATATATATATATATATATATATATTATAGTAAATATAGTAATAGTAAATTATTAAGGAAAGGATAGGTATAAGTTGAAATCTTGAAACGCAGCTCACATTCTCAAAGTGTGTCCCTACTTTGAATTCGTGCAAGCAGACAGTAGGTAGGTAATTTAACAAAAACAAACTACATAAGGTTACCTGCGTTGCGTCGGCTATCTAAAGTAAATTGACTTTTGAACTCTGGTGCACGCTAACCATTTGTATTGTACTAGCTTTTACCCGCGGCTTCGCTCGAACATGTTTATTTTACCCCCTTAGGGGTAGAATTTTGCAAAATCCTTTCTTAGTAGATGCCTACACTGTATAAGCTATCTATGTGCAAAATTTAAAGTCTCTAGACCCAGCGGTTTAGGCTGTGCGTTGATATATAACCAATCAGTCAGTCAGTTTATCATTTTATATACTACTAGCGACCCGCCCCGGCTTCGCACGGGTGCAATGCTAATACTAAAACCTTCCTCTTGAATCACTCTATCTATTAAAAAAAACCGCATCAAAATCCGTTGCGTAGTTTTAAAGATTTAAGCATACATAGGGACATAGGGATATAGGAATATAGGGACAGAGAAAGCGACTTTGTCTTATACTATGTAGTGAATTAGTGATATAGATTATTGTGTGTACCGATGTTTGAGTATACTGTTTTCACGTCAAATGCAGCTTACTGTATTTTTCATAGGCCAGGCATTGCTCTGGGGAAATCTACTATATAAAAATAAGTCGGGTTTTCCTTCCTGACGATTTAACTCGAGAACGGCCGGACCGATTTCGATGAAACATTTTGTGTGGGTTCGAGTGGGTCCAGGGATGGTTTATAGCAATAAAACTCAGCACTGCACCCGTGCGAAGCCGGGGCGGGTCGCTAGTCTTTAATAAAAGTCATGCAGTCCAGACAGACCCGCGCGTCCAACTATAGCAGCAGCTGCAAAGGTGAACCGCCCGCGCCATTGCTCAACTTCGTATCGAGCCTAGCCGTTTGCCGATACACATAAGTAGGTATATCGAAATCGTAACATTACACTCGTATAGATATTGTGATATTCTTACATGATGTATATTATAATTTCTTACATATTGTACCTAATTCTAACTCTAAGTCGTCATTATGTTTAACCTGCCTGCAACCAAAACAATGGTTGAAAGGGTAGATGAGTTATGTTTTAGTGGCTAACAGTTGGTTATACTTACCGAATAAAATATAAATATTACTATTGCAATTTAAACTTATTTTCATCTGGAAGTTAAATATAAAAAAACTTAAAATTTTGTTAGGCCCTAAAAAGTATAAAAGATCGTATTTATAAGTACCTAGGTATAAACATAATAGTTGGGATTTTTTAAAGCTAGTGTACTCCGCGACAAGCCCTCGGGAATCATAATTAGGAAATAAGTAGTACTTGAAAGTACTTACACAGTTTAACAATTGTTAAACTGTGGTACTTATAAATAAATATGAAATTCTGTTCGTTGGCAAGCGCAGAGCTTAGAATGTCTATTTTTTGAAATGTTTTTGGGAAAGAAAAAAGTAAAAAGCGAAAAAAAAGTTGTCTGGAAAATTAGAAAAACGGGAAAAGAGCTTCTTTCTATAGAATTTGTAAAGGACAATGTCTGTTGGGTCAGCAGCATACGTATAAATTACCAATAGATTGATAATTATTTACTATGGTTCTACGAGTAGTACTACAAGGATACTTGGGTTTATCCACCTAGTTATACAAGCACTGTGGTAGGTATACCTACTCTTGTAATATTGTATTGCTCTGATAGTCCATATCTTTTATTGCAAGTTTTTTTCTATAAGTAAGTATTGTTATTATTAGTTTATTATTTAATAAGTAAATCAATGGACCAAGAGGTTATTCTGATCTATGTATCTACGTAGATGATGAAAGTTGAATATAATCTGCCGTACGATGCGTCGTCAGTAGGAGGGCGGCGGCGCGTGAGCACCATCGCATTGCGCAAGGTATGTGAACCATCGAAAGTGCCCCCTCCCCCGGATATGGAGCGTGCATCTCTTATAAACACAGGTGGCGCCAAGTCGCTGGACACTACAACCTTTAGCTGCGTCTAAACAAGTGCCCAGGATGTGTGAAAAAACGGTAGGTGCTGATGACCGACAATGCACCGAAAAGCAGCTCTTGACCTAGTGATCTGGTGACATAGAATTCTGGTGACATAGAATTTGGAATGCATCATTAGTGACTAATCACCCCTTGTAAACAGTCGGGATTAGTGAAGTGCCTGTGTTATTTAAATTTACGATAAAACTAGCCACAAGGATTTACTTTGAATATTTGATTAGCAATTATGATATTAATTTGGTAACGGTAACGGAAATTGAGGTTTATGTGTGCAGGTGCTGAGATCCCTCGCCTTGGTGGCGGCAGTGGTCTGCGTGGTCGCGCGGCCGGAGCCGCCGTCGTCATATGCAGCTCCCTCCAGCTCCTACAGCGCTCCCTCTTCCTCCTACGGCGCTCCCGCGCCTCAATACGGGCCTCCACAGCAGCAGCCCATAGTCCACAAGCACGTGTACGTGCACGTTCCTCCCCCGGACAACGACATCCCTCCGCCTCGCAAACAGATCTACGTGCCGCCCCCGCAGAAACACTACAAGATCGTTTTCATTAAGGCGCCTACGCCACCAACACCGACTGCCCCGGTGATCCCTGTACAGCCTCAGAATGAGGAGAAGACACTCGTGTACGTCCTGGTGAAGAAGCCCGAGGATCAGCCTGAAATCGTTATCCCGACACCGGCGCCTACACAGCCTGCCAAGCCAGAGGTCTATTTCATCAGATACAAAACACAGGTAACTTAATATTTGATCATAGTTTTTTCTTTCTATTTAATAATAATAGGAATTTTCTGTCGGACAAACCTACTGAACCACCGAAGTTTGTCTTTCACTATCTTACAAAGCGTCGAACTTCTTTAATTTTAAATAAAATTAAACCATGAAGTATATAGTTACAGGTTTAAGTAGGACCTTAGGAGTGTTTTCGTAGATACTAAAATATTCTTTGTCAAATCATTCTACTTACACGCACAATTATGACTTTAGAGACTGCAGACTAAGTGATTGTCCTATCCAATTTATTCTATCTACGGATGTCGAGTAGTGTTAATTATACATTATTATACCCGAGAGCCTCGTAGCAAAGAATGTAGCGGGATGTGCTCACGCTACGCCTCGTGAAAGCGCGCGAAAACATTTCCTGGAAAGATTCAGGAAGTGTCGCATGACCTAGCGTGCCCACAACACCTGCTATCATCATTATTCTGACGCAACTGAAGACACTACTGTCCCCACACAATTTGTAATAACTGCGTCATGTAATCACGGATGAGTTACAGTATCATTAGTGTTGGATAGAGATGGTTTTCTTATGGAATGTTGTAGCAATATTCTCCAGTGTCATAACAGAGTAGGTATTGTAGAAGCAAAAACTAGGTTAACATAAGGATGTGTGGAAACTTGATGTTTAGGTTACAATATATAAAAGTACTTTGTCATTCATACGATTACCTTCGTAATGCGCAATATGATTGCATGCAACATCTAAAATCTAAATATTATTACAGTTTCTTTCAACAAATTCAGTGATCCAGGATTTAGGAAATATGGTACACTGCCTGTTTTCCAATGGCTGTTGATGCGGTTGTTTTTTTCCAATTTCCCCATTTGAGCTAAGTACTATATTATGACTTCGAGTCATAAACCCCTACGGGAGGCGTAGATGTACCTACGGTCTCTAGTTAAGGCAGCTTTAGAGGCACTGAGGAACACAAACTACTAAACTAATAAATAGTAGAGTACCTAGGTAGGTACTTACGAGTATGTACTTATTATAATCTTGATTGCATGATAGGCGGAGGGTGTTACGGCGTTGTATCATGCAAATAGCATTATAATTGCCACTCTGTTCGAAAATTTCAATGAAATGATGAAAGTGGCATCATTATAAATAATTGCGATGACGGTCAGATATACTTAGTTAGGTAAATAGCGATGCAAGATTTAATACTACTAATACTAAAAGATATTAAATCTTGCATCGCTATTTACATCGATATTATCTAGTATTAACTTAATAAGCGTAAATAAGTAGCTCACAAATGCATTGTATTCTACCCCTTCATTAAAAGTCTAGGTACTTCCTTAGATAAAAAGGGTACTTCATTAGATTATTCTTTTCGGTGATTTTCGCGAATACTTAGGTAACTAATTAATCTGATGGTTGATTGTTAGATGATGCCTTTAGACATAAATAAATTCTGCCAAATGTAACATTTTCTGTTGCATAAATGAATATCAAATTGTACCTACTGAAGTTTTCTATTATACTGACTTGCACAGCATTGCAGTTGCAGAGTAGGTACCTACAAAAGGGAAACATAACTTACATCATTAGAGCAATTAATTTTTTTTGGGTGATTCTTATTTTGTTCACTTTATCTTACAGAAACAAGAAGGCTACCCGGCGGCAGCACCCCCTGCGGCCGAATACGGCGCTCCCGCTTCAGCGCCCTCTTCGGAATACGGCGCCCCCTCCGGAGGCAGCTCTTACTGAATACAAAACCAAATGACCCTGCCTGCATAACTTTTCTCACTCAATATATCTACGAAAGAGGGAATCATTTGTTAATATAACAATTAACACAGCATTGTGTAACAAAATGTTGTACAATCATAAAAAAATATATTGAATTGTTGAAATACGTTTCGGGGGCGTATACGTAGGTACTTGGCGAGGTGATTTCTGTAACCTCGGATCGTAAGAAATATTTCCTTGCACTACACTAATTATATGCCTCCTAGTATTTTGTGACTATGTATGCTGCGATATAGAAGAGCGAAAATCTCCGTATTTGTATAAGGAGATGTATTCTCCTAAAGGTAAATATTTTGAGAGGGGGAAACTATAAAATGCGGTGGCAATACCTACGCCAAACTTGAATTGTCTTAATTTTAATTCTTATACGTTTATACCTACATCAAATTGATGTGACTGTTTGTAAATAATATTGCGTATTTTTATATGATTAATTAAATGTTTTTAATTAAAACATTTGTTTTCTATAAATTTCTCTTCCAGACTTCATTTAATTAATAATATCATAAATTACAAAAATAAACGGTTCAGTGACTTGGTAAGGTAACTAAGTAACTAGGAATAAATGAAAACGAATCATGAAAAATAAAATGAAAAAATATTAAAAACCTGTGGCAGGCTATGTTTCTAAAAATGGCAGACATAATATATGCCGTACTTAGTATGAAATAAATACAGATATCATAAATATTTCAAATTAATCTAAGCTATCAGCTATCATTTACAGCAACGGGTTTTGTGAATGGTGTAAGGGGGAGTCGGATGTGGGGGTGTGGGTGTATGTGTGGGGGGAGGGGGTGTGTATGGGGGGGTGTTGTGGTGGGGGTGAGTGTTGAGAGGGTGAAAAAGTTAGTGTTATATAAATAAATATAAGTAGTTCATTTACCACTCGTGAATTCGTATCGATGTTCAGCTCATACACATATAATTCAAACTTCAGTAAAAGACATGAACTATAATTATACTGCCCGTCACCAAGATATTGTGCATTTATCATCTTTAATACCGCACTAGATGAGTATAGGTACTCGGGTAAAGTGTATCAATAACAAAGAACTAAAACCGATTGCAACAAATAGCACTAAAAATATCATCGATGTGTACAGTTTTTAGACTTTTGTTGATTTTTTTAATAACCTCTAAAATATGATCTTCCAAAAAAAAAAGAAATTGTCAAATTCGATTCATAATTGGCGGAGTATCACGTAGCTACATATACAAAAACATGCAGTCCTATTGAGAACCTTCTCCTTTTTTGAAGTCCGTTGAGAAGTAGGTTGGTAAGTAGACCTATACGAAGAAATATTTAAATTCCACATATTAGGTAGGTATATTGATTTTTTATTCCTCATCACATCATAGAATAAGTAATAGTAGGTACTAATTATTAGTATACATATAAGTTATTTTTCCTGCGACAGTCATGCAGTCAACAAGAAAGTTCTGCAGGCAGCTATAACTATTCAAATCTTTTAGATACGGAACCCTAACACTATCTTTTAAAGACGCAAGGAGGAACGTTGATGATTTTGTGAAAATGTTTCACCAGTTGCGTGCGAAGGTGTTAACCATCCTGCAAGAGGGGACCTCGACTAGTGGAGCGCTAAAAGGGAAAACGTGTGTCACAGTTGCTTTATTTCACAATATATGAAGTAGGTAACTGCTATGAATTCTTAAGACTTCGAATGTTGTAAAATAAAATTTACCTAATAATGAGAACTTATTTCATGTCCATTGAGGTAAAACTTAATGTACCTAAAATATAAAACAGTGGTGATGGGATGATTCAACACACTCGTCAAGGGGAACGTATAATATTATGTATATCTCCTAGGTACTTATGCGATAGACCAGTGATAGCACAGAATAATAAATACGTAGGTAAACTTAGTACTAAAGCACTGATAGTAGTTAGTGAAGACTTGTTTTTTTTGTACTTAATATATAAATTTATACTTAAACTTAGACTGGGCTTTAAGCTAAACACGGCATATTATGGTCCAGTATTTCTTAAATAAATATAAGAACCCTTCGTGCGCGAGTCCGACTCGCACTTGGCGGGTTTTTAGAATAATCGTACTGGACCTTTACTGGACGACGACGATTGATATCATATATATCTACACTAATATAATTAAGAGGAAAAAAAAATAAAAATATTTATTCAGTGTTAACAGTGATACCAGGTGATACATAAGAATAGCTGTGCGTATCTCTTTTTAATGTTCGAGATGCCCGCTCTTCCACATGAGTTTATTTACAAATACGTGCAGACATTTTGGTAAAAATAAAAATAATAAGTAAGTATGATTAATATTAATAATAACAAAAGTATAGACGTGGTACAGTACAGTAATACTTAACTGAAAATCTTATGGTAAAGTACGAAGTAATTTATCTAAAAAAAAGAATAAAAAGTAAAAGGTATTTTGTGGGGGGGGGGGGTGGAAGTGTGTCTGTGGGGGTGTGGGGGTGCGTGTGTGTGTGTGTTGTCTATGTGACATGTTATGATTGCGTGATACTTAGGTATAAAGCATAAAATGACATTATAGCTTTTCGAGTTTAACCATTTGATTAGTTTACTTTACACTCATAGCTTGTGGAAGAATAAATGTTAATATGGAAAGGAAAGATAGCAAAATATAGAACAAGTACCGGTACCAAAAGGAACAGGTACCTCGCTTAGACAACTGTCATCACTTGCATGTCGAAGTGTCTCAATGAGAGCAGGCTCTACTTCAATATACAATAGGCAGCACAAAACGTCTCACGGTGTTATTATACTGCAGCAATTCAGCACATTTTCACTTTCAATAGTGTATGAATCACTGGTATGAATACCTGCGCCTACAGACGCTTCCGTAATGCGCAAGTGCTTCTTGCAAATCGTTATGAATTCATAATGACACCCACCAAAACAATGCTTTTGGTTCGTGGCTACTACTTATCTATATGCATTGTTTCGATTATGGTGGATCTGACTTATGCAATTTAACTAATTTTTCAACACACTTGCTCATAAAGTGGCTCTAATTTCACTGCAATTAGGCACATAATGACACCTATAATCAAACTGAGACTTTTTGTTTGCTATTATTCACTAGTGAGTTATAGATTTTTTTTTTCAATTTTGTTGCTAGAGTTGCTTTGTTCTTAAAAAAGTTTCGATACAAAAAAGATCGTATTCAATCGTACTAATAAATTAATACACAAATATGGCTTGCTCATTTCATGCAACTTCGTATTTAAATAGATCATTTCAACTTGTACGTGTTTAATAAACAAAACTTTCACTCAAATATAACTTTGGTTTTCTCTGTAAAAACTTTAAATACCCCATTTTGTACGTGGCTAAAACGCTATCCACGACAAACCAAAGAAAAAGAAACCTAATTTTTTTAGTCCATGGCCGATCGCCATTGTAAGATGCGAGCGCATAGGAAAACGAGGCTGTATGGGCCTAGATCCTTTTGCCTTTTCCAAATTATATAAATAAAAAATTGGAAAACCAATTAATTTTCCCCGCCATTGCGAATGATTATTTTAAAATGATTTTTTAGTATTATTTATTCACAAGTGTGTTGAAAAACGTCGTATGATACACGTGTGTATTGATGATTACCGTCCTCGGCTCTCTTATGACCCTCGCCTACGGCTCGGGTCTCAATGGCGCCTCAGCGGTAATCACCAACTTTACTCACTTGTACCATAATGTACTATTATGTCGAGCGCATCATTACGAAATCCGTAAATTTTATTGGCGAATACCTACATGAGTATCATTGCAAGTGACCTGTGGTTTATTACGCCAAACAACATTGGTCAGGTGATAGGTAGGTAGATAGATACCTACTAGACTAGAACATGATGCTTGCTAATAGGTATAGATTACTGTACTGTGATATATAGCTGTAACGTAATGGTGACCTCTGGAAATTGCTCAAAAATATGTTTTATAGCTAAGCATAAGTGCATTTTTAAAAGAGAAAACTTACTATGCCTGCAGATGCTTCTAGAATTTTAAGTCTACAAACAAAAAGTTTGTACGAGTAAATATCACAGCGGGCGAACTCTGTGATCTATTTTCGTTTCGGAGAGCTTCGAGACTATACCGGCACTTTCCACGGATATTTCAGTTCATGTAGACGTGCATTTTGCCAAAAGAGTTGCCAAACAATCATGTCTCTTAAAATCGAAATTGAAACTAAGATTGACTCCGAACCCTGTGTGGTGGCGTGGGACAACAACTTATTTGTGGGCACGGACGATGGAACATTAAAAGTGAGTTTTAGTACATACAAGTACTTAGAACATTTTTTTAAGTTTCAAATAATAATAAACGTAATAAAGAAACAACATTAATTATTCAAATCTCATAATCATCTTGTCTAATTCATTATTTGTTTTGTGAAATAATTGAGATTATAAGGCTTCAGAATTTTTCATGGGTACCTAGTGTGTAGTTTTACAGAAGGACGAACCTACCGGTTGATGGGCTCGTCAGATATTCTTAAACTTACAAGATCAAATAGATATTTAGATATGTAGGTACCTACATATCTTATGGTTTCTTTAGATGTATTGATGTTGTAAGTAAGTACCTACGTACTGCCGTAAAATTCCGACATCATCTTCCCAAAAAATAATAAAACCCAAGTAGGTACTATTTATTTGCATTTTTATCAGGCGTTCGATGCAAACTTGTCACCCGGAACATCATGGACGGCGCACGGAGTGCAAATATTTGCTTTGGCAGCAGGCAATGGTTCTGTCTATTCGTCATCAAACGATGGAGGAATCAGAGTATGGTCTTCAAAGGGGGAGAAGATTGCAGAATTGCCGTCAACTGGAGCTGACATAGGGGTTGTTCACGTTGTCGATCAATATGTTTGTGCTGGCGATGAAGCTGGTAATGTAAGTTTAACATGAATAATTTAATTTTTGAAATTGCAGACATTTGTGTGCATGAACATTTCTGGGTGTTTAATATTTATTTATGTAGGTATGTTTATCAGTTGTGCAGTACCCATGGCACGATCTGCCTAGTTTGAGACTGAATAACCGTGTGTCCCACAATTTAATATTATGAAAAACCAAAATGAGCTTCCATCCTTCCGTTAAAATGATATGTGTATGATGATATGAGTAATGTATGTACTTATTTCTATCAAATGAGACGCACCCACTCATAAGTAAGTTAAAATGTCAAGGCGGCAACAGTGGCTATAGCGACAACAGTGGCGGAGGGGCCATTTGTTAGAAAGTATTAGAGATGGCTAGCTCTCTCTCTCACTCTTCGGAAGGCTTCAAAACACGAACATATCACAACCAATCGGCTTCCATCTGCGACGGAATGTAGGCGTGTTGCGAATATTTTTTTGTTTTGTCCATCGAAAAAGTGAGTTTAAAGGTAAGATAGACTTTGTATTTTTGTTACTTTTTAAAAGTGATATTTGTGATGAAAAGTAAGTTTATAACACATTTGCTCGTAAAAGGTGTCTTATTTCACCAATTTTAATATCGTTACCTATCTCATTACGCCCAAGTGCGGTAAGTGTAAAGTAAAACGCACGGTTTATCAAGATGCTCCGTCTTAAAACGAACGGTACTTTTTAAAATCTCAGCAAAGAGTTTTTATGTCAAAAAAGTTGTCAACATTTTATGATTAAATTGACTTTGGGAAATAAAATATATTAAAGAAATATTTATGTACATAATTATTTAATTTAATTAATTTTGACAGTAAATTACAACCAATCTGTAACAAAAACACAAAAATATTATTTTACTTTATTAGTAATAAGTACTGGCTGTTTTTTGGGCCTTTTCCTAAAAAAAAAAATATGATGCGCGCCGCGCGCTTTTTCTTAACGCTGTATTGTTTTTATTCGTTTACCATAGTCGGACTTTTATTTTATTTCCTCGCAAATATGTTATAAAACGTCGTATGACATACGTGCGCTTTGACAATTACAGCCTCTGCTTACTTGTAACCCTCGCCTACGGCTCGGGCTAGCAATATCGCCTCGGCTGTAATTTTTAACCTACCGCACTTATATCATAATGTACTATTATAACACATTTGCTCGTAAAAGGTGTCTTATTTCACCAATTTTAATATCGTTACCTATCTCATTACGCCCAAGTGCGGTAAGTGTAAAGTAAAACGCACGGTTTATCAAGATGCTCCGTCTGAAAACGAACGGTACTTTTTAAAATCTCAGCAGAGTTTTTATGTCAAAAAAAGTTGTCAACATTTTATGATTAAAATTAACTTTGGGAGATAAAATATATTAAAGAAATATTTATGTACATAATTATTTAATTTAATTAATTTTGACAGTAAATTACAACCAATCTGTAACAAAAACACAAAAATATTATTTTACTTTATTAGTAATAAGTACTGGCTGTTTTTTGTGCCTTTTCCTAAAAAAAATGATGATGCGCTCGCGCGCTTTTTCTTAACGCTGTATTGTTTTTATTCGTTTACCATAGTCGGAGTTTTATTTTATTTCCTCGCAAATGTGTTATAAAACGTCGTATGACATACGTGCGCTTTGATAATTACAGCCTCTGCTTACTTGTAGCCCTCGCCTACGGCTCGGGCTAGCAATATCGCCTCGGCTGTAATTTTCAACCTACCGCACTTATATCATAATGTACTATTATTTGAGATTTTTTTGGCGTTTACTGCACTTCCGTTTACGCAACAGTGTGGCGTCTGGCATGAGGTATATCCAAAATGGCGGTTTAGTACACAGTGGCTCAAATCACTTTAGTACACAGTGGATCATGAACCACTGTGTACTATATTATTACCAACAAGATTCCCACGCATTTATTTGACACATTGGACAGTCGCAAAATGAAAACTTGGAATTTCGCATAATGTCACATTCTCAAAACGCTACATCGCAAAATGTCACATTTGCATAACGTCACATTAGCAAAATGCCACACTAACTAAGTGCCATATTATCAAAATAAGAAGATTGTCCAACTCCCTTTCTTGCAGTAAGCTGATGATTTATGAATTATAAAATAAAACTAATTGAATTATTTTAGTATTTCATCACATTATTTATTAATTTACATTTATTTGAACAAAAAAAAAACACACGGCTTGTATCCCCGAGGGGTACCTAGATGTTGCGAACTCTTTGCTTTAAGAACATGTTTTTTTTAATTACGAAATATAAAAGAAAATAAATGAATTGACATTTTAGTTGGGAAAAAATCGTTTTACTAATAGAACCCATCTCAAGCGACTGAAAATTATAAAATATTAGCCTTTTCAGTCTAGTTTCTACAATTTGTGGCGACCGTGACAGGACCAATAACTATGGACCGCGCTAAGTTCCAAAGAACCGTCGCGAGGCGGCTATTTACAAAGTGCTCGAATGAGTTGGAAAATGCGATCGCGGCCGGAACTAAGAACATGGTGTCCGCTTTATTAGACAAGCTGACCGGACATCATGAAGAGCTGAAGGAAGTTAACAACAAAGTTTTAGCACTGTGGCTGGATATGGAGGAGCGGGACGAGACGGCAATGGAGGCCGAAATCGACAGCGTGGATGCGTATGATAGAAGGTGGTATATTTTGCGGCAAGACGCACTGTCTATGTTAAATCCGTCGAAGTCTGACGCATCAAAAACAGGAGCCACAGTGAAAGATTTTGACGACGATGCCCCATCAGTACCAGAGTCGAAGCATTCAGTGTCGCGTAAGTACCTAAAGCTACCATCATTTGAATTACCGACATTTGACGGGCATATCAAAAATTGGATCGGCTTCTGGGCGCAATTTCGTAAAATTCATGAGGCGCTCGAATTGGGTGATGATGATAAAATGCGTTTTTTGCTACAAGCGATGGAAAAGGGTTCACCAGCAAGAGAACTCATTGAAAGTTTTCCTCCCTGTGGCGAAAATTATGAGAAAGCCATCACTCAGCTACGCCAGAGGTTTGCCAGAGATGATTCGATTATAGATTATTATGTAAGAGAATTACTTCAATTAGTCATCTCTAAATCTGTGTCAAAACTATCAATGAGATCTTTGTATGACAAACTAATGACACAGATTTTGGCGCTGGAGTCTCTCGGCCTAACGGAAAATCGGTATGCTGCATTATTGTATCCCTTGGTAGAGTCAGCTTTACCCGATGAGACGCTGAGAGCTTGGAATAGATCGAACTTTCGTACTGAGAAAAAAGAAAATCCGCTGTCGCAGCTGTTGGAATTTCTCAAATTTGAAGTTGAGTCGGAGGAGAGAATACGCGTAGCGCACTTTGACACTACCTGTCTAGGTGCACAGAGTACTCCGACTGCATCGTGTTTGGCTACTTCTATGAATGCTACTTCCATAAACGATAACAAGAATAAAGAAGTAATGCAAACTTGTATTTGGTGCGAAAAAGGTTTTCATGCAAGTTCGGTATGCACTATGGCCATGAAAATGACTTTAGATGAGCGCAAGGAGTATTTGAAAAAACATCGAGCTTGTTTGATTTGTTTAAGAAAAGGTCATATCGCTAAAGTTTGCAGGAAGTATCCAGAATGTATGGTATGTGAAAAGAGACACTATACTTTGATGTGTAGTCTCATTAATAAAACTGATTCTATTTCAAAAGTAAGTAAAGACTTTATGAGCGGTCAGTCTGTGGAACTGTCCATACCCAACGAAGACATACCGGGATTGGACAGGGTCGCCTCCTCTAGTGTAACCACATGTTCTGGTCGACAAGTTAAGCTGCCTCCGGATAGGTTAATTTTGTAAATACTTGTGTCAAATGTTAATATGTTATGTGACTTATATGTTTGTTTTGATCATTTGTTAGTTATATTTTGTCTTGCGCTGAGCGTGCGCAACTCCGTGGCGGGAGGATGTTGCGAACTCTTTGCTTTAAGAACATGTTTTTTTTAATTACGAAATATAAAGGAAAATAAATGAATTGACATTTTAGTTGGGAAAAAATCGTTTTACTAATAGAACCCATCTCAAGCGACTGAAAATTATTTTTATTAGCCTTTTCAGTCTAGTTTCTACACTAGACATATTTTTAACATAAATCAAATTTAAAATCTAAACTGAAATTATGATTGCCGCTAAGAAGCGAAAAATGTTGGCTGAGGATACTTAGAATCGGTAATAGAACATGTTCCAACAATTTTAAGAATTTTTGTCAGTTTGTTTATTTGATCACGCATCACGTGAAAACGGCTAAACAGATTTGGGATGTTCCACGACATCCTGTCGAGACCTGTTTGTTCCGAGTCCTTGATTGTTTATACATATGTTGTAAACTGTCTCAAGATTAGGTAGTTAGGGAGTGTAGAAGATATTTGTTTTTTTTTTGTGTGTATTGCATCCCTAGTTTTGCCCAATAGGGCTGACATAAAGGTTTTCCTTTAAAAGCCCGTTTAAATAAATGATTTAAAAAAAAAAAAAGATTTTGATGTAAATTTTATTAATCTGTTGAGAAAATCCCCGGCCATATGGCTATGTTTTATAAGGTCCTGGAGGGGCGAGGAGAAATAACAGTCCCTGTGACCTTATTGAACGTTTATTACACAGTAGATTGTACAGATTTAATTAGATTACATATACGATCTAAAGTAAGGGAATCGAGCTAGCCACCATTGCGCTCTTTTTACTCGTGTGTGTGCCTGGAGGGCGCGTAATTTAACGTGGCTGTATGTCGCCACAGTTTTATTGGCATATTCTCACGTTAATGTGATTAAATACTATTATAATACAATTAAAATTACAAACCAACAGCTGACCCCTGTGCAACTAAATCGTTACCTACTGAATTATTTTCTTAATACAAAAAATATGCTTTTTTTAAAAAAGTTATAACATTATATGATTATCAGCAGCATTCATAATTTTATTTTACATTTTCAATTAATTTTATGATAAAATAAAGTGAAATTAATAAATAATTTCATTGAATACAAACATAATTAAATTAGTTTTATTTTCTAATTCATAAATCTTCGGCCTACGGCAACGAAGGGAGTTGAACAATCTTGTTATTTTGATAATATGGCACTTTGTTAGTGTGACTTTTTGCTAGTGTGACATTTTGCGAATGTGGCATTTTGCGAATGTGGCATTCCGAAAAGCGTCAAAGGCCTACGGTATTTTAAGATACGGAGTTAAATTTGTAAATAAAGACTTTTAAAAAGCATAAAACTGCATTTTAATTAGTTAATATTATGGATGATTCACTGTGAACATACCTGATTCACTGTAAACTAAGTTCCGATTCACTGTATCCGACTACCAGTACATAGTGGCTCAAATGACTTTTTTCGTTAAATACGTTTTATCTCCTAAGATATCACTTTGTTGAACTAAATCTAATAAAATAATGAAAATACATTAGTTACATAACATACTAGTAACCTTTACATCCTCCTAACACTACTACAAATCAAGTGCAGGTCACTGAAAAAAAAAGTGACCCACTGTTGCCGCCTTGACCCTATATTATTTACAAGATTTTGATTGTCTGTCAAGCGGCCGCTGTGAACGAAATAATAGGTAGATACATAAATAACAGGTAAGTACCTAAATTAAAAAAGTGTAAATTGATGCAGTTTTTATTTTTTGAGTCAGTTGTAGGTACCTACCTAACCATTTAATAATTCTAGTATTCTACTGGTAGGTACTGGATCGGAAATGAAATTGAAATTGAATATTATAGATATAATAGATTAATAACTGTACATTTATTTACAAAGAAAATATACTAACTATATATAAGTTTGTACTTAAATGTAATTCCTAAACATGGGTACCTACTTAACTTTCGTGCGCGAATCCCACTCGCACTTCCCCTTTTTTAGGATTCCTTACTGAAGACTAAAAAAGGAACTCGGATAGGATCATTTCGTTGTCCGTCTGTCTGTTTGCCTGTCAAGAACCTTTTTATCAGGAACTCGTGTAGGTATCAATAAAGTTGAAATTAATATCAAATACCTACTCAGCTCTGCAATCCCCTAGAGCTGTGAAATAATCAAACTTCTTGTGAGTCAACACAATTTAAAGATAGACCCTACCTCCAGTTATGCCGCATATCTATTTGACACTTGCAAGAAGCTTGCAATAGAGACCAAACCTTTAGAGTACTTCCCGTTGACCTGCAATCGTGAAATTTGACAAGAAGCCATGTCGTAGGTAGGTAACATTCTTAGAATAAAGCAATTTGCTTTTACCTAAATATTTTGATGAATGTATATTATCTGTACATGTACAATCACATATCTACAACTACTACGGAACCCTCGTGGGTGCGTGAGTCCGTCTTGCACTTGTCAACTTTCTTTTAATCCAATTCTGCTGTTTATTGATCCTTTTTGCTAACTTAAGTAAATACTTACATATCTATGATTTCAGATTATAATATACGAGAACAACGCTGAAAAAGCCAGATACAATGTTTTGGAAGAAGTAAAAGATCTTGGTTTTAGTCCACCGTTTCTTTTCACGGTTCGAGATCTTGATATGACTGTAACTGAAATCAAACCTGGTACGTAGATATATTACTATACTAGCAGCGAGCCGCGGTTTCACCCGCGTATTTCCCGTTCTCGTGGGAATACCGGGATAAAATATAAAATATGTGTTATTCTGATGTATAAGCTATATTACTGTAAAGTTTCATCAAAATCCGTTCAGTAGTTTTTGCGAGAAAGAGGAACATAAACATCCATCCATACAAACTTTCACGTTTATAATATTAGTAGGATTAGGTAACCTTAATTTATTGTTTACATAGGTACATACTGTTTACCTAAGTTAGTTAAAAAGTCCGTTCTGACCAGACCGGAATACCAATACTTTGGCGATAAATGACAATTTATAAGTAACTAATAACACTAATAAGTAATAACAAATAAATAGGCATGGGCGGGCGATGCGTATTTATTTAGGTAGGTACTAATCAAATGGTCATTATTTATTCTTGAAACACCTCGTAATCGCAACCTGTTAGCCCCTTTTCACACGTTACCGGTTTCCGGCGGGCCGGCGGGCGGCGAAGTAGGGTCATTGTGCCGGTTGGCGGCCTTTTAGTCGCCTTCCAAACTTTGCTCTTTGAAATTAGTATGATATGTCCATAATTCAAGTTCTGATGTTAAAAACGCGTTTAATTCGGTGAATCGGGATACCCTGCTGAACGAAATTAAATTACATGTCCCTGAAATCTACAACTTTCTACTCCAATGTTATCACTGTCCATCAAAATTAGTGCACAAAAATCATGAGATCCTTTCGGCTGTGGGATGTCAGCAGGGTGATCCCCTCGGTCCAGCCATCTTTAGTTTGGCTATAAATTCGGTCATTCATTCTCTAAATTCTAAATTTAATGTCTGGTATCTCGACGACGGTACTTTAGGAGGGAATTCACAGACTGTTCTTTCGGATCTGTCTCTGATTATAAATAAATTCAAGTCCATAGGGTTAGAATTAAATTTCAATAAATGCGAACTATATATATCTGACAAAGTGCATACTTCTAAGATCTCGGAAATCATTCAAAATTTCAACATTGTTGCCCCAAATTTTAAAATTCAGTACAAAAACAGTCTGTGTCTTCTAGGGTCACCAATCTTCGATGAGGCTATTTCACCCATTCTAAATGTTTCAGTTTCTAAATTTAACGAATTTTCGGACCGCCTACTCAAAATTACTAGTCATTCGGCTTTGTTTATTTTAAAATTTTGCCTTTTTGTCCCTAAATTAACCTACCTGCTTCGCTGTTGCCCGGTATGGAAATTTCCAAATCATTCGATACCTATTGACAATTGTATAAAATCCCAAATTGAGTCTATTGTTAATATAAATCTCAGCGAGCAGGCATGGACCCAAGCTTCGTTACCTATTAGATACGGTGGCCTGGGTATCCGCAAAATTTCTTGTGTGGCTTTACCGGCCTTCCTATCTTCAATTCACAGCACGAAAGATCTAGTAGGAAAAATTCTAAAAGCCCCCGTGGCAACAAACTGCGAGATCGCGTGCTTGGTTGAAGCTACGAATGCCTGGTTATCCGGACCGAGTCCAAATTTACCTCCCACCCCTAAAAACCAAAGGGCCTGGGATGACATTGCATCACACGCCACCCTTGACTCCTTAATTAATAACTCTTCTGGCAGTGACCGTGCCAGGCTGTTGGCAGTGTCCAGACCAGAATCCGGTCACTGGCTAGCAGCCTATCCATCACCAAACACGGGAACCTTTATTGAACCTTGCAGTCTTCGTATAGCTGTTGGTCTCCGGCTGGGGGCTGAGGTGTGCGTTGATCACTGCTGTGCTTCTTGTGGAGCTGGTGCGGATCGTCTTGGTCATCACGGACTCGTCTGCCCTTATGGCGCTGGCCGCCTCTCCCGTCACGCTGCGCTCAATGACATCCTCCGAAGGGCGCTCGTCAGTACCAACGTCCCTGCAGTACTGGAGCCCCAGATTTTGCGGGATGATGGCAAGCGGCCTGACGGTATGTCATTGATACCCTGGAGGATGGGCCGAGCGCTTGTGTGGGACGCCACATGCGCCGACACACTGGCGTCGACCTATCTTCCGGCGACCACTAAGCGGGCCGGTGCGGCGGCGGAGGTTCGCGAACGCCATAAGGTGGGCAAGTACAGGTGCCTCGGTGCCGAATACGATTTTATTGCATTCGGCGTCGAGACACTTGGTCCGTGGGGTCCTGGCGCGCACGGGCTCTTCAAGGAGCTCAGCAGACGACTCAGGGAAGCATCAGGCGACCCCCGAGCAGGCGACTTTCTCGCGCAAAGGATAAGTATTGCCATCCAGCGCGGGAATGCCGCCTGCGTGATGGGCACCTTGCCACGGGGGCCTCATTTTTTACATCTCCTGTAGTTTAGTTTAGTTCATAGTTTTAGTTTTACTCCTAATTTTACTTTTAGTTCTGATTATTTATGTGGGCATAGCAGATATAATCAAGTTATTTTTCGAAATAAGTATTATAGGAATATGGGAGCAGGAGCATTTATATTTTTAAATAAATAATTACCTGAAACTTAGGCAAAACGCCAGTGGGCGGCCACTTTTTTTGGTTGGCGGCCACCCTAGAGTCAGTTCGCGGCCGCCAGTTTTACATACAATATCGACTTGCGAGATTTCATACTTTTTTGACGTTTTACGAACTTCTCCATACATATCCTATCGTAAATTTCCACATCATTAGGCATATGATCGCGATTGTCACTCCAATGCCTTCACTCTTAAAAAACACGTTTTCCTCAATATTCGTCCCTTTTTTGTGCTCTAACCTAATTTAAGCTTACACTGTTCTAACATCTCTTTGCCCTTTCTTTTCTGCCTTCAGTTCGATCCTCCCGGGCTGAAGCAACTATCCCCTACAACTTTTAGCCTCTTGGGTTCGCCTGCATGCCCAGAGGCTATACCTGATGCTATTGAAGCTAGAAGACGTCTCCTTCTCCTCGCTCGGGATCGTCTGAAAAGTGTTTCCGCGCATCTCGTCTTGGTCTTGTTAAGGATGTGCTTTGCAGCCCCTAAAATAATGTATCTTTTGAGGACGGCTCCAGTTGAAGCGCTACTAAATGTTTCATTCAGCAATGACCAGTGGAGTCAGGCATCGTTCGATGCGATGCCATACGATGCGGCGGACTGGGGGTGCGACGCGTAAGGGATGTGAGTGTTCCGGCTTTCCTCGCCTCGACGCACGGGGTTGCGGATCTCGTCTCTCGTATATATTATCTCCCCATGGAGGCGGGCTCCTGCCCTTTGCAGATGAGGCGCTGGCGAAGTGGAGTACTCTCTTCCCGAACGCTGTCGTGCCCAAAGTTCCTACTGTGCAGCGGGTGTGGATGAGGAAGGCACAAAGAACACCCTGGACAGGCTAGACTCTGTTTGCAGGCATTACCCTCCACATATGGGAACTCTTCACGACGGCAACTCCTTGCGTGTCGCGGTTGTTCTCCGCCTGGACTGCGATGTATGTCAACCACATCAATACATTTGCAGCTCCATGGTTGGGGCAACTGGTCATCATGCATTGTGCTGCTGTCTTTGTTTGAAAAGATTCCCTCGGCACTATGCGCTCAATGACATCAATATTCCATCCTTGTCTTAGTCCATGGCAAAAGGCTAGATGGTTTGACCCTGGTGCCGTGGCAGAGAGGTGTTTATTGTGTGACGCTACGTGCGTCAACACCTTCGCGGCCTCTTACTTCGGTCACACTGAGTTGGCGGCCGTTAAAAAGCACGAGAAATACTCGGCCTTCATCATCATCATCAGCCTATACCGGTCCACTGCTGGACATAGGCCTCTCCAATTGCACGCCATTCTATTCTCAGCAACTCTCATACATCTGCTACCAGCCACCCTGCGAAGGTCGTCGCTCCACCTAGCCTGAGGCCGTCCTACCATACGCTTACCGATTCGCGGTCTCAAGTCTAGAACATGTCTACTCCAACGGAAAGGTCATCAGTTCTACGGCTAATATGGCCAGCCCTTTTTCCACTTCAGCTTGCTTATTCTACGAGCTCTGTTGAAAACTTTGGTTCTCTATTGGATTACCTCGTTTCGGATTCGATCCCTCAGAGACTTCAAGCATAGCCCGTTCCATAGCTCGCAGAGTCACCTTGAATGTATGGGCCAGCCGTACCGTGAGTGTCTACGTTTCGGCTCCGTAAGTCATAACAGGCAGGACGCATTGGTTGAAACCTTTCGTCTTTAAGTCGTCTTCTTTTTTCGGTCCGTGGAATAACCTCCACAGAGAATACTCGACGAAGCTTCCCGAACGCTGCCCAGCCCAGCTGAATTCTCCTGTTAGCCTCACTCTCAAGGTTGTTCTTACCGAATTGCAGAGTTTGCCCGAGGTAAACGTATTCTCGAACATACTCGAGAGCACCACCATTGACAGCCATTTAATATCGTGGAACATAATCATAACTTTGGTTTTGTCCAAGTTCATCCTAGTTCATACTTGGCCTTAGAAGCAAATTATTGCTTCGTGCCATTTGCGTGCGAAACTACGGGATGCTGGGGAGCAAAAGCTTTGGCTTTTATTAAAGAGAAGAAGAGATTGGCCGTCGGCTTCGTGAGACGTGTGACGCTCGCTCTGGGGTGTACCTACCTGCTGCAAAGTTTGTCTATTACCATGCAGCTCGGCAACGCGATGTCTGTCATGGGCTCCTTTGCTACTGGTACGGCTCGGGGTATGTTTGAATAGACTAGTACCGTAGTATTAGTGATATAATTTTTGTGTACCAATTTTTATTGACCTCAAAGCCAGATTGTTAAAAACATTTTTAAAATACCTACTTGATTAAAAAAATAATTAGTCTGTGTGAAAGAAGTGGCCGTAAACTGACACCTCTTTTTTTTAATAGTCAGATAACGGCCGTCTATTTTTCATACAATTTTTGACGGCCGCGAACCAGTTTCGTTTTTTAACCATGTGTTAGTTTGCGGCCCCCTTATATTTAAGTAGCCATAAATCCGTATAAAATTATATTTTGGCGGCCGTGAACTAACCATAGCATTCAACCCAACCCCAACAATAAAAAAATGTTGCACAAAACGAAACTTTATTTACATTAATAATAGGATGGAAAGCAAACCTATTTCATTCAGTGAGTTAGTTCGCGGCCACCCGGCCGTAAACCAACTTTACCAAAAATTTATTAATCTGGTTCGCGGCCACCCAATAAAACTAGTATTAAAGTAATTTACTTCAAAAATAAATGTGAAATTAAGTATATCAAACACCTATGATCACTCAAAAACAATCACAATAGTACTATGTAATCGTAAACATGAAATACTTACTTTTGAAGTGGGACCTGTTCGCTAGTTTTTGAACAGGTTTGCGAACGTATGTCTGCTGACGGCGCGGCTGCCAAAATGGACAATTTATTTCCGGCACATGGATTAGGGTAATCGACCAATTTGAATAGGCATTACATTCTGCAACTATTCTACTTCTTAAAGTGATACAAAAGTTGGGAAAGGTGGGATAGAATTCTTATTCTTGCAATATTTATGCGGTTGGTCCTCTAAAAGGCCGCAAACTAACGCAGGGCCGCGATCCGGCGAAATGACCCTATATGGCCATGTAAGACGTTCGCTTTCATACGTACCGGCGCGGCGGGCAACCGGGCAATCGGCCATACATTTCGCCGCCGGACCGGCGGAAACCGGTACGTGTGAAAATGGGCTAAGTGGACAATTGGTTCTGACCGGACGGAGGTCTGTCAGTCAAGCCAGTGTTAATATGGGACAAGCCATTTCCCCGTGATAAAAGTCAAATGAAGACGATGCCGGTTCCAATACAGACCTACCCATACATATATACTTAGGTACTAACTATCTATACCTTTTATAACCGAAAGGTTTGATAGAGTTCTCAATTGCGTAGTAGGTACCTGCCTACTTTTTGCCGGTGTACCTACCTACCTATTTCTGGATCCCATTTCCATACGTGTTGCTAGACTGGGGTGCTGTTGCCTATATGGGTCAGGCCGTAGATTTTGCCACAAATAGCGCAAAGGTGACGCAAAATCTTATAACTTTAACGTAGAGTGACGCAAAAGAGTAACGCAAAATAGTTAAGGAGCGCATACAAGATGTGTGATTTTTACATATAATATTTTGAATGTAGTTAGATATGCATTAATTTATTTCAAACATTTATGAAGTTTAGGACTATACTAGTAAACCTTAGGATTTGCGTCATATTTGCGGCGGGGGACTGTAGGCATAAATAAAAAAAACACGATTTTGGTACAAATGTAAGTCTTACAATTTAGAATCACATGACAACTAGCACTAAGGAACGTCTGAAATAACAAAAACATCTTTTTCTTTTTTCAAAAATTACAAAGACAAACAATTATATTAAAAACACTCTTAAAAAGGAACATAAATTGCTATCTTACAAGGACCATTTTTCGTCAAAATAGCTTTAAAAATCTAACATACTTATGTAACGTAGGTATACACAACGGCACATCAAATAGCAGATAAAAAATATAACTTAAAAATACTCTTTAATCACAGAATACAATATGTTTTATTTCGCGAAAGACAGCGTAGATGTGAACAGATGCAGGCGTGTTTGGGTGGCTGCAGAAAGTCGCACACGCGTACTAAAACAATTAATATTAATTTTTTAACATTACAACTTTGCAAAACACCTGCAAACCTAAGTGTGCATGCACCATTATTCCATAGCGCAAAATAAGTGGCGCAATTTCTACGCCCCTAGTGTCGCAAAGTGGCATAATATTATTTTTGCGCAACCATGGCGCAAATAAAATCCATAAGAACTAATAAATAAGCTATTTTTTCATATTAATTTAGCCTTGAAAGATCACATACGCCTTATTAAAGCATGCGCAATGACAATAATAGATATAAACCGAAAACTTACCTTGCAATCTCAGAAAATTCACACTGCGAAAAATGTGACACTTTTTTTTTCAACCGGAGTTAACATCATATTGACTAAAATATGGCCACAAACACGGTACTGACCTTAGAGAAAGTTACTTTGATGTTGCCCCTACTCAAACACAATCCTACTAATGTTTTAACACCACAAAATGGGCAGATAATAGTTGCGCAATAAAAGTAGCGCAAAGAAATGTCTTTCATTACTTTTTTTAAAATGTGTGAAATTTAATATATTTTCTTAAGTAACACGAAACGATATTAAATACGCGGATAGCTGACTATTATGTTATAGTGTTAAATCAAACAGATTATCAAAAACTTTTAATTTTAATTAATTTTACGGATGCGCAAAGTTACACCTACCGAAGCGGATTCGCGAATTTTATGAAAATTTCGTAATTTTTTGTAGAAAAATTTCATATAATTTTCAAAGTTAACGAACCTTTTGAAATATCTTTAATGGCCCCGGTTCACCATTTCTTAAGAAATACGATACTGTGATTGAGAAATACATATCTAGTATACTTTTTTTTAAAACGTGGCGGAGATTTAGGTTATACCAAATGTGGCAAAAACTACGGCCTGACCCATATACGCCTCGAATCTGATTGTAAATCTACACTAATCTTTCCTCTTTATAATTAATGTAAATCTACATTAATTATAAAGAGGAAAGATTTGTATGTTTGAAACGAATTAACTGAAAAAACTACTGGACCGATTTTAAAAAATCTTTCACAGGTGGAAAGCTACAATCACTGGCGGACTACAGTAGGGGCGTAAGGGGCGGTCCGCCCCGGGCCTCTGGTCCTGGGGGGCCTCCAAATTTAACGAAAGTTATCTTTATTTTATCGAATCCTAAACAAGGATAAAAGGCAGTGGGCCACAAAAAAAAGGCAGTGGGTGTTGGTTAACCCATCATAGATACAAATATGATTAAATAAATAAATTTGGAGGCCCGACAGGACCAGAGGCTCGCCCTGAGCCTGGGGGGGCCTCCAAATCCAAAAGTTGTAAGATCGGGGAGCGCTTATTCAGTTTTTCCGCCCCGGGCCTCCGACAGGCTTAGTCCGCCACTGGCTACAATATCCCTGTGTAAGTAGTGCTGATATCTAGGTATAGCTCAGGTTTTACCTATTTTAGATATCAGCTGTTCCTTCCTTCTGCACATAGCCTAACTTTAATACCTGAATATTACATAAGGAAAATTACCTAATGTACATAATTAATATTAGGCTTTCGTTATTAAAGAATTACTTACTTATTTACTTAAATCTGCTATATTATACCCATTTTCCCACTAGGGAATGCAATCTCGATCTCGCGAGATCCCGATCTTCCGAGATCTCGCTTCGTTTTTCGAGATCAATCTCGAAGCATAAAATGACGAGATCGAGCAGCAGTAGTAAGCGACGCATAACGCGTGTTCTCTGCGCGAGCGAGTCGTGAGAGCGAAGGAAAGTGTCTGACTGAATACGCGAAATATACCGAGTATTCACGATGTTGGTTGAGCGGAACAGAAAAGAATAAGTTATATAGTTCGGACTAGAGTAAGTGAACCGACATAAGATGCCGTTTATCCGACAGTACTCTAAGCAATATTTGTTTTTTAAGAAGCTATTTCCAAAATCACTCTTAATTTAGTTAAGAGTGATCACTCGTAATCACTCCTAGTTTAGGAGTGTTTTTAGAAATAGCAATTTTTTTTGTTTTGACTATCTTTATCTTTGTTATAATAAGTGCTTACTTTCTTTATAAGAGATTTAACCGATCTAAATTTCTGTGTTCATTAACATGACATAAGTAAAAAATTATAAAAATTAATACTTTTTTTCAATCATTCATGTTTTATCTTACTCGCATCATAATCACAACTACTAAGCAGTTTCAATCAATTTGAGTTATCTTATTAAAACAATACTTTTCGAAATCCGTTAGAGATCTCGAAAATGCCGAGATCTCGCCGAGATCGAATTTCTGATCTCTCGAGATCTCGTCTCGAGATTGCATTCCCTAATTCCCACTGGAACTGGAACTACGCGGGTGAAACCGATTATCATCAAGCCGTAACAGCCCACTGCTGAGCTAAGGGTCTCTCAGACACTAGCATCGCAGGGCGCTTTTATCACAAGTCAATTGGATTTTATAAAAAAGAAAACTATTTTTTAAATTGTTTACAGGAGAATCAAAAACTCGCTTTGTAACACGGCATACCGCGGAAGGGCGAGCTCCCTTACGTTTGGCTAAAGACCGCGTTCTTGTGATGGCCAGAGGAGGCAATAATTTGCAGTTGCTTGATGCCTCGGTTGATACCACATTTAAGAAATTGCACGACGTTAAGGTGGGTCCAGCCATAAATCCCATTTCAAAATCGAACAATTTGCTGACAAGTGTATAGTTTGACTCAGAGGTTTGAAACATCATAATCAAATGGCAACCAACCAATTCAAATGTGTTGGCGGTAGGTACGTTAGTCAAGTCAACCCTTCCACTGATTGATCCACTGATCTTTACCGAGAGTAGGTACACCTTGAAGAAGTTTAAGAATGAAGTCAGTGGCGGATTACCCATAAGGCAAACTAGGCATGTGATGCGCCCCCCTAGGCACGGCTACGCTCGGGCGGAATTGTAAGATAAAGAAAAAAAATATAATATAGGTAACTAAGTACCACATAATATACCAGTGACTATGCCCTACTTACACAATAAAAACTAATATTTTTGCTTACAACCTCAATTTGCTTTAATTTATAACAAAAGATAAATTTTACGGATGGGACCCTAACTTATTAAAGTTGGAAAGATACGACCGCAATGTTCGTCGCGTCGACCGCGAGTGAGTATCGGACGTTCCTGCTTCTAAAACTGCAGGGACGAAGGTGCGGAGCTAATAATTATATTAAAGTTCGTTAATTTAAAATGAAATGAGCATACTTGTTCGTACCTGTGGCAGTGGAGACAGTGATGGGAACGTGGAGTGCGGAGGCTAAGAAATTTATTGGGGACATAGGGAAATGCCTCCGGGAGAAGGGCTTTGACTAGTGTCTTGGGCACATTTGAGCAGGGTGCGATCCGGGGTGGGCTCTTTTTGTAGTTGTTTATACATAATATATTACTATGTGTTATTCTAGTTTAATTAGTTTAAATTTCTATAAATACCTATGAAAACCCAATGTTTCTCACAAGTGATACTTATTAGGTATATTAAATTAGATTGTTTAGTGCGATGCTAAGTCAATCTATTTATTTAGAACATAAAAGATTTTTATAACACATTTGCTCGTAAAAGGTGTCTTATTTCACCAATTTCAATATCGTATTGTATCTCATTACGCCCAAGTGCGGTAAGTGTAAAGTAAAACGCACGGTTTATCAAGATGCTCCGTCTTAAAACGAACGGTACTTTTTAAAATCTCAGCAGAGTTTTTATGTCAAAAAAGTTGTCAACATTTTATGATTTAAATTAAGTAAGTAAGTAACAACTCTTTATTGTACACCAATAAAAATATGCAACAAGTGACATAGTGATACAGAAAAGTACAAGGGGCGGTCTAGGGCATGGAATACCGGAATGATTTTCATACCGGTATTGATACCGGTATTGAAATTTCAATTACCGGTATACCGAAATTTCGGTATTTTTTCGGTATTTTTTAAAATACTGCTGGTTACTGTTTAAATGATCATTAGAACTATGCTATATATGTGAGAAACACAAACTATTTATCAACTCCCTAGAAACCACAAAATGAGTTATTAAAGTAGAGGTAATACCTAAAGAATACCAAAAAAAATACGTTATTTGATCCAAAAAATATTTAAGTATATTGTTTCATTGACACAAATATCACAATCAAATAGGCATTAAAATCACAGTATTAACTCAGGGTGGATGAAATGGCGACTGAATGCCCCTCAAACTAAAGGGAAAAGTATGAAAGGCCATGATAAGATCTGTCGTCATGTATGGATCGGAATGTTGGGCCCTTAACAAGGAGGATGAAAGGAGACTGCATGCAGCGGAGATCAGAAAGTTGAGATGGATGTGTGGATTAACCAGAATGGATAACATTGGGAATGAATACGTAAGAGGAAGTCTGACAGTAGCATCCGTGATGGAAAAGTTGAGAGGTAATCGTCTGTCTTGGTATGGATATATAATGAGGAGGGATGAGAGTAATATTGTAAGGCGAGTGCTTGTTATGAATGTGGAAGGCTATCGAAAGAGGGGTAGACCAAAGAAAAGATGGGTGGATTGTGTAAACAATGTTATGTGCAAGATGGAATTGAATGTAGATATGACGTATGACAGATCTAAATGGAAGGAAAAAACATACTGCACCGACCCCAAATAATGGGAAAAGGGCAAGTAAATGGTGAAATAGTTATTAAAATCAGTTGTACTCTAATGATAAGAAAACTTGTAGTAAACATTTTGAAAATCTCTCTTAACCATAGCCGAACGTATTATTAAAACCAAATAAAATTGAAAATGAAGGTATCATCGAAAGTAATTATTTTAAAATAAACCAAAATGTAGGCGCAGGCGCAGATTAACTCAACGCCATCAATCAGGCAGATCGCGTTTGTTGGAACATCGAACGAAGGAAACACAACGCGCTCAAACTTGCGTCGTTGAGCGATGATCTTATTTTGTTACATATTATGTCACTTGCAGATGAAAAGGCCATTTCTGAATCAACGCTTGTGGTGTGGGTAAAACATTAACAACTAAAAGCAATATCATAAAAAACCAGCTAGAGCAGAAGTGTATAGCTAGTATAATATGTGCATGCAGTGTTTTGCGCAGTTAGTTTTGTAGTGATTTTTTTCTATAATCGTGGTTATTCGTGTCATGAAAACTCATCTGCAGTATGAACCATAGACATCGAGCGTTCTGCATGGTCTTTAAAAACCCTTGCAAAAAAAGAGCACTTTTTCTCGAAATACCGAAATAACGGTATTTCATCCTCAAATACCGGTATCAAAATACCGAAAAAATTTACCGGTATACCGGTATTTCGATATACCGGTATACCGGTATCCATGCCCTAGGGCGGTCTTATCGCTTATTAACTTTGGGAGATAAAATATAATAAAGAAATATTTTCGTACATAATTATTTAATGTAATTAATTTTGACAGTAAATTACAACCAATTAATCTGTAACAAAAACACAAAAATATTAATTTACTTTATTAGTCATACTGGCTGTTTTTTGTGCCTTTGCCTAAAAAAAAATGCTGATGCGCGCCGCGCGCTTTTTCTTAACGCTGTATTGTTTTTATTCGTTTACCATAGTCGGAGTTTTATTTTATTTCCTCGCAAATGTGTTATAAAACGTCGTATGACATACGTGCGCTTTGATAATTACAGCCTCTGCTTACTTGTTACCCTCGCCTATGGCTCGGGCTAGCAATATCGCCTCGGCTGTAATTTTCAACCTACCGCACTTATATCATAATGTACTATTAATATTGTTATGGTCGCTATAAGAGGTTGTTAGATTAGATTACTTAAGACAGTAGGTCCCTTAGTAGGGACTGAATAAATTAACCGACTTGGTATTACATGGATCTCACAGCTTTTTACGGTAGAAGAACTGAGTTGCGAGGCTTGGGTTTTTGACAAGTTTTGTTTTTAATGGCATCTCACTTCTTTTTGTAGATAGTCTTAATTTTTAGGGTTCCGTACCTCAAAAGGAAAAAACGGAACCCTTATAGGATCACTTTGTTGTCCGTCCGTCCGTCCGTCTGTCAAGACCCTTTTTCTCAGGAACGCGTGGAGGTATGAAGCTGAAATTTATATCAATTACTCAGGTCTACTGTCCCTTGAAGCTGTGAAAAAATCAAACTTCTAAGCCAACGCAATCAAAAGATACAGCCGTTTATGCCGCAAATTTTCGACACTTGCAAGGGAATCAAAACCTACAGGGTGCTTCCCGTGAACTCAGAATCTTGAAATTTGGTACGAAGCAACGTCTTATAGCATAGATAAAGGAAAAATTACGAAAACCATAAATTTGCAAGGTTGTACGGAACCCTCGGTGCGCGAGTCCGACTCGCACTTGGCCGGTTTTTTCCTTTCCGGTACCTTCTACTTCTTGTATACCAATTGATTCTTGCTCGAAGGTAAAGGAAAAACATCTTGAGGAAACCCCCAGGTCCCAGAATTAATTCTGAGGTCATGTGTATACAAAAATCCAGCTCCATCATCAGACCCTGTGGTTACCATCTAGTACCAAAATACTCGTCAAGACGAATCTAGTACCAAAATACTCGTCAAGACGAATCATTCGAGCCCAAACTCGATGGGATTCTGTCGTTTAATTACAGAGTTCCTATTGCCATCATCCAGCTCCATCATCAAACCCTGGTTACCATCTAGCACCGAAGTACTAGTCAAGATGAATCAAACGAGCCCAAACTCAATGGGGTTATGTCGTTCAATTACCGAGTTCCAATGGCCATTTTCCAGTTTCATCATCAGACCCTGGTTACCATCTAGTACCAAAGTACTCATCAAGACAAATCAAACGAGCCAAACACGATGGGGTTATGTCGTTTAATTACCGAGTTACCATGGCCATTTTCCAGCTCCATCATCAGACCCTGGTTACCATCTATCACCAAAGATCTCGTCATGACGAATCAAACGAACCTAAACTCGATAGGGTTTTGTCGTTTAATTACTGAGTTCCTTGGCCGTCTTTCAGCTCCATCATCAGACTCTGGTTACCATCTAGCACCAAAAAACTCGTGAAGATATGTCATATGAGCCCAAACTCGATGGGGTTGTGTCATTTAATTACCGAGTTCCCATGGCCATTTTCCAGCCCCATCATCAGACCCTGGTTACAATCTAGCACCAAAGTATTTGTCAAGACGAATCATACGAGCCCAAACTCGAGTGGTTTACGAGTAGTCATTGAGGAGTTGCGATATCCACCTCCTTGCACCATCATCAAATCAGTTCGGTGGTACCATAATATTGCATTGTGACAAAACTTACATAAGTATACGAAATTTCAGCTCAATCGGTTGAAATTCTGCTTCAAAATTGAGTTGCAAGATTCCACCTGAACATCTAACTTTGTAATCCTATACAATTATTATGGGATTACAAAGTTATTTATGCAGTTGGTGTATCTAGAAACCTAGACTGAAATTGCAAATTATTTGAGTTTTTCCTTGATTTATACACTAAACCCTAATTGTATTCTAAATTTGAAGCTTCTACGACTGCTAGAAGTGCCTTAGAGTTTTGATGATCGGTCAGTGAGTGAGTGAGTGAGTGAGTGACAAAATTAGGAAATTTTGAATATTTATAATACTAAAACTACTAGTTCAAATTGGATGAAATTTGAAATATACTGTGTTTATACAATGCCTGCTTGGTTACTGAATTCGGGCTTCTAGGTTTATCCAGAACGAAGTTATAGGGGGTCGAAAATGGCGTGAATTGCTTCGAGAAAAGGATGGTACGGCCGTGCCACCGCACGCCGCCCGGCCGTGAACGGTTAAACAGTCCACGGTTATACATTATGATGATACAAGTGTGCTAAGTTGACCATTATATACAAGGCGATATTGTGTGCGCACGAGCGAAAGCGAGTGCGCCATAAGAAAGCCGCGTATATTATGGTCTCAGGCACACGTGTTTCATACGACGTTTTTCAACACACTTGCTCAAAACGACGTTTTTACTCACAATTAATCCAAACTTCGTCACAGCCGACAATTATTTACGAAAAATGGCGCGTTGTTTTTTTTTCTTGCCGCGATACCGATGCGCGCGCAAGGATATGGCGCGAACTAGATCGGCCAACAGCCGAGATTAAAAATGTAATTAAATTTAAATGTAACGTTTAAAACAGAAATTACAGAAAATTTTAAATGAATTTAAGTTATTTTTTAATAATAAAGCTGGATTTACCATTTACTGTTATTTCTCGCATAAATACTGTTTGTTGCTAAAATAAAAAGTTATAACCCGACTAAATTATATCGCATCTTCTTCTTCTTACTTACGACTTGGTACTAGGGTACAAATGTAAATTGGTCGGGTTAATAAACTAAAGGCACTAGTTCAATAATATACTGAAAAAGCACGCGTGTTTAATATCTAGGATTATGAGCGAAAAATCGGTGGAATAAAAACGTCGTTTTGAGCAAGGGTGTTGAAAAATTAATTTAAGTAAGTATGTAACCTTAGTAGCCAGATATTGGTTATCTGGAGCATTTTTTATAATATATTGTTCAACATCGTCAGACGATAAAACCTTTGATTTTACTTCTAAATCCTTCGGATAGTCTCTTTAGATATGCTGACAAATTAGAGTATGTTTTTAAGTCCACTCCATTCTTTGTTCGGACTTTAGTTTTTAACATTGAGTAGGGTGTGCATCTGGATTGAGGGCCCACTTTTTAAATTATTGCGAAACGAAATGATACTTACAGGGCATTTACTTAAAATTTTGTAAAACCTAAAGCAAAGATTCTTAAATTTCTTAAACGTGAATCAAAAGAGTTATGGTCAAATAGCTTGGGCCCTCAATCCTGACGCCTGCATATAACGGCATAGTCGAATCTCAGAAAGTACTATACCTGGGATAATAATTTTTATTCGAGTATTTAGTTAGGAATTTGTTAAATACATTAAGAAATTGTCAAGTCTTAAGAATGCGACAATACAGATTTATGGCGGTTTAGCTTGGGCCCTCAATTCATCAATTTTGATATTGTAGAATCAGCAAAAAATATGAGTTTTTCTAAGGAAAGATATTAATACGACTTTAATATATTTGAGTTCCATATCTCGGAAAATTTGTTAAAAAGAAATAACGACACAAAAGTTAATTGTTAAAAAGTTATTGAAATTCGTATTTTTTCAAAACGTCTGAACTGAGGGCCCAAGGTTTTTGTCAGTATTGACTAGACTAAGCTTTCTACACTACCGCACTTTAGGCTAAGTATTTTAACAAATTCTTAACTAAAAGGCTACAAAGCGTCCATTCTTCTAAATGCCGTACTTTAGGAGAAAATTGATTTTCGATGTTTTATATGAGAAAATTCAGTAGGGTGACCATAATGTTTATCGTAAGTATAAACAAGTATTCGTTGTGATCATGTAAGTAGTATTTTGTAAAGCGCAGATACAATATATATAATTATACAACGCGTAACAGAAAAAGCGCAATTCCTCATACACCCCGGTTAGTAAATTAATATAAAAAAAGATGCAATCGAACTTTAGTTGTGTCCAATTTTCTTAAATATCGTTCTATAATAGTACGATTTCAATAGATAGCATTAAATTCAGCTATGCTAATTCATTTTTCGGAAAAATTTAACACATATTAAAAATAGATGAAATCGAATATGTAGTCGATACTGAACAAACTAATTTCAGGAATTGCACTTATTCTGTTACATATTGTATATAATATATAAAGCTCGATATAATTATATACGATTAGCTGTGCTGTGCCTTCACCTACGTATGCGTGGAAAAATAAAATAAGAAAGTGCCAATAATCAATGAAATTATGTATGTAATGTATTGGACGTATTAAAATTATGACCCTGTATATTAACAACTAGCAGTGCCTTGCGGTTTCATCCGCGTAGTTCCCGTTCCCGTGAAAATATGGGAATAAAATATAGCCTTTGTTACTCCCTGATAATGTATCTTTCCATTGGTAAAAGAACTTTTTAAATTGGTTACGTGGTCTAGGCCTGTTCCCGTGGGAAAATTATAGCACATGTTACTCCCAGAAAAGTACGCTTTCCACTGGCAAAAGATTTTTTTAAATCGGTAAAACCGATAGTATCGGAGCCTTTTTAATACAAAAAATCAAAACATTCCTCAATCCAGTATATTCCAGTTCCCTTGGGAATATCAAAAAAATCCTTCATAGCGGTTGTCTACGACATAGAAGACGCCTACATAACATATTACGCCCATCGGCGTTGCCTGCGCGGATCCGGTTTATTCCCGTTCCCGTGGGAATTTCCAAAAATCTCTTCATAGCGGTCGACTACGATTTCTTTTTTCACCTGTTTTTATATTTTCCCGTGCGAATGAGATATTTTTCTGGAATAAAAAGTACCCTAGATGTTGACCCGGGTATTCAGTTATATCCATACCAAATTTCATCAAAATCCGTCTAGTAGTTTTTGCGTGATGCGTGCACAACCAGACAGACAGATATAGACAGACAGACAGACAGACACAAATTAAAAAAAATGTTGTTTTGGTATCTATATCGATAATTATATAGACTAGATAAAATAGACTCGTTAAAATTTTCAAAAAACATTTCATATACAGCCACGGCCCCGTTAAGCGCATCACACACGGTGAAGATAATCTATACATATAATAAAACTCGAACGGGGCCGTGTCTGTACATTAAATATTTTTTGAAAATTTTAACGGTAGTGTATATAGTTATCGATATAGATACCGAAACACAATTTTTTGGAATTTTTGTCTGTCTGTCTGTCTGTCTGTCTGTCTGGTTGTGCACGCATCACTCAAAAACTACTGGACGGATTTTGATGAAATTTGGTATGGAGATAACTGAGTACCCGGATCAACATCTATGGTACTTTTTATTCCAGGAAAATATCTCATTCCCACGGGAAAATAAAAAAACTGGTTAAAAAGAGAAATACGTACTACTCCGAAACGATAACACCTAGAAACTTGAAAAATGGTACGAAGGTGTCTGATATGTCATAGGAAATTGGTATGAAGGGATTTTTGGAAATTCAAACGGGAACGGGAATAAACTAAATCCAAGCGGGAAAACGCCGCTGGGCACCCGCTATTTGAAATATGGTATGTAGGTGTCTTAAATATGTCGTAGGCAACCACTATGAAGGGATTTTCGGAAATTCCCACGGGAACGGGAATAAACGGAATCCGCGCGGGCAACGCCGCTGGGCATCCGCTAGTATAAAATATATATTATCTTAGAGCATATTTTAGAATATCGCTCACCATAGAAATCCTATGAACCATCACACACGACGAAGTTAATTTATATTTTATCTTCAGTATCTTAAGATACCGAGCGAATACGCAAATATGGAAATATATATTTCGTATGTTAATATGTTATCTTAAGATACGAAATATACACATCTTAATATAAATACATGGTGTTTTTATGTCGGGCTATGTGCGGACGCAGCGCGGGGTGCTCCGGGAAGGGAGAGGAGAGGGGGTATTTTCGCAAGAAAACTGTTGCCAAAGAGGTTGGAAGAAAACAGAGAGATTTAAATATAATAAGGCATAGAGCATTGGGAATATTTTCATACAAAACTTTGAAGCCTAAGCGTCATGTCCTTGTCATGTCAGTTAGTATGAATTTTTACAATATTTTTAAAACTAAAAGATATCGCAATAATCTTATATATAACTATGAAATTAGCCTCAGTCATTCTTATGAAATTGGAAACATAAAATAAAGAAACGTAAATGGTATGACTTCTACCAAAAAAAAATATTTATATGATACCAAAATCACTCCAAAACTCTTGGTTTGGTTGGTTGTCGCCAAAGTGCGCCGCCGTCGCTGTCGCGGGGTAGACTAGCGGTAGGGGCATCGAGTAAGGAAGCTACTCGAAATCGCAATGTAATTCGATGAACGGTGAAATAATTATTTGACTTTTTCGAACTACCCGGTCTCACAGACGTATACGTCACCAATGGCGGGTTAATCAAATCATTAATTGAAATGAATGTTTCTCTTGAATTTCTAAAATACTCTTGAAATTTCTTCGTTGACAGATCTTCATAAAGGTTAAATTCGATGCAGGTTTTTCTCTTTTTTATGTGAGGCTCTATCCAAATTTTTCTCCTTTTGGAATGTGCTACTGCAATCTGCATTTCAAATTCTATATCAGAATCATCGTCTGAGAAGCTGTCTAACAAATCAAGAAGTAAGGCAGTATCACTCATAGTCAATCACCCTGTATATAGAACTCTAGCAAGGAATACGTGTGGCACCAACGCAGACTCGTAAGGAAATGAACAGGTTTTTTTATATTATCGTATCTTAGCCGTGTGTGATAGCTTAAGATACTATAATATTTTATATTAGGGCATCTTAAGATAAAATATTATAGCATCTTCACCGTGTGTGACGCGCTTTAGAGTTTTGTTTTATGTATAACATTTTTACATATTTAGCTTACAAATAAGTATAAGTATAAAGTATAATCTCACGCCTTTTTTATCCCCGAGGGGGTAGGCAGAGGTATTCCATTACTGGAAATACCCACATTTCACAAGATATATTGGACCCCTAAACGTGATAGGTGGTGAGCCTATCGCCGGACCGGGTCTATTACACATGTCTCAGAATTAATTCTGAGACCTGCGGGTTTCCTCACGATGTTTTCCTTCACCGTCGAGCTAGTGATAAATATGTACGTAAGTTTTTGAAAAACTCATTGGTACATGCCAGGATTCGAACCCGAGCCTCACTGATTTTAGGCAGGCTCTTTAACCGTCCGGGCTATCACCGCTCAACTTACAAATAAGGGTAACCTTAATTTGTTTTTAACAAGAAAATAAAAATAATATGAAACCCTGACAAAATCTTTATTCTTTTACATTATAATCTGCCAAAACATATGAAATAGTATGTATATAATTATATTATACTATCACTAATATGAGTCAAAACCCGAAATACACAGCAAAATGAAAATTAAACAAAAAACATGACGGGGACGCGCGTACGTCAGGCGTCAAAAATACGAATACTATGATAACCATTTAAATAACACCTTTTATTAATTTTGGATCACACAAAACGTAATCGCTTCCGACAACAACTTATGAAATATCTTCTAAGAGGGTACATGCTGATTTGTCTCAAAAAAGTAACAAAATCATATACACCCTACTGAATTTTCTCATATAAAACATCGAAAATCAATTTTCTCCTAAAGTACGGCATTTAGAAGAATGGACGCTTTGTAGCCTTTTAGTTAAGAATTTGTTAAAATACTTAGCCTAAAGTGCGGTAGTGTAGAAAGCTTAGTCTAGTCAATACTGACAAAAACCTTGGGCCCTCAGTTCAGACGTTTTGAAAAAATACGAATTTCAATAACTTTTTAACAATTAACTTTTGTGTCGTTATTTCTTTTTAACAAATTTTCCGAGATATGGAACTCAAATATATTAAAGTCGTATTAATATCTTTCCTTAGAAAAACTCATATTTTTTGCTGATTCTACAATATCAAAATTGATGAATTGAGGGCCCAAGCTAAACCGCCATAAATCTGTATTGTCGCATTCTTAAGACTTGACAATTTCTTAATGTATTTAACAAATTCCTAACTAAATACTCGAATAAAAATTATTATCCCAGGGATAGTACTTTCTGAGATTCGACTATGCCGTTATATGCAGGCGTCAGGATTGAGGGCCCAATCTATTTGACCATAACTCTTTTGATTCACGTTTAAGAAATTTAAGAATCTTTGCTTTAGGTTTTACAAAATTTTAAGTAAATGCCCTGTAAGTATCATTTCGTTTCGCAATAATTTAAAAAGTGGGCCCTCAATCCAGATGCACACTGAGTAGGTACCTATATACCTACACCACTAAGAGCTAGGTTTGTACAAGACTTAGAAAATAATTCTTAAAGTAGGTATGCCAGGAACACATTTTCTGAAAAAGACTGCGCATTCTTGTTGTTTTGCCATTATATGAAATTTTGGTAAGATAATAGATATTTTTACTTGGAGTTTTCAGGTAGTAAACTTTCCATAACGTTATGGGCTTCACATCTTATATCGGGTGCGGTGTACCTACCTACAACATAAATCATTTTCTTCTTAACTAGTACTTGTAGACATTTTAATTAATAAATAGCTATAATTTCAACAGTGAAAACGAGTTGTGAAAATTGTTTTGCAATGGCGGCAAAATTCATTAGTTTGCCTATGAGCGCGCATCTAAGAATGGCGAACGACTATAGAATATAATAAACATAAAAGAATGAGGTTTCTTTTTTTTTTGCGTTGTCACGGATAGCGTTTTAGCCACATACAAAATGGGGAATTTAACGTTTTTACAGAGAAAAAAGATAAAAGCCGTAATAGTGCCCCTTTCCAAGGGAGAGGGGTCGCAGCATGAAGCCAAAAATTACCGCGGAATCAGCCTTCTCAGCATTCTCGGGAAATTGTATGCAAAGGTATTGATCGTCAGAGTGACTCTCTCATGAGAGAAAGATGAGAAAATTTGCGATGTACAAGCGGGATTCAGAAAGGGAATGGGGTTTATGGATCAAGTCTTCTCTATGAGTCTTCTCCCTAAGGTGCCTTACAGAAAAACACCTCGCCAAACATCAGAAGGTGTTTTGCGCCTTTATAGATCTGGAGAAGGCCTATGACAGAGTGAGGAGGAATGAAATGTGGGATGTGCTGTCCAAGTTTGGGTTGGGGAGCCGGTTGATAGATGCACTGAAATCACTCTACGAGGATTCCAGTGCATGTGTCCAACTAAATGGCGCCTACACAGACTGGCTTAACATCTCAAGGGGTGTAAGACGGCTGTGTAGCATCGCCGTGGCTCTTTAACCTATTCATGGACAGCTGTTTAGGTGATTTGCGTGAGAGTGATTGTGAATTGAAAATGAGTGAGACCACCATCAAATGCCTCTTGTACGCCGACGACCAAGTCATCCTTGCATCGTCGGCGTCCGAACTGCAAAAGATGGTGGATATAATGAATGCAGCATTTGAGAAAAAGGACATGAAAGTGAATGTTGCAAAAACGAATGTGATGATTTTTGAAAGAGGAGAGCGTATGACAGAGTGTAATATAAAGATCGATGGTGAGAAAGTTGAGCAAGTGAAAGAGTTCGTATATTTGGGTAGCGTGTTTACAAGAGATGGCAAGTTTGAGAAAGATATTGAAAGAAGAGTAATGAAAGGAAATGCAGTGAATGGGGCCCTGAATAGCCTTGTGAGTAGCCAGGTCGTGTCCAACGAGGCAAGGATGGCTATGCATAACGCGGTTCTGGTTCCAAAGCTGATGTATGCGAGTGAATGTTGGATGTGGCAGAAGAAGCATGAAAGCAAGGTGAACGCAGTGGAAATGAGGTCTTTGAGGAAAATGTGTGGAGTGAAATTGTGTGATAGAGTGAGGAATGCTGACGAGATACGAGAAAGGTGTGGTTTGAAAGAAGATGTAGTGACAAGAATAGAAAAGGGCATGTTACGCTAGTTTGATCATTTAGAAAGTATGGATGAAAGAAGAGTAACGAAAGAAATATATGGTGCGAATGTTGAAGGATGCAAGGAAAGAGGACGCCCCAGAAGGACGTTCACGGATCAAATAAGTGAAGTCCTTCAAAAAGCTAGGGTCCGGAGTGCGAAGAATAAAAGAGCGTGCATGAAAAGGCTTATGGATGTGAAGGAAGCGAAAGAAGTATGCAGAGATCGAGCAAAGTGGCGATCCATCGTCTCTGCCTTCCCCTGTGGGACAATGGCGTGAGCATTATGTATGTATGTGCAGAGAAAACAAAAGTAATATTTGAGTGAAAATTTTGTTTATTAAAAACGTACAAGTTTATCTATTTAAATACGAAGTTGCATGAAATGAGCAAGCAATAGGTATATTAATTTATTTTCACTTCTCATGCTCTAAAAGTACGCCAATATAGCCCTACGAAGCGGGACTAAAGTGACCACTTTAGTCCCTAGGGAGTAAAAAGTGATTCGTTTTTTAATTTCCTTAATGAGACCAGAGACCAGTTTAAATAAAACTGGTCTCTGATGAGACATAGACAACTCAAACAGCCAGTAAATATCTGTGGAGTGTAGACCATTTTCATTGCAAAAATTTTGAGAGTTTTAGTTCCATGGGTTTTCCGCAAAGAAGGTGGCGCCATGTGTTTTAAATTGTTAATCTCCAAAGAGATTTAAATCTCTTTGTTAATCTGTGTCCCGTGACAGATTTAGAAGAAAAAACTGACCGCGAAAGTTTGAGAATTATTCTTGTTGAGTGTTTTGACTATTTTTCTCGCACTCAAAGTGAAAAGTACAGTTGGCACCTCGAGAACCGAGGGTATGTTGGCGTTTAGTCCCTCGATACAAAATATACTATGAAATAGTATTTTAAGAAGAAACATGCTCGTAGCTTCCATTCATCCTCAATCTACCTACAACCGCCAGGGGCCCGTTCAACTACAAGTTACAAGCAACAAGTCAACAAGTGACAAGTCCCCATTGTTAACAATTTACAAGTACAAGTGTCCATCAAACACTGCTTTCCTACCAGACTAGTTACTAGTTTTTTTTTTTGCTGTATTACAAGTGGTTCTCCTTGATTTAACAAGTGTTGGTTACATCACTATTTATATATTATTATGTGTCTGAAATCTATCTAAGTTTTTTGAAAATTGTTGCTGTACGTACGTATGATTAGAAATAACAAAAGCCATTTTTTTATAACTTGTTTTATTCTTAAAATCACGGATTAATCATACCTAATCCAATCATAATATACATCAGGGGCCTCGGTTCGATCTTGGGTACGTACTCATATATATAATAATGTACTCTGTGTACGTACTGGAGAACTGTCCGTTAGAACTCATGTATGGATCTATGGGTCAAATGTTGGTGCTAAACTTGTGTAAACCGTGTTCAAAGCATGAGAAAATACCTCTGAGATTCCTTGTCCACTTGCTCGGTGGTGAAGGAAAACACCGTGAGGAAACCTACACACTTGAGGTAACCGATTTAGTTAACTAGGCCTACAGTAAACTGGACTCGAGTCAAACAGATTCTTTACCCAATTTCATTTAATACTAATTTCAATTCTTAGCTTCCGTCTTGGATTTAAGCAAGGAATTGGCTACCAAACATAAAGCAATCAGCACTCCTTGTTATTTAACTGCGTCAAACAAAAGAATCTCAGAGCCACTCGCACCTTCTACTAATTTAAATCGCACAATTTACAAATCTACCTAGCTCCAAAGGTAAGTAGAATTGTAAAGTTTTTGACAGATATTAATTAACAAATCCACAAATCTTTGTTGAACGCTTGTTCGATTTGGTGATTTTTAACTATAAAAAAATATATATAGTCTATGGAATGTAAACTTGTAGTTGTAGCAAGTAAATCACAAGTTGTGAAATCGCAGTTTCCATGAACACTAATAACGTCAGTGTTGCTAGACTTTTCACCAGTGTTGCCCTTTTTTTCTACAAGTTACAAGAATTGTAGTTTCGGTAAACGGGCCCCAGCTGTTACATAGAGTCTGACCAACGAATCGTGACGCGGACTATTTTCGAAAGTTTTATTAGGGCAACAATTTTAAACTGTCAAACGATTGTCAAAAGTTTATAGTGTCTGTTAGTTCTGGTGTACTTTTTTGTTGATTTTGCTTGCAATCATGGCGAAAACGGTTAAAAGCAATTTAAGGAGGCTATTGTTTACTATGATAAACAAGTTTAGAGAAGTAAAAAGCAAAATGGAAGAGAAACTGGCTGAAAAACAACGACAACTGAACACAATCTCGTCGCTTATAGGTTAGTTTTGATTTATAGTTTAGATACTTTATATTACATACCTTCTTTTATTGTTCTCGTGTATCATTTAACAATTTTCCCTGATTTAATTTTGACACCTCATCACCATTCATTACAGCTTCTTACCAAACGGGGTGAGCATTACTGCAGATGTGTACTGTGAAGAACTGAACACAATGATGGAGAAGCTGGCATATCTCCAACCAGCATTGGTCAATCGCTCGTCTCCGCTGCTCCTGCACGACTGCACAGCAGAAAGAAGAAGAATTTGCTGCCTCCCGTCCAGCTGATTTCTTTAAGAAGGGCATCAATAAACTGCCACTGCGTTGGCAATCATGCAATGATTGCATGGGTGATTACTTCGATTAATACAAATAAAAAAAAATTCGTTTACATTTTTTCATACAAAACGGCAATTTCATAGGTAAAGACCTAATAATTATATTCATACATATAGTACTTGATTGTTCATGATTTTATGCGTTTTCCTTAATAATAATAACAATAAATGAAAGTAACTTTATTGGTAGCACCTGAAAATACATCCCTTTGCCTGTAAAATATTAACTGGTTCTTAATCTTCAATTATTAGTAAGATTAATTCTTATTTAGCCTTTATTGATACTGCAAATCAATACTGTTAATATTTAACATCATTACTGCAAATTATATGTGTGGTTGATCTAGAGTAGGCTAAATAGCAGTTTAATAATAAAAAAAATACAAGTATCAACACCGTTATTTCCGAGTATAATGAATGTTGACACACCAAATTTTTTTGAATTTGCCGCCATTCTTGATAGTCACGATTCTTTGGTCAGACTCTAGCAGTGTACGTACTTTTGTAGACTTCGTAAATTGCATTTAACATGACTATATTTAAAAATTAATCACGTGTATATAGCTTCGGCTCTAGATACCTTGTACTTACGTATTTTTTTTTCCAGACGGTAAAAAAATCATCCAGTGTACATATACCTACAACTTGATGTGGCATCAAAGAGATTTAAATATAATAGGGCATAGAGGGGGCATTGGGAATATTTTCATACAAAACTTTGAAGCCTAAGGCGTCATGTCCTTGTTATGTCAGTTAGTATGAACGCGAGCTGTCATTCGGTCGAAATTGTACTAGACTTATTCCACTTGGAATAACTTTTGACTTCAAATTTTCCTCGCTTTGTCCCCTATAATGCCTTATTATATTTTAATCTCTTTGTGTGGCGTAGACCGCGATTCGATTGTGACAAATTTTCATCTTGTGTTTTTTCCGTTCACCGTGTTTTAGCCATTTTTGATAATTCTCTGGTAAACTGCAGGGTATACAGGGTGACTTTTTTTACCGTCTGGAAAAAAATGTGGTGTGATAGGTAAGGTAAGTGTAATAGATTCATTTGGCAGTTACTTAAAAATTTTTTTTTTTCTCAAAAAATTTTTTTCTTACTTACACTAAATATACATTACTCAATTGTAGTCAATAATACACACTGAGATATTTGAAATAGTATTTTAAAAAGAAACAGGCTCGTAGTTTCCATTAATGCACAATTTACCTACAACCGCCAGCTGCGCGTAGTACTGTGCGTAGGTTTCTAGATTTTGTAATTTGCACTAAACATGACTATATTTAACAATTAATCTCGTGTATTTTTTTCTAGACGGTAAAAAAAATCATCCAGTATATTATACAGTGTGAGTCTCCATAAAGTGCGCATATGAAAATGGGTGAAACTAGACTCATTTTTATCGATGGAATTTTTTTTTTTTAAATCTGAGATTTTATTTTTTTATATTTTATAGATATTTTTTCTGTTGACTTTATGTAAAGAAAACGGTATAACTTTTAAACTATGAAGTATAGCGTGATAAAATAAAAACAGTAATGATGTCAAATAACAGAAGATACTAATAAAATAAAAATAAAACGCAAAAAACGGTACTAAGAAATAATAAAATGGGACAATCTAGAACGAAGCGTTGAATGGTGCACCCGGAATGACTTAGTTCAAACACTCATATTAAACGTTGTGAATGTGATATGGATAAATATACGGGATTTTTGTTTTTTGAAAGGTAATACGATGGAGAATAACATAAAGTAATAAATAGTAGATTATTAACCAAGGGGATAAAACAGTGTCTTCTGTCGCGGGTGACGATTTAAATCGCGAGCGTAACGAAGGACTCGAGGCTTACTCCCGAGCGTAGCGAGGGTGTTTTCGCGAGGGATTTAAGACCTGAGTGTAGCGAGGGATTTAAGTTCACCCAAGACTAAGACAGCTTTATCACAGAGGAAAATACTCTACTTTTCGTACCATTTGCGAAAAAATTAACACAATAATAATATGAGAAAAGCATTTATTAAAAATAATGACAATTACAAGCTAAAGTTAATAGACAAGAAGTACTGATTCTGAAATTGATAGGCCTTTCGCACTTCTCGACGTTGAAAATTCTTCATAAGTTTTTAAATAATTTTCCTTGGATTTTGTTGGAAGCAAATTATTTATAATTGCGCCAGCATTTGCACTGATGGAATCCGACAATTCACTGTTACTGTCGCTTTGATTTAACATCGTAACATATTTTTAGAACATTAACTTATTTATAAAAATAAATTAAAATAAACTTAACGTACCTATATGTATTTGAAAAAAACAAAAACGCGGCAAATTCCTAGACTAATATTTTTTTGTCGGAAAAGCAAAGGCATCAAGCTCATACGGCTACGTCGGTTTTCGTAATTTTATTTAATAATCATAACTGCATGATAAATGCGTATTCTTTTTTCAAAAAGATGTATAATGCTTTATATACAAACTCAATGGTGTAAACACAGATGTAGTTCAGTATAAATTTCGGTAAGTACGTATTCCAAATTTAAATCACATTCTCCCCCTAGAGGATGAATGAAATTCAGTACAATTTTCTTTCCCTGTTTTTAACAGTTTAAAAATGACTATTGTTATGTTCGCTTTTTGTGGCATAGAATGTCACTTTTTTGAGCAAGTGGTACGAAAAACTACATATAATATGGGCACTATTTAGAGTTTGATAATTAATTAAAAAAACACGAATAAAAATACAGATTTTCCTCAAAAACTCCCTTTTTATTATTTTTTGGTACCGTTTCTTGGGTATTTTTTTATTTTATTAGTATCTTCTGTTATTTGACATCATAACTGTTTTTATTTTATCACAATATACTTCTTAGTTAAAAAGTTATAACGTTTTATTTACATGAAGTCAACAGTACGTAATCAAAAGAAAAATATAAAAAATAAATAAAAAAATTCAGATGTTTTTTATAATTTTTTCCGTCGATAAAAATGTGTCTAGTTTCACCCATTTTTATATGTGAGTCATTTCAGCAGCGCTACGGTCAACGATCGTGAAACGGACCCTTGCTTCATTTAGTCCCGATTTAGTCACATTTGGTCAAAAAGTGACCAAATGCCAGGTGCTGTACTTCCGAAGATATCAGGGAAAGTTTGTGGCGCTGCTGTGCTGACGTCAGCCCAGCGGCGCCCCGCTAGAACTCGGTAATTAAAGCATGTTACTAAAAGCTGTGGACACAGGATTTACTCTCTATTTAGTCAAACTCGCTGGTGAAAAACCAGAACTCAAGTGTCAATACATCCGAAGTTATTCGAGTAAGTTTGTGGCGCTGCTGGGGGGACGTCAGCCCAGCAGGGCCCCGGCCTCTGGGGTAAACTACAGCATATTTTTTGCTGATTTTTTCTGAGGATTTAGTCCAAGTTGCGGTTACTCGTGAAAACTTGTCAGTTTTAAGGAAACTCAACAATTCTAGATTCCAGAACACAAAACATATATTGAACCATTTTTAGCTATATCTCGTAAACTCCGGCGTCTTTGACCGCCGTAACAGCAGTAACTTGTACTTCTCATACATTTGTTTCGTGACCAAATCAGGCACTTTTACCAGTAAGCAAATAAAGGAATTATTAGGATTGTAACAATAAATACCTCAAACGCCTACCAATTTATTGAAATCCCTAATCATGCGCTTGCTATGCATTTTTTACAAGGCGCTTTAATCGAGATTTGTGGTCACTCTTGAAAATGATAGTACATTTCGAGGATCAGATAGCTTTGTTGAAATCTCCTTACCCTATATTTGAGTGACCGAATGTAAAACATTCACCACCTATAGCGATTAATGGATAAAACAACATTTATTGAAAATTTGTGGACCAAAAAAGTCATCCCAGCAGCGCCCCGCCAAAACTCGTGAACTAACGCATATTGCAGAGATCTGTTGACACCAGCATTTACTCAAACTTGAGTTAATTTGTGACCAAATAAAGTATTATAAAATATTCACAGAAACAAGAGTAACTGTGACAAGTAAAGTAAGTAACTGTGACAAGTAAAGTAAGTAACTGTAACAAGAGTGAACCAAGCTTGTATAAAACTAGGATATTAAGTTTATTCAAATCTTTTAATTTAATGAATGTATTTACAGATCCTACCAGAATCACAGAAACTTCGGCAACTTGCATTGACAATATCTATTGTAATTGTATTCATAATAGTAAAACTATAATAAATAAGCTAAAATCCGATCACAGCGGTCAGTGTATTTTACTCCCTGTGGACAATCGCGATTTATCAGTAAAAATTCAGATAAGACCTGTCACAGTATGTAAATTAGAGAAATATAAAAGAGCACTAGAGTGTAAGTTACCTTTGCCCGATCCTGTTGATTCTGATTAAAACGGCTATTTTAAGAAATTCTTTTCTGTTTTAACCGAGGAATTTGATTCACATTTTGAACTTAAAAATAAAATACTTTCTAATAAATTTAAATTTAGCGAATGGGCTACCATTGGTATTCGTAAAAGCAGGGTCAAATTATTTGAATTGTATGAAAAGCGATCATATACCCATGATGAAAAGTTTGTGAAATATGTTAGAAACTATTCTAAAACATTCAAAAAGGTTTGTGCTTGTGCAAAAGCAATGTCCATAAGTAATACTATTAAAAAATCGGATAACACAATAAAGGCTGTTTGGAAAGTAATAAACAGAGAAACGGGTAGAGTGAAACCACGTGACCATGACTTAGCTATTCAAACGGACCACGGCCTATTTACCAAGAGTGAGGATGTGGCTAGGGAATTTGAACATTTTTTTACTAATATACCTATTAAAACAACAGAACACCTTAACTCATCCACATCTCTTGCCATAACTTTTCTACGAAAAAATGTAAGTAGCTGTAACGAATCTCTTATATTTAGACACACTAGTCCGGATACCGTTATTAAAACTTTTAGAGCACTTAAACTTAAAAGTACTGAAGATATATGGGGCATGTCTGTTAAGGTATGTAGCTTCATCATAACCTTAGTCGCACCATATTTAGCTTATATCTTTAACAATTGTATTGACAAAGGATTATTTCCTGACCTAATGAAACATAGTAAAGTTATTCCTCTTTTTAAATCAGGAGAGAAAAAAGACCCCTCAAATTATAGACTTGTTTCTGTTTTACCAGTACTTAGCAAAGTTTTTGAAAGGTTATTACTTGATCAAATGATTTCACACTTCAATCTAAATAACTTATTTCATAACGAACAATTTGGCTTCACCAAAGGTCGTTCAACCACGGATGCTGGAATAGCATTACTCAAGAATATTTTTAATGCCTGGGAGAAATCTCAAAACGCAATTGGAGTTTTTTGCGATCTATCAAAAGCATTTGACTGCGTAGATCATGAGACCTTGCTATGTAAATTAAATCATTATGGAGTCAACGGTAAAGCGCTTGATATTTTACAGTCCTATCTCGAAAATAGGATACAAAAAGTAAAAATAAATGATTGTAAATCACAGGGCGCACCCGTAAAAATTGGGGTGCCTCAAGGTTCGATTCTTGGTCCTTTTCTTTTTCTTGTATATATAAATGATCTTCCATTCATGGTAGAGAGTTTGTCAAAGATAGTGTTGTTTGCTGATGATACATCTCTGATTTTCAAAGTAGATAGACAAGCTCAGAAGCTCGACGAGGTAAATGACACTCTTCAACAAATTCTCACATGGTTCACTGCAAACAATCTAGTGCTCAACGCTAAGAAGACCAAATGTATAAAGTTTGTACTCCCTAATGTTAGACGAGTAGAGAATGAGATAATTTTAAACAATGACAAATTAGATTTTGCTGATAATACAGTTTTTTTGGGGATAACGATAGACTCCAAACTTCAATGGAATTCTCATATTTCTGCATTATCTAACAGACTGAGCTCAGCTGCTTATGCCGTCAGAAAAATCAGATGGCTTACTGATGTAGACACAGCAAGACTCGTTTATTTTAGCTACTTTCACAGTATAATGTCCTATGGCATCTTGCTGTGGGGCAGAGCTGCTGATGCAGAATCTATTTTTATTTTACAAAAAAGGGCTATACGCGCCATTTACAAGTTAAGATGTCGTGATTCCCTAAGAGAACTGTTCAAAGAAATTAATATTTTAACAATGCCTTGTCAGTACATTTATGACAACATTATGTATGTACGGAAAAACATATTACTGTATACTAAAAACTGTGACAGGCATAATTGTAATCTTAGGAATAAAAATAAACTAGAGCAACCTCAGTCACGATTAAGTAAAATTAATAATTCCTTTGTGGGGCTTTGCATACGCTTTTATAATAAAATACCAGAAGATATTTTGAAATTGCCTGAAACTGTGTTCAAAACTCATGTTAAACATGTACTTTGTAAAATGGCATATTACAAACTAGAAGACTATATAAATGACAATGATGCTTGGAACAGATTTCCTCCAGTCCAGCGCAATACGATAGCGAAAAACAAACGAAATTATGTAACCCAATTTAGTATTAAGTAACAATTGATTAAAGGAATATTGTGTTGAGGAGTTTCTTGCCCCGCTTCTTCTCCTCAACCATACATGCTGAAGCGGTGGAGTTGAAATGACGTTCAATAAGTGGACTTGTAAGTTCCTATTTTGAATAAAACATTTTGACTTTGACTTTGACTTTGACTGGGGTCAAACTGTTTTCATAGAGAAAGCGTACAGTCACCTACAAAATTGATTTCGTTCATTGTAACGAATCGTAAGGTCGGAAGTTCTCCGGCCAGATGGGATGACGATTTGCGAAAGGGTGCAGGCAGATGAGGATGCGTCGAGCTGAAGACAGGGCGCTATGAGCCTATGTCAGAGGCCCATGTTCAGCAGTGTACAAATATAGGCTGATGATGATATGACTTTTACTAAAGACCATTCAAGCATCAGCGTCGAGGCGTTGAAAGACAATAGATGATCCGTGTCTGATTTCCGCTACGGACCGGGAATGGTTTCTTGACGCAGTACTAAACAGTCTAAACTCAAAAAACATGATAGCAACCACGGAAGACTTGGTGTCGCAGACACATTACAGATTTTTTACAGTAACATTTAAGAAAAGTAGATAATGTCAAGTAGTGAGTTTACCATTACGATTCGTTACAATAAACGAAATCAATTTTGTAGGTGTCTGTACGCTTTCTTTATGAAAACAGTTTGACCCCAGTTACTCTTGTTTCTGTGAATATTTTATAATACTTTATTTGGTCACAAATTAACTCAAGTTTGAGTAAATGCTGGTGTCAACAGATCTCTGCAATATGCGTTAGTTCACGAGTTTTGGCGGGGCGCTGCTGGGATGACTTTTTTAGTCCACAAATTTTTCAATAAATGTTGTTTTATCCATTAATCGCTATAGGTGGTGAATGTTTTACATTCGGTCACTCAAATATAGGGTAAGGAGATTTCAACAAAGCTATCTGCTCCTCGAAATGTACTATCATTTTCAAGAGTGACCACAAATCTCGATTAAAGCGCCTTGTAAAAAATGCATAGCAAGCGCATGATTAGGGATTTCAATAAATTGGTAGGCGTTTGAGGTATTTATTGTTACAATCCTAATAATTCCTTTATTAGCTTACTGGTAAAAGTGCCTGATTTGGTCACGAAACAAATGTATGAGAAGTACAAGTTACTGCTGTTACGGCGGTCAAAGACGCCGGAGTTTACGAGATATAGCTAAAAATGGTTCAATATATGTTTTGTGTTCTGGAATCTAGAATTGTTGAGTTTCCTTAAAACTGACAAGTTTTCACGAGTAACCGCAACTTGGACTAAATCCTCAGAAAAAATCAGCAAAAAATATGCTGTAGTTTACCCCAGAGGCCGGGGCCCTGCTGGGCTGACGTCCCCCCAGCAGCGCCACAAACTTACTCGAATAACTTCGGATGTATTGACACTTGAGTTCTGGTTTTTCACCAGCGAGTTTGACTAAATAGAGAGTAAATTCTGTGTTCACAGCTTTTAGTAACATGCTTTAATTACCGAGTTCTAGCGGGGCGCTGCTGGGCTGACGTCAGCACAGCAGCGCCACAAACTTTCCCTCATATCTTCGGAAGTACAGCACCTGGCATTTGGTCACTTTTTGACCAAATGTCACTAAATCGGGACTAAATGAAGCAAGGGTCCGTTTCACGATCGTTGACGGTGGTGCTGCTGAAATGACTCACATCATTTTTATATGTGCACTTTATGGAGACTCACACTGTATAATATATAATCTCACGCCTTTTTATCCACGAGGGGGTAGGCAGAGGTTTTCCATTACTGGATATACCTACCCACATTTCACGAGATACATATATTGGACCCCTAAACGTGACAGGTGGTGAGCCCATCGCTACATCCCATCAAACTACAGGGTATTCCCTATGTAAATGATGTATTTTTTTAGTATAAGTCGAAAAACATTAAAAAATTGTTAAATATTACTTTTCATGGTAACACAGTTTACCGCGACCAAAGAGATTAAAATATAATAGGGCATAGAGGGGACAAAGCGAGGAAAATTTGAAGCCAAAAGTTATTCCAAGTGGAATAAGTCTAGTACAATTTCGACCGAATGACAGCTCGCGTTTATACTAACTGACATGACGCTTGAGCTTCAAACATGCTTCAAAGTTTTGTATGAAAATATTCACAATGCCCCCTCTATGTCCTATTATATTTTAATCTCTTTGACCGAGACCCACAATCGCTCCATACAAGCCAACTTTCCAAAATGTTGGTAGGTCACTGGCTGAAAAATGCCGTTTAGATTAAGAAAATTTAGGTACCTACATAATCTTTTTATCAGGTTAGTGACATGATAGTGACAAGTATATCAACGAGCGAGGACTACGTCTGGACAGGTGGATGGGATGGAGTTGTGCGGCGCTGGAGGATAGCAGCAGACAAGCTTGAGGCAGCTGGAGATATTAACGTAGGCGCCTCAATCAACGCTTTAGTTGCTCCTGCACCCAATATTGCTTACGCGGTTGTATCTGGCGGGGGGGTAGTTCGCATCACTGCTGAATGATTAATGAGGATCCGTAACGTTTTTAGTTGAGAATGCAGATTTATAGAGCTAAGAAATCCTTAACATACAGTACAAAAATTTTTGTTCTACGACAAAAATTGACAAAGTTATGACCGAATTCCTAGCGAAGTTCACCGAGTAGCCGCCGCGGTAGCGTCGCCCTCATTGTGACGTCATCACGCTCCCGCGATCATTGAGTGCCGCAGCCGGCCGGCCGTACTTGGTTCCCTCACAGTGACGTACACGCTCTCGCGATCATTGAGTATGTTTATTATTTAATATCTTCGTAAGTAATGGTCCGATTTGGATAATTCAAAAAGAGATATCATTCTTATATCATAAAGAATAACGTGGATAATATTTCTAATGGATTTGCTATAACTGTACTGATCCTCATTGTATGTAAGCTTAGGGGACTGAATTTGTACTTACATAATTTTATATTTTTTATCAATAATATATTATTAATAAGAAATAGTACATTATGGTACAAGTGAGTAAAGTTGGTGATTACCGCTGAGGCGCCATTGAGACCCGAGCCGTAGGCGAGGGTCATAAGAGAGCCGAGGACGGTAATCATCAATACACACGTGTATCATACGACGTTTTTCAACACACTTGTGAATAAATAATACTAAAAAATCATTTTAAAATAATCATTCGCAATGGCGGGGAAAATTAATTGGTTTTCCAATTTTTTATTTATATAATTTGGAAAAGGCAAAAGGATCTAGGCCCATACAGCCTCGTTTTCCTATGCGCTCGCATCTTACAATGGCGATCGGCCATGGACTAAAAAAATTAGGTTTCTTTTTCTTTGGTTTGTCGTGGATAGCGTTTTAGCCACGTACAAAATGGGGTATTTAAAGTTTTTACAGAGAAAACCAAAGTTATATTTGAGTGAAAGTTTTGTTTATTAAACACGTACAAGTTGAAATGATCTATTTAAATACGAAGTTGCATGAAATGAGCAAGCCATATTTGTGTATTAATTTATTAGTACGATTGAATACGATCTTTTTTGTATCGAAACTTTTTTAAGAACAAAGCAACTCTAGCAACAAAATTGAAAAAAAAAATCTATAACTCACTAGTGAATAATAGCAAACAAAAAGTCTCAGTTTGATTATAGGTGTCATTATGTGCCTAATTGCAGTGAAATTAGAGCCACTTTATGAGCAAGTGTGTTGAAATAGTACATTATGGTACAAGTGAGTAAAGTTGGTGATTACCGCTGAGGCGCCATTGAGACCCGAGCCGTAGGCGAGGGTCATAAGAGAGCCGAGGACGGTAATCATCAATACACACGTGTATCATACGACGTTTTTCAACACACTTGTGAATAAATAATACTAAAAAATCATTTTAAAATAATCATTCGCAATGGCGGGGAAAATTAATTGGTTTTCCAATTTTTTATTTATATAATTTGGAAAAGGCAAAAGGATCTAGGCCCATACAGCCTCGTTTTCCTATGCGCTCGCATCTTACAATGGCGATCGGCCATGGACTAAAAAAATTAGGTTTCTTTTTCTTTGGTTTGTCGTGGATAGCGTTTTAGCCACGTACAAAATGGGGTATTTAAAGTTTTTACAGAGAAAACCAAAGTTATATTTGAGTGAAAGTTTTGTTTATTAAACACGTACAAGTTGAAATGATCTATTTAAATACGAAGTTGCATGAAATGAGCAAGCCATATTTGTGTATTAATTTATTAGTACGATTGAATACGATCTTTTTTGTATCGAAACTTTTTTAAGAACAAAGCAACTCTAGCAACAAAATTGAAAAAAAAAATCTATAACTCACTAGTGAATAATAGCAAACAAAAAGTCTCAGTTTGATTATAGGTGTCATTATGTGCCTAATTGCAGTGAAATTAGAGCCACTTTATGAGCAAGTGTGTTGAAAAATATATTGTAAGAAGATTGTTAATAGTAGGTACCTACCTATATGTAGTTATTTTGCATTTATGTTTATTAAGTGATGTTGAAGAGTTTATCAGACTAGAATTAAATATGAGTTTTAATATTGTTATTTTAAAAAAGATTTATTATATTATTGAACAAGCATGATGATGTAATCTTTTTACAACATGTAGGTATAAAACATATATTTTTATTCTGTAATGAAAGAGGTTCAGCAGAATCCTATTGATGCAACTGTTATTATAACAATGCTTTCATAGTGAAATACATAAGTTGATAATATAATTTAGAGCAAACAATAATGCGAGTACAATTCTCTACAGTAAAAATTATAAGTCAAAAAACAACAATCAACTGCTAAATAACATGGCAGATAATACGGAGAGCGGTGATAGCCCGGACGGTTAAAGAGCCTGCCTAAAATCAGTGAGGCTCGGGTTCGAATCCTGGCATGTACCAATGAGTTTTTCAAAAACTTACGTACATATTTATCACTAGCTCGACGGTGAAGGAAAACATCGTGAGGAAACCCGCAGGTCTCAGAATTAATTCTGAGACATGTGTAATAGACCCGGTCCGGCGATAGGCTCACCACCTATCACGTTTAGGGGTCCAATATATCTCGTGAAATGTGGGTATTTCCAGTAATGGAATACCTCTGCCTACCCCCTCGGGGATAAAAAAAGGCGTGAGATTATACTTATACTTATAATACGGTGAACAAAAAAAAACAGTTGTGTTTTATCGTTCATTGAGATAATATTAATAAATTGTGGGACATAATTCACACACAGATATTTAGTCCCAAACAAGGCAGAGCCTGTACTATGGGATCTAAGTAAGTGATAGACATACTTATATAAATATTAAACGCTCAAGACACAAAGCCAACAGACATGTTCATGCACACAAGTGTTGGCACCGAGCGGGAATCGAACCCGCAAGCTCCGGCTCAGAAGGCAGGGTCACTACTATATGGCCATCAGGCCTGTCAAAGATAAATCTAGAATTGCAGCCATTTCTTGTGCTAATCTGGTTTTGAAGATGCAAGATGTAATTCACTACAAAATTTAACTACCTACATTATACCACAAGAATTCCAACAATACAGCCATGTCCTAAAACTATCAAATAGGTAGGTGTAATCAAATCCTCACTTATTTCATTAAACATTGTCTCATTCGTATTGTATCATTTATTTACATTTTAACATCAGTTTTTAATTTCATCCATATGATTACACAAAAACAAGGATATAGTAATAAATTAGTCAATAAATAACAACAACCAATAGGTATATTGTGGCGAGTGAATAAGAGTTAAGATGTTTATTTCAATATAAAATGACATCGTAATATCAGAAATCAATGGCAAAACAACTTAACACATTGCCCTACTGTGAAATTAATAATCTACATAGATATACAACATATGTAAAGTATTATATGATGATTTCTACGTCACAGAGTTCATCTTCACTTGGGAGCTTGATGTGTTTCGGGTCTATGAAGTTGGGGTCAATTGGGGGCAGTCCAAGCTTTTCACGACGGCGTAGAACTAAGAAGGCTTCACGTTGGGACCAATCTCTTAGATGTACGTCCGGAGCATATGCCCAAGCGAAACTCCCAAACACCAAACATAGAGTTACAGAAAAGAAGAACGAAGCATGGTGCGCGTTAGTGTCTTCTTCTTTACTTGTGTAGTCGAATCCATAGCTCACCCAGTTTTTGGAGCTTTCGCTTTTCTCTTCGGGTTTATCACAAGTAGTGGTGGTGGCCGTATCACTATTATTTTTAGAAGTAGAAATACTTCTGCTAACCTTGTTTAAATGGTTCCAAACTGACCTTCGTATAACAGGCATGTGACGTAGATATATTATTGAAGCCATTGTATGAATAAGCGGCGCACTTTCGTATGTCTACGGTGTGTACCCTTGTAGAAAATATCTAGTACATGCGAAATTATTTGTTTCCCAAAATGATTACGAAACCATCGATCGATACAGATAAAAAATATTATCCTGTCAACTGTCATTGTCAAGCAAGGAAAGCGGTGCTGACCAGGGGGCCAATTCCACTAAATGTCAGCCATTGTCATCGAACTATCATTCCATTATGCTGCAACTGGCAACTATGACATCTAATTTGTATTCCACTAAAATCATAGTGGCATAACAATGGAATGACAATGGACTACGTTAGGTGTTGCCTACCATATATAACTATTACTACCATGCGTGTCATTAGTTTTATTTCGGGTTTTCGGCACTAAAATCTTTAGATGATTGATTTTATTTATGGTACATGTGACATTTCGATAAGTTTTGAAGAAACTTGTGTATTTTTGTGCATAGACTCTGAAGCAGAGCTAAAATCTGAATTTCGTGTCGTGTTTAGGGCTGATGGCTAAATTGCCAATGCCTTAAAATAAGGGGAAAAAAGCAATCACTGGACAGCGCCATTCCATGGTAGGAATAGTAGAATACCAAAAGTGGTCAACAATGATAGTTGAATGATTGTGAAAACTGACAGTTAACAGAATACGAAAAGTGTCAAAATTTGACATAATATCACCATTGAGTGACCACAGTCATACAACTATCACCGCTGTCATTTAGTAGAATTGGCCCCCAGGGCCTTCCTGCTGGCCCTGACCCATCCTGACCATATGGACACGATAAGACTTCTCGCACTCATTGTAAAGTCCCACTTACACTCTCGCTTTTCATTCCATTTGCGTCTGTGTGTGTGCTGAATTTGTATGTGAGTAATTAAAAAAAAGAGTCAAGTTGTTTTGTTGGTAGTTTACTTCCGGTTGGTCTGTAGCTTCTGGTTACTGGTCTGTGGTCTGTATTTACTTCCAATATGGCTGCTATCTAAATTGTGATCTAAATGTTATTCCGTTGAGTGTTTTAGTTTTTCGAGTGGTATTTTCAAGTTTCTTTTCTCGGTTGACGTTTATCGAGTTCCTGCTACTTGAATATTGAATCTGGACATTCGGTGAGTGTATTATCATTATATTTTACTGCTTAGAAGTTTGGTTAGGTTGTTTTTTCAGTCTCTTTCACTGTAAAAGAAAATCTGTAAAAGTTTTACAGTTAAATTTTCTGTGTTCCGAGACTACCGAGGTGTGACAGTCGATCAAAACACATCTGTCCCACATCTGCTGAAATGCTTTCGTAACAATTTTGTGAAGGAAAACATCGTGAGGAAACCCGCAGGTCCCAGAATTAATTCTGAGATATAGGTGTAAATAGACCCGGTCCGGCGATGGGCTCACCACCTATCACGGTTAAGGGGCCGATATATCTCGTTAAAACAAGGGTATATCCAGTAATGGAATACTTCCGCCTACCCCCTCGGGGATAAAAGGCGTGAGATTTTTATTTTTTCATTTAACAATTTTCAAATAAAATATCTCTTTTTAGTGCAGGACAGCAACAAGCACAACGGGCTTTCCTTGAGATGTCTTATAATGTGGATGGGAGCGGAGGCAAAGCACGCAGCACCAAGCTTACTGATGCATATTATCTCTTAGGACTATGATAAAATGAAGGTAAAAAATTTTCCAATTTGAAGCACATGTATAGAAAGTTCATTTTTTCACTTTTTGTCTTCCAACCAAACTTAATTCATATTCTTACTTTCATAGTGAAGTAAAATTAGCACAAAATATAGGATTCATTTACATCAGTTTTACAGCCCTTTCGGTTAAATAAATTATAGTTAATAATCAAAATAAAAATGATTTTTATCATTTATAACACAAATATCATAAGTACCTTTAGATCGTTTTACTTTACTTGACAGTGGCTTCGTAAAGTAACTGTGATTTCATATTAGGGTGATTCTACAAATTCATACTTATAGAATCACTTGAGATAGTCGAGATTTACTGTAAAAAGGTTTAACATCTTGACCTTGTCTTGTAGTATAAAACAAAAATGTTTATTTACACACAAACAACTTTACTTTCAATCATAATACCTATAATAACTAAATAAGATTCATCAATTGATATTCGTGTTTATGCTGATCAGATTGTTTATTTTACGAAATGTCGTTTTTCAAATTAGTATGCAGCGCAAGTATTCAGCCACCAAGTATCAACAGCATTGGCGGTTTATATGAAAAAATTTCCAAAACTTTTACGTTCTTGAATGTACCTCTTTTTTAGGGTTTCGTGCCCAAAGGGTAAAAATGGGACCCTGTTACTAAGACTTCGCTGTCTGTCCGTCCGTTTGTCTGTCACCAAGCTGTATCTCAAGAACCGCGATAGTTAGACAGTTGAAATTTTCGCAAAATATTTCTGTTGCCGCTATAACAACAGATACTATAAACAACAAACGTTTTTTTGCCGTTTTCATAGATAATGGTACGGAACTCTTCGGGCACTTGGCCTGTTTTTGAAATGTTGACTATCAGTTTATGTATAGATTAAAAATATATGTGCCTATTTCAAACGTCTTTTATTTTAAAATCTTAAAAATAATTATATAAGTAGAAACCCATTACACCGGAAAACAAAAACCGATAAAAATCGAAAAAAATCACATCACTATTTTCGATTGAATACCGATGTTTCGGTTAAATACGTAAGCAGGGCATCCCTAATTAAGATGACAGAAGCCAATACTTATGTAAAATGTGTGAAACAGATACTAGAGTGGAATGTGACCGATCGCTCAAGGGAGACTGAGAAATAAGATATATTCTATATCTTGTTTTCTCTGCCTCCCCCAACGTCTCTATATTTGGACCAAAATTTTGTTCGCAATTGGCTGTCTTTTTCTAGTTACGGTCTGTGGTGCTGACTCGGGTTAATGTTCTGTGGGTGCTGACGAGTAGAGCTGTAACGAACCGTATGTATTCGTTACTGAGTAACGGGTACTCCATAAAGTAACGAGTAACGAATCGTTACTCACGAATTCATTTCGTTACTCGCATCTTTTTCGTTACTTCCATCTATCGTCGTATAGGTGGGTACCCACACTATTTCAGTTCATGCAAGGACCATTGTTGCGTTTATCCAAACGTGTGATGACCGTTTGTTTTACGCATGCGCGTACTTTTTCGTATAAAAACGTACGTTAGAAAGAAAAGAAGCAAAACAATTTTTAAGTTAATTTATCGTTAAAATCTTGTTTAAAATTTATTGTCAATAAATAATGTTGGATACCTATTTGTTGCTTTTTCATTATAATCGATACCTATTAAGATAATTATTACGATATAATATAAGCTCATGGTTAAAAAAAATATATAGTAAACCCATTGCAAATTTTAGTTGATTTTGTCGAACAGTTCACTTGTATCAGAAGTAACGAGTAACGAAACGAAAGTAACGAGTACTAATTGATAAAGTAACGAATACATACGGGTACTGATTTTCTCGTTACTTTTACAGCTCTACTGACGAGTGTCAAGACTGTCAAAATTGATTGTTTGTTTTTATTATTCGCTCGAGAGAGCGGGCAAGAGAACTAAGCCATACAGCCTTGTCTTTTTTATTTTTAAGTGTAAAGGCCGGAGCCAAGGCAAATATCATTGATGGTCAAACGAACTTACCTTAAGTGAAGTTCGACCCATGATTATATGTGGCCTTCGTGTCCGAACCGAAACCTAAATTTACTTATAGATATATGTGTCTCTAGTGATCGTCATTCACACGGATTTCAAAGCTTAGTATTATTTTAAAAAATAAAAGCATTTTTCAGTCTGGCAACACATATGTCACCCGTTTCCGTCAAAGTCCGCCATATGTCATTTAAGTTCAAAGTTTAATATTTTATGGGTAGATCCAAACTTTGGATCCAGGGTTGGGAGGGCTGGACTCGGTTCGGACACGAAGGCCTCATATAATTATGGGTCGAACTTTACTAAAGGTAAGTTCGTTTGACCATCAATTATATTTCTGCCTTTGTGTCCGAACCGAGTCCTAAATTTACTTATAGATAGATGTTCAAAGCTGTTTTATTTATAAAACAATAAAAAGTATAATATTACTAAATTATACTTCCCTGTCTAAGTAAATACATTTTTTATTTCCATATAGTAGGAAGGTACTTGCTAGGTTTTGGATAGATAACAGGTATCTTAAAGAATAATAAATAATCAGTAAACAGTAAAAAATAAACACATTAAAAGTACCCTGCGCAGTCGGGTAAATAGGTGTAAGATAACTATGAAAAGGTGTAAACAACCTAGAGATATCTCTACAACCAAATGAAACCTTAAGAATTAAGCAAATCATCTTTCTTTTAGCTATTGGGTCTATTATAGAGCCTTTTTCTTATAGGCCTACATTTTGGGTAGCAAGTGTTGCAGCCTACATAAATACGTATAAATCCCTCAATCAGCTAGTATTGTTTTGAGCTATCTAACTACTCTAAGTTTGTGTTGAATATTTTCTGAATAAAGTTTTATGAAGCTTTGGAACAAAGAAGTATTACTGGAACGTAAATTTTTAGTCAATTTTAAATAACTAATCGAGCAAGGTGCAGGCTGGACAGTGGACATATTTCAGGATTGAACTTGAAATAGACAGGCAGAATCCTAATTATTCTGAAAACTTTTTTATGGAGCAGTTTTTATTCTTTCTGGATTTTATTAAAGTTGTGCAAACATTACTTTAAAAACTATTTCAAACTTCAAATCAGAGATTTGATGAAAATTGTGCTCTTTTCTATCGTGCACACTATAGTGCTAAATATATTTTGTGTGTTAATATCAATATTATTTATGTTATCATATATAGAAGACAGAGTAGGAGTGAACCCAATGTCCAGTAGCTAACACTGTAGGTAAAGAACTGTATATTTATTATGGTTTTAATAATATACTTACTTATTCTTTATGAAACATTCTCTTCAGATGGTCCGAACACAAAAAAATTATCCGTATAGTATGGCATTTAGACAGATTAGGTCATAATTGTCATCAATTGTAAAATTTTCACATTCATCGTAATAGTGACTTAGCTTGTTAATTTATAAAACGAAGGGCCGATCTGCCTGAGTTTGGTGTGGCACAAATTGTTAACTGAATTTAGAAATGGCGAAAAATTTCATACTGATATCCTAGACAGAAGTTTCAACATACAGGTATACCCAAAGAGAATATAACCACTAACGTTTTAGGTATACCTTGGCACAGATATTACAATACTGTAGGTACAAATAATATATGCTATTTAATATATTTTTGAAAAAAAATATTACCAGTAGGTATATACTTTACAGGATCAAATTGCTTTCATAAATGTCAATACTCTGAAACACAGAACACTTTTACAATACCTGGATGTCCATACATGCCTGCCTGGCGTCTCCCTGCCACCAGAGTAAGCTGCTTGTATAGGTAGAGAGTGTAGGTTCCTGAAAGGGTAAACCAATAGTTTAGTGGGGCCAAAACATTGGAAATCGAGGGAATTTTGGTACATCAAAATTCTTCTTGGACTATCAACTTAGATCAAAACAATTTTATCTAACACTATCAATACCCAATATTTTTCCAATTCTTAGAATGAGTCTTACAACTGTGCGAATACTACTGCAAATCCATTAATAAACCAATAAAAATACCTGTAACAGGTTTAATCTAGGTTCTTGCAAATAAATAAATTGTTGATTGTTCCAAAGTATTTATACTCAGCTAAAATCCTTTTTTTTTTTTTGCATTAACATAAAGCTTTCTAGATTCCTTGTAATTTTCTTTAGAGGTAATACACACACCGGCACAATTAGCGGAACAGAAAAAAAAGGGAGTATTTACGCATTTTTGCGTGTTACTGGCCGGCTAAACAAGCTTTTTTTAAATTTGGGTTTTAATTTAAAAATGGAATACTAAGCGACTGCCCTTTTTTTCATTCTTTTGTTTGAATTTTCATTGATTCATTTTTTTCCACCGCTTGTCCGTTTTTAGAAGGTTCGTGAATTCCATTTGAAAAGCTTTGAATTGCAGTTTTTGAGGCTTTTGAGTTTTTTCGCATATTGATAATTTACGAGCATCTAATTATGCCTGATTTAACGCCATCAGAAATCATTAGGGCAGATCAAATGAGGAGAAATGGTCAAACCTACAGATCGATTGCCAGAAGCCTTCGTCGATCGTTATCAACGATTTATCGTAGCATCCAACGATACAGATTGACGAATGCTCTAGTGAGAAGGAGAGGACAAGGCCGGAAAAGGTGTACTTCAAGGAGGGATGACCGTTTTCTCCAACTTCAAGTCCGACGGAACACGAGACTAACGGCGGTGCAGGCTCGAAATTTACTGGAAGAGGTACGAGCAGTAAGGATGAGTGAGCGGACAGTTCGTAGAAGATTCGAAGAAGTGGGTATAGGCTCGTATGTGCCCGCCAAAGCCCCAAAACTTGAGAGACATCATCGCACAAACCGTCTACACTTTGGTCGTGAACATCGTGATTGGGACTTCGACGACTGGGGACAGGTTCTTTTTACTGATGAATGCAGAGTTATGTTAAATCAAATTGATGGAAGGCAGCGAGTATGGAGACGCAAAGGAGAACGGTATATCCAGTCTAATTTTGAAAATACAGTTGCATATGGCGGCGGTTCAATTATGGTCTGGGGAGGAATATGTTTAGGAGCTCGTACGGAGTTAGTAGTGGTCGATGGCGGGAATCTGAATGCTGATCGGTATATCAGGGAGATTTTAGAAGAACATGTTGTGCCATTTGCCCCCTTTATTGGTAACAACTTCATTCTAATGCAGGATAATGCTCGGGCTCACAGTGCTCGCACAGTACAGACATACCTAAACCATGTTGGTATAACGGTGATGGAGTGGCCAGCACGGTCCCCCGATATGAACCCTATAGAACACGTCTGGGACTTGCTAAAGAGGAGTGTAAAGTCAAGAATGCCCCCTCCCAATAATCTCAACGAGTTGCGAAACGCATTACTTGAAGAATGGCAGAGGTTGCCCCAAGAAACCATTGATAACATCATCCGCAGCATGCCCAGACGGATGGAAACCCTCATCAGAGCACGAGGAGGAAACACTCGATATTGAACAGTCATTGAAATTGTTGTTAAACTTTGGAAAATCTTGAATTTTCTGCTGTTTCTCTATAATTAAAAATCGAAGAAAAATGCATTTTGTTTAATTTAATTTTTATTTTTATAAAATTTTAAGTATGGTGTTTCAAATGAATGTCAAAACATGTTAATTTAATTGTTGTTTCATTTTAAATAATATTTTGTTTAAAAATTACATTCATTGTTCTAAATTCCCTCTTTTTTCTCCTTTTTTTTTCTGTTCCGCTAATTGTGCCGGTGTGTGTATATGATGCAAGCATATTTGAAAATATACTCATTTTTAAATTCTAACTATTGCATGTAAATAGTAGTTTTTATTTGTAGATATATGTATATATTCATATCTTGTAATTTTATTCGCACCTGAGAAATGTGGAACAAGATTTCTTCTCTAGAGATATTCCTACTATAAGTACCGTAAGTACGTCATAAGCAGGAATGTATACAAATATACCTACTGCATCCATGGTCGTACGTAAGCGTAAGTGAGCAAATTGAGTAATACCCATATTATTTGTCTAATTCAGCAGTTGTCTTATTTATTCGAAAAAGTATTTCAGAATGATAGTCTTTGCTCTTCTGAAAAAGAACTCAAAAAACGCTATCACCGTTAGTTCCAGGTAATTAAGTTAGTTTCTTCTATATTCTACTCTCCTTTAACAATTTGGTAATTACGAAACTGTATTGATCTTATTCGATTATATTATCACCTTACCGTTCTCACCTCAACGTTTTCATTATCACCATTATTTAAATAATGCAAGATATTTCGATCGCCCAATATTTCTGATGTCCCAACAGCCAGTCGTACTAAATGGCTGGGTATGCTGTTGTAAGGGTAGCAAAAAGTTTGAACAATCACTCTTGTCTTACAATGTCGTAATAGTTGTTTGAACAAAATTAATTTATATTTTAATATACCTAAAAATTTTCTTGAGTCAAACATTCTTATAGAAAATCTATTAGAATTAAGAATCCTAAAAATTTGCAAATCTTGCTTGTGTTATTAACTTGATTACCAGATATGGTACTGTGTTCAGGCCCAATGGGTGAACATTAATTTTTATAATACAAACCATCCCAAAAAACAGATCTAAGATTTTATTGTATGTCATCTTCATGAATAAGTAGTTACCTATTAAGAAATATGTAACCTTTAAATAAATGCTGGACATCACTGGATTCATTAAACTAATGATAGATCTTACATCTTCCAACTTGAAATGGTTTTGTATGTACTTATTTATTTATTTTTTAAATTTTTTGAGGTTAATTATGACTTTGAAAAAGTTATTTGGTTTTGCTATGTACTAGAAATACCTTAGAAATAAATTGATTAGAATGTGGGCCACAACGTGAGATTCCTTCACATTCTAAGAGTCTCAAGATCTCTGTAGGTATGGTATGCATCTGGTTATTGTATGAATTACCTGATTGATTATATACCTATATTTAGTCATTGTTTCGGAGGCTTTCCTAAAGGAATGCTGTATCCCGAAATGTAAGACAGATTCACCTTATCCTGAGTGTTTTCCTCCAGTTATAATGAATAGTTAAAGTCCTCCACAGTGACAAATTGACCTTTAGCGATGATTTTTGTGTATTTGTCTGCTGCTGCTGAGGTCTTTGCCCACCAGCTGCCACTCAACTTGTAGTCTCACATGCTGTGGCTGTGGAGGCGGGCCCCTTCAGTTTAAAGTATCTGATTTGGGTTTGTTGTTGATGAATCTTACTTTGAAGATCATCTGTTACGGTGTCTGATGTCGCAATTCTTAGCTGTTTTTGCTTATTTTATTTGTGGTTTTATACTTTCAAATAAATTAGGTATCACCGAACAAGAACTTTCTTGTCTTTGTCCTTTGCCTCAAGGATAGTTTCTTTCGCTGTCTTTAAAACATTAGCCAGCACCGGGCCTGTATTGTTTCACAGCAGCTGTTAATCCTTGAAATAATGCACTTAAGGATTTTGCAATATTACATAAGTATTTTTTTCGACTTCTAGACATCTACATACCTATATTTATATAGATATATATATGTATTATTAATATTTTATTTATTTTCGAAATAAATAAGGGTCCAAAGAATATCTCGTGAAAAGTGGGTAAGTATATCCAGAAATAAAATACCTTTACCTACTCCATCGCGGATAGAAGGCGTGAGATTGTATTTTTCCGAAATAATAATTGTTGTTTCCAGCATCAGCAAAATAACATCCTTTCTTTACAGAATCTCTCACCATACTCCTAATGGAAGTACAGTATACATAATGAGTAAAACAGCTTAGTTATAACCCAGGGGCGTGCACTGGTTGATAGTACCGGTCATGCTATTAGAATTTGATTTGCTAGAATACCTATGCAACACCAGCACGCCGCCAGGCGGTGTTACCCAGATGTTTATTTATAGGTAGTTTTAATAAATCGTAACTAAAATTATTTATGAGACCTTACCATACAGCTAACAGGTAATTACATCGAGGTTTACTTGCGGGTTACTGTAGTGTAGGTACCTACTGTACCTTTCCTACTGTAATTATTTCCAAGTACCTATGCTCACACAGAATGCAGAAAGCGAAATTATTTGGGCAGCCACATCAAACATCTCAGTAAATGATTGATATTCACAAACAAGTCAGATAATGGACATTCAAAGTGACCTCCGTTTTTGCATTCTTAGTGCAATTTCAATCGAATTGGTACCTAATCCTGGTTGCAGTAAAGAAAACTGGTTAGTTTTTAAATCTTTGCACACAAACTATCACTACACGTATCACAACGTAAACTTTCCATTATTTCACTTTCGTTCGTAAAGAATTCACAATATATAAAAAAGTATTTTATCAAACTATTTCGTAACTTGTATCAAAACAAAAACAATATGGTAAAAAACTTTAAGTGCAATGCCCCGAAAACAGCACAGACCAATAACCGAAGACAGGAAATGACAAAACGCTTTTTATTGAAAAAACAAACAAGCAATACTGTAAAAATGCACTTAGAGTAAATGAATAAATATTGCATTAGAAAAATGTTATTTTGAAATAGAGATAGTTGTTTATTTATTATTAATCTGCTTATAAACAATTAAATACATAATGAATTGATAACCCATTCTAGACTTCCGGTCTATTCGAAATGAAAGAACTTCGTCAACTAACGAACGTCGCCGAAGTCACCCGACTGTGGGCTGCTGTCTCTCGTTACATAGAGATGCGTATTATGCCGTACTCCTCTAATCGGGTTGGCTGAGAAAAAGCGGAGCTTATTTCCCATACAAAATTTCACGCACACTCCGAAACATTTCCACACTGACGTCTAATATTTGCGTGTAGGAATAGAGATAAAGTAGGCTGGTGTAGTACCCGCTTACGCCGCAAACCGTATATGGCTATCTAGTGGCGGCGCTACGGGGCTAGTAGGAAGCAAAAATAGTTTGATTTAGAAACAAAAGGTGGCGTTATTAGTTGATTTGCGAATTGTTAAGAATAGTAAAGTACTGATTATATTGCATGTATTTTGGAAAAAATACCCAGGGCATGCGGCGCTTATCAGCATCTATGGACCGCACGCCCATGTTATAACCGCCACATACTCAAACTTATTAACCAAGTAGGTACATACATAGTCAGTTTCAACTTGTAGGCAACTTTTTAGTTTAGTTTCGTCTTCATGCAGCTCCAGTAATTATGATTCGGCTCCATGACGCAGAAGTTGCGTCAAAGTGTCGCCCTAGGGACGATGCCCCTTAGGCTAACTTTATCTTTTCAGCTGTGACCCCAGTGATGGTGGTATTATTTTAAAAAATAAAAGCATTTTTCAGTCTGGCAACATATTATGTCACCCGTTTCCGTCAAAGTCCGCCATATGTCATTACGTGTTTCCGTGTTCGTTGTTCACTACGGTAAATTTTATAAAAAAATTTTTTTTAGGTTTTAAAAGACTTCAAGATGCTGAAATAGAAAAATCAAGACTTGCAGGAACTCGGTGAGGATATTGAAACGTTACTCAAGACATTAAAAGAGAGGACAGATGCTGATCAGCACGATTTCGTGCGATAGAAATAATTGATGGGCTTGCACCATCCTCGTCGTCTAAACTGTCGAGAGTCAGTCATAAGTTGTAGAAGATAACAAGAGATAGAAATGAGAGAATATCCAGACGAGGATAATTTTCTGAAAATAACACGAATTGCTCCACATAAATTCACATGTTACACAACTGTCTACAAGAGGTTGTCAAATTGCATTCTCACTTCTGCTAATTGGGTGCTATGCATTGCCTGCAAGGCTCCAGCTCTCACCCTTGACACCTCGATCACGCGTTACGCACTGCCTTAAGGTCACAGCACACTTATCAACTCGGAAAGGGATCGTCACCGTATCGCCTCGAGCCGTTCAGTATTGTTTGTATGAAACTCCCTACTGCAACGCACACTAATCGGAAACGTAACGTAATCGCCTCGCCTCGGAACAGGCTCCGAACCGCGATGCGGTGAGTGGTCAACTTGCAGTTCCCGCGCTTACGGCTCGCTGTCCCCCCGCTTACGTCTCTCCGTACGCGAGCTCACGGCTCTTCGTCCACCCTTGACCGTGTTCCCTCCCGCGACTTGCCTGCCGACCGTGCCGCCGCCCGCCATTCGCAAGGCAACTTCCTTTCGTGTTGCGCGTAAGTTTTATTGATTTTTTTATTGAACACTCAACGTTTGGATTCAAACTGATTTGGTGCCAACCCGGTCAGCCAGCGGTCGGCGAGGCGTAAGCGCGGTGACGCCTAGCCGTAGTCGAGTTGACGTACAGGAGCCGCTGCTACGCTTTGGTTACATGCATACGTTAGGTTGACGCCTGGTTGACGGCGAGGCGAAAGGCGATACGGTGCCGATCCCTTTCCGAGTTGATATGTGTACCCTTAGGGGTTGTTGCTTTCGCTGATCAGAGCACCATAACTCTTCCTGCTGCGGAGTTAACCTCGTTAACACCACAGTTCAGGAGGTAGGGTTAGCCTACGGGGCCTCGTCCCTACGGCGACACTCTGACCGACACTTTGAATCATGGATCTGTATCACTATTACTGGAGCCACAGTTCAACAGGTAGTGTTAGCCCAAGGGACATCGTCCCTAGGGCGACACTGACCGAAATCCTGCATCAGGGAGCTGTATCACCATCACTGGGGTCACAGCTGAAAAGACAGAGTTAGCCTAAGGGGCATCGTCCCTAAGGCGACACTTTGACGCAACTTCTGCGTCATGGAGCCGAATCATAATTACTGGAGCTGCATGAAGACGAAACTAAACTAAAAAGTTTCCTACAAGTTGAAACTGACTATGTAGGTACCTACTTGGTTAATAAGTTTGAGTATGTGGCGGTTATAACTATAGCTGTTTTACTCATAATTTATACTGTGCTTCCATTAGGAGTATGGTGAGAGATTCTGTAAAGGCAGGATGTTGTTTTGCAACGCTGATGTTGGAAACAACAATTATTATTTCGGAAAAATAATAACAATCTCACGCTTTTTATCCGCGAGGGGGTAGGTAGAGGTATTCCATTTCTGGATATACCCACTTTTCACGAGATATTCTTTGGACCCTTATTTATTTCGAAAAGAAATAAGATATTAATAAAACCTATATATATATTTATTTTTTATGTATGTTAGATTTAAGGTATATATAATATGGGCCTCTGTTTACGTTATTTAAGATCTACTAATGTAAATATTGCCTGAAATAAAGATTATTATATATATATATATATATATATATATATATATATATATATATATATATATATATATAATAATCTTTATTTCAGGCAATATTTACATTAGTAGATCTTAAATAACGTAAACAGAGGCCCATATTATATATACCTTAAATCTAACATACATAAAAAATAAATATAATATATATATATATATATATATAGGTATGTAGATGTCTAGAAGTCGAAATAAAAGACTTAGGTAATATTGCAAAATCCATAAGTGCATTATTTCAAGGATTAACAGCTGCTGTGAAACAATACAGGCCCGGTGCTAGCGAATGTTTTAAAGACAGCGAAAGAAACTATCCTTTAGGCAAAGGACAAAGACAAGAAAGTTCTTGTTCGGTGATACCTAATTTATTTGAAAGTATAAAACCACACCAGATGATTTTCAAATTAAGATTCATCAACAACAAACCCAAATCAGATACTTTAAACTGAAGGGGCCCGCCTCCACAGCCACAGCATGTGAGACTACAAGTTGAGTGGCAGCTGGTGGGCAAAGACCTCAGCAGCAGCAGACAAATACACAAAAATCATCGCTAAAGGTCAATTTGTCACTGTGGAGGACTTTAACTATTCATTATAACTGGAGGAAAACACTCAGGATAAGGTGAATCTGTCTTACATTTCGGGATACAGCATTCCTTTAGGAAAGCCTCCGAAACAATGACTAAATATAGGTATATAATCAATCAGGTAATTCATACAATAACCAGATGCATACCATACCTACAGAGATCTTGAGACTCTTAGAATGTGAAGGAATCTCACGTTGTGGCCCACATTCTAATCAATTTATTTCTAAGGTATTTCTAGTACATAGCAAAACCAAATAACTTTTTCAAAGTCATAATTAACCTCAAAAAATTGAAAAAATAAATAAATAAGTACATACAAAACCATTTCAAGTTGGAAGATGTAAGATCTATCATTAGTTTAATGAATCCAGTGATGTCCAGCATTTATTTAAAGGTTACATATTTCTTAATAGGTAACTACTTATTCATGAAGATGACATACAATAAAATCTTAGATCTGTTTTTTGGGATGGTTTGTATTATAAAAATTAATGTTCACCCATTGGGCCTGAACACAGTACCATATCTGGTAATCAAGTTAATAACACAAGCAAGATTTGCAAATTTTTAGGATTCTTAATTCTAATAGATTTTCTATAAGAATGTTTGACACAAGAAAATTTTTAGGTATATTAAAATATAAATTAATTTTGTTCAAACAACTATTACGACATTGTAAGACAAGAGTGATTTACAACAGCATACCCAGCCATTCAGTACGACTGGCTGTTGGGACACCAGAAATATTGGATGATCAAAATATCTTGCATTATTTAAATAATGGTGATAACGGTAAGGTGATAATATAATCGAATAAGATCAATACAGTTTCGTAATTACCAAATTGTTAAAGGAGAGTAGAATATAGAAGAAACTAACTTAATTACCTGGAACTAACGGTGATAGCGTTTTTTGAGTTCTTTTTCAGAAGAGCAAAGACTATCATTATTCTGAAATACTTTTTCGAATAAATAAGACAACTGCTGAATTAGACAAATAATATGGGCATTACTCAATTTGCTCACTTACGTTTACGACCATGGATGTAGTAGGTATATTTGTATACATTCCTGCTTACGACGTACTTATAGTTGGAATATCTCTAGAGAATAAATCTTGTTCCAGATTTCTCAGGTGCGAATAAAATGAAAAGATATGAATATGAATATATACATATATCTACAAATAAAAACTACTAATTACATGCAATAGTTAGAATTTAAAAATGAGTATATTTTCAAATGTGCTTGCATCATATATTACCTCTAAAGAAAATTACAAGGAATCTAGAAAGCTTTAATGTTAATGCAAAAAGGATTTTAGCTGAGTATAAATACTTTGGAACAGTCAACAATTTATTCATTTGCAAGAACCTAGATTAAACCTGTTACATGTATTTTTATTGGTTTATTAATGGATTTGCAGCAGTATTCGCACAGTCGTAAGACTCATTCTAAGAATAGGAAAAGTATTGGGTATTGATAGTGTTAGATAAAATTGTTTTGATCTAAGTTGATAGTCCAAGAAGAATTTTGATGTACCAAAATTCCCTCGATTTCCAATGTTTTGGCCCCACTAAACTATTGGTTTACCCTTTCAGGAACCTACACTCTCTACCTATACAAGCAGCTTACTCTGGTGGCAGGGAGACGCCAGGCAGGCATGTATGGACATCCAGGTATTGTAAAAGTGTTCTGTGTTTCAGAGTATTGACATTTATGAAAGCAATTTGATCCTGTAAAGTATATACCTACTGGTAATATTTTTTTTCAAAAATATATTAAATAGCATATATTATTTGTACCTACAGTATTGTAATATCTGTGCCAAGGTATACCTAAAACGTTAGTGGTTATATTCTCTTTGGGTATACCTGTATGTTGAAACTTCTGTCTAGGATATCAGTATGAAATTTTTCGCCATTTCTAAATTCAGTTAACAATTTGTGCCTCACCAAACTCAGGCAGATCGGCCCTTCGTTTTATAAATTAACAAGTTAAGTCAATATTACAAGAATGTGATAATTTTACAATTGATGACAATGACCTAATCTGTCTAAATGCCATACTATGGGGATCATTTTTTGTGTTAGGACCATCTGAAGAGAATGTTTCATAAAGATTAGGTAAGTATATTATTATAACTATACTAAATATACAGTTCTTTACCTATAGTGTTAGCTACTGGACAATGGGTTCACTCCTGCTCTGTTTTCTATATATGATAACATAAATAATATTGATATTAACACACAAAATATATTTAGCACTATAGTGTGCACGATAGAAAAGAGCAAAATTTTCATCAAATGATTTGAAGTTTGAAATAGTTTTTAAAATAATGTTTGCACAACTTTAATAAAATCCAGAAAGAATAAAAACTGCTCCATAAAAGTTTTTAGAATAACTGGGATTCTGCCTGTCTATTTCAAGTTCAATCCTGAAATATGTCCACTGTCCAGCCTGCACCTTGCCCGATTAGTTATTTAAAATTGACTAAAATTAAAATTTACGTTCCAGTAATACTTCTTTGTTCCAAAGCTTCATAAAACCTTATTCAGAAAATATTCAACACTAACTTAGAGTAGATAGCACAAAACAATACTAGCTGATTGAGGGATTTATACGTATTTATGTAGGCTGCAACACTTGCTACCCAAAATGTAGGCCTATAAGAAAAATGCTCTATAATAGACCCAATAGCTAAAAGAAAGATGATTTGCTAAATTCGTAAGGTTTAATTTGGCTGTAGATATATCTCTAAGTTGTTTACACCTTTTCATAGTTATCTTACACCTATTTACCCGACTGCGCAGGGTACTTTTAATTTGTTTATTTTATTATTATTGTAGTAGTTGCTGATTATTTATTATTCTTTAAGATACCTGTTATCTATCCAAAACCTAGCAAGTACCTTCCTACTATATGGAAATAAAAAATATATTTACTTAGACAAGGAAGTATAATTTAGTAATATTATACTTTTTATTGTTTTATAAATAAAACAGCTTTGAACATCTATCTATAAGTAAATTTAGGACTCGGTTCGGACACGAAGGCAGGAATATAATTGATGGTCAAACGAACTTACCTTATGATGATTATATGTCAAACTGTCGCCAAGGTGAAACTGCGCTCGTGATTTTAAATCATTTCGTGCAAAAAAATTGCGTATCTACCGATAAAAACATTAACCAAGTGCTTGGAAAAACTAGTTTATACTGTGCTAATGTTATTTTCGCGTATAAAACTAAACATAGTTAAGAATTAGTGAAAAGAAGCGTAAAAGTGACATTAACGCTGTAGAAAAAAATACTAACTACCCCCTAAAGATTTATATTCGATCTGACAAGTGACAAGTGACACATCATAGTGTTGCCAGTAAAATAAATTCAATTACCCTAAAAATGAGTACAAAAAAAAATCCTAGCACCAACACAATTCAAGATAACTGTTCCAAATGCAACAAACTGCCGAACGAAAAAAAAGTTTCAGTGACGTGTGATTGCTGCAAAAGCTTATTGTGTGGGGATTGCCATGGATTGTCACCAACTGAAATTCGGGTGCTAGACCTAAAGACCATCGCACGTGGGATGACCTTCTTGTGTGGCGACTGTAAAACTGCAATGGTACAATTGCCAATGATAATGAAAAAACTTAACGAGCTCACTGAAGAAGTTAAACAACTACGCTTGCGCCAGAATATGCTCGCCACCGAATCGGCTATTCAAGAGATAACAGAGTGGGCCAGCAGAGCGAACAATATTATAATTTACGATGTACCCGAATCCTCCAGCAATGAAGCGGACCAACGAAAGGAGCATGACAGAGAGAAGTGTGTGGCTGTCATAACAAATGTCACAAAAAATGTGGATTTTGATGGGATAAAAACATTCCGTCTGGGGGCACCAAAGGCCAATGCCAGCGATCCGCCACGTCCACTAAAGGTCCTCCTCCATAGCAAGAACGATGCGTTGGAAGTGCTTCGAAACAAAAGTAAATTATCTAGACCCTCGTCTATTACCGCGGACCTGACTCCTATGCAGAGAGAGTACCTGAAACACCTGCGAGAGGAACTTGATAAGCGAACCAACAACGGAGAGGCGGACATCACTATAAAATATGTCCGAGGTCATCCAGAAATAGTGAAAATGAAAACTATAAAAAATTAAAAAGTATCGTAAATTCTAAGCATATGTCGTTAGCTCTTAAAAATTATACATGCACCTTTGTCAGAAAGCTATCGCCAACGTTATATACAATCACCATATTATACACAAATATACAATCTTTGACTTCTAAATTAGATCTATTCATTGCTAAAGTAAACTCTCTGCAACCGACCTTAATTATCGTCACTGAAACTTGGCTTAAACCTAATATACCCGACTCAATGATAAATATACCAGGCTATGATTTATATAGAGATGACCGGATTGAAAAACGGAGTGGTGGAGTAGCTATTTATGCCGCAAATAGAACTAATGTTATGACAACTAATCTAAACATTAATTACAATAAAAAACACGATGCTTCTGAATGCTTATGGTTAGATATCAAATTTGGAAACAACAAGTTTCTATTATGCGGTATTTATAGAGGACACAACTCAACGCTGGAACAAGACAATAGTCTACTCGACCAGCTTAACTATGCTTCAGAGTCCAATACGGTGCTTATAATGGGAGATTTTAACTACGGTGGTGTTAAATGGCCACTTGAAGAATGCGGATACGTAACCCCAAAGGAGGATAACTTTATACAGTGGTATAAGAACAGTAACCTTAGGCAACTAGTGGAAAAGAACACCAGGTTCCGTCATGGGAACCAACCATCACTACTAGACTTAATCCTGGCAAACGATCACTCGATGATTGCACATGTCGACTACCTAGCGCCGATTGGCAAGAACGACCATATCTGCTTGCTTACAACAATGGAGCTTGAAGTACCGAAATCAAATTGCAAAAAAACCTCGCCCAGATTCAACTACAAAAGAGCAGACTATGATGAAATCAACAAAAAACTACGAGATAACCTACCAGGAAGTTTGGGAAACTTCAACAGCGCACAACATCAGTTTGACTTTTTTCTCACCGTACTTAAAGAGGCTGTTAAATTGCATGTGCCTCAGACGAGTTCAATACCTCGCAATATCAAAAATAAGCCGTGGATATCAAAAGACACTCAAAAGCTTATCAAGCGTAAACTGACACTTTGGAACAGATATATAGTAACTGGAACAGAAGAAGCTTATAAAGACTATAGAAAAATAAATAACAAATTGACTAACAAATGTAAATCGTCTCGCATAGCATATGAAACCGATCTACTACAAGCTGGACCAAAGAAATTTTATTCCTATATCGGGCAACAAATAACGTCAAAGATTAGCGTACCAACTGTTCTACGCAACAACCAGGGACAAACTGTCACCCAAGCCCACGAAATTGCTGAAGCCCTTGCAGATCAATTTGCGGGTGTATTTCAAAAGGAGCCACAGTCGAATCTCCCTATTTTAGACTCTAGTCAGCGAGTTGAAGATACTATTACTGAAATAATATTCACAAAAGAGAAAATACAGCAGGCTATCAATGAAATGAATACAGACTCTTCACCAGGACCAGACGATATACCTGTAATAATTCTACAAAAATGTGACCTCACCAACGCCTTAGCAACTATAATGCAGACATCATACGATACCGGCACCCTACCAGTTCAGTGGAGAACAGCAACAGTGACCCCAGTATTCAAGAAAGGAAGCAAATTGGAGCCATCAAACTATAGACCCATAAGTTTGACCAGTGTAATATGCAAGGTCATGGAGAAAGTAGTAGTGAAACATTTAAGAAACTTCTTAATGAACAAACGAATAATCAGCGATCATCAACATGGTTTTTGTCCACATCGCTCTACAGCGTCTAATTTGCTGTCATGCCTATCATGCTGGACCGAAAACTATAACGATAGAAATCCTACTGATGTAATTTACCTGGACTACGAAAAAGCCTTCGATAAAGTTCCTACGACGAGACTTCTACATAAACTGGAATCTGTGGGAATAAGAGAAAAACTATTAAAGTGGATTGAGGCATTTCTGCGACAGCGAACCTTTCGAGTAAGAGTGGGTGAGATAGAGTCAGACGAAAGGGATATCCATAGTGGTGTGCCACAGGGCTCAGTTCTAGGCCCTGTGCTATACATAATCTACACCTTTGACCTTCCTCTTCGACTGCAATGTAACGTCAGTATCTTTGCCGACGATACAAAGATATTCGCAAACCCACTGGTTGACTATGATCGTATCCAAACAGACTTAAACGAAATAGTAAACTGGTCAAAGGAATGGCTCATAAAATTAAACAATACAAAATGTACTGTGCTTCACATAGGAAGCAGAAATCCGCGCTTAAACTATAGCATAGGTGACACTGAACTAATGGAAGTCAAGGTACAAACAGACTTGGGAGTGAAAATCACAGAGGACCTGAAATGGGAGGAACACATAACAATGATTACCAGAAAAGCAAAAAGTTTAATATACCTTACCAGAAAAGCCTTCGGGGTCATAACACCAGAGTTGATGCTGAAAATATATAAGACATACATTAGACCAATCTTAGAATATGCTTTTCAAGTTTGGAGCCCATACTTTGTCAAAGACATAGAGCTGTTAGAAAAAGTACAACGTAGTTTCACCAAAATTCCGAAACAACTCCGACAACTATCCTATGTGGAAAGACTTGAGGTGCTGAAACTTACAACTCTGAAGGACCGCAGAGAGCGTGGAGACCTGATCGAAACATTTAAGATCTTGACAGGGCACTATGATTTGCAGGATTTTCATAAATTATTTGAACGTGACTGCAATGCCCGTCTAAGAGGACATAGTCTCAAACTGCGTACCAACGTATCACACAACAATCCTTACAGACACTTTTTGAGCAACAGAGTGGTCAGATCATGGAATAAGCTACCAGAAGAAGTAGTCTCAGCACCCAATGTCAATCAATTTAAAAATAAACTTGACAAATTCCTATCCTGTAATGAGAAAGCTTGAGTGGAGAACACCTGGATACAGGCTTTATCAGTTGTAAACTGCTTGCCTGATTAATAATAATAATAATAATAATAAGTGAAGTTCGACCCATAATTATATGAGTCCTTCGAGTCCAGCCCTCCCAACCCTGGATCCAAAGTTTGAATCTACCCAGAAAATAATATACTTTGAACTTAAATGACATATCGTCGCTTAGGGAACAATACCGCGTAAGTTCAATTTGACAAGTTTTCAGTAGAGACAAAAAACTGATTATCTCTTACAAAATATTTCAGACATGAGTAATGAATTAATAAATAGAAATTTACTAGCTTTACTTATGATGTTATAAGTAAAAAATAGTGTTTTTAATAATGTAGAAGTATATAATTGACTTAGGTGGTATTAGTTCAACAAAATAAGGACATCTGCGGTTTTTAAAGATTTTATTTTCATAATAAGAAAGTAAATGCTCGTAGAAACACTAATAGAAAACATGACTATATTTTCAGTATTTCAGCTTTATTAGTTTCACTAACTTTAACAGATGATTTTAAAGAAATCAAGTAGTGTAGGAATGGAAAATAACAAACTTAAGTAACTATTTTTGGCTGTAAGTAAGTGTAAGTGTAAGTTTCACAAGGTTAACATCTTCTAAAAGTATTCGATAATCCTAAGTAAAATAGAAAACAGTTAAGTTAGAGCAGTGATAGCAAAGAGGTTGGAAGAAAGTCATTCTCTTTCCTAGGTGAGAGAAACTTTTTCTTTAAGTCTTTGAGTTATAGGAAGAGCCTGATTTACATGATGATAATCAGTGAGGCTCGGGTTTGAATCTTCATGTACCAATGAGTTTTTCAAAACTTACGTCCATTATTCATCATCACTAGCTCGATGGTGAAGAAAAACATCGCGAGGAAACCCGCAGGTCCCAGAATTAATTCTGAGGCATGTGTAACAGACCCGGTCCGGTGATGGGCTAACCACCTATCACGTTTAGGGGTCCAAAGAATATCTCGTGAAAAGTTGGTGTATCCAGAAATGGTACACCTCTGCCTACCCCCTCAGGGATAAAAGGCGTGAGGTTATTATTATTAATAATTGGTAGTTTTGCAGTAGGTAGCTCACTTCACTTAAGGGTGTCACATTGCTTAAGTTCAGGGGACGTTGAGGCAACAGTTACAAAGGATCATCAAAATTTAATTTATAGAAAATCGTACCATCTGCTTGGTAAACTAAGATTTTAAATCAGTTGCAGTGGGGTCATTAGTTTTCTTTCCCGGTCGAATTGTTTTGTAAATTAAGTGTTTACTAAAATCAGTATAAAATTATACTTAATCTATATTACGATTACAGTCGTAGAGCAGAGCAGTAAATAGCCTTACTATTAAAGAGCCTGCTTTACATGATGAAAATCAGTGAGGCTCGGGTTCGTATCCTGGCATGTACCAATGAGTTTTTCAAAAAACTTACGTAGGTACATACACACACCGGCACAATTAGCGGAACAGAAAAAAAAAGGAGAAAAAAGAGGGAATTTAGAACAATGAATGTAATTTTTAAACAATATATTATTTAAAATGAAACAACAATTAAATTAACATGTTTTGACATTCATTTGTAACACCATACTTAAAATTTTATAAAAATAAAAATTAAATTAAACAAAATGCATTTTTCTTCGATTTTTAATTATAGAGAAACAGCAGAAAATTCAAGATTTTCCAAAGTTTAACAACAATTTCAATGACTGTTCAATATCGAGTGTTTCCTCCTCGTGCTCTGATGAGGGTTTCCATCCGTCTGGGCATGCTGCGGATGATGTTATCAATGGTTTCTTGGGGCAACCTCTGCGATTCTTCAAGTAATGCGTTTCGCAACTCGTTGAGATTATTGGGAGGGGGCATTCTTGACTTTACACTCCTCTTTAGCAAGTCCCAGACGTGTTCTATAGGGTTCATATCGGGGGACCGTGCTGGCCACTCCATCACCGTTATACCAACATGGTTTAGGTATGTCTGTACTGTGCGAGCACTGTGAGCCCGAGCATTATCCTGCATTAGAATAAGTTGTTACCAATAAAGGGGGCAAATGGCACAACATGTTCTTCTAAAATCTCCCTGATATACCGATCAGCATTCAGATTCCCGCCATCGACCACTACTAACTCCGTACGAGCTCCTAAACATATTCCTCCCCAGACCATAATTGAACCGCCGCCATATGCAACTGTATTTTCAAAATTAGACTGGATATACCGTTCTCCCTTGCGTCTCCATACTCGCTGCCTTCCATCAATTTGATTTAACATAACTCTGCATTCATCAGTAAAAAGAACCTGTCCCCAGTCGTCGAAGTCCCAATCACGATGTTCACGACCAAAGTGTAGACGGTTTGTGCGATGATGTCTCTCAAGTTTTGGGGCTTTGGCGGGCACATACGAGCCTATACCCACTTCTTCGAATCTTCTACGAACTGTCCGCTCACTCATCCTTACTGCTCGTACCTCTTCCAGTAAATTTCGAGCCTGCACCGCCGTTAGTCTCGTGTTCCGTCGGACTTGAAGTTGGAGAAAACGGTCATCCCTCCTTGAAGTACACCTTTTCCGGCCTTGTCCTCTCCTTCTCACTAGAGCATTCGTCAATCTGTATCGTTGGATGCTACGATAAATCGTTGATAACGATCGACGAAGGCTTCTGGCAATCGATCTGTAGGTTTGACCATTTCTCCTCATTTGATCTGCCCTAATGATTTCTGATGGCGTTAAATCAGGCATAATTAGATGCTCGTAAATTATCAATATGCGAAAAAACTCAAAAGCCTCAAAAACTGCAATTCAAAGCTTTTCAAATGGAATTCACGAACCTTCTAAAAACGGACAAGCGGTGGAAAAAATGAATCAATGAAAATTAAAACAAAAGAATGAAAAAAAGGGCAGTCGCTTAGTATTCCATTTTTAAATTAAAACCCAAATTTAAAAAAAGCTTGTTTAGCCGGCCAGTAACACGCAAAAATGCGTAAATACTCCCTTTTTTTTCTGTTCCGCTAATTGTGCCGGTGTGTGTATTTATCACTAGCTCGACGGTGAAGGAAAACATCGTGAGGAAACCCGCAGGTCCCAGAATTAATTCTGAGGCATGTGTAACAGACCCGGTCGGGCGATGGGCGCACGACCTATCACGTTTAGGGGTTCAAAGAGTATCTCAAAGTGGGTATATCCAGAAATGGAATACCTGTGCCTACCCCCGCGGAGATTATTTATTTGATTTCTTTTTTTCGTATGGCATTGGGTTAGTTCTAGCTATCTTTGCTATACTTGCTGAGAAGGTAAGGCATGCATTCAACGGCAATGCACAAAATCACATTCAATTTGCGTGTGCCCTTTTTCAAGATATTTTTGTGTTAAGACTTGTTTTTTAAATGACAAATGCAAAAGGGCATTACATAAAACGATTCTGTGCACAGCAACCATCAGTACAGTCTGTTTCTTTGATCAAAATTAAAAGAAATCAATTAATTTCTAGCGGTCACACATCAGCACGAGATAATAATATGGCGGATTGAGGACTTACGCGGTTTTGAGACAATTAATGACTTGCGCGGTGCCAGAACTATTCAAATAACTCGTTTTGATTGGATAATTTTGAAATGGGTGTAACCTCATTGGATGCGCGTTGAAAATATCTATCCAATGATGTTTATAACGTCATTTGGCCAATTTTCGACTTGCTCGGTATTGTTACCTAACCGACGATATGGCGGACTTTGACGGAAACGGGTGACATATTATGTGTTGCCAGACTGAAAAATGCTTTTATTTTTTAAATAATACTAAGCTTTGAAATCCGTGTGAATGACGATCACTAGAGACACATATATCTATAAGTAAATTTAGGACTCGGTTCGGACACGAAGGCCTCATATAATTATGGTTCGAACTTTACTTAAGGTAAGTTCGTTTGACCATCAAAAAACCTTTCCTTTTCAGAAGGCCAACCGTCCTTTTTTGGGTAATCGTACTGGCAACACCGAATTTCGGTTCTGCCGGCGGCTTTTTGGGGCTGTGGAGATTAAAACATAGTACATAACATATATATACGGAAATATAAAATTAAAGTTTTCTTCATTTTTGTTCATACATAGGTACTTGAACAAATAGTATTTCAAAATGGTGGTGAGGCAATATAATGAAGAATTGAAATACTTGGAAAAAATCAATCCTTATTGCTGGCGTATCAAAAAAGGATTCCAACCTAATATGAACGTGGAAGGAGTGTTTTACGTCAATAATACTCTTGAAAAACTGATGTTGGATGAATTAAGAAACTCTTGCCGTCCTGGCATGACCGGAGGCTTTCTTCCTGGAGTGAAACAAATAGCAAACGTTGCTGCTTTGCCGGGCATCGTAGGCCGGTCTGTCGGTTTACCGGATGTGCATTCAGGATATGGTTTTGCCATAGGTATTTATATATTTCCTTATTCCTTGTGCTGTAGCAAACAATTTTATTGGACAGGACCAATAAACCAAAAGTATTTCCTTGCTCCATAATGACATAGCCTCTGGCTAGATAACTGGTCAATGACAGCCTAGCCACAGATTAAAGAATATGTGTTCCAAATTTATAGGAAACATGGCTGCATTTGATTTGTCGGATCCCAAATCAATTGTGTCACCTGGTGGAGTGGGCTTTGATATAAATTGTGGTGTTCGTTTGCTGCGAACAAACCTGCATGAGAAAGATGTGCAGCCAATTAAGGTATGTGTGTGTTAGCTTTGGGAAAATTGACTAAACTTTAGATTAGCTGACGTTGAATTAGGCGTTAATATTTTTTTTACAGAGACCTAATAGACCTATATTTTATCAAAGTTTCTTGCAACTTGCTGAAATAAGTAGTTTATCTACACTAATATTATAAAGGGGACAGATTTGTATTTTTGTATGTTCGTTACGAATAAACTTATGAACTACTAAACCAATTTTAAAAATTCTTTTGCCAATGGAGCTACATTAAGGATGCTACATTATAACTGAGTAAAATGGGCTATGTTTTATTCCTGTATTCCACGGGAACAGGAACTATGCAGGTAAAACCGCACTAAACAGGTTATATATATTATCAAAAATCATAACTGTTTAGTACATTTTTCAAAAATGTGTCACCATTATTTTTAGTGTTGTTCTCAATGGCTAAGATTATGATGTACAGCCTTGTTTGTGGTTACTTTATATATTTATATACATGTTTCACTATAGTAAATAAAGTTTATACTGCAGTCACATATAAAAATAATAACACATCCTAACATAAAAAAAAAAATTCATCATCAAAGTTCAAATGCTCTAGTAAGCAAAGCACAGAAGAAAAGACACCATTATCAGTCAACTCATGTCATCATGCAAGGCAGGCAAAATCCAAAATCAAGCAACCCCCACAAAATTATTAGGTTCAACTGTAGTCACTGAAACAAATCTGCCTACCCCAATTCCACATTTGTAACCCTTTATTTCCGTACTATGGGAGTAGACTTGTTTTAAAGGGAGGGGGGCCCCACATATTTAAAAATTAAATTCACCGTCAGGCTGATCTAAAGTTTTACCAGTTTTTTTTTTTTTATAAATAATTAACTGTTGTGAATTTTTAATAACTTTAGTTACGATTATTATGTTTTAGGAGCAATTGGCTCAAAGTCTCTTCGACCACATACCTGTAGGTGTTGGCTCGAAGGGTATTATTCCTATGAATGCTCGTGACCTGGAAGAAGCTCTAGAGATGGGCATGGACTGGTCTTTGAGAGAAGGCTATGTTTGGGCTGAAGATAAGGAACACTGCGAGGAATATGGGCGCATGCTAAACGCTGACCCATCTAAAGTCAGCCTTCGGGCCAAAAAGAGAGGACTTCCCCAGCTTGGGACATTAGGAGCTGGCAACCACTATGCTGAAATACAAGTAGTAGATGAGATTTATGATAAATATGCTGCCGGAAGAATGGGCATTGAAAGAACTGGACAAGTATGCGTCATGATTCACTCTGGAAGTAGAGGATTTGGACATCAAGTTGCAACTGATGCTTTAGTCCAGATGGAAAAAGCTATGAAGAGAGATCAGATTGAAACAAATGATCGACAGTTAGCTTGCGCCAGAATCCATTCTGTTGAAGGACAAGACTATTTAAAGGCTATGGCTGCTGCTGCAAACTTTGCATGGGTAAACCGCAGCTCTATGACATTCCTTACTAGGCAGGCATTTGCTAAACAATTTAAAATGGCTCCTGATGACTTGGATATGCATGTTATTTATGATGTCTCCCACAATATAGCAAAAATTGAAGAACATACTGTGGATGGGAAACTTAAAACTTTGTTAGTTCATAGAAAGGTGATGAAAATCATGAATCTATTTATTTACCAATTTCCTTGTTAATATAAATTTTATTTTATGAAATCAAATTTTTTAAGAGAAGTAAACATCTTCTAAAATTTCAGGGGTCAACCAGAGCATTTCCTCCACATCACCCCTTAATTCCTGTTGACTATCAACTGACTGGCCAGCCAGTGTTGATTGGCGGGACTATGGGGACATGTAGTTATGTACTCACAGGCACTCATCAGGGCATGACTGAAACATTTGGGTCTACCTGCCATGGAGCTGTTAGTAACTTACAAATGTTTAGTGAATATAGATTTTGTAACACTTGTATAATATGTTTTATAATCATATTTCAGGGTCGTGCTCTCTCTCGTGCCAAGTCGAGACGGAATATTGACTATAAAGAAGTACTAAACAAATTGGAATCATTGGGCATTTCAATCAGAGTTGCATCACCTAAGTTGGTAATGGAAGAAGCTCCAGAATCTTACAAAAATGTAACTGATGTTGTTAACACATGTCACGCTGCTGGTATAAGTAAGAAGACAGTGAAATTACGTCCCATTGCAGTTATAAAGGGTTAAAAAATAGGTATGAATTGTATGATTAAAACATATTTCAATATAAAGTACCCTTATTTAAATTGTGTTTCAGTATTATAATAAACTAGCTTTCACCCGCGTCTTCGCTCGCGCATGTTTATTTTAGCCCTTTAGGGGTGTAATTTTTCAAAATCCTTTCTTAGTAGATGCCTACACTGTATAAGCTATCTTTGTGTAAAATTTCAAGTCTAGACCCAGTGGTTTACGTTGTGCGTTGATATATCACCTATCAGTTAGTTTATGAGTTTTATATTATAATAAATTATAAGTCAAAATCATTGATTGGTAAGTAATATTTATTATTAAGACAACAAAATAGGTAACAATGTAACTATGAATAAATTAATACTCTTTGTACAGCCTAAGTAGTATTGGAGTTATTTACTAGTGACTAAACATTTGAGCTCACTACATTGACTAAATAGCTTTTAATTTATCTGCTATTATAACCAGCAGGGCGGTACCTAAAAAGAATAATCCAGAAGGCAGGACTGTCGTTGTTCGATCTGGTTCATCCACAATAGGTATAACTTCACATTTTTTTGTACCATCAGTCACCCAGTCCATACATCGATTAAGAGCTGCTTCCCATTTGGCTTTTCTGATTTCGCGTTCTGAAAGATAAAAAAAGAATGCTTAAGTCTTTTATTTCCGAGGACATAGGCATAGATAATCCATTTCTGGATTATCTCACGTCCCGGGTCTGTTACACTAGACATGCCTCAGAATTAAAATCCCACACTAGTGAACCTTTCGCTTTAATATTAATATGATATGTTGATCGAACCCATTGGCGGACCAGGGTGCTGTTACACGTGCCTCAGAATTAATTCTGGGATCTGCAGGTTTCTTTACGATGTTTTCCTTCACCGTCGAGTTAGTGATAATCGTAGTCCAAAGACAAGAAACAATCAAGTGTTGTAAGTACCTTCGCTGGATATGGCTGGTAAAAATGTATCAGCTGGCGGGCTGGGTGTCGTCGTCGGCCAAACTTTGAGTGCACGCCCGGCCACTATTGCCGCGCCAAGTGACGTGCTTTCCATCATCAGTGGCCGAACCTATGACAAAGAGATTGAAAAATTATTAATAAAAAATCCCCGAGGGGATCGGCAGAGGTATTCCATTACTGGATATACCCACATTTCACGAGATACATTGGACCCTAAACGTGATAGTAAATATTATCAATATTTTGCCATAAAAGGTCACACACACACAAAAGACATAATTGATTATGATTGCACAACTGACTGTGAGCCCGCCTAGTCTTAGCATACCCTTAAAGCCATGCGACAAGTGCAGTTGAAAAAAGGACGCAATCGGATACACATCCGATTGCGTCCTTTTTTCAACTGCATTTATATTATTATCCAACATTGTGGTATGTTATATTCATTTATAACACATTTGCTCGTAAAAGGTGTCTTATTTCACCAATTTCAATATGGTATTTTATCTTATTACGCCCAAGTGCGGTAAGTGTAAAGTAAAACGCACGGTTTATCAAGATGCTCCGTCTTAAAACGAACGGTACTTTTTAAAATCTCAGCAAAGAGTTTTTATGTCAAAAAAGTTGTCAACATTTTATGATTAAAATTAACTTTGGGAGATGAAATATAATAATTTATGTACATATTTATTTAATTTAATTAATTTTGACAGTAAATTACAACCAATTATTCTGTAACAAAAACACAAAAATATTAATTTACTTTATTAGTAACACTGGCTGTTTTTTGTGCCTTTGCCTAAAAAAAATGCTGATGCGCGCCGCGCGCTTTTTCTTAACGCTGTATTGTTTTTATTCGTTTACCATAGTCGGAGTTTTATTTTATTTCCTCGCAAATGTGTTATAAAACGTCGTATGACATACGTGCGCTTTGATAATTACAGCCTCTGCTTACTTGTAGCCCTCGCCTACGGCTCGGGCTAGCAATATCGCCTCGGCTGTAATTTTCAACCTACCGCACTTATATCATAATGTACTATTACTGCAAAGCGATCTCTACTTAATATGAGTTAGTTTTACACAAACGTCACACACATACTCGTATTCTTCTTAAAATTACGTCTTTTGTTTTGGCAAGAAATCCTAGTCCTGTCTAGGGATATTATATTGTAAACGCGAAAGATTGTAAGGATGAATCAAAGGGATGAACGGATGTTTGTTACTTGTTCACGAAAAATCCTGTTTGTCAGCTCAACGGATTTTGATGAAACTTACAGTAATACCTATATGTATACCCGTACATCAAAATAAAACAGGCTATTTTTAATCTCGGAACGAAGTCGCGGGTAAAAGCTATTGTACACTTACAACAGGGATACCAAGTACATCAGCTTGCATTTGCATTAGTAGTGAGTTTTGAGCCATGCCACCGTCGGCAAGGAGGCGATGTAGCGGTGCACAGTCTGCTTCCATAGCGGTGATAATCGCCCGAGTTTGGTGACACACTGCCTCGAGCGCTGCGCGCACTATGTGTACCCTTTGTGTTTTGTCATTTAAACCACATATGACCCTGCAAAATAAATAGAGTACACGACACAATATAAAGGGTGATATACTTTGTGGTAGGTAGATTTATTTATATCTCAAATCTGTTGATAATAAAGAATATTCAAACAAAATCCTACCCTCTAGCGTCCTTTCTCCAATATGGAGCATACAGCCCATTAAATGCAGGAACAAAACTAACATTTCCCTCATCATCATCAATTTCAGCTGCTTCAATTTCTGAATCTCTCACATCATTTAATATTTCCAAACCATTTTGTAGCCACTGCAATGTATCTCCTGAAAATAGTAATATATTTTGTATTTATAATAAACTAATGTAATAAAGAGGAAAGGTTTGTATGTTTGTTACAAATAAACTCAAAAACTACTGGACCGATTTTAAAAATTATTTCATCAATGGAATCCCTGGATCCCTGACTAACATAGGCTTTATTTAATTCCCGTATTACCTACCTCGGGAACTACGCGGGTGAAACCGCGCAGAACCGCTAGTCTATACTCTGGATTAGGCGCACAATGCCACATTCGCAAAATGCCATTTTGCGAATGTGGCATTGTGCGCCTAATCCTATACTCGATACTAATATTATAAAGAGGAAAGATTTGTAGGTTTGTAATGAATAAACTCCAAAACTACAGGACCGATTGCAAAAATTCTTTCACCATTAGATTGCTACAATATCGCTGAGTGACATAGGCTATATTTTATCCCCGTATTTCCACGGGAACGGGAACTACGCGTAACAGCTATAATAAGTAATAAGTTTTGTGTCTTGTGGTGTTAGAAATTAACATTCAAAACATATATGTACACATTTAAATATAATTTATACCTGCTATCGCCACGGATCCTTCTAATGCATACACTGGTGGAGAATCTGGGCCAAGCTTATAAGCTACTGTTGTTATGAGACCATTCTGTGAATGTACTATTGAATCGCCTGAAATATAAAGGTGTTCATTAGCAAAAATTGTTACATAGTGTACAGCAACATTAAACAAAAATTTAAATAAATTAATAACCCACCTGTGTTATACAGAAGAAAACTACCAGTACCAAAGGTACATTTGACTTGACCAAATTTCATACAGCCCTGGCCAACTAGAGCTGCTTGTTGATCACCTAAGCACTGTCAGTATAAATTTGATATTTATGATTACATTACAAAATAATTATAAAGTAAAGAATAATTAGTATATTATGTATATTTATCACTAGCTCGACGGTGAAGGAAAACATCGTGAGGAAACCCGCAGGTCTTAGAATTAATTCTGAGACATGTGTAAACAGACCCGGTCCGGCGATGGGTTCACCATCTATCACGTTTAGTGGTCCAATATATCTCGTGAAATGTGGGTATATCCAGTAATGGAATACCTCTGCCTACCCCCTCGAGGATAAAAAATGCGTGAGATTATATTATTTATATTATATATTATGTTGTAAATTTTTACATTTAATAAAAAATCCATGCTAACTAACCCCAGCTATAGGAACGCCTAGAAGTGGTCCTGCAGAAATATAGCCATATATTTCAGCTGAACTCTTAATCTTTGGTAAAATTTGTAAAGGGATGTCGAAAAATCGCAACAATGCTTTGTCCCATTGCAAGCTTCTCAGTGACATGAGCTGTGTTCGAGAGGCATTGGTGACATCTGTGGCATGCACTCCACCGTGGCAGCCACCTGTAAGATTCTGGAAACATTTGAAATAGTCATCTACCATACCATGTCGTAAATAAATTGGAACATCGACAGAAAAATAGCTTATTTGAGTTTTCCCTATTTTTGTTGCTCGCTGGGTCTGTGCTACTAAAATAATAATCTATAATTTAAGTTTGTAGGAGATAATCTATAAAATTACAAACTGTCTCATTTTGTAAATTCTAAATTAAACACTCCATTTATATACTCAGAAAATTAAAATCCTTTCCCAGCAGATATTCCACAAAAGCCTTTTTTTAAGAACTCAGAAACCTCAATCCCTACTCAACTCAGGAAAAAAAGAAGAAGAAGAAGAACTTAGCGAGAACGAAACTCCGGAAAAAAGCCCTTACAATACTGACGACTGGACCGATGTTTCAAGAAACAAGAGGCAGCGGAATAGCCCTGACAGCAATTTGCATCCAAGCAAACAACAAAAACAAGAGACCACTGGCTTAGTGCTCCCATCCCAACTACAAACAGATTCTCAATTCTGGATGATATCCCTAATGACAATGTAGAACATCCTAAAGAACCTAGACCACCTCCCATCTACGTAGACAAAGTGTTTAACATACAACCTCTTACTCAACTTCTAAACGATACAGTCCCGGATGACTATGAAATTAAAGTGGTCAAAGAAGAACAAGTGAAAATACAGCCAAAATCATCCATAGCATATACAACAATTATAACAGAGCTTAAAAATAGAGGAACGGAATTCCACACATATAAACCAAAGCAAGAGAGGAGTTTTAGAGTGGTCCTCAAAAATATGCATGCATCAACAGACACTACAGAACTTAAAACTTGTATTGAGGAACTTGGCCACCAGGTCACAAATATATGGAATGCAAAAAACAAGCTCACGAAGAAACCATTGAATATGTTCTTTGTAGACCTAAAACAGCGCCAGGACAACAAAGACGTTTATAATATTAAAAAAACTTATGAACTGCTGCATAACTTTCGAACCTCTAAAGGCCAAACGCGATATACCTCAATGCGCTAACTGCCAAAGATATGGTCATACAAAGAAATTCTGTTATCGCCAAGCCCGCTGTATAAAATGTGCAGGAAACCATCAATCAGCCGAGTGCTCTCGCAAGGAGCGCTCTGACAATGTAAAGTGTGTGCTATGTGAGGGCAATCATTCTGCTAACTATAGGGGATGTGCAGTATTCAAAGAAATACAAAAATCTAAATACCCTAACTTAAGAAAGAGAGACACAGTGACTTCCAACCAACCAAGCGGAGAAATAAAACACACTACCAATGCACATGACATAGCTACTAAACAACTAAAAACCTTTGCTTCTATAACCGCATCCAAAAAAAGCCCTGTTGACTTACCAGATCAGCTAAAACAAAACGACCCGACATCAGTCATAAAATAAGATATCCTAAGCGACCTTAAACAACTGCTCCAAGAAATGATGCATCAAATGACCATTATCACCGAAATGCTAGTTGAACTCATGTCAAGAACGCTACAAAATTCATTGCCATAAAAATAGCACTCTGGAATGCTAACGGCTTGTCACAACATGTGGAAGAACTACAGATCTTCCTAAGCTCCTACAATATAGACATAATGTTAATCACTGAAACGCACTTCACAGACAAAAGTTACGTATCAATCAAGTCATATGATTCATACTTCACCAATCACCCTGATGGCACAGCCCACGCCGGAACAGCGGTACTTATCAAAAGTAAAATTAAACATTATATCTCACCTCCTTTCCGTGAGGCTCCTATTCAGGCGACAAATGTTGTTATTGAGGACAAGAATGGACCAGTCACCATATCAGCAGTGTATTGTCCTCCAAAGAACAACACCAAACAACCTTATTACACTAACTTCTTTGAATCCTTGGGCCCACGGTTTATAGCTGGCGGCGATTTTAATGCCAAACATACAGCTTTGGGCTCAAGATTAGTAAATACTAAAGGTCGCGAACTACTCAAAGCTATAGAAATTGCAAACATGAGCACTATCTCCTGCGGAAGTCCTACTTACTGGCCATCCGATTGCAAGAAACTTCCAGACCTAATAGACTTCTTTGCTGTACGAGGCTTCAACAGTAACTACCTGAAATGTGAGAGCAATCTAGACCTTTCATCCGATCATACCCCGACACTGCTTACTGTGGAAGCGGAAATCTTACCAAGAATTTTAACTTGTCGACTGACCAACAAAAAAACTAACTGGGACTACTTCAGACAATTGGTAAATGAATCCCTTGACGCGAACGTACGCCTTAAAAGTGAGGAGGACTTGGTTGAGGCAGTGGAGATATTTAACACTACCGTTCAAAAAGCTGCTTGGGAAGCGACACCAGTAAACAATTCAAATAGTTACACGGCGTTAAGAATCTCGCAGAAGGCGGAAGAAATTATTGCACAGAAGCGCAAACTAAGGAAAGAATGGCACAAAACTAAATACCCGCCTCTGAAGACAAAGCTAAACTTCTTAAGGAAAAAACTATCGCTACTTCTGAACAAGGAAAAGAACTCAAGTGTTCAAAAATTTCTTTCCACACTGGATCCTACTTCAGCCACGGACTACTCGCTGTGGAAAGCCACAAATTATTTGAAAAAACCCGTAGTACCATCTTTCCCCTTGCGCCAAAGTAATGGCGAATGGGCCAGAAGTGACGCCGAGAAGGCAGAAACATTTGCGGAGCACTTGGCTAAGGTATTCACACCACCTCCTTATGATGGACCTCTTGCACACATTGAAGAAGTCGAGAGTACTCTTTTCACCCCGTGCCAATCATCACCGGACCAAGGATGCTCAAAAATAACAAAGGGTGAAGTAATGACTGCCATTACAAATGTCAAAGATAAAAAAGCCCCGGGGTACGAGCTTATAACTGGAAGCATCCTTAAACAGCTACCAAACATAGGATTTTTATTTCTCACACATTTGTTTAATGCTGTAATCCGAGTGGCATTCATTCCACCACAATGGAAAGTGGCACAAGTTAAGATGATCCCAAAACCGGGGAAAGATCATTACGACCCAAAATCTTATAGACCAATTAGTCTCCTCCCTATAACTTCCAAACTTCTCGAAACTCTACTCTTGAAAAGGCTCATGCAACAAATCCAAAATAAGCACTGATTCCTGACCACCAGTTTGGATTTAGGCATAAACATGGTACCATCGAACAGGTCCATAGACTGGTAAATGAAATATATCAATCATTCGAAGATAGATTCTACTGCTCTGCTGTGTTCCTGGACATCTCCCAAGCTTTCGATCGTGTCTGGCACGAAGGTCTATTGTACAAGCTAAAACATCTTCTCCCGAGCAGCCTGTTTTATATACTACGATCATATCTGCGAGACCGACAATTCCTGATAAAGTATGGTGAGGAAGTAACAAGCCTAAAACCCATATATGCTGGAGTCCCACAGGGTAGTGTACTTGGTCCGATTCTGTATCTCCTGCACACATGCGATCTACCAATAGGTGAAAGTTCAACAACGGGAACCTTCGGGACACTGCTATTCTAGCATGTCACAGCAACCCTTCAACCGCATCACAAATGCTACAAGGCGACCTGAATGAAATCTCTGGATGGTTAAAAAAATGGCGCATAAAGGCAAATGAGACAAAATCTGTTCATGTAACATTCACGCTTAGGCGAGAAACTTGTCCACCTGTCACTCTTAATGATATCCAAGTCCCTCAATTGGACCATGTCAGGTATCTCGGGCTACATCTGGATTGTAGACTCACATGGAAACACCACATATTCACGAAAAGAAAGCAACTTGGCCTTCAACTACGGAACCTGTATTGGATGCTGAACCAAAAATCACAACTGAGTCAAAGCAACCAAGTTCTCCTCTACAAGGCAATATTAAAGCCAATATGGACCTATGGTATCCAGCTGTGGGGCACTGCGTGTCACTCCAACATAGAAATAATCCAACGGTTCCAGTCCAAAATGCTGAGAATTATAACTGAAGCTCCATGGTATGTGCCCAACTATGTACTTCACACCGACCTTGGAGTACTCACAGTCAAAGAGGACATACAAGCCAGTACTAAAGCATACAAGAAAAGGATGGAAGCCCACCCAAACAAGCTGGCAAGATGCCTGATGAAGCCATGCACCGCTACACGACGCCTAAAACGAGGCATACCCCAGGACAATGTTCCATGGGCCGATGGAGCAATAAACCAAGTGAATTTCGTCAATGAACGGATTCCTAAGAGACTGTAACTTAATAGTGTCATAAAAGTGGCTAAATGTCCATCCTGTGATAGATCGCCGCTAAAGAAGGGGTCATAAAGAAAAAAAAATATTTATATACTCATAGCCAGCCTTAGTTAAGCGCAGTGACAGACTGGCGAACAAGGACAGTTCTTATTGTATTATGTCTGTATCTTGATGCTTGTTGCGAAACAAGTATGTAAGGATCATAGCAAGTGGAAAGAAGTGGTCTCTGCCTCCCCTACGGGAAAGAGGCGTGATTATATGTATGTATGTATGTTGATGCTTGTTGGCCTTGTGACATAGTTCTTATGTACAAAACTAAGAATATGCACTTCATAATACATTTCCATATGTCACACAATAATAAAATAAAAAGTAAGATTCGCTTTTTTTACGTAACATATCTCTAGAAATTTATAATTATTTTTTTCTTTGTGGAGCTTCTAATAATATAGATATTTACCCATATTAGCCAAGAATCTACAGTGCCTGCCATACACTCTCCTAGTGCAACAGCCTCCTTCACAGCTGTGACATTTTGGAGCAACCACTTTAGTTTTACGGATGTAAAATAGGTTGACAAAGGCAGACCACTTGTCTGGGCCACAGCATTCACACTTTGGGCACCTTTCTTTTTAATGAGGTCATCAATTATTTTTGTAGTCCGCCCGTCTAACCAAACTGAAACAAGAATCCAATTAAATTCTGTGTTATGCCTTTTTTTTACAAAGTTGATATTATTAATTGTCATTCTTAATATTTGCAGGAACAAATATTATTACAGTGCACAAAATAGTTCAAAAAATGTATAAGATTTTACATGGTCTTGGTATTCTGCTAAATAGTAATCTAATTTCAAAATCCACTAAAACAGTTGTTGTAAAATATTCAGCTACTCAAAAAAACCTATAATCACAATACATGTGAGCTTACATTCTGTGGCAGATTTGCAGTTTTGGCCGCCCTAGGCCCTAGGCCATGTAGTAACTACCAGCCCCCCCCATTCTCAGTACACATCATATATACCACATAATGAATTTATTTTAATACATAAAAAGTAAAAAGTGATTTACGAAGATTATTGTTATACATAAAAGTGCAGTGCCGCCCACCACAATGTTCGAGCTTTTAAAATATTTAGGATACTTATAGATGGGTGGGTAATTTCTTGTTATCATCACTGACATTTTTGGTCACGACTGGCCGCCCTAGGCCTGGGCCTACTGGGCCTTAGGCCAAATCCGCCACTGCTTACATTACTGACACTATGGCAAATGTCTGTGCAATTTAAACCATCATGTGACACACTGTGAGAGACAGATTCGGTCTGAACTGAAGCTGTTTTAGCAGTGTTTAAATATTTCAGATCTTGTGTTCAGATTTGAAAGGGTTTTATTGGTTTTTGCGAAGATCATATTACTAGGTAACATTCCTATTTTAACAACAATATCAATAGTACTAAAATGGGTCAACATAATTATTAAATAAATATAACAATTTATATTTCTTACCAATAGCACTATAGAGAGGTTGTCCTGTGACTGAGTTCCATATTATGGCGGTCTCTCTTTGATTTGTAATACCAATCCCCACAACATCTTCAGGGTTTATATCCAACTTCTTTAAGTTATCTGCTGTTACCTGTACCATTTGGATGTAAACATGCTTATTCAGATAATAAACAACATTTAGCTTGTCTTTTTATGTTTCCTACCTCAATGCACTCCAAAACAGCACTAAGTATTTCTAATGGATCTTGCTCTACCCAGCATTCTTGAGGACTAAACCTCTTCAAAGATACTTGGTGATATGTCAATACTTCTGATGTATTTGCTGCAAATACCTAAGAATCATGTGATATTAGGTATATAGGGAACAAATAGGTACATACAACAAATCCCATTGAATTAAACATTAATTACCAGAAATTTTACATTAGAGGTTCCTTCATCAATGGCACCTATCAATGGGCCGAACTTACCAAACTCACGCATAATAATTATCTACATAATGAGTTTCATAGAAAATAACACGAGAACAAAATTATGTATTTATAAAGATAGAATAGAAATCACAATATAAAAATTAAATTTTTTTTTTGTTGTTTCACCCCTTACAGGGTAGGCAAAGGCATTACGCCATGCAGCCTCGTCATTAGTTAATGATATCCATAAGTAAATGGCTCTGCTTCAGAGTCAGTGCACAAAAATACAGTGTCTTTAACACTTTCTACAACCCTAACGTGCCCTAACTTGGTTATCAGTAAAATGATAGCACTTTTACTGACGAATTTATTGTGACTTATTGAGGCAATCCAAAAATGTCCAATCTCGCATTTTATCGAATTTCCCATTCACTGCACACTTTCACGGACACTTGCCACATAATAAACTATCACTAATAAGAGTCAAAACCCGAAATACACAGCAAAATGAAAATTAAACAAAAAACATGACGTCCCTCTTCGGATTCCCGCCAAAAAGCCTAAACTGATCACTTGATCAGCTGTCAACCACAGACAAACGAGTAACCTGAGTAAGCTGAGAACCACAGATATTTAAAATATTTTTTTTAGATTGTTTAACGGTTTTTGGATTCTAGTCCTTACAGCCTTATTACTTTCCTATTATTGTTTGGTATAATTTTCATTTTGCTGGTATATTTCGGGTTTTGACTTATATTAGTGATAGTATATTATATCATATGGCAAGTGTCCGTGAAAGTGTGCAGTGAATGGATAATTAGATAAACAATGCGAGGGATGGACATTTTTCGATTGCTTATAGAAGTCACAACTAATGGGCCATTTACACGAGGGCAGTCCAGTAAGACAATCGACTAACTGCATACAAAAAAACTTGAGGACAATCCATTCCATTGTCCTCAAGTTTTTTTTGTATGCAGTCTTCAAAGAGATTAAAATATAATAGGACATAGAGGGGGCATTGGGAATATTTTCATACAAAACTTTGAAGCATATTTGAAGCTCAAGCGTCATGTTAGTTAGTATGAAAGCGAGCTGTCATTCGGTCGAAATTGTACTAGACTTATTCCACTTGGAATAACTTTTGGCTTCAAATTTTCCTCGCTTTGTCCCCTCTATGCCCTATTATATTTTAATCTCTTTGGCAGTCTTAGTGGATTGTCATATTGGATTGCCCTCGTGTAAATGGCCTATGTCTTTAGTAAAAGTGATATTATTTTACTGTTGATAACCACAAGGGAGGGATGTAGAAAGTGTTAAAGATACAGAATATTTGTGCATGGACTCTGAAGCAGAGCCATTTAACTAAGATTAAAGTGTAAATTAAAGACTTGGTTTAGGCCTAGTAGCCAAACCAAACCATAAACTCCTTAAAAAAAAGTGGTTGGAATTGGAACTCGGTCCGGGAGTAACTAGTTAGTTACTAACTGTGGTTACTAATCTGTGACTCGGTCGGACATCAATTAAGTAGGAGGCTTGGCGGGAATTTAAAACAAAGCGCGCGCTTTTAATTTTCCTTATAAGATTTCTCGTGAAATTTATTTAATTTGTTTAGTTTTTTTTGTAAATAGTAGTAAATAAAACTGTGTTAATAGTGTAAATATGGAAACTGATGATGGGGGTGGGGGCGAAGCCCCCAACCCCGCTTTGCGAAAAAGGACGCTGGACCCTGAGGGAATTGGTGAAAACTCTAAAGTGCATAGTGGCGGCGGCGGTGAGGAAAGTTCATACTTACCTTTCTATAAGCCTAACTATACTAGACTTTATCCTGAGAATTCTGTGAACACTGAATTTAAAGTATTTGTTCAAAGCAATGGTACAGACAGATTGGGCAACAAAAGTCCAATTTATCTCAATCACATTTTCTCTAACGATGTCAAAGGTGTGGTGGCTATTCACAGAGTGAATGCCAATAAAATAGCTGTTATTTTCAAACAATTTAATACGGCAAATAATTTCTTGACCAATGCAGCTTTTCTTAACAAACATAATTTGAATGCATTTATTCCTGCAGCCCAAATTGAAAAAACGGGTATCATCCGATATGTACCAACAAACATCTCAAACAAGGAACTATATACAAAATTATCTTCTCATTTTGAGATTGTGTCAGTAAAGAGATTTATGAAAAAAGTTAATAACAAGAAAACACCTCTGCAGACAGTCAGTGTTACCTTCCTGTCGAATACACTACCGGACATTGTACAATATGACTTATTCTCATATAGAGTTTTTGATTATGTACCACCGTTACAGCAATGCTATCGGTGCATGAAATTTAATCATTCAGCGAAAATTTGTAATGGTAGACAACGATGCAGTTGCTGTGGCGGTGACCACATATATAAAGAATGTCCCAGACCAACTGATTTGTGTTGTGCAAATTGCAGTGGTCCTCATCTAGCTATTTCTAGAGAATGTCCAATAAAAATTAAGAAAATTGAAGAAAAAAAGAATAAAATAACATATGCAAGTATTATTAACACAAAATACACAGACAACAATTTCCCTCCTCTGCCTACCAAGATGGTCAGGCAAAATGTAAATAAGCCCCTTGTAAATAACACAATTAAAACTCCTGTATTAAATGTAAATAAACAAAACAATGTACATAATACAAACAAACAGTTGTCTCCTCCTAAACCAAGGGTGAACGATATTAAAGCTCAATTGTTAGGCAACAATGACCTTACAATGGCTATCGTTCGCACTTTGGTGGAACTGGCCAACAAGCCCGGGGAAGGGTCTCCGATCACAACTACTACAATCAAAGACCTACTTTTCAAGAATCTCTCATAATGGATAGTACAAACTCTCAACATACACAGTTACGAATTGCACAATTTAACATTCAGAGCATACGTAATAAAAAACCCCTCCTTATAAAATTTTTGCAAGATCAAAAAATTGATATCTGTCTACTCAATGAAACATGGTTACAAGATAAAGATGATTTTCGCATACCTAGTTATAATATTCATTACAAAAACGCAAAGAATAAGCATGGCGGAGTAGCTATTCTCATTAAACCATATTTAAAATACAAGCCTCTACAAACTTCATTCTATGAAGATATTCAGTCAATTGCCATATCATTATCTACAGAACGTGGTAATCTTACAGTGCTATGTGTTTACTGTCCGCCGACAAGTGGACATATTCGGATGAATAAACTGCGTAATATAGTAAGAGATCTTCCTGAACCCCTATTTGTCGCAGGAGACTTTAACGCTCATCATATTGCCTTTGGATGTTTATCAACCAAAGGGCGCGGTCAGCAACTATATGACATAATAGATGAACAGGACATGTGCATCATTAATGATGGCACTGCCACTACTGTGCAGTATCCTAATAGAAATCCTTCAGCTATAGACGATACTTTTGCTAGTGCTCGTATTTCTCCTTTGTGTGACTGGTTTGTACACGACGACAATATGGGGAGTTATCACTTTCCAACAATTACCAATATAATAATAGCCGCAGACAGATATCAATATAATCCACCCACTGACAAATTTATTTACAAAAAAACCGATTGGAATCTATACTGTCAGCTCTCCCAGACTCATTTTGACGACGTAACTGTGAATGTTGATGATCCATTGGAATCTTACAACAGTTTTTGTGATCGGCTTAATGTTCTAAAAATGGAGTGTGTCCCTAAATTTACTAAGACTACCAGCTTCAAAAGTAAACCTCCAGCTCCCTGGTGGAATGAAAAGTGTGAACAATCTGTTATTGCTTCCTATGAAGCTCTTAAGTATTACCGACTTAATCCTAGCATAGAAAACTTTATCAATTACAAAAGAATTAACGCTGTTAAGAAAAGAACCATGTCGGAGGAAAAGAGAGACGGCTGGAAAACATTATGTGAAAGCTATAACAGAACTACACCAATAAGTAAAATTTGGAATTCTATTAAAATGTTTAAAGGTGTTAAAAAACTCAACAGAACATACAGTGATGAATTTATCTAACCATTTTTGACAAAATTAACAAACACATGTAAAGAAATTGATAATTTAGAAAATTACTATAACATTAATAATATGAATGATGAGTCTAAATTTCTTTTAGAACCCTTTACTTTTGATGAGTTAAATAACAGTTTAGAGTCACGTAGAGACACTACTCCAGGTTTAGACGACTTCCCATACCTCTTAATTAAAAAGTTAGATACAAAAGTAAAGAAACTTTTCTTAGATATACTCAATGTTCTCTGGTCCCAGCAACAGATTCCAGACTCATGGAAAACACAATGTGTAATTCCTGTTCTTAAACCTGACAAGCCTGCGGATGATCCTAATTCCTATCGACCTATATCATTGTTTAGGAAAAATATTTGAGAACATGATAAAAGTAAGGCTTGATTGGTATGTTGAGTCCAATGGAATTATTCCTCATGTGCAGTTTGGCTTCCGTCGAGGTAGAAGTTGTGCAGATAGCTTTGTCTCCCTCATATCAGACCTGAAATATGCCAAAAACCATAAATCAGTGGCTTGTGTGTTTCTTGATGTTCAAGGTGCATTTGACAGTGTTCAGCCAGGCATACTGGTGCAGGTGTTATCTGGACTTGGGATTCCAGGTCTTCTTTGTAAATGGATTTATAACTTTCTACATAATAGGACTGTTTATGTTAAACATAATAACATCTTGCATGGGCCCAGAGTAGCATCGAGAGGCACAATGCAGGGTGCAACGTTGTCGCCTATTCTGTACAATTTATATACTAGTGAAATATGTAAATATGTAAATACTAATAATGTAAATATATTGCAATTTGCAGACGATCTTGTAGTATATAATGTAAATAATAATGTAGATACAGCTGTAAATAATGTAAATACTGCCCTAATTGAGCTAGGTTACTTTTATGGAGACAAGTTGGATTTAAAAATTAACCCCAATAAAAGTAAAGCCATGATCTTTAGCAAAGACAACCAATCTACAGATATCACCTACAACAATAATAAAATTCCTATAGTTGAAAAGCATAAGTTTTTAGATGTACTTATTGATAACAAGTTGACTTTTGAACAGCACATTAAATACATCATACAGAACTCTTTAAAAGGATTAAATATTATCAGATGCTTGGCAGGAGTGTCATGGGGAGCAGATCCCAAAACATTGTCCATTCTGTATAAAGCTATTGTCAGAAGCCACTTTGATTATAGTTGTTTAGCATATTTAAATTGTAATTTTGTAAATAAGTTAGATATTGTACAGAACAAGGCTTTGCGAATTATTTTGGGTGCTATGTGTTCAACGCCTATCCGAGCAATGGAGGTTGAGGCATCAATCATGCCTTTGTCCTCCAGACGCTTAATTATGGCAGAAAGATTTTGTTGAAGAGGTTGCATACCCGATACATTGTAGTGTAGTTTGTCTATTAATGTCATGTGTTTGATGTTCTATGATTGTGTTATGTTTTGTTGTGTCAACTCTGTTGAAAAGAAAAGACTCTGCGTACATATATTTTATCAATAAATTTTCAATCTTTACAAACCTACTGACTAGCTTTATTTGGCGCATATATTTCCAACAGGTTATGGGCCCAGGTCATGCCTAATTGTGCTAAATTTCTAGGGCAGTCTTATAGTGGATTAATTTATAGAGATGGAAAGTTCAAGTACGACGATGAAAAAACTTACGGGTCGCGATAATTATGCGAGTTGGGCGTTCTCGATCGAAATGCTGCTAATCGATGCTGGGCTATGGGATTGTGGGAGCGAAGACTTCGATATTTCCAAACCCGAGGATAAGAAACGCGATGAACGGGCACGAGCAAAGATATGCCTGGCAATCGCGGAACACTGCATTACTATAGTAAAGAACGCAAGAACTTCGTGGCAAGCGTGGGCAGCACTTAAAAAGGCCTACGCTGACTGTGGTTTAATAAGAAGGTTGGGATTGCTGCGAAAGCTGTTTTCGTTGAAGTTGGATAATTTCTCAAGTATGGATGCCTATGTCAACGAAGTACGAGCTACGCACCAAGCACTTGAGGCCATTGAAGCTGGACTGGACGACGAGTTCGTTGCGATTATTCTCCTAGCTGGTTTGACGGATTCGTATGACCCTTTAGTGATGGCTATGGAACATTCGGGTAAGAAGTTATTATCCGAGAATGTAGTAGCAGCTCTCCTACGAGAGAGTCACCGACAGCAAGGAAATAATGGAAGTGTTAAGGACAGTACAGACTTAGCTAATGTTGCGGGTAGTAGTACTGGTAGTACTAGTGATAGCGCTCGTAATAAGAATGCAGTTTGCCATTTTTGTAAAAGGAAGGGTCACTTCAAGTGGCAATGTAAACTTTTTAAAGCCAAACAGGGCAAGGTTGAGGCCAATTTGGTAGCTGTAGGTAGGGACAATGAGTCTAATGATTTTGTTACCTTACTTGCTGCCAGTGGGGATAATTCTTGGGTGATTGATAGCGGTGCGACGTCTCATATGACATCAAATAAATCAATTTTGACGCCTGTAGGGAACTTTTCGAAAGAGGTAACCTGTGCGAATAATGACAAAATTGTTTCGACTGCGAAGGGCACCGTGAAACTAGAGGTGTGTCATAAAGGACGTCCATTAGGATTAAATTTAAACAAAGTATTGTTTATTCCTAAGCTAGCCACCAATTTAATTTCTGTTGGCAAGTGTACTGATAATGGCAAAATGGTATTGTTTGATAAGAACTGCTGCAGAGTTTTTGATGGCGATGTATCTGTGAACGGGAAGTTACTATTCACAGCGCAACGTAAGCAAAACGGACTCTATGTTTTAGGTTCCGGATATAACAAGGCGACGGTTTTTGTAGGAGAAAGTGACGATAACTTCGAGTTGTGGCATCGTAGATTGGGTCACTTATCTCAATCTGAAATGCGCAAACTCAAAGAAATCGTCAAGGGCCTTAGTTATAGTATTCAAGATTGCAAAAACCCCTGCGTGCCGTGTAGTCAAGGCAAGCAATGCGTTAAGAAGTTTCCAAAAAGGAAATTTAACAGAGCTTCAGATTTGTTGGAGCTGATCCACAGCGATGTTGCAGGACCTATTGAGGTGGAGTCTTGGAACAGTAAAAGATACATACTGTTATTTGTGGATGATTATAGTAGGAAGGTATACGGCTATTTGCTGAAATGCAAATCAGAAGTTTTCGGTAAGTTTTGTGAATTTCAAGCATTAGTTGAAAATCAAACCGGAAAAAGGTTAAGAAGTTGAGGAGCGATAATGGTGGGGAATACACTAGTAAGGAATTTGAAGATTACCTTAAGAAGCGTGGAATTCAACACCAGACAACTGTAGCGCATACTCCACAGCAAAATGGGGTTGCAGAGAGGACCATTCGGACTGTTGTTGAAAAAGCAAGATGTATGCTTGCGGAAAGCAATCTTAATAAGAGATATTGGGGTGAATCTGTTTTAACGGCGATTTATCTGAAAAACCGCTCGCCCACAATGGCAATTTCGCAACAGGTTCCAGAACAGGTGTGGACCGGAAAGGAAGTGGACCTTTCACACTTGAAAGTGTTTGGTTCTCAAGCACAAGTTCTTGTCAAGGATGGAACCCTCAAGAAGTTTGATCCAAAGACAAAAGGACTGACGTTTGTCGGTTACAGTGAGGATCAAAAGGGCTACAAATTTGCTGATGTTAAGAATAATCCGAGGCGGATTGTTATCGCTCGGGATGCCGTGTTTGATGAGAGGTTGCCAGATACATCCAAGGCGCAAATGGATTTTCTTGGACCCTCAAACAAGTCAACTGAAATGCCGGTGGTGGATGTTCCTAATGAATATTTTAAAGTTTCTTTGTCAAGTGTAACTACTGAGGCTATGGATACTGAGGAAGAAGTACCAAGCCAGAGTGTTGAAGTATCAGGAACCGGGTCTGCTACAGCCGAAAATGCCGTGAGAGAATCTGAAGAGTTTCATGATTCATTCGATAACATCCCTGATGATGATGGGGATGACAATGAGTTTACCGCTGAAGGAGAAGTAAGCGAGGAAAAAGAAGCTGTACCAGCAGCAGAGGGACCTCGTTACCCTCAAAGGACTAGAGGAGTTCCAAAGAGACTAGAAGATTTTGAGTATAATTTTCTGATATCAAATGATCCCGTCTCGGTTCAAGATGCAATGGACCGTGGAGACAAAGATCTCTGGTTTAAGGCGATGAAGCAGGAGTACGACTCGCTCATCGAGAATGGAACTTGGGAGCTGGTTGACCGTCCAAGAGGAGCAAATGTGGTCAAATGTAAATGGCTCTTCAAATTGAAAATTGGCGCTGATGGGACAGTGCAGCGTCATAAAGCGAGACTGGTGGCTAAAGGGTACTCCCAGAAGTGGGGGGAAGACTATTTTGAGACTTTCGCCCCAGTTGTTAAGCTTTCGTCAGTTCGATTGCTGCTGTCCCTATCGGCAGAAATTGGACTGATAGTGCATCATACAGATGTCACTACTGCTTTCCTTAATGGAGAACTTGCTGAAGACCTGTATATGGAACAACCAGAGGCCTTCATCACGAGGGGGAATGAAGGAAAGGTGTGCAGACTGAAGAAAGCCATCTATGGTTTGAAGCAGGCAGCGCGTTGTTGGAACGTGAAGGTTCACGCTCATATAATTAAAATTGGGTTCACTAGGTCCAAATATGACCCATGTGTTTACCTGAAGAGGGCGAATGGCAAGTTCATTGCAATCGCATTGTATGTGGATGATTTCTACATTTTTGGACAAGCCATTGAAGAGATCCAGAAGGTGAAACGTCAAATTGCGGATGCCTTCAAGATAAAGGACTTGGGTGTTGCAAAGGATTGTTTAGGCATAGAGCTCACTCAAGACAAGGGTGAAGTACATCTGAATCAGAGCAGCTTCATTAGAAAGATCCTTCAGAAATATGGTATGGAGGACTGTAAAGCTGTGTCCACACCAACGGAAGCCAATCTTAAATTGGAGAAAGGCGAGCCGACTCAGGATATGAGCTACCAGGAGATTGTGGGTTCACTCATGTACCTGTCCTGTGGCACTAGACCTGATATCACTTTTATAGTGAGTTATCTGAGTCAATTTAATTCTTGTTGGAATTCAACTCATATGGCGGCACTTAAGCGGGTGCTGAGGTACCTGAAGGGTACAGTAGACCACAAGCTGGTTTACAAGAAGACTGGCAATTCTTTGATTGCATATGCAGATGCAGACTGGGGTGCCAACGCAGATGGACATTCGTTTACCGGATACATGCTTGTTCTCGGTGGTGCTGCGGTTTCTTGGCAAACACGCAAGCAACGTTGCGTTGCACTTAGTACAGCTGAAGCAGAATACATTGCTATCAGCGAAGTAGCCAAAGAGGTGGTCTGTATCAAAGGTCTCTACCATGAACTGACTGGACGTGATCACTCGATCGATATCTTTAGTGACAGCCAGAGTGCCATTAAATTAGTATACGTGCCAACAGTTGGTAGGAGGTCTAAACATATACACATTAGATATCATTATGTGAGAGAATTGGCTGAGGCAAATGAGATATGTATTAAATATTGTAAGACTGATGAGATGCCGGCCGATATTCTCACAAAGGGACTCTGTAGAGTTAAACTAGATACTTTTAAGAAATGTATGGGTATTCAGTGGGGGTGTTGAAGAGGTTGCATACCCGATACATTGTAGTGTAGTTTGTCTATTAATGTCATGTGTTTGATGTTCTATGATTGTGTTATGTTTTGTTGTGTCAACTCTGTTGAAAAGAAAAGACTCTGCGTACATATATTTTATCAATAAATTTTCAATCTTTACAAACCTACTGACTAGCTTTATTTGGCGCATATATTTCCAACAGATTTTGCACTAAACTATTAGCATCTGATAATCAACCAGTAATCAAAAGTTTCTTACCTGTTACTTTGCCAAACCATGCTCCATTGACTTTAAATAATAACCCTCTTACTGGAAAATTTCCAGAAATGTGCCATTTGTTCCTGGAAATGAAAAGTAAATATCCAATTATATATCCAGATTTAAAATGGCCATGTTACTCAACTTCTTATATCAGTTTATTTCATACAGTTCAAATTATAGAAAAAAATATAAGTAACAATTCTCAGTTCTTAGAGTTCCTAGAACAAAACAAAAAATATTACAGAATTTACACTGATGGCAGTAAGGGGGAGTCACATGTGCGAAGTGCTATATATGACCCCCAGACTAAGTTTGCTCAGAGCTTTGTTCTGAACAATACTTGTAGTATATTTACAGCAGAGGCATATGCGGTTGTCGAAGCCCTAAAATCGATTAGGCATGTATCTTTTAATAAAACATGTAAATATTTTTTAATTCTAACAGATTCATTAAGTTTAGTAGAAAGTCTTAAGAGGCATAAACATAGTTATAAGCTCAATTATCTTGTTTTTATCATTAAAGAAACCTTATGTAAATATTATAAAGAGGGAATTGAAGTATTTTTTATGTGGATACCCTCCCATATGGGAATTATGGGTAACGAAATAGCAGATAGGACTGCTTTTGAGGGTATTAACCCTATAGATGTTAGTACTATTGTAAATATTCCTTTTACTGACTGTCATGCTGTAATTAAGAAGGATGTGAATGAACTGTGGCAAGACTTATGGAAGAAAGATCAGGAGTCTAAAGGAAAGTGGTATCCCCTCTAGTGTGGCAAACCCCGCTGCGGGGTGCTGCTTACCCGCTCATATTTCGCGCCCATACACACTGGGAGACTGTTTTTATCTCGGTTTCACTAATTAAAACGTGTTAAGCGAGAAGGGAGACAGCTAGCAAGCCGTCGTTTATGTACTTTGTAGAGGAAAAAACCCACTTGAGAGTGTTTTAAAGATAGGCACCATTTTTGTTCTACTGTTAAATCTTTGATTGTGTAAAATATTTGTATGAAAGTTATAGATATTGTACTTTTTATTTGTAAATAGTATTATAAGGTTTTCATGAAAACGGTCACTAAGCTCAAAGGTGGTTTGTTTAAAAAATATAGTCCAAAACCTCTTCTACCTGTACAACTTTATTACTACACAAATATTACAAAAGTACTTATTTCTTGGTAGCAAACCTAATTATAAAAACGTTCAGTTCGATAAAAGGGCTTCTGCTAGACCAATGGATAATAAAATGCAGTTTTAGTGGAGGTTGGGCCCCTAAAAACCCTTGACTGTGGCGAACCCCTCTGCGGGTTCCACACTCAATGCAAATCGGCCATTTTGACTCCCACACTTGAGGGGGTATGGAAGTATACAAGAAAACTTACCTTCGAAGCCCTGGTACAACCAGTTGAGAATAGCTAGCCGTGATTTTATAACGACCATAAATCGACTTCGACTTGGTCATTCCACCACACCTCAGCACCTTGCTCGTTTGAAAATACTGGAAAGTAGCATGTGTTCCGCATGCCAAAGTGCCGTATGTGACGTTCAACACATAATATTTACGTGCCCAGGGGTCTAAAAAGGCCGTTTCGGGTGAATCATATTAGAATCATATTATGATTCATATTTGAAATCTTAAAATGGCCACTTAATGACAATTCATATTATGATTCATTTCCATCATTCAGCAATTCATTCATCTTTTTGACAGTTTTCTATGGAGATTCGTAAAATGGCTCACAAAAGCAGAATTGCAAAGTGTCAAATAGCAGAATCCATGCAGAATCACTGAAGTTACTCAATACCAAATTTTTTCAATTCATTTTGTTGAATTTTGTAAAAATTAAATAAAATTGACCGATTTGGGTTTATAAAAAAACTTTCCCAAGCACGCGCGAGTGACGGAGAGTATTTTATATCGCCTGCAAAGTGCAAGTTTTCGAAAAATGGAACTAGCTTTTGAAATGCCGGACTCAGACTTTGTTGGACCTCATACTCAGACCTTGGAACCTTATTTAACCACCCGTAGTGGTGAAATATGTACTATGTATCTCCAAGGTAAGTGCAAGAGTCATAATGGTTACATTTATTAAATTAGGTAGTAGTAGATGATACAAGTAACTGTGCCAGTTTCCCTAAGTTCTAGAGAACCTATTTCATTCTTATCTTCTCTACATTTCAGAGTTGAGTGCACAGTATGGGACACTGACTTAAATATCTAAAGTATAGAAGCTAATTATGGTAGAGCAAAGCACCATTCAATCTTGAGCAACTCCACGCTGAAAATGTAACAGTGTAGTTCTTTTAAAATCTATGTGAATTTTACTTTAAGTATTTTAACCGATGCGATGGGCTCATCACCTATCATGTTTAGGGGTCCAAAAAAATATCTCATGAACAGTGGGTATCCTTCTACATATATTTTAACTGATTAGCTGTTTCAGGTCACTAAGGTTATCCGCTACATCCAATAAAATTAGTTTAATCAGCATTATGAGTTCTCGGTTTTATGACTTTTCTTTTTCTTTTGTTGTTTAATGTATTCATTAAAGTCCATTTTCTTGTAATAACAAAATTTTCTATGAGACATGGGATAACACTAATTCTGTCCATTGTCTGTATTTTATTTATAACTTTTCAAAATTTGAAGTATTAAACTTAGGAAGTTCGAAATAATTTTATAGCCTTTTTAGGAAATAAAACAAAGTATTTATTTTGAAATAAAATTGTCTAATTATTTTCATCCAAAACATGTAAATTATACATTAATAATAGTTTTTACTTTCAATTTCAGGTGTGTGACTCTGACTTAAATAGTATAAAGTATTACTGCTAGCCACGGTGGAGCGAATCATGATTCATGTGTGCAGAAGCACCAGCCGCTGTCCCAACTTGAAAAACTCCATGCTGAAAATAAAACAGTGTGTTTTAATTTTTATTAACATCTACACATTTACTAAATTATCTCTGAATTTTTATAGTGAATATTTAATTTATGTTTCAGGTGATTCAGTTATCCCCTATGTCCAACACAATTGACACTAAGACCAATTCCCTTCAATGACACTACATTGAACTGCATTGTGAAGTAACAGCATTGACATTATGTATTATGAAGTAATTACTATTAAGCAGGCTAATCAATAAGAAAGAAAGGCTATGGTAACTATGGTTTGCACTAGCTGGCCAAGCAGCGGGTTTACGGGGGTGCAAGATAACAATACATGACCAATGTTCTCGCTTTGATTTTATGATTGTTATTCTGTTTACCATTTCTATTAAAGTCTGTTTTCTTATATTACTAAAGTTTCATTTGTGTCCACCGAGAGAAATCAATACCTTTATTTTTATTGAGGTCCAATATGTGTCAACAATCTTTAAAAGAATCCACAAGCATTCCGAAGTTCACTGCAATTAGGTGGAAAGCATGGGCACTAGGGGCACGGGCTGCAACTCACTCCACTTGTAATCCTTGAAGCCTCCGAAATTCACACAGAGGAGTTAGTGGACGACCTAAAGAAAATAAAAATTCTTTGTCAATGAAATGTATCACAAAACTTTGCACAATGATTCATAAGCATTAAGAATTGTAAAAATAATAACGTAGGTAGGCACTTACTTTCAAATTAAGTTTGAAAATTGGTTCCAATTTGCAATTTGAAATAAATTATCGGTATGTTTATTGAGATGTTTACAACTTTGTCCAAAGGAATGCCTCCATGGAATCCAAAAGTGGATAATTTTTTCTCCAGAGTAAGCCACATATTGATGATTGAACATATTTTTGTTAAATATAGGTATTCTATGTAATCTACATATAAACAAATAATTTCTTTCAGTTTTGTTGATGTCCACTTAGACGTGTAAATTGTTGCCAGTCGAACAAAAAATAAATATTTGTAAGATTCAATTTAGGTTTTGGACACGTAATCACAATCATTGGAATGATTTTAAGTGTATTTTGTTGATTAACATAACTAAGCATTAAATCCTATACGAATAGGTACTTACTTATAGTAATAAAAACAATTACCGGTAAAGTGTCGGTTTTCGTTTTTTTCGTGTGGCAATATTTTCACCAAATCTGGGGCCTAATTGTGTAATTTTTATTTGCGGTCGCTTTAGATTCTATCTTTATCCATCTCCATACTATCGTGTCATGTTTGACGGTATTGTGTAAGGATTTTTCATAGAATCTTCTTCCGACTATATGACCGAAGTGAATGCAATTTCTCGGTCTTTTTTTTTTAATAGTGTACAGGCCTTGCCTAACACATTGCATGCCTTAGACATGGCTTAAAGCATACTGTGTTGCCAAATTATAAACTTCTCCATATTGCGTACATGTAGTTGTCATCTAATAAGGTAAGTAAAATATTTTTTATATGAGTTTATGTATCATAGATCAAAATTTGGACTTTTATTCATATCAAAGCATCCATACGAATAATGAATTGTCACAATCGTGTTACAAAAGCATCCAAAATGTGTTACGAGAGTATTTTTTGGTAGCCATAGCACTTGCCACACCAGTAAAAAGAAAAAAACAATTTAAAAAAACAAATGTTTGTTTACAAGTCGATTGAGGTTAACCTAAATTTTAGATAAAAACACAGAAATACTACTAATTATGCAGCTGTTTTCATTGTAATTCTGAACATGCGTGATTGGATTTCAAAGTAAAACTCTTATTTCATCACTCCAAGGATGGAATGTATGGAAATTGTGCCGGCCGATGTAACAACAACAACGGCCAACTAACTGAGAATAAGAATATAACTCTTATGCAATTGCAATCAAAATGTTGTGGGACGAGTTAAGGACGCGAAATGTATTGAGATCAACAGGAGAAATATTGCGGAGCACTGGACTAAAGTAAGTATTCCCACCAATGCCAAACTTGCACGAGTCTTATGCCTAATAGACCTTTTACTAGTATAGACCTAACATGCTCAATCTTAGCCATAAAAATAACATTTGTCATGGACCATCTAGGTATTCATAGTCCATCAAGTCGTACACCGAACTTATATACAAAAAGTGTATGAATACCTAAGGTATGAATCCATCATATACCTACATATAATATCTTCTTTATTATCTTCATAGGTACTTAATCATTATTAGAATTACAAGTTTTTCAGCTTCTAAATTAACTGAAAAGTATAAGTCAAACCATGTACTACTTTTATCCCTACTAGATATTTGGTAGTTTCCATAAATTTATAGTTCAGTCCATTCATGTCAAGATTGATAGATATGATGGATGCTATGTTAAACTTAACCACATATTCCCTACTCATACTTTATTTATGTTGTCTCCGAGTTACTAACAATCTTGTCAGTAATAATAATTCTAAATTGACAAAATTACGTATTGTTCTAGTGTCATAAGGAAGAAATTCAACTCTCCATGGATACTTCGGTGCACTACTTCCAGTCAACCCGCTAACAGTCTCCACAACTGCTGCGGCTCCCCTAACTAATACCTCCGTTACAAAGTGCTGTCTCTACTGTATCATTATATAATGATTATTTATAATATGATGCTTCATTTGATGGACCTAAAATGAAATCCCTACTTAATATTATAAATGTGGAAGTAACTCAGCCTGTCATGAAACTTCAGATCAAACAAAAAAGCGCCTATGCTGCAGAAAATTGGCATTCCTTAATCTATCTCCCCGAAATTGACAATTGTTTCGCAGTGCGAGGTACCATTTTATAAGGATGTTTATTAGTCTTCTGGTAGATTAAAAGGTAATTGACTATGTGAATGTGTTCAAAAATCTTGTGAAATGCTTTGTTGGAAAATATTATTATACTATTATTGTCAATTTATTGACTTAAATTAATTTAATGTTGACATGAAAATATTATTTATAAGTTATTATATGTTTGTCGAATTTCTAATTATTTTATTTTTATATTATGTAACAACAACGAGTTACATTTCCATTTTTCCATTCTCCGAAGCTATCTTAAATTTATTAAAATAATTACATACATATACACTCCTCTGATTAAATCAATATGAAATATGTATGTGTTTTATTGATGACATATAATTATGATCCTTTCATCGCTAAGATGAGAATACTTTGTTAGAATTCAGTATGCCATATCTATCTGAGAACATTGTCATAGCAATATTGTTATAGGTACTTTTGTTGCTAAACTTTAATGACAGGCGTTTTCTTCTATAGTATGATAAAGAATTTTTATTTTAAAAAGGACTAGCTTTAACCCCTTGGTTTGTCACTCGGGAATGATTTAGCTATCTAAAAGCATTTTTAAACTTAAGTTTTAGACTACTAGTTACAGCTATTATATCTTTAAAACATAACAACTTTAATACGCTCTGGCTTTTTATCACAGAGGGGGTAGGAAGAGTTATTCCATTTCTGGAAATACCCATGTTTCACCAGTATATTCTTTGGAGCATAACTTGATAAGTGGTGAGCCCATAGCCGGATTGGGTCTATTACATGTGAATTAAAATTAAATCTGGGACCTCCGAGTTTCCTCACAATGATTTCCTTGACCTCTAGAGATAAATATGTAAGTAAACTTTTCTCTCATTGGTACATGCCAGGATTCGAACCCAAGCCTCACCAATGAGAAGCGACTCTTACACTACTGGGCTATCAGTGCTTGACTACAATACAAACAACTTTGCCTGTTTATAATCATTTTAGTACATTTTTTTATTATTTTAGTTTCAATATTCTGTCCTATTGTCACCAAAATACCAATATGAATTGGGAGATGACCTAATTTTTATACTACCTCGCTGCTAGCTGAAAAGGTAATGGTAATAATAAACACTTACAACAATCAATTAAATATTATAATGTTATAGTATATACACACACCGGCACAATTAGCGGAACAGAAAAAAAAGGGAGTATTTACGCATTTTTGCGTGTTACTGGCCGGCTAAACAAGCTTTTTTTAAATTTGGGTTTTAATTTAAAAATGGAATACTAAGCGACTGCCCTTTTTTTCATTCTTTTGTTTTAATTTTCATTGATTCATTTTTTCCACCGCTTGTCCGTTTTTAGAAGGTTCGTGAATTCCATTTGAAAAGCTTTGAATTGCAGTTTTTGAGGCTTTTGAGTTTTTTCGCATATTGATAATTTACGAGCATCTAATTATGCCTGATTTAACGCCATCAGAAATCATTAGGGCAGATCAAATGAGGAGAAATGGTCAAACCTACAGATCGATTGCCAGAAGCCTTCGTCGATCGTTATCAACGATTTATCGTAGCATCCAACGATACAGATTGACGAATGCTCTAGTGAGAAGGAGAGGACAAGGCCGGAAAAGGTGTACTTCAAGGAGGGATGACCGTTTTCTCCAACTTCAAGTCCGACGGAACACGAGACTAACGGCGGTGCAGGCTCGAAATTTACTGGAAGAGGTACGAGCAGTAAGGATGAGTGAGCGGACAGTTCGTAGAAGATTCGAAGAAGTGGGTATAGGCTCGTATGTGCCCGCCAAAGCCCCAAAACTTGAGAGACATCATCGCACAAACCGTCTACACTTTGGTCGTGAACATCGTGATTGGGACTTCGACGACTGGGGACAGGTTCTTTTTACTGATGAATGCAGAGTTATGTTAAATCAAATTGATGGAAGGCAGCGAGTATGAAGACGCAAAGGAGAACGGTATATCCAGTCTAATTTTGAAAATACAGTTGCATATGGCGGCGGTTCAATTATGGTCTGGGGAGGAATATGTTTAGGAGCTCGTACGGAGTTAGTAGTGGTCGATGGCGGGAATCTGAATGCTGATCGGTATATCAGGGAGATTTTAGAAGAACATGTTGTGCCATTTGCCCCCTTTATTGGTAACAACTTCATTCTAATGCAGGATAATGCTCGGGCTCACAGTGCTCGCACAGTACAGACATACCTAAACCATGTTGGTATAACGGTGATGGAGTGGCCAGCACGGTCCCCCGATATGAACCCTATAGAACACGTCTGGGACTTGCTAAAGAGGAGTGTAAAGTCAAGAATGCCCCCTCCCAATAATCTCAACGAGTTGCGAAACGCATTACTTGAAGAATGGCAGAGGTTGCCCCAAGAAACCATTGATAACATCATCCGCAGCATGCCCAGACGGATGGAAACCCTCATCAGAGCACGAGGAGGAAACACTCGATATTGAACAGTCATTGAAATTGTTGTTAAACTTTGGAAAATCTTGAATTTTCTGCTGTTTCTCTATAATTAAAAATCGAAGAAAAATGCATTTTGTTTAATTTAATTTTTATTTTTATAAAATTTTAAGTATGGTGTTACAAATGAATGTCAAAACATGTTAATTTAATTGTTGTTTCATTTTAAATAATATATTGTTTAAAAATTACATTCATTGTTCTAAATTCCCTCTTTTTTCTCCTTTTTTTTTCTGTTCCGCTAATTGTGCCGGTGTGTGTAGCTTTAACAATATGTACCTATATTTATAGGATAAGGTTATCAGTCAGGCGTCTTCTTCATCTATGACTTGCCAAGATACTCCAATTTATATTCAGAATTCACCTTCGCACTTAGAGAAATTTGAGTATACCTGTAAGAAATTTAAATATTTTTAGTAATATTTATTAATACATACATACATACATATAATCACGCCTCTTTCCCGTAGGGGTAGACAGAGACCACTTCTTTCCACTTGCTACGATCCTTACATACTTCTTTTGCTTCGTCAACTTTCATTGTTCCTTTCATATTTATTAATAACCTTATGTAAATGGGATTTCATAGTAACAATAAAATAGTAAGTTAAATGAATTGTTTCTCTTGTTTATGGACTAATAACAATAATTCCTACACAATTCCTACATAAGGAGACTAGAAGATTATATTATCTACCATAGATTTAGTATACTAACGTTATTATCTACTTAAGTTAGTACATATTTGCTTGTGACTTTATTCACATTTCAAAATAAAAATCTGTCAATATCCTCCCTGATGATATCGGTAATATTTTGTAACCTTAAATTTTATCAAAAGTGGCTCAGCGATAAGTTCAAACAAACAGACACAGTTATGTTCGTATCACTATGGATTAGATAGTTTTTCCTGGTAAAAAAGTTTCCAAAACCTTTCGTACCTAAAGGTAAATAAATAGTATAAATTATACCTACTTATTTTATATTGGCAGTAGTCCATATGATGGGTATTGAGAAAGGGACGGCTCCTACTTACTACGTGGCCTGGAGCCTAGGGCGGCTAAGACTTCAAATCCGCCACTCAACACAACAGACAAACTCTTTGAGGATAGGGCTGCATTTTATTAGACTTATTTTTAAAATGGAATACCTATACTTTAGTTTTGATCTTATGAGACACATTGGAAGTAAAGTACCTAAGTCGTAGTGAGTTCTGTAATACCTATCAACTTTTTTGACCACTGATGATCACATCAGTCCCAACTGACCTCTAATCACTACACTTGGATTGTGAGCTCGGTGATTAACAATCGCAACACAGAGTGATCTTCGCAGGTGAATGCCGGTGTTCTTTCAGGGATATTTTCCTTTCCCGGGCAAGAAATGATATCTCGCTTTATGATTTCAAATTGAAAATTTGCAAGTTTTGAACATCACGTTACTTTGATTTCCCGAATAACACTAGCTACAATAACTTGATTATCGGCACCAGGAATTCATTTTACATTATCAATTCGTGAAATACACTACACACATCCTTTTTATTTCAGTAAATTAGCTGATTAAACGAGAAATAAATTGAAGAAGGCAGCACATTTGCAACCCATTTCAACTGACAGTTCCCAACCGCTTTCGTGCCGGTTCCAGCTGTCGTTTTTCCTTACACAATACCAATTTAGTTGTCAAAATTGTCAAATAGAGCGTTTTAGTTCACTCAATTTACTTCCGGAGGATTTGTGGACGGCTTCCATGCAAATCACGAAATTTGACGTCCGAAGTACATATCATCTTGTTTAAATGGCAAAATGAACAAGATATAATCTAAAGCGACCGCAAATAAAAGTTAGACAATAAGGCTGCTGAATCTGCTGATGAATTGAATTGTCAGTGAATCACCAAAATGAGGGGACCATTTTACGAAATTTAGAGGAATTGCTTATGAATTGCTGGCAATTCATAATAGGAATTGATTTCAGAGGAATTGCTCAAAGTGGCCATTTTAGACCCGATACTCTATGCATCGTCTAGTTTTGGCTAGTGAACTAAGTGAATTATTAGACTTTTCGGATTCCTCCCGCCGCTTAACTGATATACTTAAAAATCACCAGTGTTATATTTCTCTATACAAGTTCATTAAAAACAGGGTCGGAAAAATTTAATGTGAATAAAAAATAAAGACTTGGTCTTGTCTTGTCTTGGCCTTTAAGGCCATGCAGCCAAACCATAAACTCCAAAAAAAAAAAAATCAATTAAGTAGTACTTCTGCTGCACTTCTGCCGCCAAGACAAATTAATTATACGACGTGACATTAAGTTTAATTTACTATAACAACTTGTTTACAAAATTTCGAACTAAATAGTGCTGCTGCTGTTTGACTTTTCAAGTTCGATGAACCTCTTTTGCTGCTGTTGATCACACGAATCGGAAGGATTGACTAACGAAATTCGAATCGGTTTCTCTGAAGAAATCCTCTGCAGCATGGTTTCGAAAATCCTATTAGTTATTTCCGAGACCAACAAAACTATTGATACTGTCGTTATGGAAACTAGTACGCAGCCGGCTACATTGATCAAGTCTTTAGAAGAGTTTCAGACAGCTGCCAATGCGTCTCTTACTAAACTTATTGAAAATTCTGGATATTCTGGTATGTATAGTAAAGTCTTATTTAGAGAGTATAATATTATGTTTAAGTTTCTAAAACCCAGGCACTCTTTTTAGAAACTTAAAGTAATTTTCTCTAAGCATACATACATACATGTCACTATGTTAGTAGTCGAACCCAAAGATATATAGAAAGACGTAGATATGTTACTAGAGCACGGAAAATGAGGCCGACAAATGTAGCTAATTAACCACATTTTATTTAGTAGCATTGTATTTCAAGTCGTATTTTAAGCGCAACTCTTAACAGATAGCTCTCTTTTTCTTTATTATTTGTTCTGTATCATCTTTCCCCGTCATTGTTGTATCCTATAAATACGCTACGAAGTAAATATGTACATGTTGTAGCACACTTGTAGGGGATCAATTTTTAAACGCAAGCAGTATGAATATAACTCATCCTTACTTTAATATCTTTGGTCGAACCAAGTAAAAGTGTTCTGTGAGTCGAACTTCTCCCAAGTGGCTTGACTGACTTTTATGAAATTTTTAATATATACATACTTAATATATTGGGTAGGTATAAGAACAGAGTATATTTCATACTGCTAGGTGATTAGGGTGTCCTTACCCAGTTTTTTTTTTACATTTTATTTGAGAATAGGTCCTAAAGTAGGTACCTATGTTTCATACCTCTAGGATCACCAAGCTTTATGAAACATAGGTACTAAAAAAATTGCAAAAGAAACTGGATAAGAACACCCTAATCATAGGGTGTTCCTATCCAGTTTTCTTTCCAATTTTTTATTAATAAAATATATGTATAACCCAAAGAAGATCGGCTAGAGTCATGAGTACCCCACTTAAACCTGCCCACGGAAGACGAAACCTTGTAAAATCAATAATTCTTGGACAGACTAAGATAATGAGTAATTACACCACATTTTAATAACTTGGGGTTTAAAAGTTATCCAATTGCAAAAGCAATATCTAGATTGCCGGTAGCACAAAACAGAAACAGCACTCCAAATCACAGACTATATCATAATAGAATGACATACATACATACATACATACATAATCTCACGCCTATTTCCCATTGGGGTAGGCAGAGACAACAGACCGCCACTTGCTACGAACCTGGCAGATCTCACGCGCTTCCTCCACATCCATCAAACGACTCATGCATGCTCGTCGGTTTCGGGTACTCTTTATCTGGCTTTTCTTCAACACATCGCCGATCTGGTCGATGTAGGTACGCCTAGGTCGTCCTTTACCGACTCGCCCATTCACAACACCCTTGTATATTTGTCTCGTTAGATGACTTTCATTCATCCGCTCAATGTGACCAAACCACCTGAGCATTCCTCTTTCAATCCTAGTCACTATATCATCTTTCAAGCCGCAACGCTCTCGGATCACACTATTTTTCACTCTATCTATCTATCATAATAGAATGACATTGTTGACATATCAAAAAAGTTGTTGTATTAATCAATTTCTCATTCAATAGAGGGTATTAAGCATCAGATACAATAAAATACAAGAAAAAAAAAGGGATAATGTATTTTATTCTGTAGGTAATAAGAATTACACTTAGAACAGTCAATAGTCTAATAACAAGGCACACTAAACTCGTCCATGAAGATTTAATAAATGTAAACAGCAACTCTTCCCGACAAACCACCGACAAGTTGCTGGTTCCAAATGCAGTACCCCGAGAAGAACCAGCAAGAAACTCAAGGGCAGCTCTTTTTAATCTTATGTCATGGCAAATTTTGTAATGCAATGGGAATTTTATTGTAAAAGCATATAGCCTAACCCTTATATGATTTGGTAACTTTAGATAATTGACTAACTTATGCAGCCAGTTCATTCTTATTTCTAGTGTCTAAACAATGTCTGTCACAATTTTTTTTTGTATATTCTTTTTAACATACAATATGTATTGCAAGGTTTTGCAAACATCAAAGTAAATATCCCTGTTTTTTTTTTGTGTTTTTTTTTGTGTGTATGTATATAATAATACACTCTTAACCGCGGCCTTGCTTGCGCAAGTTTACTTTAGACCTTCTTTAACCTTTCTTTATAGGTAGGTACTTTATTCAAAAATCTCTTCATAATTAGGCAAGCCGCTTTTGAAAAATCCTTCCTTACCGGATGCCTACGTCATAAGAGGAATACTTGTTAAATTTTAAGATTGTAGCTCTAAGGGTTGGACCTGTGTGTTTTTGTAAAACTTTCATTATATATTTTACAGGAGTTGAATTTTGGAAAACGCTGATATACGTGACTCATTATTTTTGCCATGCTCAATTCATACGAAAATTCATGCAAATATATCTAAGGAATAAAAAGTTACATAAAACTTTTATACAATGTTTCACCCTCTTAGAAGCTGAATTTTGAAAAATCCTTCCTTAATAGATGCTTCTTCACAAGATTTGAATTTTAAGCTTCTATCCCTAAGGGTTTGGCCTGTGCGTTTATTTAAAACTTTTATCCACTATTTTACTCTCTCAGGGGTTGAATTTTGGAAAACTCTGAAATACGTAGCTCAATATTTTTGCCGGACTCAATTCATACGAAATTTCATGCAAATATATACAAGGAATAAAAAGTTTCATACAAACTTTTATCCCCTATTTCACAAACACGTTTGCAAAATTTCAATTTTCCAGCCCTAAGGGTCTGTGCCTTGATACATCAGTCAATCACTTTTGCCTTTTATTTATATACTAGCAGCGCCCCGCGGTTTCACCGGTATATATCCCGTTCCCGTGGGAATACGGGGATAAAATATAGCCTTTGTGTTATTCTAATGTTTAAGCTATGTAACTGTAAAGTTTCATCTAAATCCGTTGAGTAGTTTTTGCGTCAAAGAGGAACAAACATTCATACATCTATACATCCATACATACAAACTTTCGCTTTATAATATTAGTAGGATTAGTAGGATATTATAAGATTCATTTACTAGCACAATACAAGCTTGTTGAATTGAGAAATCATAATATAATCGATTCATGCTCATGATCGATTGTATACTTCATTTGTGTCCCTTGTCTCAATATTCCAAGGAGCTAGTATAATATAATATGAAAATATGGTATTTTTCCATTTGTTATGTATCAATAAAACAAGTGGGTGGGTACCCAGTCCGCCGATCTTCTTTTTACCCTCCTACCTACCCCAACCCTCTCATTTATGTATAGCTTTTTCAGTATTTCTGTATGAACTATTTGAAATAACCGTTGGTCATATTTCCAACAGAATGAACTTATTGATGTTGTTGAATGACAGATAGCGCTAAGTCCGTCTCATGGAACTTTCATACAAAAAACGAATGTGTCCTATTCATATTTATATGAGGATTATTTATTACTAGCAGCGCCCCGCGGTTTCACCCGCGTATAGTTCCCGTTACCGTGGGAATAAGGGGATAAAATGTAGCCTATGTGTTATTCTGATGTGTAAGCTATACAACTCTAAAGTTTCATTAAAATCCGTTCAGTAGTTTTTGCGTGAAAGAGGAACAATCATCCATACTTCCATCCATACAAACTTTCGCGTATATATAATATAATATTAGTAGGATTATTCAAAAAGGGTACATAGTTGATTGTATCTGAAAGTAAAAATTTATTTATAACACATTTGCTCGTAAAAGGTGTCTTATTTCACCAATTTCAATATCGTATTGTATGTCATTACGCCCAAGTGCGGTAAGTGTAAAGTAAAACGCACGGTTTATCAAGATGCTCCGTCTTAAAACGAACGGTACTTTTTAAAATCTCAACAAAGAGTTTTTATGTCAACATTTTATGAATAAAATTAACGTTGGGAGATAAAATATATTAAATAAATATTCATGTACATAATTATTTAATTTAATTAATTTTGACAGTAAATTACAACCAATTAATCTGTAACAAAGCACAAAAATTTTAATTTACTTTATTAGTAATACTGGCTGTTTTTTGTGCCTTTGTCTAAAAAAAAATGCTGATGCGCGCCGCGCGCTTTTTCTTAACGCTGTATTGTTTTTATTTGTTTACCATAGTCGGAGTTTTATTTTATTTCCTCGCAAATGTGTTATAAAACGTCGTATGACATACGCTCTTTGACAATTACAGCCTCGGCTTACTTGTAACCCTCGCCTACGGCTCGGGCTAGCAATATCGCCTCGGCTGTAATTTTCAACCTACCGCACTTATATCATAATGTACTATTAGTGGTTACATTTTGTAACATAGGCTGGCAGGAAAAGAAGTAGGATAAGAAAATTTCTAGGAGAGTCCTTCAAGTTAAGCATTCACTTTCGCACAACTAATGACAGTATTTGTCTCTCTTGCAGGAAATATGGATATTGAAGATAATGCTAGTGAAGAGGAAGTAGAAGATGATATGATCATCTCCCCGAAGAAGAAAAAGTCATAGGAAATATATAGGTATGGTCTTTACGTTCTCTTGTAATATATTAATCTACCACTGTAAAATGTTTTTGTGCGAATTAGATTAATATTACTCTAGCTATACTACATATTTTTGTTGTATATAATATAGTTATATATGAATGTATTATGCTGAATAAAACACATTTAAGTACTTTACTTATTTTAACTTATTTATTACCTTATCTTTGTAAGAAATTTGGTAACAGTTCAACAGTGACTTATGTACTTTATTTACAAATTAAATATTTACATGGATATTTTATTAAAAATTTTGTTATGGTACATGTACTTACGTGTTATTACAGTATATTGTACTATGTTTTGTTTCGACGTATGCTAGCGCAGTATTCAAATTATTGATGGCTTTGCATTGCATATTTTTGCTCATAACTAAGCTAAGTAAGTAAGCTTGTAAAATTTATTTCACAAAATATTTAGACAGTGAAATATTGTTAGATTATTTCTAGCAATAAATACTTATTCGAAATATATTTCTTAACACTTATTTTTTACTGGAATGTTTTTGATCACTAACATTTGTTATGGATTCTAGTGCCAATTATATTAATTACCTATTATATTCAAAATACATATATACATAAAAGAACACTTTTTCAGGGCCCACAAATTATTATACCTACATTCCAACCACACTTACAGCAGATTATGTTTGTAACATTTTTTTTATCTTATCTAGCAAAATTGGGTCTATTTCGGTTATATATATAACTTACATATTCACCTTTATTCAGTTTAGACACCTAAAACGATTAACAGTTCATTGTATGGCGAAAATATTTTGAAGCGATATTTTTTTAGAATTCCTGCTCAAAATATTTATCATAAATAATTATACAGTCTTTATAAATTGAAGCAGGAATGGATATAATTCTCATGCAATATATAAATGATCATGATAGTCATAAAACAAAAGTATTCGATTTTGATTTTTTTTTAAATTTACCGATTCATCTAAGGACTCATTGTTACTTATAACATGTATGTATCGTAATTTATTTTTAGTATTATCGTGGTATGTAGTGAATTTAAATAAATCAGACCTAGGTAGATAGTGATTTCGTCACGTGCAAAAAACATAAATTTTACAACATAAATGTATCTGTTGTTACGTCACATTTAAGTTCTAAAAATTCAATATTATTTATTAATATCTGCAATTGATTTTATATCTAACTCATCTTCTACATAGTTCATCATCACGTACATATCTCTTGTCTTTTTCGCATTAATTTCCTACTAGTTATCTTTCTGTAATCTACAAGAGTGATCAGCGTTGTGTCCAAGGTGCGTCGGACCGTATTCGTTTGAGTGTACTTAGAAAACTGTGTCACAAGTACACGATTATAATTTTAGGTCGAGTGTGTTCTCAACCGCATTGTAAATTAATGATAATAATAGAAGAATGTCTGGTTCTATTATCTTATTGTCTTGTTTATTATTGATATCGCTATGTAGTCATAGTCGCTATATAGTTCCATAATGTCGCCGCAGTGTTGCGAATATGAGCATATTATTTTAGTCTTTCGTATTATTATACACTGACTAGTTGATTGTCGTTTTATCATCCGGACTTTCTGAATCAGAGCAGCATATATCACAACCTTCTATACCACATTCACACATTGAAGTCGGACGAATAGAGTGACGCAGTTTCTGAAAAAGAAAGGAACGGTTACAAGAGCAGTTAGGAGCCTTGATCATGTTGATACTGATTAACACCAACGGCTAATAATGATTACTGTCCTATTCAATATGTAAATAAATAAAACACTGACGCCAATAAGACGAGATAGTATATACCTCTCTAAGGTTTTTGCCTGGTGATCTAATGATAATGACGACAGCATACACCGGTATGCTGAGTAAGGAGAGAGACGCGATGAACCATCCCAACACCTGAGCCCATGGCGGGTATTGGTACTGGCGGTAGCTGGGCGGCGTGAAATCCACCAGGCTGGCCACCCACAGCGCCAGTAACAGCGCCGGACAGGCTACCAGCCAACAAACTCGGAAGTACAGCGACGGGTATTGACCTGGAAAATTGGTATCCACTTATACGAAACCTAAATATATACGAGGGCATAGTTTCATCGCAGGTGTTATAGACCAACAAAATTGATTTTTATTAAGATGTAATAGAGATGTAATAGATTTATACTATAATTGGAGGGCTAGTATTTTTTCTACAATTGCTCTATTATTATTATTTGTTACCGTTTAAAATGACGGAGACTAAAAAGAACTTCCCATAGTGATACTTAGCCATAATCCCATAATAATATATTATTCTATGATATAATATATATACAAATGAAACGCCCAGCTTCGAAATAACAAGCGTGTTCATACTCATACACGCAAAAGTTGATTCCAGGCGGAAATCGAACCCACGACTTCGACCGCGACTCCGAAGGTAGGGTCACTGTGAACTAAGTCAACTGTTCTAGCACTAATTACTTATGTAAAAGTATACCTAGTGCCTTTTGTTTTCGAAGTGAAAAACAAAAGTTACCATTATTTCTTAGGATCAAGCACATAATACGCTTCCGTAGCAATAGATATTAAAACATCTATTCCAAAAATAAATAAAAGTCCACCCACATACTTTTATCATGGAACGAAAACGGGGTTACATGCGATGTGATGTGTTGTACCAGGTGGCAAATGAATGTGAAACCGTTTATGACACAATAAGAGGACATTATTTACTCAAATTTTATAATTTGACGTGATTGTAGTACCTGTCATCTGTTTAATATTCCTGGACAATTTGCCTACGCCATAGAACCAGGCTATACCAACAACCTCGAAAAATGCGAGATAAGTTATACTGAGAGAAGCTGCGTAGTAGTCCATCAGTTGGAATACATAAATGCCGCTTTGGATGATGTGCGGCAGACCAAAAAGTAGCGATACCGCGCATACGCATAGTACCAATAATTCGTGGTATACAAGGCGTTTGCGTATCATGTCTGGAAATCCATCTTGAATTGAAGTCACGACGACTTCGACGATCGCAAACTGAAATTAAAGTAAACAATATTAGTTGTTCCAGTGCAACTAACTAAGTACATACTATAAAATGAAGTATTAGCTCTAATTACCTGGCTGTTAAGTCCAAGACACAGAAACATAAAGAAGAATAAGACTGCCCATAATTGTGAAGCCGGCATTTTGGCGATGGCTTGAGGGTATACCACAAATAACAAACCCGGACCTGAAATGTCAAACGCATTATAAATTTTACATTTATGGATTGTGCAATATAAGTAAAAAATTTATGGGTTCTTAAAAATTAATCAAAGCGATGTATCATATGTGCCATAAACTTACTGTCAGCTAAGACGGCTCCTACAGACGTATGTTGCTCGAAAGCGATGTTCCCAATTGTAGCAAAAGTAAATATTCCCACGATGAGACTGGTGACAGCATTCACCAGCGATACCGCTAGCGTGTCGTGGAGGAAATTGTTGTCGAATCGATTATACGAGGCAAACATGATCATCGAACCGAATGCTATGCCGATAGAGTTAAAGATTTGTGATGCCGCATTCACCCAAGGTCTCGATTGTTTCAAAAGTGCCCAGTCTGGTTTGAAGAAAAATCTTAAACCTACGTCTGCTCCATCCAGTGTCAATGATCGGCCCAAGAAGACTATAATTAATAGAAAGGGCAGTGTTGTCGTGATGTAGCGCACTTTTGCAGAAGATTTGATACTTTTCCACAGGGCGAAGTAGACCAGCACCCAAGCGCACACTAAGCAAGCTGCTAACTCCCACCGCATGCCACCAGGGAATTCAATTCCCTCCGTCATGTTCAACACCTTTTTCCTGAAAAGTAATACAAAATATTGTGTAAATTATGTTTTACTAGTTATAGATAAAAAAGAAAGCAATTACTGATAATAAGACGAGAACTTTTTTGACAGTAGGTAAGTTATTTAAATTTCTCAGGAAATCTTTTACAGGAAAATTTTGAAATTATCAGCCGATATCATCATTATTTTATAAAATATGTAAATACGTATATTTTAGGACTTAATTGACCCATTCGTAATAGTAAAATGTACAAAAACCAATTGTGTCATGACATCCTACCGGACGCATACGACAAATAAATGGAAGTATACTCGTAATTGTTTAAAACGGAAGTACGTAGGTACGTAAATTAATATAAATTTATTAAAGCGTCATTTATACATTAACACTGGTGTCACATAATAATATTATTAACTAACTTATGAAGTGTTGTGGTTCGACATTGACTTGGTTATTAGAATTCAAGGAAATAATGTTTTGAGGTATTTTGTAATACAGCAATACCTAAGTAGATATTACAAGACCATTTAAGATAAATCAAACCTTACTCGAAGAATTGTTCGGTTGGTGTCTGGGAGCCGTTAGGTTTGGTGTTATTATCGTGAGGGACCCAGCACTGTGGTGTATTCCAACGGTTAGCACAACTCGCCCACGGCACTTCAGCCTTAAACGACGTGAAGAAATAGTATATGGCCCATGCAATAATTGCTGCGTAATACGTAGACATTAGAAACGAGATCACTACGCTTGCGAGGCCGGCTCCTGTAACGGGAAACATTCTGGTTTTACCTGTGGTTTTACATAATCTTACTTTTATTACCTACATGAGTACATTAGCAATGTTTATTGAGGACAACCAATATACAACTATTCATCATCAGACCACAAAACAGCTGTAGGACCTTCCTTTTCTTACTAAGACTGTAATCTTGACGAGCGCAATGCCCTAATACCTATTTGTCAAGCACTTAATTGTCTGACATACCTAAGAGTGCAAAAATAACTCAAACCGAGACCATCGGTCGTAAGTTCGTGACTTCTGAAACACGGAGGAGCGCGTGATAATAATGCGACTAGGCGATCATCCATTCAACGAAACACCAGCAGCGCAGGGTAGCGAACGCATCATTTCATATTATATTAACACGAAATTTCCGAAACTAAAAGCTAGACTAGGTGGACACCTACAATTTGTCTGGGAGATTCCTTACACTTACCATGCCGGCACAAACTAAGAAAGGTTGTTCCCATGAGAACGGCGAAAAACTAGATCCAATTGGTCAACACTGCTGGGTGCCTGCCTACTCGTAGGTACCATTACCTATACCTACCTATTTCTTTGATACAGGTCAGGTTACCCATTTGACTAGTATACCTACATTTTAAAATGATAGATTAATTCCGTTCATACTACATTATTTCTATTGTACCTGCCTATTGTTAGACAAGTAAAAAATGAGATAAATTTAAACAATGACAAATTAGATTTCGCTGATAATACAGTTTTTTTTGGGATAACGATAGACTCCGAACCTCAATGGCGTTTAACTCACATTTCTGCATTATCTAGCAGACTGAGCTCAGCTGCTTATGCCGTCAGAAAAATCAGATGGCTTACTGATGTAGACACAGCAAGACTCGTTTATTTCAGCTACTTTGACAGTATAATGTCCCATGGCATCTTGCTGTGGGGCAGAGCTGCTGATGCAGAATCTATTTTTATTTTCCAAAAAAGGGCTGTACGCGCCATTTACAGTCGTGATTCCCTAAAAGAACTGTTCAAAAAATATAATATTTTAATAAAGCCTTGTCAGTACATTTATGAAAACATTATGCATGTACGAAAAAACATACGTGTGCATCTGGATTGAGGGCCCACTTTTTAAATTATTGCGAAACGAAATGATACTTACAGGGCATTTACTTAAAATTTTGTAAAACCTAAAGCAAAGATTCTTAAATTTCTTAAACGTGAATCAAAAGAGTTATGGTCAAATAGCTTGGGCCCTCAATCCTGACGCCTGCATAAAACGGCATAGTCGAATCTCAGAAAGTACTATCCCTGGGATAATAATTTTTATTCGAGTATTTAGTTAGGAATTTGTTAAATACATTAAGAAATTGTCAAGTCTTAAGAATGCGACAATACAGATTTATGGCGGTTTAGCTTGGGCCCTCAATTCAGCAATTTTGATATTGTAGAATCAGCAAAAAATATGAGTTTTTCTAAGGAAAGATATTAATACGACTTTAATATATTTGAGTTCCATATCTCGGAAAATTTGTTAAAAAGAAATAACGACACAAAAGTTAATTGTTAAAAAGTTATTGAAATTCGTATTTTTTCAAAACGTCTGAACTGAGGGCCCAAGGTTTTTGTCAGTATTGACTAGACTAAGCTTTCTACACTACCGCACTTTAGGCTAAGTATTTTAACAAATTCTTAACTAAAAGGCTACAAAGCGTCCATTCTTCTAAATGCCGTACTTTAGGAGAAAATTGATTTTCGATGTTTTATATGAGAAAATTCAGTAGGGTGTATATGATTTTGTTACTTTTTTGAGACAAATCAGCATGTACCCTCTTAGAAGATATTTCATAAGTTGTTGTCGGAAGCGATTACGTTTTGTGTGATCCAAAATTAATAAAAGGTGTTATTTAAATGGTTATCATAGTATTCGTATTTTTGACGCCTGACGTACGCGCGTCCCCGTCATGTTTTTTGTTTAATTTTCATTTTGCTGTGTATTTCGGGTTTTGACTCATATTAGTGATAGTATATTATACCTATGTGGCAAGCACAGATCATTAATCTAGCTCTGTGGTAGCAAGGGTCCGTGACAGTGTGCAGTGAATGGGAAATTCGATAAAATGCCAGGGATAAACATTTTTGGATTGCCTCAAGAAGTCTTAATGAAGTCATCAGTAAAAGTGCTATTATTTTACTGTTGAAAAAAGTTTGTTAAAAAAAAAGACCCACAATCGCTCCATACTTGTATGGTTTTTTTTTATTGTTTAGCGGCCTTTGGATTCTAGTCCTAATAGCCTTATTACTTTCCTATTATTATTAATCTTAGTAAAATGGCTCTGCTTTGAATTTTTTGATTTTTTGTATTGAAAAGGCTCCAATACTACCGGTTTTACCGATTTAAAAAAAATGTTTTGCCAGTGGAAAGCGTACTTTTCTGGGAGTAACATGTGCTATAATTTTCCCACGGGAACAGGCCTAAACCACGTTACCGATTTAAAAAGTTCTTTTAAAAATGGAAAGATACATTACCAGGGAGTAACAAAGGCTATATTTTATTCCCGTATTTTCACGGGAACGGGAACTACGCGGATGAAACCGCAAGGCAATGCTAGTTGTTAATATACAGGGTTATAATTTTAATACGTCCAATAGGTACATAATTTCATTGATTATTGGCACTTTCTTATTTTATTTTTCCACGCATACGTAGGTAAAGGCACAGCACACCTAATCGTATATAATTATATCGAGCTTTATATATTATATACAATATGTAACAGAATAAGTGCAATTCCTGAAATTAGTTTGTTCAGTATCGACTACATATTCGATTTCATCTATTTTTAATATGTGTTAAATTTTTCCGAAAAATGAATTAGCATAGCTGAATTTAATGCTATCTATTGAAATCGTACTATTATAGAACGATATTTAAGAAAATTGGACACAACTAAAGTTCGATTGCATCTTTTTTTATATTAATTTACTAACCGGGGTGTATGAGGAATTGCGCTTTTTCTGTTACGCGTTGTATAATTATATATATTGTATCTGCGCTTTACAAAATACTACTTACATGATCACAACGAATACTTGTTTATACTTACGATAAACATTATGGTCACCCTACTGAATTTTCTCATATAAAACATCGAAAATCAATTTTATCCTAAAGTACGGCATTTAGAAGAATGGACGCTTTGTAGCCTTTTAGTTAAGAATTTGTTAAAATACTTAGCCTAAAGTGCGGTAGTGTAGAAAGCTTAGTCTAGTCAATACTGACAAAAACCTTGGGCCCTCAGTTCAGACGTTTTGAAAAAATACGAATTTCAATAACTTTTTAACAATTAACTTTTGTGTCGTTATTTCTTTTTAACAAATTTTCCGAGATATGGAACTCAAATATATTAAAGTCGTATTAATATCTTTCCTTAGAAAAACTCATATTTTTTGCTGATTCTACAATATCAAAATTGCTGAATTGAGGGCCCAAGCTAAACCGCCATAAATCTGTATTGTCGCATTCTTAAGACTTGACAATTTCTTAATGTATTTAACAAATTCCTAACTAAATACTCGAATAAAAATTATTATCCCAGGGATAGTACTTTCTGAGATTCGACTATGCCGTTTTATGCAGGCGTCAGGATTGAGGGCCCAAGCTATTTGACCATAACTCTTTTGATTCACGTTTAAGAAATTTAAGAATCTTTGCTTTAGGTTTTACAAAATTTTAAGTAAATGCCCTGTAAGTATCATTTCGTTTCGCAATAATTTAAAAAGTGGGCCCTCAATCCAGATGCACACAAAACATACATATTACTTTTTACTAAAAACTGTGACAGGCATACCTAATTGTAATCTTAGGAATAAAAATAAACTAGAGCAACCTGAATGACGATTAAGTAAAATTAATAATTGCTTTGTAGGGCTTTGCATACGCTTCAGTATCAGTATCAATACATAGTATAAAACAAAGTCGCTTTCTCTGTCCCTATATCCCTATGTCCTTATGTCCCTTTGTATGCTTAAGTCTTTAAAACTACGCAACGGATTTTGATGCGGTTTTTTATAATAGATAGAGTGATTCAAGAGGAGGTTTTAGTGTTATCATTGCACCCGTGCGAAGCCGGGGCGGGTCGCTAGTTTATTATAAAATCGAGCTTTATATATTTTATGTTGGGGCAGTATGCAGTGCTCCAACGTGTGGAGAATAAGAAAGGCGTTATTCCAAAGTCGTATATTATTAATAGACGTGTTTACATGGTGAAAAGCAAACTTGAAGTGAATAGGTACTCTTCTTTTATTTTCAAATATCTATAGAACGTCAATCTATCTATGATACCTAAACACGTCCTATATGCCAGACTTACATCATGCTATGTATATTATAAACCTATTTCAACATTTTAAATAGGTACCACAAGAAATTTTAAAATTCCCTGAAACTGTTAAACACGTACTTTGCAAAATGGTGTATTGCAAACTAGACGACTATACTCGTATAAATGACAATGATGCTTGGAACAGATTTCCTCCTGCACAGCGCAACACGACAGCGAAAATTAATGAAATTATGTAACCCAATTTAGTATTAAGTAAGAATTGATAAGAATACTGTGTTGAGGAGTTTCTTGCCCCGCTTCTTCTCAACCATACATGTTGAAGCGGTGTAATTGAAATGACGTTCAATTAGTGGACTTGTAAGTCCCTACTTTAACTAAAACATTTTGACTTTAACTTAAAATAGGTCGTATATAGATTTAGCACCATTAGGGGGTTACTGCAGTGTCTTAGGTCACGGGCAGCATATTGAATTCTGAGGGAAATTTCGCTCGGGAATGGACAACATTTCATTTTCACCGAGGAAGCAAAATAAGAAAACCATTTGGGGGTATTAAATTGCGGAATAAAATATTTTTTTTTCTTCAGAATTTTTTGATTTTCATTTACTGAGATAATCAATATTTTCTAAATAATATGCCAAATACGTGTTTATCAAAACTTACGTACCTACATATTTATCACTAGCAGCGCCCCGCGGTTTCACCCGCGTAGTTCCTGTTCCCGTGGGAATACGGGGATAAAATATAGCCTATGTGTTATTCTGATGTATAAGCTATGTAACTGTAAAGTTTCATCAAAAGCCGTTCTGTAGTTTTTGCGTGAAAGAGGAACAAACATCCATCCAGACATCCATACAAACGGGGGGAGGGGGTTGGGGAGTGGGGGGGGGGGGTGGGGGGGACCCACCCCCCCAACCCCCAAGCGAGGAAACTCATAGTTTTTTTTTACGAATTTTTCAAAATTTACATGAAACGGAGTGAAAAATCGCTTCCGCTTGTTACTAAAATAGGTCGCAAATGGTATCGGTGCAAGATTTGTAAGAATCCGCGTAGGAAATCGCTCCGCTCATCACTTAAATTACGTTAGACTATGATGACTATATGTTTTTTTTTTATTTCGAATTCGTGACGGCTCCGGCGCTGTGGAACTACGCCCTAGCGTAACTAAGCACAGGCATATGCGCCAGCCTACGCAGCTTCGGCTTAATACAAAACGCATTGACGTTTGACATATGTCCTCGCGTCAAATTTGTACAGTTTTGAGGTTATTTATCATAATTTCAAAAAATTATATCTCGAAAACTATTGATTTCCTCACTTTGCCATTTTGGTAAATATCCCTCTTATATACCTCTATCTACAAAAAAAAAATGAACCAGAAATTCCACGTCACCAGTCGTACAGTTCAGCCGGTATTTCTCTTTTTAACCAGTTTATAATTGGAGTAACAGAATGTGTAAAGGATGACTGACCTTGGTACGTGCATTCCTTCTGTTTGCATGACATTTGTATTGTTCTGTATTGGTATTTCTTAGGTTTTTTTTTGTAATTTCAGTTTCAACATGATATTCTGGTAATATTTTTTCTCAGCTTCTTCATTTTGTAACAAATAAATACAAAACTCAATTGACATTTGCATTGAACAAATATCAAAAACGTCACCAAGACATTGTCAAAGAAAAAGAAAATAGCAGTAAAGCAGAAAAGAGTATGGATATAACAATTAGCACACCCAATTTATTAGGTTCCCAATGATCCCGTTATTCCCGTTCCCGTAGGAATTACTAAAAAATCCCTTCACAGTGGTTGCCTACGACATATAAGACACCTACATACCATATTTAAAGTTCCTATGTGTTATCGTTTCGGAGTTGTACGTTTTTCTCTTTTTAACCAGTTTTTATATTTTCCCGTGGGAATGAGATATTTTCCTGGAATAAAAAGTACCCTAGATGTTTACCCGGGTACTCAGTTATCTCCATACCAAATTTCATCAAAATCCGTCCAGTAGTTTTTGAGTGATGCGTGCACAACCAGACAGACAGCCAGACAGACAGACAGACAAAAATTCCAAAAATTGGTGTTTCGGTATCTATATCGATAACTATATACACTACCGTTAAAGTTTTCAAAAAATCTTTCATGTACAGACACGACCCCGTTAGAATACAAAGGGACATAGGGATATAGGGACAGAGAAAGCGACTTTGTTTTATACTATGTAGTGATAGTGAAGTATTCTGATTTGTTCTTTGTTTTATTATAATTTTCTCGCCAATGTATTACAAACCGCGTCGTCCTGAGTCTTCCCACTCGCATGCCGGCAAGACACACACTCGTGGCAAGATATCTCGGGACTCGTGATGTAATGACATACTTTCCGCACTTGCATCAATGTACTATTTTACGCTCCTACCACCCCATCCGCCATTTATATGCAGAACAACGTTCGCCGGGTCAGGTCAGCTAGTCTCCATTTCTACATCTACACTAATCTACACGTCTACACTAACATTGTAAAGAAAGAGTTGTATTTTTTTAACGAATAAACTACTGGACCAAATTCAAACATTCTGTCACCATTAGAAACCTACAATATCCCTGAGTAAAATAGGCTATATTTTATTCCCGTATTCCAACGGGAACTACGAGTACGTGGGTGAAACCGCGCGGAACTTTTAGTATGATAATCAAATAATATTACATTCGAGAATAAAGATAGTCTATAGTCGTCGGATAGAATAGTCGTTTTACCTACCTTTAAACAGCGGACATATTTGCGAGAGTGCACCAATGGGTCCATGCGCCGTATACTGACCCACAGCCAGCTCCATGAAAAGCATGGGCACGCCGCATACCAGGAGTATTATGAAGTAGGGAATTAGAAATGCACCTGTAACATAAACAAATACGTCATTTAAAAATATCCAACTGAGTATGTTGCTTAACTTGACTAAATACTTATACCTTACTTATAGAAAAACGTACTTTAATTGAACAATTTAAAAGTGGTGATTGTCGTTAGCATTATTCTATGTCACTCACATTTTACTTTTGATATTTGTCAAATTTCATAATAAATAAATAATCTCACGCCTTATATCCCCGAGGGGGTAGGCAGAGGTATTCCATTTCTGGATATACCTACCCCCTTTTTACCAGATATTCTTTGGACCCCTAAACGTGATAGGTGGTGAGCCCATCGCCGGACCAGGTCTGTTTACACATGTCTCAGAATTAATTCTATTACCTGCAGGTTTCCTCATGATGTTTTCCTTCACCGTCGAACTAGTAATAAATATGTACGTAAGTTAAAATTCATTGGTACATGCCAGGATTCGATCCCGAGCCTCACTGATTTTCATCATGTGAAGCAGGCTCTTGAACGGTAAGGCTAAATCACTATCACTACATAGTATAAAACAAAGTCGCTTTCTCTGTCCCTATATCCCTATGTCCCTATGTATGCTTAAATCTTTAAAAATACGCAACGGATTTGGATGCGGTTTTTTTTAATAGATAGAGTGATTCAAGATGAAGGTTTTAGTGTTAGCATTTCACCCGTGCGAAGCCGGGTCGGGTCGCTAGTTTAATATAAATTGTAATAGGTAAGGTGACCCGGGGCTATTGTAGCTGGGGGGATATTGTATCTGTTCTTATTAACTCATTTCCTGTAGATATTTGTGTATTGAGACATCTATAAACTGATGGAGGAACAAAAAATGTATTGGTCTTATCGGAGGTGGTGCCACTGAGCCGTCGGTTGGCGTCCTTACAACGCCATGTTCTTTTTCGGCCATTTTACGTTGTGTTTGCCAGAAGACGGTCTTCCGATTTTATTCAGAAAAAAATACTGTGCAGTGGTTTTCCGTTGAAAATTTACAGTAAGTAGTTATATAGTGAAACGTACTTTTAAAACTGAGATTATTTATCTATCCTGTGTTGTTATTATCTGGATTTATTCACGTAGATACATTAGCCTCACCAAAATTCTGTTGCGGGGTAAATGTACCTAGAGGTTAGATACAATAGTCCCGTACATTTTAGTATGGAGTAAAAATTTACTAGTTATGTTTCAAGTTTACAGATATTGTCGGTAATTTTTTATTATTTATTATAAAAATGCATTCGTATCGTAATTTTAAAAAGCAGATGTGAATAATTGTCTATAATATTATATATTCATAATCCCCTTAATATTATAAATTCGAAAGTTTTTTTTTAGGGCTCCGTACTCAAAGGGTAAAAAACGGGACCCTATTACTAAGACTCTGCTGGCTGTCTGTCTGTCAGTCACCAGGCTATCTCATGAACAATTCTAGTTAGACAGTTGAAATTTTGACAGATGATGTTATTTCTGTTGCCGCTATAACAACAAATGCTAAAAAACAGAATGAAATAAATATTTAAGGGGGCTCTAATACAAAAAACGTCGTTTTTGCTCGATATTGATAACGGGCTGTATTTCATGAACCGTGATCGTTAGACAGTTTAAATTTTCACAGATGATGTATTTCTATTGCGCTATAACAACAAATACGAAAAAACAGAATAAAATAAATATTTAAGGGAGCTCCTATACAACAAAAGTGATTTTTTTGCTCGTTTTTGCTCGATATTGACAACGGCAACAGGTATACGCTTAAAATATTCACAGAATATTAAGTTATATATTCACTTTAAAAATAAATATATAATTAAAATAAAACAAATATTTAAGTGGGGCTCCCATAGAGCATTTGATGATTGATGACAAAATGATTTTATATAAAAACGGCAAAACAATCATGCCTGTTGTATGGGAGCTTCCCTTAGATACTTGTTTTATTTAATTTAATTGTAATTAACCTATTTATTTATTTTTAGATGGTTCGTCACTACAAACCTAATCTGAAAAAATACTCTGAAAATATTGACATTACACAATCACTACATCCCAACACTATCTTACTTAGCAGTAAAAAGCTACAATAGCCCCGTTTTCATATTCAAAATAATTTAATAGCATATGACACCCTAGCATTAGATAGCTAAGATTCAAAATCATTTAAATAATTACAAAATGCACATGCAACTCGGCTAGACAATTGTAGCTCTTACCACAAAAGATTTAAAAGCGATAGATCCTACAATAGCCCCTGGAGTGGGCCTATTGTAGCTTTCGTCACTTTTTTCAATTTTCAGCTATTTCACCGCTAACCTAAAAGTTTTTTGCTAGTTTCTATTATTAATCTGAAAAGTCAGATAAACGTGTGAGAGATTTATTCGCAAAATATTACTGTAAGATATAAAATGATAAAATTATAACAACTCAAAGATACATCTTTTTGTTGTTTAGTTACAATAGCCCCGGGTCACCTTAGTGGATTGTTATACAAAGGTTGAAAGGAATCAATTTTCATACGAGGTATTTAGACGGGTATAGTCCGAGTAGGATTTGAAAACTTTCCGCGTTAAACACTCTACTTTTCATTTCGAATACAAGGAAAGTAAACACTACAAAAATAACAATACAAAAAAAATAACAAAAAGACTAAAATACAAAAAAGCAAGAACGCAAAAAAACACCACAATGTTAAGCAAAAAAAGGAATAATAAAAAAAACAATGACAACAATAGAACATTACAAAAATAATATACAAATCCTTCCTCTTTATAATATTATTAGTTAAGATGACAAACCAGATTTTGAATTTCGGAACAGCTTACCAAATTATTCGACTTTTTAAAATTTTAAATAATATGGAACATCCCGTCACCGCCACGCGCCGGCTATTTTTACCCGACTGCGAAAGGAGGGTTATGTTTTTCGAGAGTAGGTATGTAGGTATGTATGTATGTACGTATGTACGTATGTACGCGCTGAGTATGAGAAATGAAAAATACTTTATCACTGTTATTATATTTTTTTACAAAATGACTATTTATTGAATTGTCAACCGTTGTAAAACCGTTATGTAAATCCATTTTTTATATTATTATTTTAAGTAGGTATGTAGGTTTCTTATGTAGCAGTGGATAGCTTGAGCCAATTTGCCTTATAGGTGTATCCGGATCTCATTTTACTATTGTGGCATCCCTGAAATAAAGTAATTGACCCACAGGAACTGGCGCAATTAACCTAGACTCATTCGCTCTAAAGACAATTTAGGTCTATTTTGCGGTATTGAAATACGAGTAATACGTACACTTATAAAATATTTGAAGAGTTCACTCATCCACTAACTGACAACGTATATTGCTTTCGTTATTGTTATTTGAAACGGAAAAACCTTTCTGTCCATTTTTGGTGTTAATAAATACATATTAATATTACAATTGACTAAAATTTGTGTCTGAATAAATCGTAAATTAGCTCCGAGGCTGTCCTTTTGGCCTGTGGCGTGTCATTTCGTTCATTCATTGTATTTCGGCAGCAGTCATTACGTTTTATTGCTTGACGTCTTTTCAGCTATCTATCATTTACGAGGAAGGTGATTTCAAGAAGTATCAACATTTATCAAGTGACTAATAATAACTCGCTTTACTACGGACCTGATAAGGTGATGATGTAGGTACTTACTATTTGAATAGATTCCGTTCTAAAAAATTGTTATGCAAAAAAATTAGGGCAGGATTTGAAGTATTCATATAAATATTGTCGTATTTTTCATAGCTACACTAATTATTAGGTAGGTATAATAAAATTATATTATAATTTTTTATATATTAAATAAAAAAATTCTTTGTTATGTACTTACAGTTGAAGATTGCAGTGTTCCTGATAAGTAATTAAATTCAACCGAGAGGTAGTAGCTAATTCTTACATTCAAATAATTGGTAAATAGCAATGTGTTGTGCACGATTAGGCTACCAGGATAGATGTTCAATAGAAAAATACAGTATTTTTTTATTAGGCATGGCTCCAAGTTAGTTAGTTACATATATTTCTCCTTGTTATGGAGGTTTGGCAACCGATATTAAATGTTATCACTAAACAAACAACACGTTTTTCGTCATCAATAGCTGTATGTTATGAGTTATGAATGACGCTTGCATTCATTCGGAACAAAAAAATCTGCTCCATCTTTCGATGACGTCGCCATCTACCGAAATGAACGAAATAATTAAAAAAAAAAACGCCTCATTGAGTATATCCAAATACTGCAACATTGTGTTCCATTGATGCAGTATCGCTTTCATACCAATAGTTCATTTCCTATATGTAAATTATCCAAGTATAGTAGTAATAAATCATTTGATATCTCAAGTGGACGTGTGTGGTGTGAAGTGTTAGTTTACCGAAGGCATCAGCTATAATTCACACCGTTCTGGAGTGTTGTCAGTACTTATTGGAGCCTGGGCGACAACTAGATCTCTTAGCATGCGGTGACACAAACTAGGTACCTACATGGGCACGTTTTCGCACGATTGTAGACATAATACAGGATGTTCCTTTGGTATATTTAAATAGATTTTTTGTTGGATAAATCGCGTGTTTAGAGTAAATCTCGGGATTCAGGATAACGTTGATAGAATCCATAAAAAAATAGTTAGGTATCATAATTTAATTCTTACATAGCTGCTCTAAGTAAATATAAATAAATGCACCTATTTATATTATTTAAAGGTTCGATAAAACATTCATGAAAGTGTACTCATTTTCGTTACAGTAGGTATCTTAATATCTGTGAATCTGTAAATTCATATAACGAAAGAAAAAAAAAGAAAAAAAATGTCAATGGCATAGAGATTAATTATGCACTGTGATCATTTAGATTTAATTTTATTATTAATTTTATTTTTTATATAATTAATTGCAACAGTGCATAATTAATCTCTATGTCATTGACATTATTTTTATTTTTTGTATTGAAATGTATAAAGATAACTCGATAATACTCGGCAATATCGAAACCATTATTTAATTAAGTATCAATGGTTCACCCTGTATATTATTTTGAGTTCGTTATCATAATTTATTGTAGCCTATCTACAGTTTGATAACTTTACCTACACAAAGGTAAGTTGATTATAATAATGACGTTTCGGCGTCGATTCGTTATAATCTAAATATATTTTAGCTATTAAAGATTGTTATGACACCAAAATGCATATTTAAAATTGGCAATGTTTGTTAAATTGAACAACATTTGTGATATTATCAATTATAGTAGGATAGGATTCATCCATCCATCATATCCTACTAATATTATAAACGTGAGAGTAAGTAAGGCCTATGATAGAGTGGTGAGGAATGAGTTGTGGTCAGCATTGTCCGTGAACGGTGTGAGCAGTATCCTCATACGAGCATTGCAATCTCTTTATAGGGATTCTAGTGCTTGTGTAAGGATAAACGGGGCATACACTGAATGGTTTAACATCGAAAAAGGTGTTAGACAGGGATGTGTAGCGTCACCGTGGCTGTTTAATCTGTTCATGAACAATTGCTTGACAGAATTTAAAAGAGAATGAAAGTGGGTTGAGAATGAATGAGTTACTCGTCAAATGTTTTCTCTATGCTGATGACCAAGTATTACTTGCGTCTTCGGCCGAGGAGTTGCAGGAGATGGTAACTGCTATGAGTGGAGCTTTTGTTAGAAAGGGAATGAAGATGAATGTAAAGAAGACTAAAGCGATGGTGTTTGAAAGAGATGAGGCAGTGACAGACTGCAATATCGTGATTGGAGACTCACAAATTGAACAGGTGAATGAGTTTGTGTATCTGGGTTCAAAGTTTACAGGAGATGGAAAGTGTGAGAGTGATATTGAAAGAAGAGTGAATGCAGGAAACATGGTGAATGGAGCTTTGCACTCCTTTATGAGCAGTCGGAAGGTGTCTAACAAGGCTCGTTTGGCTGTGAAGTTAAGAAGTATGATAGGAGTTAAACTGAGTGACAGGATAAGAAATAGTGAAATAAGGAAACGTTGTGGTCTGAAAGAAGATGTAGTGTCATAAATTGAGAAAGGTATGCTGAGATGGTTTGGCCATGTTGAGAGAATGAATGAAGAACGGTTGACGAAAAAAGTGTATAAGGCGAGTGTGAATGAAAGTGTTGGAAGAGGTAGACCTAGGCGGACGTTTCGAGATCAAATTGGGGACGTCTTGAAAAAAGGCCAGGTCAAGAGTACCCTAAACCGAAGAGCATGTATAAAAGGAACAATGAAAGTTGACGAAGCTAAATAAGTATGTAAGGATCGTAGCAAGTGGAAAGAAGTGGTCTCTGCCTACCCCTACGGGAAAGAGGCGTGATTATATGTATGTATGTATGAGTAAGTGAGGATGGATGGATGTTTGTTATTCTTTCACGCAAAAACCTACTGAACGGATTTTGAAGAACCTTATAGTAACATAGCTTATTTTTTAGAATTACAGGCTATAATTTATTTAAATATTGTGTAAACTACGGGCCCACGGGTATTAAATAATTCTACTCCATTTTTAAAAGTACAACGTCTTTGTGATCTTTGGTACCTAGTTGGTAAAAACTTTTTTACTCTCTATTTAAAATGCGAGAACTCGAGAATTTGTCCGGTTTCCATTCATGTGCAATTCATGAGCATTATATATGAAACCGAAACTAGTCTGTGTTGATGATTGCTTTATTATAAGTTTAGGCGTGTTTTAATTGCCTGTAATGTATTCGATTTCGGATGAGTGCATGTACGAGTGAGTTTTTCTGAAATTGCTTATGATGACGGGACGATGAAAAAACACATCGTGTTCCAGCAGGAAATCAGCAGACCCCACGTTTAGGGGCCCAAAAATAAACTAGTAAAAAGTAGATACATGCTATGGTGGAAGAAATTAAATATTTACAAATTAGGTTCACAGTTCCTCTAACTAAAGAGTGTTCGTCGTGGCAACAACAACATGTTCGCCGTACCCTTCGCCAGGTCTTATTTTACTGGTCTTACTTTACGGTGGAGTTGAAATGACGTTCAATAAGTGGACTTGTAAGTTCCTATTTTGAATAAAACATTTTGACTTTGACTTCTAATTCATTAGTTTATCGCTGTCAAAAAGCATATTATACGCGGATATCTCACTTTGATCCTTTTCCTTGAAGAAGTTTAAAAAAGGAGTACCTAAATGAATATTTGCTTAAACAAGGAAAAAAATAACAAACGGTTGAATTTGCACAAAATTCGGTAGTATCTACACATCTACACTCGTATTGTATCTTCTTTGTAACATTAGATATTGTATTTACATACCTACTGTACCTATAACGAGTAATTTTTGTTTTGTTATGGTCGCACTTCTTGTATCCCTATAAAATTTGTCGATAGGTTAAACTCAAGTAACTACCTATACAATATGTAACAGAAGCGCAATTCCTGAAATTACTTTGTTCAGTATCGACTAGGTACCTACTGAATCGATTCCAGCTATTTTTAATGTTTAATTTTTTTCCGAAAAATGACTTAGCATAACTGAATTTAGGGCTCCCTTTGGAAACCGTACTATTATTGCTCTTTATTAAAAAAATTTGGTGATACATAACTAAAGTACGAATGCATCATATATTTTTTTATATTAATATAAGTTGGGGTGTATAAAGAATTCTCATTGTAGCTCTTCCTTAAAGTCGATACCTGCTTACAATATTGTTAAAATAAAGTTAAAATTCGGCACTTCAGGTCTATCATTATTTAAAAATCTATGTATATTGTTATTCCATGACTTTTCCCAGAATAAATTAAAAATCATATAACCTACTTTCTGAATCCGACCCAACGAAACTACCGTACCTACAGTTTCAAAAATCTATGTCGAAGTATTTGGTCTATTGTCCCTGCCTACCCCTTCGGGAAAAAGCATGAGCGTATGTATGTATGTAATATTTCGTGATAAACTACTTAATTTAATTCGAACTGTAAGTAAAATATAAATAAGTATGTACAGAAAATGTGACAAATAAAGTTATGATGGAAAATGTACTGAGTAGAGCAATGCCACGACGGGCACGATTCTTTTGTTAGCTAATGAGTGAATTGACACAAGCTAAGTCGACAACTTATTAGCGTACAGCTATCGTCTTGGAATATACCTAAATACTAAGCAAAATATGTGCACACAGTTTTTATCAATTACCGGGAATCACAAAATATGTTTGTCGTCATGTTATCTGTTAGATTAATGGGAGTGTCTTGTGACTTAGCAGGTATCCGTTACTTAAAGAAATTTTATGTGGCGTCATTTGAGTTCGGCGTAAAGTATCAGTTATGTCGTATATAATATAATAAGTATATAATTTATGATGAGTTTATAAAATAGAAACATAGTAAAAATAATTAGTAAGTTCTCATAACTGGACTAATGTTTGTAACATTGAACTTAATAACGTTACTTTTAATTAAATGTATTGGGAACCCTGCCTCGGTGTGATGCGCTGGAAGAAATCTTTTATTTATAATTATGCAATTATTTTTATACCAAATAGAGTTATTTGTATGTATTAAATTTATAATTTCTCTTTTATTTAACCTCACAGTAGGTGTATAAAGTAGAGTATGCTCCTCGGGTATAAAAGTGTCTTAGCCTTAGGCTTATTCTTACCATAATTAGAATTCTTAATTTTGCTCAGAATTCAATATGCTGCCTGTGACATAAGACACTACTTTATTCCCTTGGTGCGTGATCTACTACTTAGGTACCTATTAAAGCATATTATAAAGAGGAAAGATTTTTGTTTTTCTATGTTTGTAAACTTTGTAACAAATAAACTCAAAAACTACTGGACCGATTTAAAAAATTCTTATTACACCATTAGAATGCTACAATATCCCTGACTAACATAGGCTATATTTTATCCCCTTATTCCTACGGGAACAGGATCTACGCGGGTGATACCGCGCGGAACAGCTAGTCTACATCTACACTAATAATATTATAAAAAAGCAAGACTTGTATTGTTGTATGTTTGTAACGTATAAACTCGTGGTAATACGGGGATAAAATATAGCCTGTGTTAGTCCCTGATAATGAGCTTTCCATTTTCGAAATTGAAGAGATTGAGATTGATAGAATTTTTAAAAGGGGTTTGATTGAACATTTTGGCATAGTGGTGACGGGATCTTTAACACAGAATATCTCGAAACCTGTACGCTTCAGGATTATATGTCACACGACTTTTTTTTTTTCGTCTATACAATATGTATCAGAAAGGTGAAATAATATTGAAGGGTGTATATGTATATCGTGTAACGAAATACCTAAAAAAATATCAGATCTAATATAGCAACTTTTTTCTTTCATATAAACTTAATAATTATTTTTTATGTGAATTTTCGCCAACCCTGTGATTGAAGAATAAAAGCGTACGGGCTCCCTACGCACTAGTGTCGTTGACCGTAGTAGTGGTAGGTAGGTAACGCAGCTGATCGCTGGCGCCGCGCGCCGCCGGCGCGGCCGCCGCCCGCGCCATAACATACCTACCTACCTATTTTATTCTAGGTTAAATGTTATTGGAAATAATAAAAGTTATTATTAGCAGTACTTAATCATTAAAGTTTTTATTCAATAATAAATTAATTTTTTCAAAACATTGTCATTAAACAAGTAATACCTACATACTAATCATGTAGTTTCATCAAACTTTACACTTTGGGATTTAGGTCCGAACTACTATTGGTTTACACACACATCAATACCGCACAATAACTCAAAATGTCCACCCGTGCGCAGTGGTTACCACCAGCCGCAGGTCCCGGTACCACGAGTAGGCGTACAGGCGCGCGACCTTGGTAGTCCAGTAAAAGAGAAGAATATTAGTGGTATTTTATTCTTCGTATTTTATTACCAGAACCATATATATATCATTGTAAAGCTAATTTACTGGGCTATTTGATAACTTAATGAAATATTTTAAAATGCCACCCTATGTTTGAAAAATTTTGTATTAAATGAGGGTTTAGGTCACTAAGAAACGAACGTCACCCTTTTGGTCTATGGACCCAAAATGATTTGAAATAATTATTTAGTTACGTGTTCAATTAGGCTAACCGAATTCGTGTGATTATTTAGTATTCCCTGAATTATTAAATTATTTTTTTGTTAGTCGAATATATAGTGGTATGTTCGTTTCGTTGTGAGGAGTTATAGTGTTCTGTGCTCCATGCAGATGAAATGTCAAATTGACATTGGCAGAGTGGCAGACCGACAACATAATAAAAATAACTGTGTTTTATTTCACTTCCGCATAAAAGCTATGACAGATAAGAGTGAGAAAGACAGTAGAGCGCTATCTCTTTTACGTAGCACATCAATCGCTACTTTCGTGCAAAAAAATATTTATTTCTTTTAAATATTTCTTTTTACGACTCTGGATTCAAGCGTTTTTGATTTCATGTACAAAAATATATGTTAGATGGGTTACCAGTATTAAGATAATGTTGCAAGCATATTTTTGTACTTTGAAGAATTTTACAAATGAGGAGGGGGCGTGGGGGGCATTCTGGGGGGTGTTTTGTAGGACATATTTGTTTAAAATAATATCTTCTTACCGCTCTACTAACTCAGATCTTTATAGTATTTTTCATTTATTATTATACCACCCTCTATAGCTTTTCTGGACATCACCTTTGTCGGTTGAATGTATGGGCTCGTATGCGTCAAATCCGGTAGTTCTGATTTTTTGCAGACTTGTTTATGATGTTGTCCTAATGTATAATCCAAGTTTGTGACCTCGAGCGACGAACGCAACTTTGTCAAAAATGGAAAAAATATTTTTTTTTTCAAATTTTCGCGGTTATAACCCTAAAGGAGTAGTTTATGAAAAAACTTTCTAAGGACGTTTTTAAAGTAAACTAAATTAACTACAATATGATACTAGAACTGTCTCTGTAGACCCAATAGGTTCCGAGATTTAGCCTTTCAAAGTTTATATATTTTTTCGATCTTAGCAAATTTTTGCATTTCTGTCGTTTTAAAAGGTTGCCTGCTACTTCGTTCGCGTTATTTCGGGATAAAAAGTAGCCTATATGTTAATCCGGGTCGTAATCTATCTACCTACCAAATTTCATCTAAATCCGTTCAGCCGCTAAGTTAATTTTTCTTTTATCACATAATATCTACACTAATCTATACTTAATATTATAAAGAGGAAAGATTTGAATTTTTGTACGTTTGTTACGAATAAACTCAAAAACTACTGCATCGATTTTAAAAATTCTTTCACCAATGGAAAGTTAGAATATCCCTGAGTAACATAAGCTATATTTTATTCCCGTATTCCCACGGGAACGAAAACTACGCAGGTGAAACAGAGCGCAACCGCTATTAAATATAGCACTAACGGTGTGTGTAACGAATAAACTCAAAAACTACTAGACTGATTTTACAAATTCTTTCACCAATAGATAGCTACATTATTACTGAGTAACATAGGCTATATTTAATTCCCGTATTCCCATGGGAACGGAAACGACGCGGGTGAAAACGCGCGGAACCGCTATTATATATGATACTAGCGGTACCGGTAGCGGTAGTAATAATGTAGCTATCTATTGGTGAAAGAATTTGTAAAATCGGTCTAGTAGTTTTTGAGTTTATTCGTTACACACACCGTTAGTGCTATATTTAATAGCGGTTGCGCTCTGTTTCACCTGCGTAGTTTTCGTTCCCGTGGGAATACGGGAATAAAATATAGCTTATGTTACTCAGGGATATTCTAACTTTCCATTGGTGAAAGAATTTTTAAAATCGATGCAGTAGTTTTTGAGTTTATTCGTAACAAACGTACAAAAATTCAAATCTTTCCTCTTTATAATATTAAGTATAGATTAGTGTAGATATTATGTGATAAAAGAAAAATTAACTTAGCGGCTGAACGGATTTAGATGAAATTTGGTAGGTAGATAGATTACGACCCGGATTAACATATAGGCTACTTTTTATCCCGAAATAACGCGAACGAAGTAGCAGGCAACCTTTTAAAACGACAGAAATGCAAAAATTTGCTAAGATCGAAAAAATATATAAACTTTGAAAGGCTAAATCTCGGAACCTATTGGGTCTACAGAGACAGTTCTAGTATCATATTGTAGTTAATTTAGTTTACTTTAAAAACGTCCTTAGAAAGTTTTTTCATAAACTACTCCTTTAGGGTTATAACCGCGAAAATTTGAAATAAAAATTTTTTTTTCGATTTTTGACAAAGTTGCGTTCGTCGCTCGAGGTCACAAACTTGGATTATACATTAGGATAACATCATAAACAAGTCTGCAAAAAATCAGAACTACCGGATTTGACGCATGCGGTAATGTATAATTTTACTGGACTATGGGGGGTTTGAGCGCGGAACGAACCAGCCTCGCGCATACGCAGACACCTGACAAATTCTCCCGAAGCAGTTGAAGGATAGCATCCGCTGCTCATCCAGCGGTCTACCTTCGGCGAAGCGCACGTGACACAGCTCCCTAACTCTACTGATATTGCCATCAGCAGCACCGACACAAAGTCATTTCATAAGATTCACTATTTGAATAATCGCAAGACACTGTTGCGAGGTAATATTCTTTGACAATTTTTAATTAATATTCTTACACGTCTTTACTCGTTGATAGATAGGAAGCAACTAAGTTCATTAATTTGAAAATGAAAGAATTTGCCGATTTTCAAAAATTTTTTTTTAGGGTTCAGTTAAAAATTAGACATAAACCTATGAAAATAAAAGACGTAAAAATAATTTAAAACGATACAAGGATAATGAATCAATTAATTACATAATTTATTTTTGTCAATTGTGAAATAATGATAACGTGAAATAAGATAAAAGGCTTAGAATTAGGAATATTTTTTTAAACATACGGAACCACTCAACAAATAGAGGGTGGAGCTAGACTCCTTAGTAACGCCGCCGGCCTTTGACCTTTGCGCAGTGTCCTTATTGGCCAAAAAGGAGCGCGCAGGCGTTCCTAGTGATCAATGGATTTTTCATTGATCTACGACCTCAATCCACGTGGACTAACAAAATTCTATCAAAGACTAATAATGTCAGATATTTACGTAGGTAAATTAGTAGGTTTTCTTTAAAACTATGGGAAAAAAATAAAATAATGATGGAGTATTGTCGGGCCTGTTGGCTCAGTTGGTAGTCACCTTCAGAACCTGAGGTCGCGTGTTCGATTCCCGCTGAACAACATATGTTTGCCCACAGTTGTGTGAATGAAATTGTCTGTTGGCTTCGTGACTGGGTTTTTAATAATTATTTAAGTATGTCTATTAGTTATTTAGTACTCATAGTGTAGGATCTGTCTAGTTTTTTCGTAGGTTAAAACACGATGTCTTATCTGTACAATGTTTAGACACTTAAAAGAGAGGTCAACAGCATTTTGCAGCTGATTTTAGGGTTGAAAATGTTTTTTTTTAATGATAACTTCAACGTTGTTTTACTCCAAATTTATAGTATATATTCAACAAGAGACATTTTTCACGAACTATATATAAGCTACTTTATATGACCCTTAATTATTATTTCACCTTTCTGATACATATTGTAGATCCTCTATCGATATTACACTGGTTTCATGATGCGCTGCGTTCGACTGAGACTCTTGGTGGGTGGTCATCCACCACTATGCCAGGCTTCCATACAGAGGTGCAAACCCCTTTAATGTTAATGTAATGAATTTTAATTTGATTTTATAACTTTTAATTTATGTTTTGATTTAATGTGTCGACATGACATGTTTATAAGGAACCTGTTTTCCGAAATAAATTATTTTTATTTATTTTATTATTTTTGAATCGGTTTCGTAATGTTGGAGAATATTCAATACAATACAAACAAAAAATCAAATCTTCCTTCTTTACTAGCGGTTCTGCGCGGTTTCACCAGCGTAGTTCCCGTTCCCGTTGAATACGGGGATAAAATATAGCCTATGTTACTTAGGGATATTATAGCTTTCTATTTGTGAACGATTTTTTCAAAACGGTCCAGTAGTTTTTGAGTTTGTTCATTACAAACACACAAATCTTTCCTCTTTGTAATAATTATTAGGGTAGATAGTGTAGATTTATTCTAAAGTAGGGGAGACCTAGGGGAGTTAAAACATATTTTACATTTTGCTTCAAAAAAAATCTAACAGCACAATCCGTGTGAATTTAGGCTCAATCGATAGTTTGTTTCTTATATTTTCAGATAATGGCGACAAAGAAAGGGTACCAGTAAAATCTGTGACAAAAAATCGATTTGAACGTAATAAGTCATTCTGTTTCAACTCTCCTTATGCCGAGGTCATTTCAAATGTTTTAAGTCTTCCTTTTGATTACAATATATAATGTTTTAGTTTATGGTTATCGAAAAAATATTGTACATTACACAAGTGAAGGTATTTCTAGAACCGCGTCACAGACTTTTATGATGCATTGTAACTTTTCATGATACGAGTTCGTATATTTCGAGACTAGCCATACTTCTTTTTATAATCTGTAGGGATTCTGGAATAAAATAAAAATAAAAAATATATGTGTATACCACACCATTATAAGGCAAAACAGTCTAATAAAACCTGAGCGAGGTGAATTGAAACAGCCTGTTTCAAATCCCCTCAGGACTAAAAATAACCCCCAAGTTGACAAAATTAAATATAAAAAAAAAGACGAAGAAATTACAAGTACGAGGCCCGTAAATTTAATCTTGAGTAAATGAACTTTCCATACAATTTTAACCAAAATATAATTGGGTTATGAAAATATAGTTCCCGAAAAAAAACGTTTAAAACTTACTTTCGGCGATTTTTGCGATGGGTAAGCTACAACGACGCAACTGTGCGCCATGAGTCTCGGATGTGTATTTAAGGAGGATGTGTACGTAAAAGGTGGTTGATTTTGGAAGTTGCCACCTCTCTAACAGTTACAAGCTCAGCGCTGTTTCAACTAACCTCTGTTTTAAAACCCCTCGGTCTCCCCTATATATAATTATATAGGTATACCTATATAGTATTAGTATAGATTTAGATTTGCATAGTTATTGCGATGTGGCTTTGTGAAGGATGCACTATAATGTCGAGAATTTATTTGCATTTGAGTGTATTATAAGATTTATAAGTCGTTTATAGCTGTAAAGCTTTATAATTCGGAGTTAAAATTGAGCCAACATTGAGGTGGTAACATTTTATGGCTGGCATTCTTATTTTAGAGGTAGGTATATTTACATTGTATATGTACCTACCTAAATTTACATTTAGGATTCACTTTAATTATGGGTTTTTAAAATTAGCTTATAAACAGTATTATGCTTGTTTTTCTAAAGCCACTTTTGATAATAAATCCTAAAAATAAAGACAACACAAGATCTACCTATTTATATAACTAAAAGTCCGCCTAAAAGCCAGTAAATAGAGATACAAGGTGCGTATTTAACAAATATGGTCTCACCTCCACCGCTTTTGTAGCATAAATAAGGGAAGCGCCACACGTTGCCAAGACCGACCGAGTACCCGACGCAGGCCAAAACAAACTGTATTTTGTTAGCCCAAAACGGTCTTCGGGGTTTGAGATGTTCTGTCTCTGCATCTTCCTCCTCTTCGTCGCAGTCGCTGTCATGTGAGGCTGTGTCTTCTTCAGGGGGCCTGGACAGTAAAGGTTCATGTCTTAGCTGTATTTTATGTTCATATAAATTTTATTTGTTAAGAATGTAACTTTTTTGGGCTCTGTACTAAAACGTGTTTACAAAACGTAACCCTTATCAATGAGCCACTTCAATGTCTGTCTGTTCTTTGAATATGTTTCTATCGTTATAAATTCCGATATAAATATCCTTCTTTGAAGAAGTGATTTTCCCATACCGCAAGTCAAAAAAAAACATTAATGGATGGAACCAGAAACTTTTAAAATAACGCTTTTTAAAATTAACAGGATTTCTACAGCGGAACTCTAGTTTGCCTGTCCTGACAGCATCAAATACCGTTACTGTGAAAATTTAAACTGTCTAACTATCACGGTTCATGAGATACAGACTGGTGACAAATGGTCCCGTTTTACCCTTTGGGGACGGAACTCTAAAAAGTGGTTAAAACATAAACACGAATCGATAACACCTAGAAACTTGAAATATGGTATGTAGGTGTCTTATATGTCGTACGCACCGCTCTATGAAGGGATTTTTAGAAATTCCCATTGGAACGGGAATAAACTGTTTCCGCGCGGGCAACGCCGCTGGGCACCTATGGGCACATATGCTATTGAAAAATAAAAAGAACCTACTTATGTCCTGCATAATAGTAGATTATACATCAAGGGAATAAAGCACTGTTTTATGTCACGGGCGCGACATTGAATCCTGAACGTAACGAAGGACTCCCAGTTTTACTCCCGAGCGCAGCGAGGGACTTATTTCGCTCGGGAAATTAAGAGTGAGTCCTGAGTTTAGTGAGGGATTTAAGCGCCCAAGACAAAAACAGTTTTATTCCCGAGTTATATACTCTACTTTTCTCACCTTATGCGAGACAATAAAATGCAATTGCATGGTAGTAGATTATTGACAATGCCTATGGCATCTAGTTTTAGACTGGAGTCAAAGTACTTTTATCACTCGACATTTTCGATGTTCTTTTTAAAATGTTAAAGCTATAAAATGGATACAGCAACTTGTTTCTGCCGGCGTGACCTACTTGATTTAACAAATGAAGATCGTGGAAATCTAGTTGGCCGCGGCTTCGGTTTTCGAAAATCGAGTTGACCACGACCGCTAATTACCTGGCCGCAGACGGGTGCACCACATTCTGCTTAACGAAATTAGACTTTATCATCATAGCAATAAGGATTAAGAAAAGTGAAAATTACGTTATTGACCTAGGGTTATATAATAAAATTCCATACAACATTATAACCCGGCTACATAGACATATTAACACACTAATATGTCTATGCCCGGCTAAAGCCAAGGGATATAACGTCTTGCTTTCGGTGAGGTTTATATGAATTATAATCCGGCTTTGTCGAGCATGTGGTGTGAAAAGAAATATTTACTCTAAGTGCATCCCAAAATGTTTAAAAAATAAATGTCCATCCGTGCGAAGCTGGGCGGGCTGCCATAGTTATCTATAAAACGGCATCAAAATCACGTTTACTGTATGAGAGAGCCCTCAAATATTTATTTCATTCTATTTTTTAGTATTTGTTGTTATAGCGGCAACAGAAATACATCATCTGTGAATTAAATAAAAATAAAATAAAATTTCAACTGTCTATCACGGTTCATGAGATACAGCCTGTTATCAGACGGACTTAATAATTGGGTCCCGTTTTATCCTGTGGGTACGGAACCTTAAAAATGACTGTGATGATATGGTAGACATTCGTTATGTTGAAAATAAAATGACATATTTATTTAACATTATACATAGGTATTTACATAGATAACACAATCTATACAAGTCGCTAAGGTCATCATCATCAGGTTGCATTTTTACAAAATACAATTTTAACAAGATTTTCTTATACAGGGGAATTTCTTAATATACCTAATATCAAAGGAGAACCTGCCTTACATAAACGTTTAGGAATATTTCATGACGAACGGGTGCTGGAAAAATGGGTAAAGTACCTATGTATACAATATCGCCAGCACCTGCTATTCATATGATTAAATTCCATCCTAAATCTTTTAACCTTGATATTATAGGAGTTGTTTGGATTAGAGATGGATGACTTACGCTGATGGTAGATTAGAGTGACGACACAGGGCTCAAAGGCTTTTACATGCTTGCGCACAGTGACACAGTTATTTATTTATTTTATCTTGCATAAAATGTTTCATTACATCGTGGTCAATGTAATTATATTAGTATTAACACATAATTTCAGTTATTCTAGGTATTTATCCCATAAATAAACTAACATGGGTTTCATTATATAATTTTATATCAGATACCTACTCAATGAATTTCTTAAATGAGTTTTAATTATTAACATCGTAAACATTGCGATGACAACTTTAAGAACATTAATCCTTAACTGTCAACGCCTGGTATGTAAATGTATTTTAAAATCGTTTATCAAGTAGGTACGCGGGTGATAAGCCCCACGATCAATGGCATTTATATTGGTGAGATAGGAGTGGTGGGAGAAGATAGAGTTGCAGTCTTATCTGTTACCGCCTCCAAGGTTAACGTGCCAAGCGTAAAACCAAAAAAAAAAAACGGATTTTCTAGAGAATTTCACTGTCACAGCTGACAGTTGATATAATTTTGTAGCATTTCAGTGCGATAATGCAGAAATATAACCATAGACCTACGAATAAGGAATAACCATAGACATATTAATGAATATAACGTAGCAAGCAAACCCACTTTAAAAAAAAACGAAACGCTGTCAATTGAAGACGCAGCGCTATCATGGGTTCAGACCCGGTCCGGCTTAAAATAAATAATCTCACGTTTTTTATCCCCAAGGGAGTAAGCAGAGGAGGTTCATTTTCAGGAAATACTCACATTTCACCAGTATATCTCTATGAACCCCTTAATGTAATAGCTGGAGAGCCCATCGCCGGACCAGCAGGCGTATTCACGGAGCTTCGATATTCGACTCGGAATCGGAAAATCTGTCGAAGAAGTCTTCACAAATGTCGGTATCGAAAACGAATGTCATATTTGACATAAGGATTCGGAAAATTTTCCGTGGCTGTCGGAAACGCCTAGAATACAGTTTCAATTTTTCACTCGATCTGAATCGAACGGAAACGGTGTCGAGCCTCCGTGAATAAGTACGCCTGCGGGTCTGTTACACATGCCTCGGAATTAATCCTGGGACCTGCGAATTTCCTCACGATGTTTTCCTTCACCGTCAACCTATAGTCTATTTCACGTAGCATGGTTTCGGTGACAGTTTACATTTTTCCGTTCCACGCCTACAACTTTCGACTAATACAAATATTTATTAAAAAATAATTAATATTTTATTTTTTTATCATGCAAAAATACTAAAAAAGAAATGGGAAAATTATGAACTGTCACTCAACCCATGCTATATTAAATAGACTATAGCGATAAATATGTAGGGTAAGTTTCTAAAAGATCATTGGTACATGCCAGGATTCGAACACGCATGAAAGGCGGGCTGTTTGACCACTGGGCTATCACAGCTCTCTTGATGTTTCTTATATTATAAATATCCCTATTAATAACGTCTGCCACGTGTGCTATGTAGAAATTATATAGAATAAACGATCCGGAAAACAAAAGAGATATGATAGGCAAGTACATTCGCCATATTGTTTTTTTAATAATAATAATTAATAATGTTTTTTTGAAGAGTCTTAATTTTTCCGGGGTCACTCTGTCAAACTGTACACTTGTCCCCTACATGACTTATCTCCAAAACGACTCCTTCTGAGAGAAAAATTATGTCAGTGAGTGAGTGGTAGTCGAGTTTTATATTATTCTTTGGGTTATAACGCAATGACGTTTGTCAGATATTTTAAAGAACATTCAGCTGACGGGTACTGCCCTTTTTGCCGACTTTCCCATTTTGCCGACTTTTTTGCAAAGTCATACTTCTATTGCCGATATGCCGTCTTATTAGATTTTATCGCCTTTTGTACCCTTTTGTCTACTTTCCTTTGCCGCCGACTTTTACCACTTTTCCTATTTATAGTATTACTAAGCCGAAAACAACAAAACTGTTTAGTTTTGAACTGCTATGCCGACTATTTGTACAGTCGTGTGCAATATTTAATTGCAAAGTAAACTATAGGCATGGTCCAAGGTATGTAAAAAACTATCTATCTAAAAAATAAAATTACAGGCCAAGTGCGATTCGGAATCATACACAAACTTGTAGGTTTTGTAATTGTACAGCTATTTAAATATTTTGCATTTAAATACCTAGGGACTTCGGAAGCATATATTTTTTTTTCAAATCAAATCTTTTATGTATTTCTTTCAACAGTTGAGTAAATTTCGTCTAGTTTGTTTAATTTTTAGGGTTTCGTACCCAAAGGGTAAAACGGGACCCTATTACTAAGACTCCGCTGTCCGTCTGTCTGTCCGTCTGTCACCAAGCTGTGTCTCATGAACCGTAATAGTTAGACAGTTGAAATTTTGACAAGTGATGTATTTCTGTTGCCGCTATAACAACAAATACTAAAAAACAGAATAAAATAAATATTCAAGAGGGCTGTCATACAACAAACGTGATATTTTTGCCGTTTTATAGATAATGGTACGGAACCCTTCGTGCGCGAGTACGACTCACAATTGACCGGTTTTAGTACTCAGTTTAATGCAAATAACTTTTAAACAGTTTTTTTTGTTTGTTATTATTAATTAGTCTTGTGAAAAGATAAAGGAAATACCCCTATAATGCATTTAAGAGAAAAAAATATTATGAAAATCGTGTTCTGTAGGTATAGAATATCGAAGTCGATAAATATTATGAACGTGACTGTATTAAAATCGGCAAAAGAAAACTCTTAATTCCCAAAATCTATAAAGTTGTCAAAAAGGGAAAAATGGCATTGAAATATTTAAAAGTCGGCATAAAATGACAAAAGTCAATGAAACATGAAAAGTCGGCATATCGGTAAAATATGTATGACTTTACAAAAAAGTCGGCAAAATGGGAAAGTCGGCAAAAAGGGCATTACCCCAGCTGACGCATATTTATAAGACGAATTTGGCTATCTGAAATGTGCTCTACATTTCAGATAGTTAAAGCAAATCCACTTATACATACGGAGGCGAAGGAAGGATGCGCCGTCGTAAAGAGAAAACGGGGCCATCCATTTGTATCAACAAAAGGGGGACTATCTGTTGTCCGGTCCGTGATTATAATGATCGGGGAGTTGATGACACTTGTTGAGCAGGACGTTAAAAAAAGGAAAACAAAATAGCTTATCTACTAAGAAAACCTTGATAGAAGCAATAAGCATAACATAATCTAGCATAAACTTAGCTATCTAGTGAGCATTGTATTGTACCTGTTAAGTTGTTCTGAGGCTGCCTCATTTAAAAACTTGTAAAGGTTTTGTGGGTAGTTTGTGCACGACTGTTAAACTTTTTGCCTTGCACTTGTGCTGATACTGTGCATGTACCATAGTAGAAGGCATTTTAAGCATAACTAGGCGATGCCCAGCGGAGTTGCCCACGCAGATCAAGCTAATTGCCGTGGGAATTTCTAAAAATCCCTTCATAGCGGTCGCCTACGACATAAGACACCTACATACCATATTTCAAGTTTCTTATAGCCTGCGCAGACGACGGACTTTGTCCCCGGAGGACAAAGTCCCCCGAATCGTAAAAAAATATGTCCGTCTCTTTTTGTCCTGTACCGCCCCTCGGTGTCCGCGATTATTCGGGGGACTTTTTGTACGCCATACTTTTAATCCCTCGTGTGCGTTACTCGATACAGTTGTAAGCGTTCTATTTTGGCGGACAAAAAAATACGGGGACAAAAGTGTGTCGTCTGCGCAGGCTATTAGGTGTAATCGTCTCGGAATACGAGTAGTACGTATTTCTCTTTTTAACCAGTTGTTATATTTTCCCGTGGAAATGAGATATTTTAATGGAATAAAAAGTACCTTTTAATATCTCCTTACCAAATTTCATCAAAATCCGTCCAGTAGCTTTTGCGTGATGCGTGCACAGACAGACAGACAAAAAATTGTGTTTTGGTATCTAAATCGATAACTATCTAGACTACCACAAATATTTCATGTAAAGTTAAGAGCACGTGGAGCTTAACACATTGGACTTTGTAACGTTCTTATTACCTACAACGCCTTAGAGTCATCAGACTCGCACTACAAGTGTAAAGCTTCATGTGCTCTTGACTGTACAGACACGGTCCCGTTAGAGTTTTATTATATGTATAGACGTGAATGGCAGCAACCTGTTAAATATTCGCTATCTATTCCAAATAACTTATTTATTTAACTTCATGTAGATGCACTGCTGAGCTATAGGTCTTTCCTCAAGTCAACCGTTGCTACGTACAGTCAAGAGCAAGTCAAGCTTTACACTACCAGTTTAAGCTGAGCTCTGATTTATACTGCACGCCATATAATACAGGACCGGTTTAAAGTTGAAAGTGTCAAGCTTAGCGTGCTCTTGACTGTACCTAATATTTAGAAAAAATACAAGTCGGCGTCATTCATTCATTTCATCTGTGCTTTTGCTACTATTACTTATAGTATAACTACGTTTATTATAAACCCAATAACTTTCCATTTTTTAAAATATTTTTTTTATTTATTTATTCAGCAAACATACAGTCATACACAACAAATAAACTAAAATACTATAACTAATAGACCTGAAAGTTCCATAAACTAAACACTAATATAAAGATATTTTGAGATATAGCTAAGGACAATCACACATACAAAAATATAGCTATGACAACTGGTGCCACTGAGGCTACCAAATACCTACCTACTCCCAGGGTCTATCTCAAATATAATTTCTCCCACTCTTTTCTTATATGAGGCTAAAGATAAATGGACGATAATGGACGACGATATCCACATTACCTATAAGTGGAGATTAGTAATTGGCATATTGTTATTAAACTTATATTACTCAATTTGTTAGTAAAGCTGTTAATCTTCCAAAAAGCTAATAAATAAAATAAATAAATTAGATAAATAAATATCATAATATTTACAGGCTCTCCTAATTTAAGTATTTCCAGCGTAATTTGTACGAAATGGTGATATATCAATTACTGTACTTTTAGAATAAGGAGAGAGGATAATCTACATATTTTATATTTTGTAATAGTGGTGAGAAATAAATTGTATTGTTAATAATTTTGTAAAGGAATATTTCGTCTAAATAGTTACGTCTTTTTTCTAAGGAGTGTATTTTGTGTCTTTTAGAGGCAGTTTTGTAATCGATGAAAATATTACCAGTCGGTGGTTTGGTCGAAGGTCAAGTAAGTACCTATAATCGAAATCAATGTTAATATTTTGGTGCAAATAATTATGTTACGTATTGTCTTCGAAAATTAACCTATCTACTACCTAATAACATCGTGGTATTCGTAGTATTATAGTACTTACATATAAAATAACAATCACCAATGAATGTTTTCCAGACTTGGACTTTTAAAATTATGAAGTGATCTCGTGAAAGCGGTTGCGAATCGCAATCCGGAACCGAAATTTTTTGTAATGTTACTCTACATCACCGCTTATGTATGACCAACCATGATACCTACCACTCTATGATAATATACATACATTTTTATGAGTTTTTAGAGTATATTACCTATATCCCGTGACTTCATAGCAGTAGTACTAGATATGATGAACTCTATTAATGCAGTATAACACATCGGAAACGATCCATCTATTTAAATCTATTTTTCGTTTTTAGATTCACGCTATATATAGTTATATTCTTTATAGTCTTTTTCATACCATCTATTCGAAAAGTGACGTTTTGCTCCTCAATAACGGAGCAAAGTAAGTCTTTTCCGATAGGATTTTAATAAGTGCGAATAAAAGTGTTTTGAATATGGAATTAAAAATATCCTTCAACTTCTTAGCCAAAGAGATTAACAAAATAAGTTTGCATCTCAGGTTGGCGCCACTGTAGCTTAAGTACTATAACAAAACATTAGTTCCATTTTTCGCCGCATTAAGCTGATGAGGCTGAATGGCGTTCGATGGTTGTGCCCAGAAAAATTGGTGTGGCAATGCGCGCGCTTACGTACTTATTTTTCACAATTCACATTTTTTTTAAGCCAAATTTTCGAATTCCAACGTCGAATTGTTTGTGTATATTATATTTTAAAATGAATTCAAGTAGCAGTGACTGCAGTGATAGTTAAACACCGGAAAATATTAAAAAAAGAAGCAAACAATGCCATCAACAATTTTTCTCATAGAGAGGTATGAAAAGCAGAGTGTATCATTCGGTCGCAAAATTATTTTTACCTTGGGCTACGTACTTTAAACCCCTCACTTCGTTCATGATTCTACATTACGTTCGGGATTCCATCCTAGAATCATTCACTATGTTCGTGATTTAAAAAAGCGCCCTCGCCGTAAATATATAGTTTTGCTCCCTTATGACACAATCTAGGTACTATTTTTTCCTTGAGATTGAACAGGAAAATAAATACAGATGATTTTTAGGTTAGGTAGGTTCGAAGATGGCCAATAATTATCGAGATTATACCTAATAATTGAAAGTAAGTACTTAAATCTGAGTTATACATATTCTATATGAATAATACTTACCTATATAAGTTTTTGTTATATTGAAAATTCTCGATGTATCATTAGATAATTTCTGTAGACTGTTAAGTAGAATGACAAAGGCGATATTTAATAATTTATGAGTCAGTAACTAGGGTTTAACATTCTCTAAAGGTTGCAGAAATAGTAGTAGTTAAGTCAATTGAATAATGACCTCTCTGAGTATCAGCCGCGGAAATACTCACGTGGGAGGACGTACTAGATGAAACAATTCGGTAGGCGATGTTGGTACACGTCTGATGACCATTTTGCGGCCATCTGTGCACCCCATTCCAATAGAAGCAAGAGATCGGACGGAAGGGGCGCCATAATGGCTGGATCCATATTCAGATCCCTCGGGATTCGAAGTAACTTGGTCGTAGGGTCGAAGGCATCGAGCAGACGCTGCTCCAGAAGCCGCACTGACATCGCGAAGTTTGTGTGTATCTGTGAAACTTTTCACTTTTCGCATTTGCCCAGAGGGCGCAACAATCGGCGCTGGTGAGTGAATGTCGAGAAGCTTTAAATGTTCCCCTTGCGATTCGTCATACTGGTCCACGTGGATGGCCACGCTAGGCGCGGCGGCTTCCGGCAAGGCTTCTGCTTTACTCATACTCTCACGTCACTGTGTCATATCGCGGAGAATTAAGTCGCGTGCATTGCTGACGACGCGCGACTAGTGAATGTAGAGCGGACACGAGTGAGATCGGTTTGGCTGGCCGACCGACTGCCTGCTCCGTCAATCGCAGCAATTGGTAAACAAAACGCGATTCTAATGGTGACAGTGGGGCGACCGCCGACCAGGAAGGGGGGAGGGGCCGCGCATGCGCCGTCGCGCTGCGCTTGCGTTGCTCTCAGGGTCACAACACACAACGTTCATAATTCCACCATTATGACCGAGCGATACGAGGTTACTTTATAAAGCAAGGATAGTATACATGTGCTAGCAACTAGATTCACGTATAACAGTTTTTAATTACATTAGATTTACGCTGTCAGATCACTATGGCTTTGTAAACTTACTTAGGTAAATGTACTCGTATCTCGGGTATTAGAATGAGACGGTAAATTTAACAGTATGGTAAAGGGCGACTTCATTTGATTTGAAGCGCCAATTTGAAAAGTTAACAGAAGAGCGATTAAAAGTTCTTTAAAAAAATCACTTAAAAATTTATAAACGAAACTAAGTTACAAGTGGCAATAATTAAAATTATTTAAAAGATGCAACGATCTCATTATGTGTTTCATTAACAAGAGTGTAGGTAATGTTTTTTGAGTTAGGTGTCACTTAAGTCTAATTGCAAATTTTCTGATTCATGAGAGAGCATGAAAATTATTTTAGTGCAGTAGAAGTCTTTAGAAAGTAGGTCAAAGATTTATGAATTGATGATTTAAAATTGTTCTTGGCAAAATAACATCAATTACTTTTTAGTTCTGTGGTAAAATGAAGCAAAAATGTTGGATGTTTTAGATTTATGAAATTTATTAGGTACGTTTTTTATGTAATACTTCAAGAATGCTTTATTATATTTTCTATTTGTATAATAGAAAATTCAATAAAAGATGATCATGATTTAAGCGAAATCTTCTATTCTATACATATAATAAAATTCTAACGGGGCCGTGTCTGTACATTAAATATTTTTTGAAAATTTTAACGGTAGTGTATATAGTTATCGATATAGATACCGAAACACCAATTTTTGGAATTTTTGTCTGTCTGTCTGTCTGTCTGGTTGTGCACGCATCACTCAAAAACTACTAGACGGATTTTGATGAAATTTGGTATGGAGTTATCTGAGTACCCGGGTCAACATCTAGGGTACTTTTTATTCCAGGAAAATATCTTATTCCCACGGGAAAATATAAAAACTGGTTAAAAAGAGAAATACGTACTACTCCGAAACGATAACACCTAGAAACTTGAAAAATGGTATGAAGGTGTCTGATATGTCATAGGAAATTGGTATGAAGGGATTTTTGGAAATTCCCACAGGAACGGGAATAAACTAAATCCAAGCGGGAAAACGCCGCTGGGCACCCGCTATTTGAAATATGGTATGTATGTGTCTTAAATATGTCGTAGGCAACCACTATGAAGGGATTTTTGGAAATTCCCACGGGAACGGGAATAAACGGAATCCACGCGGGCAACGCCGCTGGGCGTCCGCTAGTTTACTTATAAAATATAATTGTTAGTAGGTAATATACTCAATCAAAATTTGAAACCGAAATACAAACAGACTTCAACGAATAGCACTAAATAGTAGATTATACAACAAGGGAATAAAGCACTGTTTTATGTCACGGGCGCGACATTGAATCCTGAACGTAACGAAGGACTCCCAGTTTCCTCTCACTCCCGAGCGCAGCGAGGGAGTTATGATTTAATTCCCGAGCTTTAGCGAGGGAATTAAGACTGAGTCCTGAGTTTAGTAAGGGATCTAAGCGCCCCAGACAAAAACAGTTTTATTCCCGAGTTATATACTCTACTTTTCTCACCTTATGCGAGACCATAAAATGCAATTGCATGGTAGTAGATTATTGACAATGCCTATGGCATCTAGTATAATAGACTCTGAAGTCAAAGTACTTTCATCACTCGACATTTTCGATATTCTTTTTGAAATGTTAAAGCTATAATAGTAGATTATACAACAAGGGAATAAAGCACTGTTTTATGTCACGGGCGCGACATTGAATCCTGAACGTAACGAAGGACTCCTAGGTTTACTCCCGAGCGTAGCGAGGGAGTTATTATTTAATTCCCGAGCAAAGCGAGGGAATTAAGACTGAGTCCTGAGTTTAGTGAGGGATTTAAGCGCCCAAGACAAAAACAGTATTATTCCCGAGTTATATACTCTACTTTTCTCACCTTATGCGAGACCATAAAATGCAATTGCATGGTAGTAGATTATTGAATGATTATTGACAATGCCTATGGCATCTAGTTTAATAAACTCTGGAGTCAAAGTACTTTCATCACTCGACATTTTCGATATTCTTTTTGAAATGTTAAAGCTATAAAATGGATACAGCAACTTGTTTCTGCCGGCGTGACCTACTTGATTTAACAAATGAAGATCGTGCGAATCTAGTTGGTCGCGGCTTCGGTTTTCAAAAATCGAGTTGGCCACGTTTGCTTAACGAAATTAGACTTTATCGTCATAGCAATAAGGATTATGAAAAGTGAAAATTACATTATTGACCTAGGGTTATAATGAAATTCCATACAACATTATAGCCCGGCTAAAGACAAGGGATATAATGTCTTGCTTTCGGTGACGTTTATATGATATATAATCCGGCTTTGTCGAGCATGTGGTGTGAAAAATGGATACAGCAACTTGTTTCTGCCGGCGTGACTTAGGTACTTGATTTAACAATTGAAGATCGTGCGAATCTAGTTGGTCGCGGCTTCGGTTTTCGAAAATCGAGTTGGCCACGACTGCACCACATTTTGCTTAACGAAATTCGACTTTATCGTCATAGCAATAAGGATTATGAAAAGTGAAAATTACATTATTGACCTAGGGTTATAATGAAATTCCATACAACATTATAACCCGGTTAAAGCCAAGGGATATAATGTCTTGCTTTCGGTGACGTTTATATGATATATAATCCGGCTTTGTCGAGCATGTGGTGTGAAAAGACTATTATTTGCATATTAAACATCAATTAGTGAGTGATTTGCTGAGGATCCGTTAAGGAGTTACGTTCTCCACCTGAAGTTCTTTATCAGATTTTCACAAAACCTATATGAGACCAACCTTGAGGTAGGTATACCCGATCAAACGTTTTTTTATTTATTGAAATCTTACCGAATTTACCAAAAAAAAAAGGTAAAAACACATACGCGGCAAATTGAGAATCTCCTCCTTACGACAGATTATTTTAAAATTTTATTTAAAATTCCAGCGGGTGCCCAGCGGCTTTGCCCGCGCGGGTCCAGTTTATTTCCGTTCTCGTTAGAATTTCTAAAAATCCCTTCATATGGTTTCCTACGACAAATAAGACACCTACTTACCATGTTTAAAATTTCTTAGGTGTAATAGTTTCGGAGTAGTATTTATCTTTCTAATCAGTTTTTATATTTTCCCGTGGGAATGAGATATTTTTCTTGAATAAAAAGTAGCCTAGAGTTTGACCCAGGTACTCAGCTATCTCCATACCAAATTTCATCATAATCCGTCCAGTAGTTTTTGCGTGATGCGTGCACGCACAGACAGACAAAAATTTTAAAAATTGTGTTTTGTTATCTAAATCGATAACACTACCACTAAATTTTTTTTAAAATATTTCATGTACAGACACGGTCCCGTTAGAGTTTTATTATACTTATGTATAATAGATTTCAACTTTCTAGGTTTCCTATCGTTTCGGAGTAGCAGGTACCTACGTATTTCTCTTTTTACCTAACTAGTTTTTATATTTTCCCCTAGGGATGAGATAATTTTTCCTGCAGTAAAAAGTACCCTAAATGTTGACCCCGTTGCTCAGTTCTCTCCAGACTCAATTTCATCAAAATCTGTCCAGTAGTTTTTTTTGATATATAATGTTTTTATGCAGCAGAACTGGACCTTATCAATGTGCGGTCCCCCTTAGCGTCTAGAGTTATTCCTAAAAATACTGTAGTGTGTAAAAATTGTAATTTATCGTTTTGAACTGTAACCGAGATCAAAGTTCGTTTAACATTTGATTTAGAAAAAATTACACAAATAGTTTTACTCTGAAACAATAACACTAGAAACTTGAAATCTGGTATGCAGGTGTCGTAGGTATAATTATGTCGTAGGCAATCGCTATGGGAGGAGGGATTTTTGGAAATTCCCAAGACGAGAATGGGAGTAACGCGCGGGCAACGCTGCTAGGCACTCGCTACCTATTTGAAATGTGGTACGAGCTAAAGGGTACGAGTATGTAGGACTTGTAGGTGTATTATATTTAGTAGGCCACTATGAAGGGATTTTCGGAAATTCACACTTTCTTTTCTAGGAGAATGAAAATGACAGGAGTAAACTAAAATAAGTTTAGTCGCTGTAAAGCAAAATCGAACCCATTACCGGCCTTGGCTGAGAACGGTGTTTAAAGTTAGACACTCTCTAAAGCAGATGTCAACACTTTATAAAATAAAATATGTTGAATAGTTCTAGAGCAGTTCAAAAAAGATGAATTTAAAATCTACATTAACCACACAAGATCAACAAGAGCAAGTAGTAGAAATTGTAGAAAATTGTTAGAGATTCCATCGTGTGGTAATAATAATTATTATGGTAAAAGAAGTAGGAAGTACTTGGTCCTAAAAATTGTACAATGAAATACCGTGTGATATAAGAGAATGTCAATCATTTAGAATGTTTAAATTTAAATTTAAAAAGTTTCTTTTAAATAAAATTAAAATGAATTTACCACCATAAGTAATAAGATGTAATTACTTAAAAGTAACTAGCCCAATTACCCATCTATGTTTTAAGGGAGTCCCTCTGCCAACAAACTGTATTGCAGTTTGGCAAAAGAAAAAAATTATTGTAAAATTGGGTTTATTTATCCTGAATAAATGTTTTTTTTTTTAGTGATTAACTTTAAAGTGGAAGCAGTCAAAGAGGAGGTGGTCTGAGAAGTGGTGGCAGTAGTAAAGGCAACGCCTCTAAAATCACTATTTCATTAGGACGCGCCACCAGTGGCCCCTACCAACAAAATGCATACAAAAAAAATTTGTTGCGCAGCCAAGCGGGAATCCTGGTGAGCTACTGTATAGAGCTGTATACCTACATTTTGTTAGTGGCGGCGACTGTTTGCGCGGCCTTGGTGTCCCGTGCAGTAAAGCCCTTGGATAGATGACACGGACCCAAATTTTCTGTGTTCCACAAGACTTACCTGATATGGTCATATTTCATTTTCGGCGGAAATAAACGTTGAGACATCTTTTCCAACTAGCTGCGACGATTACCAGATGTGCACTGCAGCAGAAAAGATGGATATTCGAAAACCTTATTTAGCCGAGCCCCCACATTTTGCTAATATGAAATTCGTTTCTATTTCATTATCACTTATACGTTTTATTTGCATATTATGTTCATTGCTATGATATCGTGTCACCTAGTGTCACTCAGTGATTGTGATAAAATAATATTATGTTCAAACAAACATCTCCATAGCACTATAGCATCTTCTAAAATAGAATACATGAAATTATTCCATATTTCGTAACTTATCTCCTTAGATCTTTTTTAAATTAGTTTTTAGGGTTCGTTACCAAAAGGGTGCCAACGGGACCCTATGAATAGGTACGCTGTCTGTCCGTCTGTCATAGGGCTGTATTGTTTGAACCCTGATAGGTACTCTTAAAATTTTTACAGGTGTGTATTGCCACGGATTCTATAACAATAAATAGAAATATTAAAATGTAAAAAATTAAGGGAGTCCCCATACTGAAACCTTTTTTATACCTAACCATTCGTGTTTGTTTTCGTTTTTTTGTCTTAATTGTACTTGGCCAGATCTTATTAATGCGCAAAAACAACCCATCGTTTCGTTAACCTTCATATATTATTAATCTGCTTAAAGTTGAAACTATAATCTGCATAGGTATCTTCACAACACAACAGAGGCCTTACCCAAGTAACACATTTTTAGACAAATAGCTTGCATATAGTATTTTTTTGGAAACTTGAGTAATAAAATCCACCGTGATTAAGTTCTATATAGGTGGTTAGAACCTATAAGCAACCTGTATGTTACAAAAGGGAGAAAAATTTCAGCTTATTTATAGATGCAAAAGAGATGCATAAGAGTTCGAATTGTTACCCTGAGTGGCACTTGGAACTAAGGGTGCAAATTGGGCGCTGTGTATGAATGATTAAACGTAAAGCGATACCGTTCAGTCTTTGAGTAACACATGAGATCTTATTTTCGGTGGAGATGAACATGGACGCATTGTGTTGTGACTTGTGACAGTTGGATTATTGCATCTATTTGATGAGTATTAAAAATGTATGTGTTTAAAGCAAGATAACATCATTTAGCCCTTGCAAATGTTTTTTTATCGTGAAACCATGGTATATTTACTCAGTAAATTTTGATGCGCCTTCGATCTAATCAAAAATGAGCAAAACATAATTCGACGGTCATAAACTCAATTGGCGTAAGGGACAAAGTATAGGTTTTCAGGAGAAGCAAAAAACAAACAAAAAAATCTTTATACCGCTATAACTTTTTAAATTTGATAGTTGAGTGGTGGGCATCTTAGACTTAAATGCTCAAAATTAAGTCTACTTTTATGTTATAATGCTCAAAACTTGCTGAATTTAATAATTACAGAGATAGTGTCCTTTATTCTTGCCTAAATTTGAAAAAATGTCCCTTACCTCCATAGCTTATAACTTCTTATAAGTATCAGTTTGGTTGTAAAGGCGATCATTATCTTTTTATTTAAGAAATAAATGGCTTAAGAAGTACTGTGCTGTGCTACAAAAAAAATATGTGAATTTACCAAAAACAGAGTACTTTTTAATTTGTTTTGTTTTGTTTTTTGTTTGTTTTGAACATCAGAAGTAGACTTTCAAATAAAAAAAAATTAAAATCAATTTTTAATGAATATTTATTATTAATCTTCAAATCGAGTTGGATGATTATGTCGAGAAAAGATAGATTTATTTAGAACCTAACGAAACAGCTATGTACTCATGAACGAGCATTGACGACAAACTCCAAAGAAGGCATCTCGAAGTCTGTCAGCAAAGCTCTCGTGATTAAAACCAACTACAAAGGACCCTAAAAGAAGAATAACGCTTTAAAATGTGATTTTGCAAAGAAGTTGGACACTACAAGAAGGACTGTCCTAAGAAGAAACGTGATGAGAAACCTGGGGCTGGTACTAACATGACGCTAGTGTTAGTAAATGCGACAGATTGCAGTCTCGATCGAGATGAGTGGTATGTGGACAACTGGGCTACACACCATGTCACAATAAGAAGCGACCTCTATCAGGATTTTCAACGTTACGACTGCACCGCATACAGTTACGACTGCAGATGGAAAGACGATTGAAACATTAGGAAAAGATTCGATCATGATGAAGACGAAGAGAACTTTCTTGTTGACAAGGCACGTTCCGAAGGTAAAGAAAAATATCTTTTCGGTATTGGCAGCAAAAGATGCAAATTTGAACAGTCTGCTTGAGTCACGGAGTACCACGTGTTCTTTTAGGATCGAAGGGAAACTATGCGTGACCGGAAATAAACAGAAGCACGGTGACTTGTATAAGCTGAATTGTAAACCGATTCAACCTACAGAAAGGTGGTTAATGCGGTCGATATTGCAGTCGCGGTTGATACTTTACAGCTTTACCACGAACGTATAGGTCATTAAGACGTCAAGCGCCATGTAAAACAGGTGATCGAGCAGGAACTTGGTCTCAAAACCAAGGACAACGAAATTTATGCGAAGGATGTGTTTTGGAAACGCACTAGGCTGAGCTTTGGTGTTCGAAAAAAAGCGTCCAGCCCTGGAGAACGCATACATTCAGATGTGTGTGGTAATATTCCTCCAAGTTGCTTGAAGGCACGGAATTTTGTACTTTTCAAGTATGAATTCATACGATACCGCTATGTCTACTTTATGAAAAATAATTCAGAGATACGTGGGATTTTGATTCTGATGTTACGGAATTAAGTGATAACGGTGGCAAATTCGATAATGTGAATGTTCGCAAGGAACTAACAAAGTACGGGGTACAACAACGGCTGATTATGCCGTATACTCCAGAGCAAAACAGTTTCAGTGAGAGGGAGGGAGGGAAACCGTACGATAGTTGAAATGGCTAGAGCGATGATGCATTCACAGGAAGAGATACCTCAAGTTTTGTGGGCAGAGCTGGTAGACTGTTGTCTATATTTTAAACAGAATAAGCTTTGGTTAGGAAAAAAGCCAAAGAGAAACAAAAATGGCAAAGATGCAGAAGAAGGCAAAGAAGTGCATTCTAATCGGCTACAACCTCGACGACGGTTATAGGATGTGCCAACAAAGAGTCAAACTCCTTAGTGCGATCCCGAGATGTCACTTTCGATGAAAGACCACTGAATTCAAAACTTGAATTAGAGGATTCGACACAAATACCAGAAGTGACTGAAATGGAAATACCATTGAGAGTCAGAAGCGAATGCGAGACGCCTACATTCGGTGACAATGAAAGCGAGCGAGGATTTACCAGTTGTTAGCGACAACGAAGTTAGGCTGCCTAGAAATGAAGAAATTCACGAGGCTCTTGCTCCTGCTAGCAGTGACGAAGATGAGTTAGAAGACACACACTCTGAGAAGCGTTGTGATGAATCGATTGATTTAGGGGTTGGAGAATGAGGAAGGTGAGATCATAGATCACTTGGCTAGGCATGGTATGCTGCTTAGAAATAGATCTCTGCTCAGATTTCCAGTAAAGTTCAACGATTATGTGTCCCAAGTTAGTGGCAACGACTCTTATTTAGAACCTGGAACTTAAAGGGAGGCAATAGTCTGCCCAGATAGTAAATTGTGGGCGAAGCTATGCAACTAGAAATATATTCTCTGAATGAGAATAACACACGGGTTTTGGAAAATCTATCCAAGAATCGGAAAGCGATTACGTGTAAATGTGTTTATAAGGTTAAATAAAACCAAGATTATATTATTTAAATAATATATTAATTCAAATCTTTTTCTTGTAGTGTGGGTTGTAAGAGTTATTGAGTCGCCAAAATCTGCTGACATGGCTAATGCAACGACTACTTTCATAGAAAATAAATCACCAGAATCGTCGGCTTTACGTGCTTTCCTTCCGAAGCACTCGTTTGTCAATTTCGTCCGTTTACTTGTTCAAAATGACATCAGTATGTGTAAAGGGAAAGTTTTAATTTTATCATTGTTAGAGTAAATATCAATGTATTTTACAGTTAATGATTTATGTGTATGGTGTAAAGGACAATAAAATCAGTCTTATATGACGTAACGTACAAACAGTAATGTAGATGTGGCGTAAGAAGGGCGTAAGGTACTTTTTTATTTATATCAAATGGTGTAAGGGACAGACTGACAACTTTAAGGAACTTATTCCAAAGTTCTTTTATTTTTTTGGTATATACGATAAAATTTTAAAATTATTTTGAATCAAGTGTCCTTTAAATCAAAACATAACGGTTTATCTTTCGAATATTCAGGGGCGTAAGGGAATTATTAAAAGAGATATCGGAATTTCAAATATACAGAAAAATAGAGTAAAAAAAATGATGTAAGATGGTAAAATAAAAAAAAATGGTCACTTGTCCCTTACGCCAATTGAGTTTATGACCGTCGAATATGCGTTGATCAAATAAATAAGATAATACTTTATAATAATTTGGTCGTTAAAAACCTAAGATTACGGTTTCACGAAAAGTATAATGTCAAACTACATGAGAAACAGTTATCAAATCTCATTTTATTTTATGTTATTGTAAGAAAATACCATTCAACAAGATGCTTTTCAAGGACTCCATTTTTAAACATGGCGATTTCAAATAGACCTTGCAGTTCATATTTTCACCCATTTGTTGCTTTATTGGAGCTCTTAGGAACAAAAATCACTCATTAGTACCTAGTAGTGATCGCGTGATTAAAAATAAGTTTTTCATTTTTAAGGTTCCGCATCCAAATGGCAAAAAATTGAACCCTTATGAATTCGTCATGTCTATCTGTCCGTCCGTATGTCACAGCCACTTTTTTCCAAAACGAAACTATAACAACTATATTGTTTAAACTTGGTAAGTAGATGTATTCTGTACAGTATTAAAATTTTCACACAAAAATATATATAAAAGAAAAACAATAAATTTTGGGTGTCCGAAAATTGGTTTATCTAGCAAGTAGTTTTTTTTAATACGTCATAAATTGTAAACCGCAATTTACCTTTCATTCGCTTTTTATAGATAACGGTATGGAGCCCTTAGTGCGCGAGTCCGACTCGCACTTGACCGGTTTTTGTCTTTAAGATTTGTTAGATCTTAAGTAGTTCTAAATGAGAAAAAAATGTTGCTTAAGGTTTTCAAGAACCATCTTTTGGAACCGATCTACGCGTTACAGTGACATATTAGAGTATGTTAGACCTTACAAAGGCAATTACACTAGGTTCCAAATGAGCTGCAAAAATAACTCTTGAGCTACTACAGGTGATAAATAACTCATATATACTACTTATTTAGTACTAAAGATGCCAAATAAGGAAAAATTACTACCTATTAGGGAACAGTTCTTAAGGGGGGATTTTAAGACGTCATATGATTCTTTGAGTTCTATAAGAGAGAAAATTAAAACCTTTATGCATTTACAAGTAATAAGTTCGCCCTATAGCTACCATAAGTAATAAAGCAGGAAAAAAATCACTCAAAAGCAACTGTTAGTGATAAGAGTTACTCATTTGCAAATTCGAGTGCGGTTTGCATCTATAAGTAATACCGTACACTCTTGCATCACTTATATGATACTTACAGTTACAAAATAAGTTCCAAAATTCACTAACGTGCTACTTGAGTATTGTCTATTTACAATTGAAATCGTAATCGTCTTTATTTGACATTTATCACGCCGGCGGCGTCGCTTGCTCCATAAACACTAATGACAGATGTGTCACAAGCAATGCATGTTAAAATGAAGGCGATCGCGATTAAGGTTGTCAATAAACAGTTTAGTGGGTAATTGCTCCGGTGATTGTAGAATAGCCGCTGCGCCGCTTTGTAGCACGTCAGTTACCTTCGTACAAAATTTCGGGTCTTGCCCGTGGTCCACCTATTAAGTCCACCTGGGTGGACCATGGGCAATCATTTTTACCCATCGACCACCCAGGTGGACTAAGGTGAACCATAGGAAATTTTGCTGCTCCAGCCAGAGACTCATCCATTATACTTTCGGAGTTAAAAGCTTGAGAGTTCGATTCCCGCTTGGGATAGACATTTGTACTAATTGTACACATGTTCATGGTTGGAGAATAATATCAGAATACATACACTATAATACCATTTAGGGATTAATTATTTCTACTGTTCTACATAATATTCATAAAACTTCTTCATAAAACTGAAAAGTTGTAAGCAACTCCGAAATCTAAAAAAAAAACATGCATCTTTGGGATTTAAAGTTAGACAACAAATTATTTTATTTATTTATTAATAATATTTGCTTAACCTAAATAATGAATATTTATTTTACACATAATTACCTATGGTGTTTTCGAATATTTATATTATGAATATCACAAAATTCGAAGGAGGCGACGATTCCACGTTAATAAAGATACAATAAAAATTAAAAAATAACCTAATCAGGGCGCAGCGAGCGCAAGCGAGGGACGCAGTTTAGTCTGCGCGGCGCTTGCGGCGCCCTCACCCGACGGTCCTCCGACGGCACGCACAGATTAAAGCTAAGTGAGTGAGAAGAAAGAGCCGACACCGCCCGGCGCCGGCGGAGGAGCGGGGCGCAGGACTAGTGTAGATCAGCGCTGGAACAGCGGGTTTGGGAAGTCGGGCGGGTGCGGTAGGGGTGCGGGCGGTGGCCGCGCTCTGCGCCACGCTACCAGCCAACAAGCTACAGCAGCCGCCACAGCAACTAGTGCTAGAAGCGCTGTTAATGCAAGTGCAACGGCCAGCCCGGCGGCTGAGACGCACACGTCACCACCCACCGATCCGTTCGCGCCGTCTGCAGAGCCGTCGCGTTGTCGGGCCACTCGGGATGGATTGCGCGGCTCCAGCGTCAAGATCTGGTTAGACTCAACGGTCACCTCCTCTCTAAGTTGGCCCTCATTGTTCGAGACAGGACCTTCGTTGTCGATCGCTTCTCGCTTCCTACGCTTACCGAAAGCGTCGAAACCGCGACAGTTGACCTATTATGACAAATCAAGGTATAAAATTACGAAAATCAGCTGAAGAGACTTATAATAAGAACAGTCTATCGCATGCGCAGTTTATGGGATGGAGTCATTATTGTTCCTTATTAAAATACATACCTACTAAAAAAACAACATTTAAAAACGTATTTTTTTTTATAAAGAACCTTATTACTTTTTGTGTAAGAAAATAATGATTTTTCGACGACGAAAAAAACTGAAGAGGTTCTCAAGTTGGCTTTGAATGTAATTTTTAATAGATAGATTTTTAATAAATTAATTTATGTATTATTTAATAATTATTTGGTTCGGCATTTGATTGTACATGTGCATTGTTATATCAAACACGACATTGAAGACTATACACAAACACTAACTATACTACACTACACTATACCTACTCGTGATTCTCTCAGGGCAAAAGCAGAATACCAGTGTTTTGCTCACCCGAGCAAAACAATTAAACTGAGCTTTGGCCCTTTTCTGCTGCTGCTGCACACACGCATATAACTGCTTGGTACAGCAAGTTTTTAATGTTTTTTTTCCCCCTTAAATGTACTATTTGTTTTATTGTCTTGTTTTATTTTATATATCTTATTTGTGTTAATATTATAACATTGTTATTGCTTTATATGTGTGTGTGTGTATCTGTAGCAAAAATAATATTTTTTTCTTTCTTGCTTTCAAGTCCACGCGTTTAATTTTTTTTATGTATGATCGATCACGCATAACTGTTTAAAGAGTAGTCCGATTTTGATAATAATTTTTTTATTGGAAAGGTTATACTCCGAAGTTGGTCTCATATAAATAAAGAAAAAAAATCCAACCCTAAGGATAGGAAAACAGGGGATGATTGATTGTTCACTCACTGATTGTGATGTATTACCACGCATAACTTTTTAAAGACTAGTGCAATTTTGATAATTATTTTTGGATAGGGTATACCTCGAAATTGGTCCTATATTAATTTAATAAACAACATTTATTTCATTTTAGTACATTGATAAAAAAATATTTAACTATAATGTTTTACTTACCGGTTGACATTTTCCGAAACATACTCGTATGTTGCATTGGAATCTTATGTTGTCACTACTAGGGAACTTGAAAGCATTGAAGGAAGCACGAAGAGCGCTGCCATCTTCACTGCGTTCCCACTCCCCGAAAATAGCGGCGTCTGTTGCGCATCCATCCGCGTCCGTTACAGTATACTCATTTTCAACATTTGTTGCCAGTTCACTTGTCTTAGCGATACAGCTGCGTGCAAATCCTCCGTAAATACCTAAAAGAAGCACAATTTCAAGAGATATAGTTTATGAGATAGGTGATTAATATTAACAATTCCAAATTTAAGAATACGGACTTCAAAATGTTACTGAAATGTTCGGAAACTTACTGGATGGTTGTACGTCAACTTGCAGAACAAGGTTTTCTCCAATTTCTGCGGAACTGACTTCATCGCCTGTACGCGTCACGATCCTCATAGAGCAAGTGGGTGGTGGGCCAGTGTTGGCTATGGTACCGGCTGTGGTCAACATGGACACGTTGAACGCTAGCGTCACATTTTGTTCGCCAGTCTGGTATATGCATTTAATATGGAACGCTTTAGCGTTCGATGTCACTAATTTAGGATGTTTCTGCATCACGAGAACAAAGCTTGCCAAACCCTATTAGAATAAAAACAAATTATTAGCATCCATTTTATGACGATATTGTTTATGCATTAAGTACCTAATAAATTATACGAGTATTATCTCTTAATCAGTTACACAATTTACTCACGTTGACATGCACTAATCCGCAGTCGCCAAAATGCACAGTGAAATCAACAGGGCTCTCCTGATTTTCTGGAGTGTGTACCACAAGACGGCATCGCTCATCTTTGCTGTAACCCTTAACATATAGAACTCCGTTGAAGTCTTTTATTTTGAGACTAACGCGAACTCCGTCGGCCAAGCAGTGAACCTATGGAATAAATAAAAACATAATATAAAAAAACTTATTGCATTTTTAACCGACTTCAAAAAGGAGGAGGTTATCAATTCGTCTGAATGTTTTTTAATTATTTTTTCTGTTTGTTACCTCAGAACTTTTGACTGTGTGGACCGATTTGGATGATTTTTTTTTATTTGAAAGCTGGTGCTTTCAGATTGGTCCCATTTTAATTTCGTCCAGTTCTGACAACGGAATCCATGAGAAAACCATATAAGTTGAAAATGGAAGTCGGTTTTTTTTACTCTTTAGAGTGGTTATTTACGCCAGAAGTCTCCTGAATTATTTATGATTTATTGCTTACCTGCATATCGGGGAGAGGGAAATCAGTACGGTAGTTCGGGACAGTTGCATTGCAGTGTACTCTAGGATTACCGACATAGCCGGTAATACAAGTGCAATGGGATCTATGTCCTGAGGCATCACATGTAGCATAAAGACCACATGGCTCTGCTTCGCATGCATCCACGCAAGCTCCATTTATACAACGTGATCGGTCATCACACTCGTCGTCTGCTCGACAACCCACAAGTATGCAAGTATCTCCACGAGGAGTATATCCACGCTTCGTATCGCAAACACATCGTCCACGAGTGTCCACCGTGCGACCTTCTTCTTCAGAACACGGTACACACTCGCCATTTGCGTCAACGCCTTGCCCAGTTATACATTTTGCAATTGGAGCTGAAAATAAAATAATAATGTGAGTGAGTTACCATGCCTCAAGGCATCGTAAACTGATGACGATGCAGCGGCGAGGCTGTGACGCAAGCGCATCGCATCATATTACAAAATGCATATTAGAATTATATTCCATTTTTTAATTAGTCTTGTTAGAGCCTTTATTGATTAAACATCTTTTGTAATTAAATTATATTTTTTTAAAAACGCTTACGCTGATCGCCAATACATAAGTGGCGCAGTCGGTAGGATCGCGGCACTCGTATAGACTTTTAAAATCAAAGTCTCGCGCGAATATCCTCTTCGCAAAGAGTGAGCGGTGTTAATCGCTACAACCCGCGATCGTAAAGAATCATCGAGGCGGTCATCGGAGCAACCTACTCTACGGGAATCCGGAGCATTGGAGACCTGTACTCTACAAGACTCAGCTGGAGATGCAGAGGACGCTGTGGTGAGTGCTCGAAGTACTTCCAAGTTCCTATGCTATATTTCCTATCATATTTATAGTTTATTGTGTGTCTATAAGCTAACATCGTTTTAGACATTTTCTTAGTTTAAATAGCAATTAAAATGGAGGGCGAAAACAATCTTAAACTCCTTGCGGATTTGATGCCAAAATACGATGGCAATCCAAAAACATTAAATTATTATATAAGAGAAGTAGATAGGGTCATGGGCATCACCCAAATGACAAGAGTAGTGGCAGTCGCGGCAGTTTGCATCATTAAAAGTAAGCTTAGTGGAGCAGCAATAGACGCGATCGCCTATGAGGAGTCGCTCGATAGCTGGGACGACGTAAAGGCGGCACTCATTAGGCGTCTAGGAGAACCTCGAATTGAAATACAGTTAATGCAAGAGCTTACGCGTACTCGGCGTAATAGGAACGAGGACGCAGAAGCCTATGGGAAAAGGTTACGGGAAATATTAGATAGCCTATACGCAGTAGGCCGGCACACGGATAAGACGTACTATGATAAGATGGCAATCGAACAATACGTCAACTCTCTCGATTCGCTCAAGGCTTTATCTAGTAACATAGATCTAAAAAACAAAGTGCTTCATACGTCGACAGCTGACATCCCTATTCTCTTTGATTACCCTACGAAAAGAATTCAAGTTGAACCCCGCTGTGAAAAGCTCATCACGGTCAAAACAAACTACTTGGATGGTCAATACTTACATGATGACTATACGTGGGCAAACGGTTTAATATCACCAGCAGCTATAGTTAAAGTAAAAAATGGACTTTTCAAAACCTCAATAGTAAATTCGAATTCGATTAAGATAGTAATTTCAAATAAGGAGCCGATTAAATTAGAACCTTATTCCGATAAGCTAGAGCCCAATATTCAGTGCAAATTAAATTCAATACAGACTGACTTGGACAGAGACGGAGAACTTTGTGAGAATTTAAAGAAAATTAGGATAGATCATATGAACGACGAGGAGAAGCGTGAAATAAACAAACTATGTTATCAATATAGAGACCTTTTCTACTCGGAAAATATTCCTTTGACATTTACACATGCAGTCAAACATGAACTGAGACTGACAGACGATACACCCATTTTTGTAAGAAGTTATAGGCAAGCCCCTCAGCAGCGAATTGAAATAAAAAATCAGGTAGATAATTTATTGAAGCAAGGCATTATAAGAGAAAGCATCTCACCATGGTCCTGTCCAGTGCATATTGTGCCCAAAAAGCCAGATGCATCTGAAAAGGTAAAATGGCGACTAGTGATCGACTATCGACGACTTAATGACCGTATAATTGAGGACAAATATCCCTTACCCAATATACACGACATATTAGATAGACTGGGACGCGCTCAATACTTTACTACACTCGATTTAGCTAGCGGTTACCACCAAGTGGAAATGCACCCTAACGATATCGAAAAGACAGCTTTTTCCACTGAAAGAGGACATTATGAATTCCTCCGAATGCCATTCGGCCTAAAGAACGCGCCTAGCACATTCCAAAGGCTTATGGATCATATTCTTAGAGGTATTGATAATGTCTTTACCTACCTAGATGACGTCATAATAGTTTCAACGTCTTTACAAGAACACATGGACAAGATTCGACAAGTTTTCGATAGATTTAAATTACACAATTTAAAAATTCAGCTCGATAAATCGGAGTTCCTTAAAAAACATACTCATTTCTTAGGACACGAGTTGACTTCTGACGGACTTAAGCCTAACAAAGATAAAGTAAAAGCTGTTCTAAACTTTCCACTTCCGAAAACTCAAAAGGATATCAAAGCATTTCTCGGATTAGTTGGATATTATCGAAAGTTTATCAAAGACTTCGCAAAACTGACAAAACCTATGACCATCTGTTTAAAGAAGAACCATAAGGTCGTTCACTCACCTGAGTTTCTTGATGCTTTTAATAAATGTAAACAAATTTTAACTAATGACCCCATACTTCAATTCCCTGATTTTGACAAAGAATTTATCTTAACAACCGACGCATCTGACATAGCTCTAGGTGCCGTACTCTCACAGGGTACAGTAAGATCGGACAAGCCAGTGGCATATGCATCGCGTACATTATCTGAAACTGAAACCCGATACTCTACTATAGAAAAGGAGTTGTTAGCCATTGTTTGGGCGGTTAAGTACTTTAGGCCCTATCTTTATGGTAGAAAATTCACTATTTATACTGATCACAGATTCACAGACCTTTGACGTGGCTGATGTCTCTGAAAGATCCTAATTCAAAACTAACGCGGTGGCGTTTAAGATTGGCAGAGTATGATTATAATGTTGTTTACAAAAAGGGTAATCAAAACACTAACGCGGACGCACTATCTCGAGTCAAAATATTTCATAACAGTATAGAGTCACTTGCTGTCAATTTTGACGATAATGAAAATGATGAATTAATAAACAACATATTTGAAAACGTCCGTAGAGAGACTGAAACTGTAGATAACCCTCCTGAAAATAGGGGAGATGAAGAAAATCGGACTTTGGTTCCACCTATGTCAACAACGGATACTAACTCTGATAGTATGAGCACAGTTTCAGTAGAATCAAACCAGTTAATTTCTACAAATCACACTCAACCAGATAACGAAAACCCAGGGATCCCTATATTGACTGACGCGATAGACAGACAATTGAAACAATTTTATATTAGATCCACCCCAGGTTCGACCTATCGAGTAGAGAATAGATCAACCAATTCTAGGACTGTAATAAAAGATGTTTTTATTCCTATCAATAATACAGAGCAAGAAATAATCAGATTTCTGAAAGAACATACTATTGCTGATCGCATATTTCATTGTTATTTTCATAATGAAGAATTATATTTAGCTTTTTCTAGAGTATATACCACTGTCTTTAATGATAGAGGTCCAAAGTTATTTAGGTGTACTTCACGAGTAACACTCGTCGAGAATAGGTCAGAACAGCAAGATATAATTAAAAAGTATCACGAGGGTAAGACCATACACCGTGGAATTCAAGAGACTTATAAACAAATTAACAGAAACTATCACTGGCCAAACATGTTACTAACTATTCAGGCTTATGTAAACAAGTGTGATATTTGTCTAAAAGGTAAATATGAAAGAAATCCCCTGAAACCACCTCTAGCACTGACTGAAACACCCACGAAACCTATGGAACATTTGTTTATGGATTTGTATTCCACAGGAGGCGCGTCGTTTCTTACTGTAATAGATAATTTCTCTAAATTTGCTCAAGCAATACCTCTTACAGCAACCAGCAGTGTGCACGTAGCAGAGGCACTCTTACAAGTATTCTCAGTATTAGGTTTACCTCACAAAATAACGACAGACTCTGACAGTAAATTCGATAATGACGTAATCAAGGAGATATGTGCATCCCATAACATCAATATTCATTTCACCACCCCTTACAATCCGAACTCTAACTCCCCTATAGAGAGATTTCATTCTACTATAGCGGAAATCGTAAGGATACAACGAATGACTAACAAAGAGGACACAATCCAGTTAATCATGAGATATAGTGTTATAGCATATAATAATTCTATTCATTCAGCTACTGGCTACACACCACACGAACTTTTCTTTGGACACACAGCATCCAGTAACCCTCTAGAGCTTCAATACCCGAAAGAATTTTATCAAAATTATGTTTTAAAACATAGGATGAATGCGGAAGCGGTACAGGAGTGTGTGTCAGCGTATATGTCCAAAAATAAAGAACAAGTAATTGCAAGAAGGAACCAAGAGGCGGAGGAGATAAAATTCAAGGTAGGAGAAACGGTATACAAACAGGTGGCGAAGACAGCGCGAAATGATAAAACTAAGCCCGTATTTAAAGGTCCGTATAAAATAATTCATTTACATCCAAATAATATAGCGGAAATAATAGGTAACCATCCAAACTCGAAGTCTATCAGAGTACACTTCAAGCTACTACGCAGACCTCATCTTGTTACAGGGCAGTCATCTCAGGAGCCTTCGTGCTCTACGCAGCAGCCAATGTCTTGATATCTCCCGTAGATAACTCCAATGGAATCCTTTTATTAAAACAAGGTCAAGTTCTTAGACAGGTAGACACCTTTAGCCTTGTGTGCGTATATAACATAAGTTATTTACATGTAACGTCTCTTAAACTATTAGCGCTTTACGCTAGTACAAAAGCTGCTGAAGCTCACACAGCTTCAGAGGACCTACATGGGACTTATAAGAGCCAGAAAGATCATACGTTAAGTTTAATTCATAATAAATTAATTTTTCTTGCACCCCGTAGTAGTAATAGAGCCAAACGTGGCTTGATAAATGGTCTTGGATCAATAGTGAAAGCAATAACGGGAAATCTAGATAATGAAGATGCAGTTAAATATGAACAACAAATCTCAGATCTTCGTAATAAAGTAAACAGCATCCATAATAACCAGGGAAAATCTTTAATTTTAGCGGAAAATACTATAAAAGAATTTGAACAGCAAATGAGTAAAATCAGCGAAAATCAAAAGAAAGTAGGTCAAATGTTGCTTAACGCTACTGGTGCCTCTAATAGTATTAATAATCAATTGCACTTTTTAGATATTTATGTGCAAATAGATTTTAGTTTGCAGATAATTTTAGATAAGCTTATGATATTAGAAGATGCCATGACGTTTTCACAGTTAGGTGTAATGCACCCAAGTATTATTAACCCTCAAAATCTTATTTTCGAAATGATTAATATTCAAAATAAACTATTGATGTCCCCAGTAGCTACAATAAGTGTCACTAATATTCATAAAATTGAAAGGTCTATCGATGTTAAAGCATATAGTACAGATCATTCACTTACCTTTATTTTAGAAATCCCCTCCATTGATAAAAGTATATATGATCTTATCCATCTCTATTCCATCCCGAATAAACAAAACTTAACCATAATCCCCAAATCCAAATACCTAGTACTTGGAAGTGAAGAGTATACTTACCTGGAGGAGCAATGCAGAAGTATAACCGCTGACAGCTATCTCTGTAAACAATTGGACACGAGGCCTACCCGAAACACTGAAGATTGCATAACATCGCTGATCCAGCACGCCACAGCAAACTGTTCATACGCTAAAATGAACCTGAAAAGGGGAAAAATACAGAAGCTTAAGTCTAACAGCTGGCTCGTCATCGCAAGCAAAGAAGAGGTTTTAAGATCAACATGCAACACGCAAACTAAGTACCAAGCCATATCTGGAATTTACATTATCTCAATAACAGATGAATGCGAAATTCAGCTCATGAATAGAACTCTACGAACTCATAGCAACACCGTGGTCATAAATGACGTCATCCCTTTACCTAAAGAAAGGGTTATATCCCTTAGCCGGATAAAATAGAATATGAATTGCAACTTGAAGATATATCACTCGACAGCATTCATCAACTTATAAATAAGGCTGAGAACATTAGAGATGAAGATGATGCTGGAAGTTGGACCATAATATCAGCTACGCCAAGTTGGACTACTTTGATCCTGTACATCGTCGGCGCAGCAATATTGACGTGAAAAATATACCAGTGCCGGAACGAGCGGAAGCTGCAGGCTACATCTGCCGAGGAGCCTGTTGGAAGCTGCAGGCTGCAGTTCCATCTTAAGGAGGGAGGAGTTACCATGCCTCAAGGCATCGTAAACTGATGACGATGCAGCGGCAGATGTGACGCAAGCGCATCGCATCATATTGCAAAATGCATATTAGAATTATATTCCATTTTTTAATTAGTCTTGTTAGAGCCTTTATCGATTAAACATCTTTTGTAATTAAAATTGTATTTTTTTAAAAACGCTTTCGCTGATCGCCAATACATAAGTAGTGTTATGTCAAATATAATTTACTTTGGAACTGCTTCATTAAAGTATTTTTAATGATACTTACGCTTGTTAGGTGTACATTCGATGAGGGCATTTCCTTTGTATCCTGGTATACATTCGCATATCATTGTCCTAACTGGAAGAGTATCCTTAACCTTGCATTCCGCATTTATGCCACACGGTTTTGATTCGAGGCATGGATTAACACAGTTGGAATTTAAACAAGCAGTCCCAGATGGGCAATCGATATCCGATACGCATTGTGGTTCTCTGGTCTTTATACAACTTTTGCCTGTACCATAATAACCGGGTGGACAGATGCAATAAACTTCATGAAGATGGACTCTACATTCCGCAGGGTTTTCACAAGTGGCTGAATTACATGGTTCTATACATTTAGCATTGACACATGCTTTTTCTGGCGGACAGTCGGAGTTGGCACGGCAACTTATTGGTGTACAGGCAATAGTAGGATTACCCACGGTACCGATTTTACAACGACATGAAGCACGATGCTCTACCCCATAGCACTCGGCGAATTCTCCGCAAATATTAAGATCAACAGAACATGCTGGTACACAGCGGTTGTTAAGACAAGTTTCGTCATCTGAGCATTGTGAGTTTGATCGGCACAACACTTCGTAGCATCCAGTACGAGCATCACCTATGAATCCAGGACGGCAAGCGCAGACTGGTTTATGACCTTTTGTTTGACAATCAGTGTTTGGACCACATTCACAAGGGTTTTTGCAAACCGATGTTATACAAGCATGGTTGGAAGTACAATTATTATCAATTTCACAAGATACTTCTGCGATTGGCGTAGCGGGTCTACATATTCCTCCTCCGTTGCTGACATAACCCGGTGGACAAGTGCATAGCATAGTTCGTACAGGAAGAGTAGGCGATACTTCGCAACGAGCAGGAATGGCACATGGTCTCAAAGCTGTGCATGGATTGACGCATTTAGATGAAAGACATGCTGTTTTTGATGGACAGTCAGCATCGACGTAGCATTCTGCGGTGATTTGTGGTCTACATTCAATATATGGACTTCCAGTGTATCCTTGTTCACATTTGCACACAGCTATATGATTTCGTACCAAGCAAAGGGCATTAGTGCCGCAGGTGTTCCCAGAAAGGCACGGATTGATACATCTATGGGCGCGACATTGTTTATCTTCAGGGCAGTCACCGTTTGATCTACATTCAATTGCGTTACAGCCCACATAAGCATCTCCTTCAAATCCGGGGTGGCAACGGCAAAGCGGATGATTTCTTTCTACATAACATTCTGCGTTTGGTCCACAAGTATTGTTTAATAAGCATGGGCTTACACAATTGCCATTCACACAGGCTTCATGTGATTCGCACTCTGTATTAGAGCGGCAACCAACAATACGGCAACTACGGTACGGATCTCCATCGAACCCTGATCTACAGGAACATACCGGTCTATGGTCACGGACAAAACATTCGGCGTTTTCTCCACAGTTGCATGGATTTCGGCAAATTCTATTAACACAAGACTCTTGATCGCTGCAGTCTTTATCAGAAGAACAGCTGAGAGGAGGTAATTGTGCTGGTTTACATGCCCCTCCTTCGTCTGGTATATATCCATCAGGACAACGACATATCAACGTACGGAAGGGTACACTATCCGAAACTGAACATCTAGCATTACCTGTACACGGTTTTAGGTCATTGCAAGCCTCGCGACATGCATCTCTAAGACAAGCATGACCACTGGGACAGTCACTGTCCATTTGACATTCAGGTTTTCCTACTACGACAAGTTTTTCACAGTGTGTCAGAGGATCACCGAGGGGTAGTGCTGAAGGACACTTACAAGCTGCGGCATGGTTTCTAGCAAAGCATTCAGCATTGCTGGCACACGGGTTTCGTCCTTCTTGTGAACATGCATTATAACAGACACCTCTAATGCAAATACTATCGTCATTACAATTGCTGTCGACTTCGCATTCTGCTGCTTGACATTTTGTGTATGGATTACCAAGTGTTCCCGTTGGACAACGGCAATTAGGTCGGTGAGCTTTTCCATAGCATTCAGCACTGATGGCACAAGGAGCTTCTATTACACAGGGATTTACGCAGGCGCCATTGTAGCATGTGTCGCTGTCAGAACACTCTGAATCTGAAGTACAGCCAACTGCAAAATATAATTGGGTATTATTTATTCAGCGATATAACATTTTTTATTAATACTAATTTAGTTCTATCCGCTGCATGGCGTTTTGGGTAAATATAGGGTATAACAATACTCGACTCTCGTGTCTGCGTCGCTTAAATACTTGTTGTGTTGCTCCATAAAGCCTTCTAATCAGTGTAATATTTATAAAGATAGTTTATACGCAAGGTTTAAACATTACATAATGGGTATTAATGGAGATTCCAAATTATTAATTTTACCTTTAACACATCCAATATACGGGTTGCCGGAGTAGCCGCTATCACAGAAGCATACAGGGTGGTGTCGAATAACATTACATTCTGCATTTGAACCACAAGCGCATGGGTCTGCGCACGCGCCATTCACGCATGCTTGTGACAACGGACAATCAGCGTTAGCTCGACAACCAACTGGGATGATATTTCTGTCTGATGCTGTAAACAAATTAAAAACTTAATAACAAGGAAAGAGAACATTTACCTACTAATAGATCTCGACTCCTAATCGAATATTAAGGACTTAACTGAGAAAAGTACTTTTTTCGTTTTTACTTACGAGGTACACATCTTATGGTTGCATCGCCAGAATAACTTCTAGGACAAGAGCATTGCGCCTTATGATCAATGACGCGACAAAGTGCACCAATACCGCATGAGTCCAAGCATGGATTTATGCAAGTACGGTCTTCACATGTTCTTTCGGCACCACAATCTTCATCGTTATAACATTCCACGAATACAGGCCGTCTTGGTTCTGTAAAAAATAAAATAGATTTTTCAAAGGTCTTGCCTGGTCTAAAATATACATATATTCACCTACTGTTTCTGTATATATCCACTTACCAGAGTTGCATTCAATTCGGGGATTTCCAATATAGCCGGGCGGGCATGTACAGCGTGAGGTATGATCGACAGAATCGCAAAGAGCATTGTGCCCACACGGATTGGCCCGGCAGGCTTCAACGCAACTTCCACGTCGACAAATTTGGTTATTGGTGCAGTCCGAGTCAGCTGAACATTCAGCCTCTGGAGGTGAACGACATCCGATATCCGGCGCCACCCGACCACCGTCCGGACATACGCATGCTACAGCACGTAGTGGTAGTATATCGACTATTTTGCAAACGAGCCCTACTTCACAGGGGTTGGTAAGACAAAGATCAGTACAACGTGAGTTTACGCAAGCCAGTGGTGATGAGCAGTCTGCATCTGTTGTACATTCGTCGAAGTCTTGCATAATAGCACATCCACGGAGATAAGGATCGCCGGAGCGACCCGATAGACATGTGCAAACAGGTCTGTGCTCTTTCGCAACACATAGAGCGCCAGACGCGCACGCATCGTCTGAGCATGCTGGTTGACAAACTCTATTAAATCGATTGCATATTTGTGTGTCATCGCAATCTTCGTTATAGTGGCACACGGCGGAGATACAAGCACGATGCGGATCGCCCTGGGTGCCAGGTGGGCAGCGGCAGGTTGCAGCGTGGGCGACAACTTCACAGGTAGCATCGCGGCCGCACGGCGAGCCCAGAGCACATGGATCTTGGCAGTATCTATTTAAACAGCTCTTGTCGAATGGACAGTTGTCATCAGTTGTGCATTCAGCTGTAAAACAAAATATGAGTATTTATTAGAAAAATCTATAAAATGTAGGTTTGAGCGATATGTAAACTTTGTATATTGTCGTTTTTTACTATTACATATATAACAATACTAACGTGTGTAACAGACGCGTGATGGGTCACCGGCGGTGCCTGGCGGGCAGCGGCAGTGCGCGCGGTGATTGCTGGGTTCACACAGAGCTCCTGCTCCACATGCCCCCGCGCATGCCGACACGCAACGTCGCGCAACGCATGCCTCCGCCGCGCCACATTGTGAATCTTCAGTACATTCTGGACCTGGGGCTCCTGAAATAGGTATTCGCTATTTTATTTTCCTATTTAATAAAACTGGAAACGTGAGAGTCCGACTCGTACTCGTTCCGTACCTCGGAAAAAATATTTATAGGAATAATTGAACTTTGACTAAAATATTGTTATAATTAGAGACATCGTTTTGATAAAGTGAGAACCCAGCGGTTAAAGAGCCCGTCTCTCATGCCTGAGGTCTCGGGTTCGAATCCTGGCATGTGCCAATGAGTTTTTTTTTAAATTACGTGGTACATATTTACCACTAGCTCGACGGTGAAGGAAAACATCGTGAGGCAACCCGCTGGACCAATAATTAATTTTGAGGCATGTAGGGGTCCAAAAATTATACTGGTGATATGTAGGTATTTCCTGAAATGGAATACCTCTGCCGACTTCTCGGGAATAAAAGGCGTGAGATTTTTTAATTTTATTTGCATGTAAACAATGTGGTATTTTTGCGACAATTTCGGCCTAAAAGGAAACAAAAATGTATTTTATTAAAATAATGTCCTCGAAAATTGATATATTTTTAAATTCCTTATTTAAATTATTTCACAATTTTAGTCTATAGCATCAGCAATAGGGTATTTGACTGCTAAGTCAAATGAGTTATTTTTTATGATCTGTCGAAACGAAAATTTACTATGGAAAATACTGAGTGGTGTCGTCATCATTTTTAGTAGATACTCAATTGCATAAATTTTTTGATTGTTATACTATTTAAAAAAAATTGTAAAATGTAAAAAGAAATACATTTTTAGAGATGTTTTAGGATAATCTTTTTAATCAATGATTACTCACAATTTAATTTCGATACAGTCAAATACCCAATTGCTTAAACAAGCAGTTTATAGTAATTCAAATAGATAGATAGACTGGCAGTTCAGTGTAGTTTTTTACCATTTAGGAAAGAAGCACTTAAAATGAGATGAACTCGAATGACTTCGTTTAGTCATATACTAATAAGCCTTTATAATTTTCAATTGAAAAAAATATTTATTTGCTACACGGAACTAACTTGGGGTGCAGGCTATCTTCGGGTCGCCCTGCAGCGGTGGCACGCAGGTGCAAGAGGCGCGGTGGTCGCTGGCGCGGCATTCGGCGCCGACACCGCAGGCTCCGGGTCCACACACGGGTCCGCACCGCCCATCAGAACAACGCTCTTCATCTCCACATTCAGTGTCCTCTCTGCATTTTCCTCCTGCACGATGCAAGGTTGGTGAATTTTTATTTTACTTGTCATAATTTATATGTACATACAAAGATATTTTCATAAAGAAATAAAATTGGGAACTTTTACAATGTTTTTGATTATGTTTAGGTATGATTTATCAAGCCTCGTGTGATTTTCTGGACGTATCGTGAAACAATTAAAAACTTATACTATTTCCATTGAAATAAAATATTTACACAAATAGAAGTGTAGGTACATATTTACAGGTGCAGGGAAGTATTTTGTTCCTAAATTCCCAGGAAAACTGAAAATACAATTGGTTTATCATACCATCCGATGTTGGTAGCTCGTATTATGATGATCTTGAACGGTAATTTTAAATGTGAACTGCTGTTTTCAAAAGAACACACGTCAAATAACACTAAAATAGTTTTTGAATGGCTGAGTTAAAAAGAAAGACAATCCATTAATTATTATTAACTGTTGCGTTGTAATGCAAACTGGAGCCATTTACCAGAAAAATAATTCAGATATTATATTTGTGATACATTTGCTAATTTTCACACTCGGAACTATGTTTTAAAACTATTGCAAGGAAATAGACAGTTCGCTGTATAATATCCTTCGACCTTGGTCAAAGGCTGAACTGAGTTCCCCTAATTGGGAGAGACATATTATAGTACGACAACTTACTCGGATTGCATTGTACGGATGCATCGCCAGTAAGAGGCTTGGGGCATTCACACACCATAGTGCGGAAAGGTAGCGTGTTAGCAACACGGCACACCGCACGTATTCCGCAAGAAGTAGGTCCACAGGGGTTTTTGCAACTGCCTTGTAGGCATGCTAGCTCAGGGCCACAATCGGCGTCAACATTGCACTCGGCTCGTGCTACCACTAAAAGAGCAATGTTATATTAGTGATGAAAGAAATAATTTCTAGAGTCCCGTAAAAAACAGTTTTTATACTAATCATGTACTTAGGCTTTCAAAAACTGTAAAGTAAAAACTATACCTGGTCGACATTCAATCTTGGGATTTCCTTCAGTTCCCCGAGAACATTCGCAGATGGGGGAATGGCGTACAACGCTGCAATGAGCACTAGGTGCACAAGCTCCAGGGCAAGGGTTTTGGCATTTAGCATTTCTGCAGGCCAACCACGAAGGACACTCGTCGTCCACAGAACATTCTCCTCTGCGACATTCGGTCCAAGGGTTACCGCGGGCTCCAAGATCACACTCGCAAGTTGCAGTATGTCCACGCGCGACACAATGCGCCTCGACGCCACATTGTACACGCGAGCAAACCTTAACGCATGAACCGCTTTCGCAACTTTCGTCATCAGGGCAGTCATTGTTACTGTGACATTGTACTGCAAAAAACACACATGATTACACAATTTGTGGTACAGAGAAAACAAACATGTAGTAAACCTAAAAATAAATGATGTCAAGAAACTTACCTGAATAACAGCCTGCATCAGCATTTCCTTCATATCCAGGAAGGCAAGCACAACGTGCTCTATGTTGTCTGGCAAAACAGCGCGCGTTGAGGCCGCAATTGGTAGGGCCGCACACCGGGGAGCAACGATAGTCAACACATGCCGCGTTGTCTGCACACTGATCGTCTCTGACACACTCGGGTTCCGGTGGAGCCGGGGTTGAAATGATGATACGTTTGCATCCGACAAATGGAGAGCCAGTGTATCCAGCAGGACATGAGCATACAGCGGCGTGCCTAATTCCAGCGCAAATTGCGTTGAGTCCGCAGGCGTTAATGCATGGATCGGCACATTTTCTATTTATACATGCGCGGTCTCCAGGGCAGTCATCATTTACAGTGCATTCAGGGTATATGCAGAAACCATCGCGACATGTTCCATGTGGTCTACATGGATTGGGATCACATGGGTCATACACATTTGGCGATGTATCTGGAACTGATTAAATAATATTTTAACCGATTATAAAGGTGTAGTTTTTGTCTTATTCGTGGAAGTAACACTGTGCCATTGTCACATGAAAACCAATTATCTTATAGGCGGATCGACCTTGCGACTTCCTGTAGCCTAGACTGTTAAGAATTAAAATCTTGATCATGGAAATGGTTACAGTTTCTTTATCCCGATAGATAGTGCTGTCCCCACGATTCAAAGACTACCCGAAAGTAGTCGTGGATAAAGGCTACAAGGCTTTAAAATTACAAACCTTAACAGATATTTGCAAACGTACCTTTAGCTCGACAGTCTAGGAACGGATCACCAGTAGTTGTTGATGGGCATGAACAAATTGGTGCATGATCGAAGACACGACACACGGCGCCGGTGCCGCAGGCGCCGATGCAAGGGTCTATACACCTATTCCGTACACAGGCGCGGTCGCGAGGGCACTCTGAGCTTACGACACATTCCGGTCGGCAGCCACTGGTGGCAGCGGCACCGCTAGTACCGCTCGGACAAGAACAAACTGCTCTGTTGCCTGAGTCGGTGCAAATTGCACCAGGACCGCATGGATTTGGTGTGCATGGAGGAGCTGTAAATAATATTTTAACGTAAAAACAAAACAAAAAACTGGTTTTATGACTGGATGATTGCCGTTAAGTTCGAATTGTTTATGTTCAACCCTTCCTTGTTTTTTTATTTATTTTTTGTGGATTTTAATGTAGGGATTCGTTCAACGTGGAGTACCTAAACATTAACCCAAGGATTTATAGTAGAAGATCTATAATAGTTTTCGATTTAACCTCCAGGAAAGCCTTACCCTTTGGTGAGCGAATCCAGAATAAACGTTATTTTTAAATACGATAGTTACTTAAGTAGATTTAGTAATTAAATCTTACCTGATATTATTATATCGCATTTTACGAATGCATTTCCTCTTGTTCCGGGAGGACAAGAACACAGTGGTATGTGGTTGATTGTTTCGCAGTCAGCTCCAACGCCGCAAGTACCCTGGCAGGGGTCGCGGCAATTTGATCTTATGCAAGCGCGCGACAAAGTGCAGTCAGAGTCGGCGAGGCACTCCGGTCTACAGCCGGAGTACGGGTCGCCGTGTAAGCCAGGTTCGCACTCACAAAATGCACCTGCGCCTCTAGCACGACAAATAGCGCCAGGGCCGCAAGGTGATGTATAACATGGGTCACTTGGTGGTATAACTGTAACGTTAATTAAACGATGTTAAAACATACGTCTAAAATTATCATAACACCTTAGCAAGTTCATTAAGCATTTTGAGTGTAGAAGTTGAATAAGTCACGTCAAAAGTGTACGATGGCTCCCTTATGTTTCGCTAGTAAAGCCCATGCCTAAGCTTTAAAAGAGAAAACATAGATTTGCCACGTCCTAAAGCCCTACTTTTTCCTTATTTCTTTTAACAATACATTCGAATCAAAATAGTACAAATTTCATTAAGTTATAAGCAAACTTCCAGTTGTGTCTGTCTTACGGATATTACTGATGGGTTGACATGCTATGAGGGGATTTCCTGTAGTTCCTGGAGAACATTCGCAGCGTGGTTCGTGTGCTACAGGTGTGCATCGTGCGTCTTGACCGCAAGCGCCGGGGCAGGGGTCTACACAATGCCTATTTAGACAAGTAAGATCCCAGGCGCAGTCACTAGAACTCAGACATTCAGGACGACAGAACGGAGGAGTTCCGAAGAAGCTCGGTTTGCAGCGGCACTGACTGTCGATGCAATCTGCATAGGGTCCACATTCGGGGCAAGGAGACTTCTGCTTGGGTTCGGTTTCTAAAGCTGTCAAAAATAAGTTGTTCACAATATACCTATATTGTTAAAGACTGAATATATTTATCGAAAATTATTATATTTCTTTTAGCCATTTACCTGGTAAACAACGTGTAAATGGATCGCCGACATAATATGCCGGACAATAGCAAATTGGTGCATGTTGTCTTACGCGACAAATTGCATGAGCTCCACATGCGCCAAGACAAGGATCGCGACACTTATTGTTACGACAAGCGCGATCTGACGGGCACTCGGAATCTGTACGGCATTCTGGCCGGCAGCTTGGAGGCTCCTCAAACATTGGTGGTCGACAAGAGCAGTGCGCTACAGTCCCGTCTGCACGACATATGCTATTCGGTCCACATGGGTTAGGTGTGCATGGATCCGTTACTACAGGCGCTGTAAAGTAATTTATTTTTCAGTATTTAGATAAGATTTTAGGGAATGCAAATGTAGACAAGTTGACGATAAAGATTTTTTTTTTACCTATTGGTCGTCGACAAGCAATGAAAGGATCTCCTTGTAACGGCGGTGGACATTCGCAAATAGCTATGTGATTATAAACATTACACATTGCGTCTACCCCACAAGCGTTCTTGCAAGGATCCACACATTTGTAGTTTGCACAGGATAATTGTTTTTGACAGTCGTTATCACTTGTGCATTCTGGGCGGCATTCTATGTTAGGGTTGCCAAAATATCCGGGAATACATGAACAAGTGCCATTGTCGCATAATGTGTTTACGCCACAGGGCGATGGTGAACAACGATTTATTGGTATCGGAGTCACTGGCTCTGCAATAAATAACACATAAGTAATATAATTAACACAGTACCTGGGAGACCGAACTTTGCTCTACTAGTCGCCATTTGCCGGTGAATGGCCCTAATATTTAATAAATTTTTTTTTGTGCAAAATTGCGTCTTTACAGGAAAAACTATGCAGCGGAACTTAAAATGCTAAACTGTATCTGTATACAAAATGTCATTAAAATTGTTAAAACCGTTTTCTAGAATAAATACGTACATAAATAAATACATAAGTAATAGGATTACTGTAACGAAAGATTGCAGAATATAAATCTAATATTTACCATCAAATACATAACAGCCAACGAACGGATTGCCGCTATAACCAACTATGCAAGTACAAATAGCGAGATGGTTTGTGGCTCGGCAATTAGTATTTGCACCACAGGATCCAATGCAAGGATCCGCACACTTTTCTCGAACACACGCTTTATCATTCGGACAGTCTTGATTTATATTGCATTCAGGTGAACAACGTGGGGGTACTCCGATATAGTCTTGCTTGCAGCTACAAACAGCTGATCCACTGACTTCTCTACAAATCGCAAATGGCCCACAAGGATTTGTTTCACAGGGAGATGCTATTGGTGATGGAAGAACTTTTTCAGCTGTGCATATTAAAAATGGATCTCCTTCAAAGTCAGGTAGACATGTGCAATACGGACTGTGATGGTGAACGCGACATTGCGCGTTTTGTCCACAAGTTTCTATGCATGGGTCAACGCATTTCTGTCTGATACAAGCTTTATTCAGAGGACACTCGGGACTAGTTACACATTCTGGTCTGCAATTTGGTGGATTGCCAATGTACTCCGATAAGCAAGAGCACATCGCTTGATTGCTTAGAGTTTTGCATATACTATATGGTCCACATGGTGATGGATTACAAGGGTCTGTTGACGGTTCTGCAATGAAATAAAATTAGAGGTATTTCTTTTTTAAAGTAATAAATGTAGTTTTTAATGCTTAAACATACATAGGGACAGACAGACAGGAAGCGACTTTGTTTAATACTATGTAGTGATAGTGATGTGATATTTTAAATAATTTTTTTTTTAATGTATTGACTTAAAATAATTTTTAACAACATTTCTTTATAGAAGCACTATTACTACAAGATCATGTTTGTTTAATTTACCTTCTCTCAATAAACAGTTATCATAAGGATTGCCCACATAGCCGGACATGCATAGACACTTGGGTACATGATTTACTATTTGACATATGCTGTTCGATCCACACAAGCCTGGACAGGGATCTTGACATTTGTTGTTAATGCATGCTCGGTTTTCAGGACAATCTGAATTAATTACACATTCAGGTCGACACCCTTCATATGGATTTCCTAAGTATCCGCCGATACAAGTACAGCTACCAAAACGGTCGCGCTCTTGACAAATGGCATTTGGACCACATGGATTTGGTGAGCAAGGTTGTGAAGGGCCTGGTCCTGGAACTAAAATTTGGATTAACAAGTTTATTTAATTTTAAGCCATAATAATTATTTTGATTATAATTATTTATTTTTAGATCTTACCTTGTATGGGTATACATTGATCAAATGAGTTTCCTTCGAATCCACTTTGACATACACATTGTGGTGAATGACTAACTACTCTGCATTCAGCGTTAAGTCCGCATGCTCCAATGCAAGGGTCTGAACACTTGGTATTAATGCACGCCTTGTCAAAGCTGCACTCGCTATTTGTGACACATTCTGGTCGGCAGTATGGTGGTAATCCAACATAACCGACCATACAAGAGCAAGACGATGATTCGCCGACAGCACGACAGATAGAATTCGGGCCACAAGGAGATGGTTCGCAAGGTGCTCTCTTTGGAGGCGGTAGATCTGTTGAGAATTATATAAAATAGGGAATATAATTAACAGAACAGAAATATGGAAGAGATCGAATTTGCTGGTCACCTACTTAAATCATTTAATTCATAGGAAAGTAATCAATAAATAAAATAAATAAAGTAGGTAGTCATGTGTAAAAAATACTTACTATGGATAACAAATGTGCATTGGGTGAAAGGGTCACCAGTGAAACCATTGCGGCAATAACATATCGCCTTATGATTGTGGACTCTGCATTCAGCATTTAAGCCGCATGAACCTAAGCACGGTTCGGTACATTTTTGATTGGAGCATGCCATTACACTTGTACAGTCAGAGTCGACTAAGCATTCAGGTCTACATGAAGGCGGCACTCCAATGTACCCTATTAAGCAAGAGCAAACCACTTGCTCTCCCATGGTACGACATATACTGTTCGGTCCACATGGAGATGGTTCACAAGGATTTTTCTTTTCTGGAATAGCTGAAATAATTTATTACAGTACAGTATTTGAACAAATCATCAACTTTTTATTTTTCAATATATTTTAAATTAATGTCTTACCTGTTATCGCTGCGCATGAGAAGAAGGCATTTCCTGTCGTGTTTTTCGGGCAACTACACATTGGAATATGGTTGAAAACTTCGCATAATGCCCCTCGGCCACAAAGATTTATGCACGGATTGACACATTTGTTATTGATGCAAGCCAAATTTTGACTACAATCAGAATTGTGTGTGCATTCTGGACGACAGCTCAAATAAGGATTGCCGAAATATCCTAACCTACATTTACATATTCCCTCATTACAGTCCGCGTTTGCACCGCATGGACTCGGATTACATTGGTCATACACATCTGGAACGGGTTCTGAAATTGATATTTTCATGAAACTACAGATTCATGACAGAGAAACAATGTGAAATTTATTTTGCCAGAAATAAAATAAAGTTTATAATCTCACGCCTTTATTCCTGATAGGGTAGGTGGTGAGCCCATTACCGTATCGGGGTACTGGTACACATGTCTCAGAATTAGTTCTGGGAGCTGCGGGTTTCCTAACGATGTTTTCCTTCACCGACGAGCTAGTGATAAATAGGGACGTGAGCTTTTTTGAAAAACTCATTGGTACATGCTAAGATTCGAACCCGAGTCTCACGAATGAGAAGCGGGCTCTTTAACCACTAGGCTATCACTGACACGCTATTTAATTTAGGACGCATTGGTTATAAATGACATACCTATATTTTCTTGAATAGAACAGCTTTGGAATGGATTGCCAGTGTATCCTTCTCTACAATTGCATATAGCCGCGTGCTGATGGACATGACATTCTGTTTGTAGACCACATGAGCCTAGACATGGATCGCTACATTTTTGATTGATACAAGCCTTCGTGCTGGGACAATCTGAATTAACTACGCATTCAGCTCTGCAATTAGGTGGACTACCGATATAGTTGTCGATGCAAGCACACGACGGTAGTTTGTTTATAGCCTGGCATACAGAGTTGGGTCCACATGGAGATGGTACGCACGGATTCAAATCGGGAGTCGGCAGTTCTGTCAACAAGTTAGTTTTTGTTTAAATTATTAGTTTAATGACTTAAATTATATTTTTTGTACCTTGGTAGATACTTACTTTCTCTTATTGAACATCTCACAAATGGATCACCTTCGTAGCCTTCGAGACAGGAGCAAATTGGTGCGTGATTTACAACTCTACATTCAGCGTTTTGTCCACAAACATTTGTGCACGGATTAATGCATTTTAGTCTAACGCAGCTCTTATCCACGTCGCACTCCGAGTTGACTGTACATTCTGGACGACAATTTGGCGGAGACCCAAATAATCCTGGCATACAAGAACATGATGCTACACCATTATTGTCCTTGCATATGGAATTGCTTCCGCAGGGGTTAGGAATGCAGGGATTCTGAGGTGCAGGATCTGTAAAAAAAATATAGTAATTAAGTCTACTCTTGTACGCCTTACGTACTTACTTTCGTTTTAAATTATTTTGAGTTTTACATATTAGTTACCTACCTGGAAAAGTAATAATAATATGGCAGTAATTGTACGGATTGCCGGTGTATCCCGGCGCACAGCTGCACGATGGAATATGGTTGATGACTTGACATGTGGCCGTTGAACCACATACTCCCGGACATGGATCTTCACATTTGTTCTTTAAGCAAGCTCTGTTATATGGACAGTCAGTATTTATTACGCATTCGGGTCTGCAAGCTTCGTATGGGTTACCAAAATATCCAATATCACATATACATGCTGCTGCACCGTTTCTAGATACTTTGCATCTCGCATTGGCGCCACAAGGTGTAGGATTGCATGGGTCTATTGGTTTCGAAGCTGGTTGTAATTGATAGCAAGATGTAAATGGATCCCCAGTGTATCCTTCTTGACAAGAACACATAGGGCTATGCAGGCGAACTGCACATAATGTATTAGTTCCACAGGAACCGGGACAAGGATCCTTGCACTTATAATTTATGCATGATTTGTCTAATGAACAATCATCATTGTTTGTGCATTCTCGCTGGCACTGCGGTGGAGATCCTTCGAAAGTTGGTTGACAAGCGCATTTATAAGATTTGCCACCATTTTTAAGTGTGCATACGCTGTTTGGACCGCACGGAGATGGTAAGCAAGGGTTTGTTGGTGGTTCCTCAACAATTTGCACTGAAAAATAAATTAATTGAAGTATGTAGTATTTATTTCAAATTCTAAATTACGTAATAATTTATTATTAGTGTAGATGTAGATAAGTTCATACTATAGCAATGTGCGAAGGGCGATCCAGTATATCTAGGAAGACAGGTACATATTGCATTATGATTTCTGACGTTGCAAACAGTATTGTATCCACAAGAACCAGGGCAAGGGTCTTGACATTTTCTGTTAATGCATGCCAAGGAAGGAGAACAATCTGTGCTCTGAATACATTCTGGTCGACAATTTGGTGGATTGCCAATGAAACTCTCGATGCATGAGCAAACTGCTTGCCCATTTGCTTCTCTGCAAATACTATTTGGTCCGCATGGTGACGGTTCACAGGGTCTACTTATTGCTTCTGTAAAAAAAATATATTTAGGATTAAGACAAAATGTTACGTATATACATAGGTATGTAAGTAAGCGCTGTATCAAATATACTTACGTTCTACTTTGGTACATTGCGTGAAAGCATCGCCGTTCATTCCACTTGGGCAGCTGCAGATCGCAACGTGATTGTAAACGTTACATTCTGCATTCAAGCCGCACATGTTACGACAAGGGTCTACGCACTTGAAACGCAGGCAAGTCTTATCCAGTGGGCAATCAGTGCTTAGCACACATTCAGGTCGGCAACCAAAGTAAGGATCGCCGTGATATTCGGGCAGACAAGTGCACACACCATTGTTACATTGGGCGTTGGCACCACATGGTGATGGATGGCAAGGGTCCGCTTGTTGAGGTGGTTCTAAAAAAATATATTTGATATTGAATATATAATTAAGTAATTACTATGAACACTAGTTTAATAGTTTTCTTAAACATTACCTGGTGGTTTCAAATTGCACAACGAAAATGGATCTCCTTGGTATCCTGTTGGGCACGAGCAGATAGGCATGTGATTAATAACGCTGCATAGAGCGTTCAAGCCACATGAACCTTGGCATGGATCTTGGCATTTCATGTTCATACAAGCCTTGTTATTACTGCAATCTGTATTCACCACGCATTCAGGCTTACAACTTGGTGGACTTCCAAAGAAACCAACAATGCACGAACAGGATGGAATTCCGCCAATGTCTCTACATTCAGCGTTTAAGCCACATGGTGATGGTATGCACGGATTGATGGATTCTATTAATTGCGGCTGTGGTTCAGGCAAAACGTAACAAATGGAGAATGGATCACCAGTAAATTGTTCTTTGCAAGTGCAAATAGGATGATGCTTAATAACTCTGCATTCTGTATTTACTCCACATGCTTTTGGACATGGGGATACGCATTTCAGATTTTCGCAAACTTTATCCAATTTACATTCGGAGCTGGTACTACATTCTGGTCTACACAGAGGAGGTGATCCTTGATAATTGCTTATACAGGTGCATATAGCGAAACCATTTTGAGATTTGCATTGACTATTAGGACCACAAGGTGATGGATTACAAGGATCAATTATTTCCGCTGCAAAAGAAAAAAATACAATAAATCGGATGAACCAAACTATTTATCGACATTGTGCATAATTAGAAACTTACAGAGCAGTGATAGCCCGGACGGTTAAAGAGCCGGCCGAAAATCAGTGAGGCTCGGGTTCGAATCCTGGCATGTACCAATGAGTTTTTCAAAAACTTACTTACATTATTATCACAGGCTCGACGGTGAAGGAAAACATCGTGAGGAAACCCGCAGGTCTCAGAATTAATTCTGAGACATGTGTAAACAGACCCGGTCCGGCGATGGGCTCACCACCTATCACGTTTAGGGGTCCAATGTATCTCGTGAAATGTGGGTATATCCAGTAATGGAATACCTCTGCCTAACCCCTCGGGGATAAAAAAGGCGTGAGATTATATTATTATTATTAGAAACTTACATTGTGCCTTAAATGAACAGATTTTATATGGATCACCATAATGTTGATCAGGGCAAGAGCAGCTCGGGATGTGATTAATGATATTGCACAGCGCATTTAAACCACAGGTGCCAGGACAAGGATCGTAACATTTGTTTTGATTACAGGCCAGATTGGAAGGACAATCTGAATTTAGTAAACATTCTGGTTTACAAGCTTCATAGGGATTTCCAAAGTAACCCGATAGACAGGTACAAGATCCTGCATTATTTTGTTCCCTACATTCAGCGTTAGCTCCACAAGGAGACGGTACACAAGGAGTTGGTCGTTCTTCTACAGCCGCCTCGACCTTAATTTTGCAGTACAGAAATGGGTCGCCGGTGTAACCATTTCGGCATGTACAGATAGGTGTGTGGCTTACTACTCTACATTCTGCGTTTTCACCACAAGATCCAGGACAAGGATCTTGACACTTTCTATTTAAACATGCCATATTAAGTGAACATTCCGTATTACTGGTGCATTCGGGACGACAACTAGGAGGGGATCCGATAAATTCGGGCAAGCATCGACAATCTGCGTTTTCGCCATTTTCTAGACACTGTGAGTTAGGTCCGCATGGTGAAGGTAAACAGGGATTGACTTTTACTGGTAGTGCAGCAGCTATAATAAATACAAATAATTAGTAATTGCTTTTTTATGGTATTTTTATACTTAGGTACCTACTTATATCATTTTCGAACGGCATCATGTAATCTACTTACGTATTTGTTGACATGATGAAAATGGATCTCCAGAATATCCAGACAAACAAGTGCATATGGGATTGTGATTTACTATTATGCAGTGTGTGTTGCGTCCACATGCGCCTGGACATGGATCTATACATTTTTGATTAGAGCATGCCAGATTTAATTTACAATCAGAGCTGACGGTGCATTCCGGACGGCAATTTGGAGGATTACCAATATATCCTTGGACGCAAACACATACAGCTTGACCCCTTACTTCTCTACATTGACTGTTAGGTCCACAAGGTGAAGGTTCACATACATTAATAGTAACTGGTAATTCTGAAAAAATCAAACTTTAGTAGACAATTTCTTTCGAAAAATACTTTTTATGATAAAAATAATTAATGTAGCACGTACCCATTAATTTAGTGCAGTAAACGAACGGAGAACCAGTGTATCCCTGGGGGCATGAGCACATAGGTATATGATTAAAGACTTCACAAAGAGCATCGCTTCCACATGTTCCAACACACGGATCTTCACACTTGTTCCTTATGCAGGCCTTATCCCTCGGACAGTCCGAGTTTAGTACGCACTCTGGCTTGCATCCAAAATATGGGTCACCTTGGTACTCTGGAAGACATGAGCAGATGCCGTTTTGGCAAATCGCATTGGTACCACAAGGTGATGGCGAACAAGGATTCACAGGCTCTAGTTCTGAAATAAAATTACATTGTTATTGACTTATTACGAATTTAAACGAGAATAATTATAAAAAATATATACATAAATATATTCTAAGAAATTACCTTGAGGCATATGGTGACAATTTGAAAATGGATCACCGGTGTACCCAGGAACACATGAACATATAGGTAAATGATTGTTGACGTTACATTGAGCATTATTTCCGCATGCTCCAGGGCAAGGGTCGGCGCACTTGTAGTTGATGCAAGCTTTAACTGCACTACATTCGGAATTAATAGTACATTCAGGCCTACACCTAGGTGGTGAACCGATGTAATTTGGCTGACAAGTACAACGTGCAGTTCCGCCGTACTCCTGACATTGAGAGTTTGGCCCACAGGGTGATGGGAAACACGGATCTATATTCTGTTGTGGCGGAATTGCTATTTGCACTGCAAAGTAAATGAAAAAAACAAAATTTTATTTACGTAAATAAAATTATTCTTTGTAAGATATAATAATCTATATAAATAAAAATGAATTGATGTTCGTTAGTCTGATTAAAACTCCAGAACGGCTGGACAGATTTTGATGAAACTTTTTGTGTGGGTTAGAGTGGGTGCAGGGATGGTTTATACGGTGGCAGAACGACGTCTGCCCGGGCCACTAGTAATAAATAACAATGATTTATTTTCACTTAGAACCATAGTATGTTAGTTAAAAAAGCGTGTTATTTAAATGGTTAGCATAGTATTTTTAATTTTGTGAGCAGAAAAATATAATCTGTAAGCAGAAATAGCTAATTGGTCAGGAACTCATAGCCAGCAAACATTCCAAAATCAATCAGCAATGTATGTCATTCTGGATGGCTGTAATTATTTTTGTACAGCATATTAATTATATAAGCTGCAATGAGCTGCTCCTTTTTGGTAAGCACTCAGAGGGTAAGCAAAAATTCATTTGCTTCATATAAAAGTATCAAAAATAATTTACTTGTCATGCGCAAAACGGGCGCATTCCTTACAAAGATTAATTTAGGTAGGACTTTAGATTATGCAACTTCGATTTAGGGGAGGGGAGAAAGGGAGGGGTACTCCCCCCCTACTCACTTCCAGAACGCGGAGACTAATAGTTTTGGAGGAATAAAAAAAATAAAAAAGTGAGTTTATGTCATCATAACTTAGTATACAACCTTTCGTATTCTGCCTTAGACAAGTGACCAGGGGCCAATTCGGTTCTGGCACTTCGCCGGCCGCTGCCGCGGCACGAACCTAACCCACGTGTCACGCGCCTGCTCTTACTCCGCTCACTTTTAACGTACATTGCCGATTTTTTAACAAAAACGCAATCCAATTAGTTATTTTCTCCTACCATGTTTTAAATATGCATACCAATCAAATACACTGCTTATAGACATGTTTTCTCTGCTGTTCAATAATGAAATCTTGCTGACCAAGTAGATAGTTTGCGGACCAAGTAATTATTTTGCGGACTGAATGTTTACTATGCAAACTCATGATAATGTAAGCTGCCTATTTATGATTTAATTTTTGACTATTATCAAAATTATTTGCGGAACAAGGATTGCTGCCTGATTTTTTTTATTGCAAACAAAATCTTTGTATGCCGACCAAATTATTTAAATGCTGTTTTTTTGTGGCTCACCAAATTTTATAATTGCTGAACATTTAATTACTTCTCGTTAAAAAACACTCCTAAAACTAACATGTTAGTGAAGTAAAATTATATTAAATTAAGTTAAATTAAGATTAATATATATCGATAAGACCACCCATTGTACTTTAGTTAATGCTGGTATCCATATTGTGTTGTTTTTAGTGTACAATAAAGAGTTATTGTATTGTATTAATATATTAAAATGAAATCAATATACAACGCGTAACAGAATAAGCGCAATTCCTCATACACCCCATTTAGTAAATTATAATAAAAAAATGTGATGCCATCGTATGTACTTTAGTTGTGTCTAACCAATTTTCTTAAATAAAGAGCAATAATAGTACGATTTCCATAGGTAGCACTAAATTCAGCTATGATAATTCATTTTTCGGAAAAATTTAACACATAATAAAAATAGCTGAAATCGACGAAGTAGTCGATACTGAACAAACTTATTTCAGGAATTGAGCGTATTCTGTTACATATTGTATATAATTACATTTTTCACGATAGTAAAAAAATCTTCTGCCTACCCCTACGGGAAAGAGGCGTGATTATATGTATATGTATGTATGTAAAAAAATCATAAACAGTAAAATAAAGGAAATCTCAGGAAATATCACAGATGTCATGTAGAAACATGATGAAGATGATGATAGACGGGCCGGTTGACTTAGTTGGTAGTGATCCTGCCTTCTGAGTCGAAGGTTGCGGGTTCGATCTCCGCTCGAGGCCAACATTTATGTACATGAACATGTCTGTTGGCTTCGTCTCTCGGTGTTTAATATTTATTTAAGTATGTTTATCAGTTGTTCAGTACCCATAGTACAGGCTCTGCCTAGTTTGGGACTGAATAACCGTGTGTGAATTGTGTCCCATAATTTATTATTATTATTATTTATTATTATAAAGAAGAAAAAAGTTACTTACATGGTGTACACCTAGAGAAAGGATCGCCGGTGAAACGCTCCTGGCATGAACAAATTGGATTATGTGCAATCACTCTGCAAATAGCGTTTCTTCCACACTGATTGATACAAGGATCGACACATTTGCGATTCACACAGGCCTTGTTACTTGGACATTCGCTGTTTATTGTGCATTCTGGTCTGCAGTTTGGAGGAGTACCCATGAAGTCGCTTTGACAGCTGCACACAGCTTGAGAATTAACTTCACGACACTGACTGTTAGGGCCGCATGGTGATGGCGTGCAAGGTGATGGTTTTGCTGTATCTGAAAATCATAGAATACTTTTAGTAAAATGCCTAACTTAGTATGTACGAAGTGTTTTTTATTGTAACAGCAATATAAGTTTAGTTACCTTCTACTTTTTCCACACAATAATAATAAGCATTTCCAGTAAGTCCTGGTGGGCAATAACATGATGGTAGATGATTTACTACTTGACAAATTCCATTTGGTGCACATATTCCCGGGCAAGGATCTTTGCATTTGTTTTGAACACATGCTAACATAGGAGCACAGTCACTGTTTATTACACATTCTGGCCTACAACCTTCATATGGATTTCCGACAAAAGCCTCGATACACTTGCAAGATCCAACTCCGTTTCTTTCTGAGCACTCTGCATTAATTCCACATGGAGAAGGTTCACATGGTGAATTATACTCAACGAGAGAATCTGTAACATAAAAGTAATAAATCAAGCAATATTGATTTTAATTTACCATTAATGTATTACTTGTAATGTGTACTTTTAAATACTAGTGTTACCTTTCACAGGATTGCATGAAACTAGGGGGTCTCCAGTTTGTCCAAATGGACAAGAACATATCAAAGCATGACTGATAATTTTACAATTGGCGTTATATCCACAGCTTCCCGGACATGGATCTTTGCATTTTTGATTAATACACGCTTGATTGCTAGCACATTCTGTATTACTGACACACTCTGGACGACAACCAGGCGGAGCTCCAATAAAGTCCGGTTGGCAAGTGCATGATGGTGACTCTGCGATTACTTTGCAGATAGAATACGGTCCACATGGAGATGGTGTGCAAGGGTCAACAGGGGGCAATGGTTGTGAAACTGAAAACGTAAAAATTGTTTCAAAATTACTTGAAATAATAAATAGGTCATTTATTGACACTATAGTCAAGTTGTAGTGAATCAATCCACTATCAATATCTGTAGTCATTGTTTGAAATCTGTTCATATAAATTATATATTTACCTATAGGACTGCAACGTGAGAATGGGTCTCCGGTATATTGAACGGGACATGAGCAAATAGGATTGTGATTGATAACTTCACATTTTGCTCCATATCCGCAAGTCCCTATGCAAGGATTGATACATTTATGATTGTTGCATGCTTCATTCGGCGAGCATTCGGCACTTATAATGCATTCAGGTCGACACGAAGGTGGACTGCCAATATACGTTGGTAAACATGAGCATACTGCTTGTTGATTAATATCTCTGCATTGACTGTTCGAACCACAAGGATTCGGGTTACATGGCTGGATTGGAGCAACTGCAAGAAATACATAGGTTTAAAGAACTTTATTTTTCAAAAGAACTAAATAATACAGTTCACTTACTTTAGATTAAGTAACACATATTATTTAAAATTAACTTGGTTCCCTTGCACAAGTAAACATTTACAAATATTAGTAGAAACATAAATATCTAATTTACACAGTAAACTATTTTATTTTACGTTATATAGAACATGGGATTTAAGTTTTTTTTTAAATGAACACAAATTTTCACAATCTTTGATTTCGTCTGGTAAGTTATTAAATATCTGCGCACCCTCAAATAGTATATTCTTTTTACCATAATTTGTTCTTGGTGGTCTTAGGTTTAGTTCGTTTTTATTTCTTAGATTATGTTTAATTTTCCGTTTTGTTAAGATTGTAGTCGAATGGATAGTATCAGAAATATTTTTTTTGATAAGAATACATGTATTGTATGTATATATTTGGGTAAGATTGAATAGTTTGAGTTTTTTGTATAATATGTCTGTGGGTGTATAATAGTTTAGGTGATAAAGTACCTACTTTGATTATTTTGTTTTGTGTAGTTTGCAATTTTTTTAGGTTAGTTTTTGAGGCTGAACCCCATACTTCGACTAAATATTCAAGATGTGACTTTATAAGTGAATTATAAATAACAGTTCGTGATTTATACGGTATACAATTTGCTACTCGTCGCAGGGCACCCGTAAGTGAGATAAGTTTTGATCTAATATGCTCAATGTGTGGCGTCCATGTCAGTTGGTCATCCAACCATAATCCGAGGTACTTTTCTTTGTTTGATCTACGTAATTGGAAATTGTTTAAGGTGAGAGGTTCATAATGTGGGATTTTCTTATTTTTAGCTTTTAAAATCATGTATGAGGTCTTTGAGGTATTAATTGTTAGAAGGTTGTAAAGAAACCACTCATTAATAAGATTGAGATCCTTTTGAGCGTCAAAGATGATACCATGGATAGAATGACCAAAATAAAATAGGCAAGTATCATCAGCATATAAAGTCAAGTGCCCCGTTAGTTCTAGATTAGCAATATTAATATAAATCAAGAAAAGCAACGGTCCTAGTATCGATCCTTGCGGTATACCAAAATTAATTTTTTGAGGGCAGCTTTTAAAATCTCCTATTTTAACAATTTGATAACGATTTTCAAGATAGGAATGGAAGATAGTTAAAGCCGGACCTCTCACCCCAATATTAAATAACTTTTGGAGTAATTTTGTATGGCTAACGGTATCGAAGGCCTTTTTTAGGTCAATAAATACTCCCAATGCAATATGCTTCTTATCTATATTTTATTTATTTATTTATTTGTTTTAATTTTGGTGATCAGGTCAGTTGCAGCCGAAAGTGTGTTCGATTTTGGTCGAAAACCGTATTGTAGTGGGATTAAAAATTTTTTTTTGGTAAGAAATTCATACAATCTTGTGTATAGAAATCTTTCAAATATCTTAGACATGACTGGAAGCACCGATATAGGCCTATAATTTCCAGGATCATTTTTAGGACCGGCTTTGTGAATAGGACAAACTTTTGCAACTTTAAGAGAATCAGGAAAAGTCCCATTTTTTTTTACATTATTGTTAAATTATTATACATATTACATAACTAGCATAATATAATAAATATACTTAAGTATTCATTACTTACTATCAGCCACGTGACATTCTATAAATGCATTACCCGTTGTGCCTTCAGGGCAAGAGCACATTGGAATATGATTATAAGTATTGCACTGCGCGCTAGTTGAGCATGCTCCTGGACATGGATTTATACATTTATTTCGAGAACAAACTTTTTCTATAGGGCAATCCATATTTGTAACACACTCTGGTTTACAACCAAAGTATGGATCACCATGATATTCATTTAGACATGTGCATATGCCATCATTACACTGAGCATTATATCCACATGGCGATGGGTTACAAGGGTCGGATGGCTTAATATCTGTAATAAAAAAATTGATATTATTTTTTATAGTTACTACATAGTTAGGTACTGTAAATTTACCATGTTCAATTTTATCATTTTTTTTCTTACCCATAATTGGAGGTATTTCAATGCAACGGGTGAAAGGATCACCCTCAAAGCCTTGTGGACAGGAGCACGCTGGGGAATGTTTAAATACGACACACATCGCGTTCTGACCACAACTACCAGGGCATGGATCTCTACACTTCATATTCATACAGGCCATGTTAGATGGACAATCCTGATTAATAGCACATTCTGGTCTGCAGTTTGGAGGAATTCCTTGATAATTAGGCATGCAACTACAGGACGGAGAACTGTTGACTTCACGACATATTGCATTATCACCGCAAGGGTTTGGTAAACACGGATTTTTGTATGGCTCTGGTGTTTCTTGTATCGGCTCTAAAAAGTTCAAGAACAAAAGAATTATCGTTACTCTCTGTAAATAAATGTACTTAACGCTATTTCGCTTATAAGATTGATTAGTATTTTACGCTTATCTTACGCGTTAACTGTTATAGTGTTAACTGAATGTTACGAATTCAAAGTCATAATACTATGGTAATTATTTATACATACGTTCTGGATAGCAACGCGTGAACGGGTCTCCAGTGTAACGTGGGCTGCATGAACACATGGGACTATGATTTACTACTCTGCAGTCTGTGTTTAAACCGCAGTTTCCAGGACATGGGTTTGTGCACTTTTGATTAATACAGGCGTTATCGGAGGAACATTCTGAACTAACAGTACATTCCGGTCGACAACCAGGTGGAGAACTAATGTAATTAGGCATACAAGAACACACGCTCTGACCATTTACAGGACGGCAAATACTATTAGGACCGCATGGGTTTGGTATACATGGAGTTGGGATGTCTGGTAGCGGTTCTGAAAAAAAAATTGAATATAATGAAATTGACTTGTGATATTTTCTTTTTATGAATAGCTTTCAAATGGACATTTGTTTACCATTTTGCATTTCGCATCTTTGGTAAGGGTCGCCGCCATATCCAGGAATGCATGTGCATGTAGGCAAATGATTGACAACAAAACATTTTGCTAGATAACCACAGGTTCCGGGACAGGGATCGATACATTTATTACGAATACAAGCCTTGTTTTGTGTACAGTCTGTGTTAACTGTACATTCTGGTCGACAGCCTTCGTATGGGTTTCCCATATAATCAGGCAAGCAACTGCAAGAACCTGCCAAATTTTGTTCTTTGCACACTGCATTTGATCCACAAGGGGATGGTTCACAAGGTGTAGGTCTTTCTTGAATTATATCTTGTTGCATGTTACAGCTAGAGAAGGGATCACCAGTGTATCCAATATCACAGAAGCACATCGGAGAATGACTGATTGTTCGACACTGTGCATTTAAACCACAAGCACCGGTGCATGGATCTTGACATTTATTGTTAATACAAGCTAGATTTTGCGGACATTCGCTGTTACTGGTGCATTCTGGCCTACAATAAGGTGGTGACCCAAAGAAGTTTGGCATGCAGGTACACGACGGTGTTCCGGAAATTTCCTTGCAAATGGAGTTCGGCCCACATGGCGACGGAACACATGGTGTGATATCAGCCAAAGGAGCTCCTTAAATAAAAATTAAATATATTTAAATATCTGATTCATTATGTTATTTAATATATATGTTACAGTTAAAACCCATAACCGGTCAAAACCACTTTCATAATAATAATAATAATAAGATATAAAATAAATAAATATAATAATAATAATAATCTCACGCCTTTTATCCCCGAGGGGGTAGGCAGAGGTATTCCGTTACTGGATATACCCACTTTTCACGAGATATATTGGACCCCTAAAGGTGGTGAGCCCAACGCCGGACCGGGTCTATTTACACATGTCTCAGAATTAATTCTGAGACCTGCGGGTTTCCTCACGATGTTTTCCTTCAGCGTCGAGCTAGTGATAAATATGTACCTACGTAAGTTTTTGAAACACTCATTGGTAATGCCAGGATTCGAACCTGAGCCTTACTGATTTTCAGCCGGCCGTTTAACCGTAAGGCTATTACTGCTCTTTGACCGCTTTTGACTGCAAAAAACAGTCAAATGTGGTTTTGACTAAGGGCATCGGTCAAAACCACTTTAGGTTCGAGTTGTAACCCTGCGGAGCGAGCAAAACGAGCGGAGATTTCATGTTTGTTATCTGGCAAGTTAGCTTGTTTGCTTGCTTAACCCTGTCCTATGAATTTTCACCGCAAAAAACAGTTAAAAGTGGTTATGATCGGTTATGAGTTTTGAATGTTGTTTTATGATACTTACTAAATGGCACACATCGTATAAATGGATTTCCGGTGTAGGAGGGTGGACAAGTACATATTGGATTGTGTTTTACGACATCACATTTAGCTTCTACACCACAGGAACCTCGGCATGGATTTACACATTTTTGATTGCTGCATGCTTTGTTTAGGGGACAATCCGAGCTTACTACACATTCTGGATGACACAGAGGAGGACTGCCTATGTATCCGGATACACAAGTGCATACAGCCTGTCCATTCACATCTCTGCATTGACTGTTTGGTCCACATGGTGAAGGAAGACATGGGTTTGTGACCACTGGTGCTGTAAAATAGTAAAACAATGCATATGAAAATTAAGTAAAAGAGCAAGGCACAGAAAATGTAGTAGTAAATTTATTCGAATCTTACTATACAATACAATAATAATCTAAGTAAAGTTAATTAAATAAATAGTAGTAAATTATAAAGAATAATGTTGAAAAATACCTTGAATTGGTTCACAATTGTAAAAAGCATTTCCAGTCATTCCTTGAGGACAACTACACATGGGTATGTGGTTAATCACATCACAAACAGCATTAATAGCGCACGTGCCTCGACAGGGATCTACACATTTATTTTGGGCACAAGCCTTGTCTCTCGGGCAGTCAGAACTCAAAACGCACTCAGGTCGACAACCAACGTACGGGTCACCTTGATGTTCCTCTATACAGGAGCATACTCCATTATTGCAAACAGCATTGGAACCACATGGTGACGGATAACACTTATCAACCACGTCAGCTTCTAAAAAAATATTACAGTAGTTTTTAAGCATTTTGCTAAATATATAATAATAATATAATACAAGACGAGATGGTTAACTATTAGATATAAGTAATTGGCTCTTTCTTACCCGGTGGTTTTGGATTACACACAGTAAAAGCATCGCCATCATAACCTTCTGGACAAGTGCACATGGGTGTATGGCGCGATACCATGCACAATGCACCAATGCCGCACGATCCAGGGCAGGGATCAAGACATTTTTGCTGAATACATGCTTGGGATGTAGGACACTCTGCATTTATTATACATTCAGGTCTACAGTTGGGTGGGTTTCCTATATAGCTAGGCATGCAAATGCACGATGGTATATTTCCAATCTCTTTGCAAATCGAATTAGGACCACAAGGTGATGGTAAGCAAGGATTTCGATAAGGTTCCAATTCGGCATTTGCTACGGGAGCTGGAATTAAAAATATTGCCTGTTATATTTGATTTAACTTCTGAATTTTTGTTTTTGCTCGACAAATACTTACGAAGTATAGGGTTGCACCTTGTGAAAGGATCACCAGTATAGCGAAGTTTACATTGACAAATTGGACTGTGATTAATTACCCTACAATCGGCATTCATACCGCATGCTTCAATGCATGGATTTTCACATTTCTGATTTATGCACGCTTTATCTCTAGAACACTCTGAGCTTATAACACATTCTGGGTGGCATCCAGGCGGCGACCCTATGTAACTTGGCATACAAGAGCATACGGCTTGTTTATTTAGTTCTTGACATCGACTGTTTGGACCGCATGGCGATGGCTGACAAGGATTGTTGGGAGTATCGGTGATTTCTGAAAAAATAAAGATAGCTAATAATTTTGTATCCAACTATTATTAGACATACAAAAAAACAGTTCGAATATGAAAATTAGGCGCTTACCATCCCTGAGAATGCAATAGCGGAACGGATCGCCAGTGTAGCCCTGTTCACAAGAACATGATGGTGCATGATTCACTACTTGACACAAGGCGTTTGGCGCACAAGCTCCTGGACAAGGGTCTTGACATTTATTTTGTATACATGCTTTATTCGACGGGCAGTCTGTATTAATTATACATTCCGGTCGACAGCCCTCATATGGATTGCCTTGATAGTCTGGCAAGCACGTGCAAGATCCAGCGCCAATATATTCCTTACACACGGCATTCGCTCCACAAGGAGATGGCTGACAAGGTGTTGTAGTTTCTTGTAATATTTCGATTCTGTGACACTCAACAAATGGGTTTCCAGTATAATCTGATATACACACACATGTAGGTGAATGACTTATTACGTGACATTCCGTATTAAAGCCGCAGGAACCAATGCAAGGATCCATACATTTTTGGTTGATACAAGCATAGCGAGTAGGACATTCTGAATTACTTATACATTCCGGTTTACAGTAAGGTGGAGAACCAACATAACCAGAGACACAGGAACATGAAGGATTACCAGAAGTTTCCTTGCAAATCGAATTGGGTCCACACGGTGAAGGTACACAAGGGTTCACCAGTTCAGGAGTAAATTCTTGAATAATACATCTGACAAACGGATTTCCGGTATACGATAGAGGACATGAGCAGATGGGATTGTGATTAAAAACTTGACATTTGGCTCCGACACCGCAAGCTCCTTGACATGGATTGACACACTTTCTATTACTGCAAGCTTCACTCGGCATACAATCTGTGCTAACGATACATTCAGGTCTACAAGATGGCGGACTTCCAATATATCCAGGTACACATGAGCATACTGCCTGACCATTTATATCACGGCATTGGCTGTTTGATCCACAGGGGCTTGGCTGACATGGTTGTGGTCTTTCAACTAAAAGGAAACACAGTTTTAAAATGCAATAATGTGTGATGATGATAATTTTAAGGAAACTATATCAATATAATCAATATTTACCTTCCAAGACAATACATTGAGTGAAAGCATTTCCAGTCATAAGTTCTGGACAGGTACACATCGGAACATGATTAATAACTTGACATATTGCATTATGTGCACAGACGCCACTGAGGCAAGGATTTACACATTTGTTGCTTAGACAAGCTTTGTCTTGTGGACAGTCAGAACTAAGCACGCATTCAGGTCGACATTCAAAGTAAGGATCTCCCTGGTATTCGGGTGCACATGAACATACGCCATTGTCGCATACTGCATTGGCACCACAGGGTGATGGATTGCAAGGATCAATTTCGTCTTTTACCGGTTCTAGAACAAAGAAAAGACATTATGATTAGTGGTTTACCTATTATACAACCAATAAAATAATAACATATTTTTATATTATCTTACCTTGTATTTTACATGTAGTGAAGGCATCACCGATGTAATTTTCAAAACATGTACAAATTGGTACATGATTTTTCACTATGCATTGGGCATTAATACCACAAGATCCAGGGCAGGGATCTCTACATTTCTGATTCATACAGGCCATATTGCTTGGACAGTCCGAGTTTATTATACACTCTGGACGACATCCAGGTGGCGCACCAATATAATTGGGTAAACATGTACAAGAAGGAATACCACCAATATCTCTACATTGACTAAAGGGGCCGCAAGGTGAAGGCTCGCATGGATTTCTTTGTGGTGCAGCTTGTACCGGAGCTATCATTAAAATGCATCTACTGAAGGGATCACCTGTGAACCTTTCCATACACGAACATATAGGACTATGATTGATTACATGACACTTAGTATTCTGTCCGCATTGCCCGACACAGGGATCATTACACTTTTGGGCGATACATGCTCTGTTAGTAGGACATTCTGCACTCACAACACATTCTGGTCTACAGTTGGGTGGTGAACCACGGAATTCGGGCAAACAGCTGCAAACTGCTTGCTCGTTCAATACTTTACAAACACTGTTCGGACCGCAAGGTGATGGAGAACACGGATTTAACGGTTGCTCAGTTTCTGAAATAAATATAATATTTATGAATTAATTAATATTTCCTGATTTCTGCATTGTACTTAATAAGAACTTTAAATTTACTCACGTTGAATCAGAACACAGTTTTGGAATGGATTTCCGGTATACCCTTGGTAACATGTGCAAATAGGAGCATAGTTAACTGTTTGGCACTGCGCATTGACAGCACAAGTACCTGGGCACGGATCTTGACATTTATTTTGTTGGCAAACTCTGTTAGAAGGGCAGTCACTATTCACTGTACATTCTGGTTTGCATCCTTCGTATGGATTTCCAAAGTAGTCTTGTGCGCAAACACATGCACCGATATTATTAAGCTCCTTGCAAATTGCATTGCTTCCACACGGTGATGGTGTACAAGGAGTTGGTCTTTCCAAAGGAGTGAAACTATGTTGTATGGTACAAGATACAAACGGATCCCCTATATATCCCGGCGGACACACACAATTTGGTGTATGACTGACCACACGACATTGTGCAGCAGAGCCACAAGCTCCTATGCAAGGATCTCCGCATTTATTGTTTATGCATGCCATATGATTTGGACATTCACTGTTACTTGAGCATTCAGGACGACAATTAGGCGGTGATCCTATGAACTGAGGCATGCAAGAGCATGAAGGCGATTCATTGATAGTCTGACATAAAGAGTTTGGTCCACAAGGTGAAGGCACACAAGGGTTGACTTGTTGCGGGGTTTCCAAGGCTACAAATTTAGAAAATTAGATTAAATAATGTAGGTAGTACTTATTATACTAACAAGAATATAAATTACTTATAATATTAAGTAGTTATTACGTCAAGCTACTACTTAGTTAAAAATATACTATAATTTATAATAATAATTACTGATTCGGTACTCACGTTTTGGAGTACATCTGCTGAATGGGTCTCCAATAAAACCCATACGACAAGAGCAAATAGGATTATGATTGACGACTTCGCATTGAGCTCCAATTCCACAGGCACCGTTACAAGGATCAATACATTTATAATTATTACATGCTTTGTTGAGTGGACATTCGGAGCTAGTGGTACATTCCGGTCTACAAGTGGGTGGGTTTCCAGAATATCCCGGTATGCATGAACAAACTGCTACATTATTTATTTCTCGACATTGACTATTTGGTCCACAAGGGGTTGGATTGCAAGGATTTGACGGCAAAGGAGCTGTAAAGAAATTTACATTATATTTGTCATAAGTTCAGATAACTTAAAAGATTTTTCGGGTAACAGTAAGATACATTTCTGTACAGTCACACCAAAACTGAATAAATAATTAAAATAGACGAATTTTTGAATATTCATAAAAAATGTGAATATAATTATGTGCTAAAATAAAAAAATAACAATTTATTACCTTGTAGAATATTGCAACAGACAAACGAATTGCCAGTAAAGCCTGGAGGACAGCTGCACATTGGTACATGGTTCACGACTTCACAAATAGCATTGCTTCCGCAAGTATCAGGACAAGGTCTCACACACTTTTTCCTTACACAAATTTGGTCTCTTTGGCAGTCTGTACTAAGTGTGCATTCAGGTCGACAACCTACGTAAGGATCGCCATGATATTCGGGCAAGCAGGAGCACTCTCCGTTGTCACATAGTGCGTTAGATCCACAAGGTGATGGATTGCATAAATCAGTTGGAACTGGTTCTAAAAATAACACCGTAAGATCAATCAATAACCCTTACCTTTAAATAAAGTATTGTAATTTTTCATATTTGACTGAAGGTTTTACCTTGGATTGGTGTTAATGTACATGCCGTAAATGGATCACCTCTATAGCCTTCTGCACACGTGCAAATAGAAACATGATTAACAACAGAGCATCGTGCGTTTTGGCCACATGAACCTGGACAAGGATCCTTGCACTTTTCATTTATGCACGCTTGTGAGCTGATACAATCTTGATTTGTCACACATTCCGGCCGACAGTTTGGAGGGTTTCCAAAGTACCCAGTAGAACAAGAACAAGATGCTTGTTCGCCCACAATGCGACATATTGCATTTGGTCCACAAGGAGAAGGTACGCACGGGTCTCTTGTTTCTACCAATGATGGTTGATAAACTAAAGAAAAATAATTATTTAGTCACAAGAAAATATAAATGCTTTTATGACTATCAACTTTATGTTTTTAGTACCTGGTTTTGAATAGCACCTTGTAAATGGATCGCCTGTAAACCCTGATGTACAACTACAAATCGGATTATGATTAAATATTCGGCATTCTGCTTTTAGTCCACAAGGACCGGGGCATGGATTAATACATTTCTGATTAATACAAGCTTTATCTGAAGAACAATCTGAATTAAGTAAGCATTCAGGTCTACATGATGGTGGCTGACCGATATAGTTTGGCAAACAACTGCACACGGCTTGGTTGTTTATATCTCTACATTGACTATTTGGTCCACATGGGCTCGGATAACACAAATTTACGGTACTAGTGTCTTGTGCTGAAAAATATCAAAACACAATTATATTGGCTTGTAGAATATAGGCTTGTGTATGAAATATAAATGAGTCTCTTTGATTAAGAATTCAAAAATAATATATGTCGAAATACATACGTGGTATAGGATTGCAATGGCGATGTGCATCGCCTGTATAACCAATAATACAAGTACACATTGGAGAATGATTAATAGCAGTACATTCTGCGTTAACTCCACAGGTTCCCGAACATGGGTCTTGACATTTGTTCCCGATACATGCTCTATTTCCAGGACAGTCTGAGTCAGATACACACTCAGGGCGGCAGCCTTCGTATGGGTTTCCAAAATAATCTTTATTACAAGTACATGCTCCTACTTTGTTACGTTCCTTGCATTGAGCATTAGGTCCGCAAGGTGACGGCGAACACGGTGTTAGAATTTCAGTAGGAGTTTGTAATAGGCACTGTGTAAACGGATCACCTACATATCCTTGAGGACAAACACACATAGCCGAATGACTTACAACTCGGCACTCAGCATTCGACCCACAGGCTCTTGTGCAGGGATCTTTGCATTTCTGATTTATACACGCGAATTGTGGTGAACATTCACTATTGCTTATACATTCCGGTTTACAATACGGTGGCTGCCCATTATATTCTGGTAAACAGCTACAAGATGGACTACTATTGACTTCTTTACATACTGAATTTGGCCCACATGGAGAGGGCTGACAAGGATTTACTTCCACTGGTGGTGAATCTAAAATTTAAATATATATTTTCACACTTGATTTTATTTTTAAATATGAAAGAGCAACTAATGTACTTATATACACTGGATGTATTTTTTAACCGTCTGGAAAAAAATATGACGTATCAGGTATCTAAGGCCGAAGTTATACACGAGATTAATAAAATTGTTAAGTGTATGTCATGCTAAAGGCAATTTACAAAGTCTAGAAAAGTACGCACACTGCTATGCAGCTGGCGGTAAATTGCGCATGAATTTAAGCTACTAGCTCGTTTCTTTTTAAAATACTATTTCAAATATTTGAATGTGTAATATTGACTACAATTGAGTAATGTATATTAGTATATAAAGTTAAAATACGAGATTTGTGAAAAAAAAATTTTTTAAGTAACAATTCCAAATGAATCTATTACACTTACCTATCACACTATATTTTTTTCCAGACGGTAAAAACATCTGGCGGTATGTAGCATTATAGATATATAGATTTATCTTACTTGTAAAGAAAGTACACTGTACGAAAGGATCGCCTGTATGGGCCGGGGGACAAGCACAAATTGGATTATGGTTAACGACTTCGCAAGTAGCTCTTACACCACATACTCCAATGCATGGATTTACACATTTCTGTTGCATACAGGCTTGGTTTTGTGAACACTCCGAGTTGACCACACATTCAGGTCTACAAGCTGGAGGTATACCTAAATATGTTGGCAAACATGAACATACTGCTTGATTATTTATTTCTCGACATTGACTATTTGGTCCACAGACTGTTGTGCTGCACGGATTTGCAGTAGGTATCGCTGTTGAGTAAAGATTCATAGGTTTAGATATTTTCTTAATAGTATTGATTCTATTAGTCATGGAAAAAATTGCTACGGGCAATAGATACAATACCTGTAATCTGATTACACACGACGAAAGCATTTCCTGTATATCCAGTGCTACAGGTGCACATTGGGATGTGATTAACGACCTGACAGATAGCATTTTGTCCACATGCACCAATACAGGGATCCACACATTTTTTTTTAATACACGCTTTGTTTTGGTCACAATCTGTACTGAACACACATTCTGGTCGACAGTTGAAGTAGGGATCACCATGATACTCCGGCAAACATTGGCACTGACCGTTGATACATTCAGCATTTGAACTACATCGTATATTCGCACATGCATCTATTACACTAGGTTCCGCTGCAATGAAAATGGTTTTTATTAAATAAATAGTTATATATTAACTAGGTTTTCGCTTAACTGTTAAAAAACCAAATAAAATATGATGATGACATACCTTCTAAAGGTTTCGGCCTACAACTTGTAAAGGGATCTCCCACATAACCTTCAATACAAGTGCAAATTGGTATGTGATTAAGGACGCTACATGACGCAGAAATACCACAGGACCCTGGACAGGGATCTTGGCATTTCGAGTTTATGCATGCTCGATCACTAGCACAATCTGAATGTATAGAGCATTCTGGCCGACAATTCGGTGGACTCCCAACAAAAGTAGGCAGACACGAACACGATGGAGTATTTCCAATATCTCGACACTCTGCGTTCGGGCCGCATGGTGATGGTATACAAGGGTTCATTAGTAGTGGCGGTGGTTCACCTAAAAGAGAAGAACACTACTTATTAGTCAGGTACTAATGGAATAAATTGACTCTTTTCGGACATATACCAAATACTTACTTTGAACGAAGGTACATAAAGTGAATGGATCTCCGGTGTACGCTGTCTTACAGAAGCATATCGGACTATGATTTATTACTTTACAGTTGGCATTTACACCACAAGGGTTGGGACAAGGATCCTGACATTTGTTTTTGATACAAGCTTTATCTTGAGGACACTCAGAGCTGGTCACGCATTCAGGCCTACAGTTAGGCGGTGAACCTATATACTCCGATAAACATGAGCAAACTGCTTGGCCGTTTATATTTTTACATTGACTGTTAGGTCCACAAGGCGAAGGATAGCAGGGATCAGTTGGAACAGCTGGAGGTGAAGATTCTAAAACAATATATTGTAAAAGTTAGTATGTATCCACGTTTAACAGTTTTTCTATAAGTTGTAAAAAAAAAAACGTTAAAACTGAGATTGATTGGTTGTAAAACGCTAACTCATTGTTCCAAGTGTTAAATGAGCTTGTATTAAATATTTGAAAATAAAATAAAAAGATTTAAGGACAATAATTTATCAACCTTGTAAAGCTCACCTTGGTAAACACAGTACCTAAACGGATCACCAGTGTACCCGCTAATGCATGTACAGAGAGGTGCATGATTTACTACTTGACATTCCGCATTAGTTCCGCAACTTCCAGGGCAAGGATCGGTACATTTGTTATTAATACAGGCTTTATTTGACAAACAGTCAGTATTAACGACACATTCTGGTCTGCAACCTTCGTATGGATTACCCATGTATCCTTCAATACATGTACATGACCCTGCATTATTCTTCTCTCTACATATAGCATTTGCACCACATGGTGAAGGCGAGCATGGTGTGGTATAAGACTCCGATTGTAAAAGCTCTGGTGTACATCCAAAGAATGGATCACCGGTGAACCCATATGGACACACACATATAGGTGAGTGGCTAACTACTTTACACTCAGCATTGTTTCCACACGCACCTTCGCAGGGATTCTTACATTTCATATTTATACATGACAGATGCGTGGAACATTCTTCGTTACTGGTACATTCAGGCCTACAATAAGGTGGTTGCCCGTGATATCCTTGCGAGCAGGTACATGTGGGCGCTTCATTAACTTCTTTGCATATTGAGTTAGGTCCACATGGCGATGGTGTGCATGGTTTCACAGGTTCTGGTAATTGTTCAGCTGTAAAATAATAACAATAATGATATAAATTTATTTCATAATCGTTAAAAATATTTATTTACTAAATGAATATACATACGAAGTCTAAAACATCGTGAGAAGGGATCTCCAGAGAATGACATAGGGCAAGTACATATCGGGTTATGGTTAACAACTTGACACTCAGCGTTGACACCACATGAGCCTATACATGGATTGACACAACGCTGATTGCTGCAAGCTTGATTGAGTGGACATTCGGCGCTTATGGTGCATTCAGGGCGGCAAGCTGGTGGCGAACCGATGTTATTAGGGGCGCATGAACACGCAGCTTGGCCGTTTATCTCTCTGCATTGACTGTTCGGGCCACATGGTGATGGTTGACAAGGATTCACAATTACAGCTTCTGAAATTAGTATAATTAATCATTACTTTTACGTAATTTAAATATTTTGTTCTCTAGAGTTGACTGAATAATTATTCTTATAAACTTACCTAAAATGGGTCGACATTGGACGAAAGGATTACCAGTCATTCTTTCAGGACAACTGCACATTGGTATATGGTTAACTACATTACATGTGGCTGTTGCTGCACAGGTGCCAGAGCATGGATTCTTACACTTATTACTGATACAAGCTTTGCTACGATCACATTCTGAACTTTGCACACATTCTGGTCGACATCCCGAATAAGGGTCTCCTTGGAACTCAGGCAGACAGCTACATTGTCCGTTGAAACATTGTGCATTTGCTCCACATGGAGATGGATTGCACGGATCATCTTGCACTAAAAAAGTTATAAATATTAAATTCTAATTTCTTTGCTAAATTAATCAAATCGTTCCAAATAAATAAATCCAGTTAGCGTAGAATTAAGACTAGGTACATATACTCGTATTGTACACAAAAATATCTAGTATGTACTTAAATGAAATTAAATAAAATGAAAAATATTGCAGTAGACAACACTAATTACCTTTTGGTGGTACAGGATTACATTGCATAAATGCATTTCCAGTAAAACCATCACTACACGTACATATTGAAATATGCTTTATGACTTGACAGTTAGCATTGATTCCGCAAGAGCCAGGGCAGGGATCTCTACATTTTTGGTTCATACAAGCTAAATTACTAGAACAGTCTTCATTTATTGTGCATTCTGGTCTGCAATTAGGAGGACTGCCTTCGAAATTAGGTAGACACGAACAGGATGGTATGCCACGCAGATTTTGGCATTGCGAATTAGGTCCACAGGGTGATGGCATACAAGGATCCCTTTCAAGTGGTGGTAAAGCTGGAGCTAAAATATTAATGAATAATTGATATATTGCGTTTAAAGATCACTCACAGTAATTAATAGAAGTTTTATGACTTACATTTTATAATATAGCACCTCGAGAATGGATCTCCGGTATATTTATTTTGACATGTACATATGGGGCTGTGATTTATCACTCTGCAATCTGCATTCTGACCGCAAGGTCCAGGACAAGGTGAAACACACTTTTTATTCTTGCAGGTTTTGTCTGACGGGCATTCTGTGCTTACAACACATTCAGGTCTGCAGTTTGGAGGTGAACCTTGATACTCAGCTAAACATGAGCATGTGCTTACACCGTTAATAACTCGACACTGACTATTTGGTCCACATGGTGATGGCTGACATAGATTAGATACAACATCTTGCGCTGCAAAATATTTCGAAATTCATATTTGTTTAGTTATTTACAATTTGCGGGTATTTCTCACTATACGTTGCCTGCTATTTTATTTGCATAGAATTTTGATTCCTGCTTAGAATATTTTTTATGTTTGCTATGTGTTATGTTATTAAGCTTTTGTGTCAAAATGGATCATAAGTTTGAAAAATCGAAAACTCCTATTTTTTTTATTAAATAAGTAGTTTTTGAGTTTGTCCTTTTGCTAACCCCAAAAGTATCATGTAGGTATAAGGTAATAATAGTATATTTTATATCGAGGGACTAAACGAAGCCATTATATATCAGAGCGAGGGAGTCATGAAACCGAAGGTATATTAAGTTGGCGTTTAGTCTCGAGGTGGAAACTGTACTTTTCACTTTGAGTGCGAGAAAAATTGTCAATTTAGTACAAATTTATTTAAAACCCAACAAATTTACACTCGACAAAAATTCAGTTTTCGCGGTCAGTTTTTTCTTCTAAACCTGTCAGGCTGTCACAGATTAACAAAGAGATTTAAATCTCTTTGCAGGTAAACAATTTAAAACACATGGCGCCACCTTCTTCGCGGAAAAACCATGGAACTAAAACTCTTCACATTTTCGCAATGAAGATGGTCCACACTACAGATATTTACTGGCTGTTTGAGGTTGTCTTTTTCTCATTAAGGAAATTTAAAAAAAAATACTTTATACTCCCTAGGGACTAAAGTGGTCACTTTAGTCCTGCTTCGTAGGGCTATATTGGCGTACTTTTAGAGCATGAGAAGTGAAAAACATATTATTATATTATGTCATATTATGTTAATTTAGACCCTAAGCTTTTAAACCCCAAAAACACTCACCCTCTTTTCAGTATTTGTACATAAGTACACAAATTTCATAAAATGTATATTCTTCTATTGCTTTAATTTTTTTTTTTAATATATTAGATTTAGAAATTATTCCACTATGGTTTTATTATATGTATAGATGAGGCAAATACTTACGTTTTGGAGTACACTGTCTGAACGGGTCACCTGTGTATCCGGTTGGACAAGAACACATCGGCGAGTGATTGACTACTTGGCAGTCCGCATTTTCTGCACATGTCCCTGGACATGGGTCTATGCACTTGTTTCTTGTACATGCCTTATGGCTCGGACAGTCTGAATTCACCAAACACTCAGGATGGCAACCTTCGTACGGATTTCCAAAATATCCTTTAACGCAAACGCATGCACCTGCTCCGGATTGCTCTCTACATTCCGCGTTGGGCCCACAAGGAGATGGCGTGCATGGAGATACGGGGATATTAGGTTTCGACGATTGTATAATACACTGTATTGATGCATCACCAGTGTACTTCTTAGGACAATTACACATCGGCGTATGACTAACAACTCGACATTCCGCATTAATACCACAAGCTTGAATGCAGGGATTATTACATTTTCGGTTGATACAGGCCATTTGGGGAGCACATTCACTGTTGGATATACATTCAGGACGACAATTTGGTGGTGCCCCTAAAAATTCCGGCATACATTGGCAGGAAGGAATTTCTCCTCCAGTTGGTTGACAAATTGAGTTAGGCCCGCAGGGTGATGGTTGACACGGATTCACAGGAGTAAGCGACGTTGACTGAGCTAAAATTTTTATTGCTTTTAATTTAAATAAGTTTAATTAATTGTTAGTAGATTATTTTATTTAAAGTTAACACTTACGTATCGAAAAACATCTAGTAAACGGATCACCCGACAACCCTGAAGGGCAGGTACATATTGGGTTGTGATTGATAACTTGACATTTAGCTGCTACACCGCATGCACCTTTGCAGGGATTTACGCATTTGAGATTGCTACACGCTTTGTCAAGTGGGCAATCAGAACTTGAAACACATTCAGGCCGACATGAGGGTGGGGCACCGCGGTAACCCGATAGACATGAACAAACAGCTTGGTTATTATATTCCCTGCATTGACTATTAGCACCACAGGGGTTGCGCTGACAGGGATTACTAGGAGCCATATCTGGAAACAAAATAAGTACTTAATATTTTTAAAATTATCGACATAGGCATTAAGCTTAAATTACAAAATTTATTAACTGTTTATTTACCTTTTATAGGATTACATTCAATAAATGCGTTGCCTGTTGTTCTTACAGGACACGTGCATACAGCCATGTGATTCACAACATCGCAGTTGGCGTTAGCCCCACAAGTATTTATACATGGACTTACACAACGGTTTCTGACGCATGTTTTATCTAACGGACAATCTGAACTTATTGTACATTCCGGACGACATCCAAAGTACGGATCTCCATTATATTCAGGCAAACAAGTACAAACACCGTTGTTGCAAACTGCATTTGATCCACATGGTGACGGGTTACATGGGTCTGTAGGTGTCGGTTCTGAAAAATAAATACAGCATGAGGGAATTCTGGTGGTAACGAGCACGTTAGATTTTTTTAGCTATCTTGTGGGTATTACGTGTTCAGTCGGAACCTATATATTTCTCTGAGAACACAACTGTGCAGTTTCGACAAACAAATAATTATACTTTTGTTTTGAAACTAAGTTTCGAAGATAAAGATAGCAAGATATACCTAATGTGTATTTTTAAAGAATCTTGTAAATAAAAACAGAATTATTTTAACTTACCCATTTGAGGTTTTAAGGAGCAGCTATTAAATGGATCTCCTACGTAGCCGATTAAACACGTACAAATAGCGATGTGACCTTGAACTCTGCACTCCGCATTTAAACCACATGATCCCGGACATGGATCAACACATCTTTCGTTAATACATGCTTTGTCGCTTGGACAATCTGTGTTTAGAGTACATTCCGGACGACAGTTTGGCGGACTTCCAATGTATGACGGCAAACAAGAGCAGGAAGGCGAACCGCCTGCATCGCGGCATTGTGAGAATGGTCCACAAGGCGATGGCAAACAAGGATTTATTGGAACACTTACAATATCGGCAACTATAATAGAAGATAGACTCTTAACGTTAATATTCTTAAACTAATATTAGGTACTTATATTCATCAAATAAAAAATAAAAAACCTCACGCCCTTTATCCCCGAGGGGGTAGGCAGAGGTATTCCATTACTGGATCAAATATAAAGTTAAAAGTCAAACATAAGAAAGTTACCTGGTAATGTAAAGCATCGATTGAACGGATTACCGGTATCTTGTGGGCGACACGAACATATGGGACTATGGTTTATAACTTTACATTCAGCATTTTGTCCACAGACGCCTTCGCAAGGGTTTTTACATCTTCTATTAATACATGCTTGCTGTTGATTACATTCTGAACTAACAAGGCACTCGGGCCTACATGCGGGTGGTGTTCCCAAATAATCTGGTTGACAAGTGCACACAGCTTGAGCATTGTTTTCCTTACATATACTGTTTGGTCCACACGGTGACGGTATACATGGATCTCTTTGTACAATAGAATCTAAAAAATATATATAAATTGTAGAAAACCCATATCATATTTCGATATTGCATGCTTTTATATGCTTTATAAATAAAATATTGTATACTAACCTTCAACTTTTTCATAACAGTTCTGATAGGGGCTTCCAGTCATGCCCGATAGGCATTGACAGTTCGGAGAGTGATTGATCACGTTACATATTGCATTAAGGCCACAAATATTTTGACAAGGATTTTTACACTTGTTCTGAATGCACGCCAAATTTGATGCACAATCTGAATTAACTACACATTCTGGACGACAGCCCTCATAAGGATTTCCAACATAATCGGACAAGCATACACACGCGCCCGCACCTCTCTGTTCTTTGCATAAAGCATTAGGCCCACATGGTGACGGTGAACAAGGAGTTAGAGAAATATCCAATATTCTGCAATTAATGAATGCATCTCCAGTATAACCTGGTGGGCATATACATTGTGGTGCATGGCTCACAACCCTACATTCTGCTTGGACACCACATGATCCGACGCATGGGTTTTTACATTTATTATTCACACATGCTAAATCGGAAGGACATTCAGAGTTAGCTATACATTCCGGTCGACAATTCGGTGGACTGCCTGTGTAAGCATCGACACAAGCACATGATGGCGAGTCATCTATTTCTTTACATATAGAATTCGGACCACAAGGTGATGGTTCACATGGATTTACAAACGGTGGTGGTTGTACATCTGAAATATAAATAATATAGAAAAATGTGATTTATTATTGCTTACTTATACAAAACATACCGGTATTACAAATGAAACATACCTTCTAGTACACATCTTGTAAATGGATCTCCAGAAAACCCGGGAGAACACGAACAAATTGGATTGTGATTAATGACTTGACATTGAGCGCCAGTCCCACAGTTTCCTTGGCATGGATCGATGCAACGTTGATTGGAACAAGCTCTGTTCAACCCGCACTCTCCACTTGAAGTACATTCAGGCCTACAAGTCGGCGGTGCCCCCAAATAACCAGCTAAGCAAGAGCATATAGCTTGTCCATTGATTTCTCTGCACTGACTGTTTGGTCCACAAGGGGATGGGTTGCATGGATTAATAATCTCTATAGATTTGATTGGTCGGCATACCAAGAAAGCGTTCCCAGAGTAACCTTGTGGACATGTACACATTGGTATATGATTGAAAACATTACATATTGCTTCTTGGCCACATGTATTGATACAAGCGTCGATGCATTTGTTTCTAACACATGCTTTGTTTTGTGCACAGTCAGTATTCATTAGACACTCTGGTCGGCAGCCAAAGTATGGATCGCCCTGGTACTCTGGTAAACATGTACAAATACCACTAACGCAGTTGGCGTTTGGTCCACAAGGGGATGGATTACATGGATCCGGTTCTGGAAATTCTGTAATAAAAGTAATTATTCATGTACGTCACATAATGTAAGGTTGCGAAAATATTCCAGCAATCACTACGTATTATGGACAGAGTGCGAGTATCAAAACTACTAGAAAATATTACCTTCATCCAGGGCAACTAGAAGACATCTAGTAAAAGGATCACCGGTGTATTGATCTAAACATTTGCATTGAGCAATGTGGTTGAAAACCGTACACAGTGCGTTTAAACCGCAAGCTCCAGGACATGGGTCTCGACACTTCTCATTCATGCAGGCTTGATTACTGGGACATTCCGAATTTATTGTACATTCCGGTCTACAATTGGGTGGATTACCAATGTATCCCACACGACACGCACATGAAGGCGTGTTGCCAATGTTGCGGCATTCTGCGTATATACCACAAGGTGAGGGCATGCAAGGGTCCGAAAGCGGTACCTGTTGAGGTGGCTGTGATACTGTAACAAAAATGCATTTATATTATTTACTAGCGGATGCCCAGTGGCGTCGCCGCGCGGATTCAGATTAATCCCGTTCCCGTGGGAATTTCCAAAAATCCCTTCAAAGTGATTGCCTACGAAATATAGGGCACCTACATACCATATTTCAAGTTTCTATGTGTTATCGTTCCGGAGTAATACGTATTTCTCTTTTAAACCAGTTTTTATATTTTCTCCGTGGGAATGAGATAGGTATTTTCCAGTGGTAAAAAGTACCCTAAATGTTGACTCAAATTTCATTATAATCCGTCCAGTCGTTTTTGCGTGATGCGTGCACAGACAGACAACAGTTTCAATAAATGATGTTTTGATATATATATCGATAACTATCTACATTTTACCGCAAACGTTAAAAATAACGGGCGGAGGCACGATCGGGTTGTGCTTCAATTGTTTTAAACTGGAACCCGTCTACTTTTTGACGTAAATTCTATGAACGTCTTAAGGACTCCGAAGTACAGGGGCACGGCGGAATCGCGTTTTAAATTTGCTTTATCTTGTCGCACTGAATTTCGGAGGTCTGGTGGGCTGGGATCTTGTAATCCGTTTGAATTGATTTTTAACTTAATTGATGCATGATCTCTGTTTTTAACTTTATTTGCTTCGATTTTTAATGAATCCCTCTTACCTACTTAGTAGTTATTCTTCAATTTTGAAAGCTCATAGTTTCCAAAGTTAACTTTTTTTTAATTTATTATATTAATAGATTCACTATTTAATTCTCTTTGCAAAACAATACCTCATAACTGTAGAACAGTATTTAACAAAGTAGGTAATCGGCGTAAAATGTTTTTCACATTGATTTTTTTTCTTAAAGTTACTTGTATGCTATGACTAATAACTTGTGACGTGATTATCGTATACGAAATCAATTAGTCTTTGTTTGATGGCGCCAATTTCCTCTAGCGATATAGGCAGGTACACCTGTGGCTCGGTGCTCGGCCCCCGAAGGGGACGCGGTCGCGCGGGACTACACATTGGGTGTCGGTTTTCGTCAGCGCGATCCGGTCTACCGAGCGTGGAAGACAAGGTTCCTTGACAATTTTTCATGTACAGACACGGTCTCTTTAGAGTTATATCATACAATGTATAGATAATACATTATCTCTTTATTAAAGGTACATCTAAAATAATACAAAAGAGATACAACAAATAAATATAGTACATGGGCGGTCTTATCGCTTATAATAATATTGTACAAAACGAGATAAATTCATCTAGAGATTATCTATTTACCTAATAGCTAACAGATAGATATTGACCACTTCGCTGAAAGGCATGAAACTATGTATTGTGACAGCCCCTTTTTCACACGTAGCGATTACAGATATATTTTATAAAGAAATAATAAACTTACTTTTAATAGGATAACATCTTGTGAAAGGATTTCCGGTAAGCCCTTGTTTGCATACACAGATTGGGCTATGGTTTATCACGTTACAGTTCGCACTTTGACCACAAGTACCAATGCATGGATCTGAACATTTTTGGTTTAAACATGCTAAATGTGATGGACACTCCGAACTCACAACGCACTCAGGACGACAGTTTGGTGGTGAGCCAACAAAAGTTGGTAAGCATGAACATACTGCTTGTCTATTCAGTTGCTTGCATTGACTGTTGGCTCCGCAAGGAGATGGATTGCACGGGTTACTTTCTGCCACAATTGCTAAAAGTAATGAAATTGTTTTAAAATGTTAATCTATTTAAAAAACTGTAACTGTTGGTGATAAGTAATACTTACGTTCTTGCATGATTATGCAATGACTAAACGGATTTCCCGTATATCCAGTCTGACAAATGCAAATCGGCATATGATTGTTAACTTGACATAAAGCATTAGAACCACACGTTCCTGGACAGGGATCAACACACTTCATTCGAGAGCAAGCTCTATTTAGAGGACAGTCTGAGTTGACTACACATTCTGGTCGACATCCTTCGTATGGATTACCAGAGTACCCATCAGAACATTGACATGCTCCAACGCTCTTTTGTTCTTTACATATTGCATTCGATCCACAAGGATTCGGAGTGCATGGTGTCAATACTTCATTCGGTTCCATGATGGCCTGTGGACTACAGTACGAAAATGGATCTCCAGAATAGCCCGCTTGACATATGCACATAGGGGCATGGCTTACAACTCGACATTCTGAATTTGATCCACAAGCCCCAAGACAAGGATTTGCGCACTTTCTATTGAGACATGCTAAGTTATAATCACATTCACTGTTACTGATGCACTCTGGTCGGCAATTTGGAGGAGACCCTTTATAATCCGGCTGACAACTACATACGGGACTGTTACCACTGAGTTTGCATAAAGAGTGAGGCCCACATGGCGATGGCTCACATGGGTTAACAGGGGGGTCCTCGGCAACTGTAAAGTAAATCTTGTAATGAATCTTATGATTAGTATGTAATTATTTCCCAATGGAAAACTTGGAATGCAACCTTAAATACATATAAATAAATATATACATATATAAATATATTTAAGAGTAAAATGAAACTCACCTATAATGGTGCATCTTATGAAAGGATCACCGGTGAATGATCCTGGGCATGTACAAATAGGGTTGTGATTGATTACATCGCAGACAGCTGCCATACCACATGCTCCTACACATGGATCCACACACTTTTGATTGTTGCACGCTTCCCGCAGAGGACAATCTGAGCTCACTACACATTCAGGTCTGCATGTTGGTGGACTGCCTCGATATCCAGGTACACATGAGCAGACTGCTTGCCCATTTGATTGACGACATTGACTGTTTGGTCCACATGGTGATGGATGACAAGGGTTTATAGAAACCACTGTAACGAAAAAAATAAATTATTTAACAATTACATTCATAGTTTTGATAGGTCATCTATATAAGAATTTAACGATACACGAGTGAGCTTGTTTACCTGATGTTGGTCTACATTCAATGAACGCATTCCCACTCATGCTTTTTGGACACGAACACATTGGTACGTGATTAATAACATCGCAGATAGCGTTCACTCCGCAAGTATTTATGCATAAATTTACACATTTGTTCCGTTGGCAACCTTTATCAAGTGGACAATCTGTATTATAAATGCATTCAGGGCGACATCCCATATGAGGATCGCCGTGATAGCCCGTTATACAAGAACATACACCATTTTTACAGATAGCATTTGGCCCACAGGGATTAGGTTGACATGGATTGTATGGTACGGTCGGAGTTGTATCTAAAATTTATAAAATTCCACAATTAAATTCCGTCTATTAATAAGTCATACCAAAATAAATATAATGTAAAATATAAATACCTTCTATTAACATTTGTGTGCACTGCCTAAAAGGATCACCTGTGAATTTCTCAGGACATAAGCATACCGCAACATGATTATTAACAAAGCAGTTTGCATATAAACCACAAGAACCTTCACAAGGATTTCTGCATTTTTCTACAATACATGCGCGGTCACTAGGACAGTCAGAATTGACCACACATTCAGGCTTGCAATATGGTGGTGAGCCCGTATATGATGGCAAACAGGAACATGATGCCAAACCATTATTATTTCGACATTCTGAATATAGGCCGCATGGTGAAGGTAAACAAGGGTCAGTAGGTGCTATAACACTCGGAGATGTATCTAAAAATATTTGAGATAAAATAAAGTTATATATTACAAGACAATATATTTTATCCTTATGTCCAATACTACTTACGGAACGTTAAAGTGCACATGGTAAAAGGATCTCCAGAATAACCTGGTCTACAGGTGCAAACTGGACTGTGGTTTATTACTTTACATTCAGTATTTTGTCCACACGGTCTCGGACATGGATTTATGCACTTCTGATTAATACATGCTCTGTTTGTTCTGCATTCAGAATTAATAATACATTCAGGCTTGCAGTGTGGCGGTGATCCAATATAATTAGACAAGCAAGAACAAACAGGTTGACCATTAATTTCTTTGCAAACTCCATTACTACCGCAAGGTGAAGGATTGCATACATTTATAACTGAAACTTGATTTTCTGAAAAAGTGAAGATAAGGTTTTTTTTTAAATAATTTGTTGGTTATTTGAGAAGCTTTCAAATATTAACAACATCTTACCTTGTATAACAGAACACATCGAAAGTGAGTTTCCAGTGTAACCTGCTTTGCAATTACATACTGGCCTATGATTCGTTACATAACAGTCCGCATTGTATCCACATACTCCTAGACATGGGTCTCTGCACTTGTTCCTGTTACAAGCCAACATCAAGGGGCAGTCGGAATCGGCTAAGCATTCTGGTCTACAACCTTGGTACGGATCACCGAAATATTCAGGCAAGCACGTACATGATCCGGCATTTCCTTGCACTTTACATTCTGCATTCGAGCCACAAGGCGAAGGTTCACACGGATTTAAGTACTCCGCTAATGGAGGAGCTGAAAAGTGTATTAAATATTATAAAAACACTTACCTATAATAACTTCAGTCACCGTAGAAGCACCTTCTTGGTTCGAAGCGTTAGTCGAAGCTTGCTGGGCTCGGCGACATTTAGTGTCTTCCATATTCCGGCAACAGTGTCACTATCTTTAGCGCACCATCCAAAAGCGGCCATCTTGGTGGACGGCCCAAGCTTACTGTAAGTGCTATGTTATCTCCGCGTGCTCCGATCTCAAGCATAGGCATTAATTTCACATGAATAGTTATATCAAGATGTTACCCTTCTGGAAGCACTTCAAAATCTTTATGATTAAAATCGTAACTTCACCATCCTTATCCGAAGGCTTATATTTAAAGCTAATGAATAGGTACAGTACGTGCGGAATTACTTGTAAACCAGGTAGCGGGCATGGTCACTACGCAGTCCCGAAGTAAAACCGCTTGGACAGCCCCATTCATTATTACATTAGTAAACCATGTAAGGCGTGACTTTGCTAAAAAATCTTTTACAGTAAGCACTTTTTATAATATGAATTAACATTATCACGTTTTGCAAAGCAGAGGGTTACAGCCGTTATATTTCTTCGATGAACATTAAAAACTTTTTACCTTTTTTATATTACGAAAATATTATACAATTCTCTGCATTTTATATTTTTTATAATGAACCTTGAAAAATAAAATGATTGCGATTGCGGTTATTTTCTTACCTTTTGGTTGTGAACAACCCTGGAAGGGGTCACCCTCCAAATCGGGTTCACATGTGCAGGAGGCACGATGATCGACAGCCGAACAAATAGCATGAGGTCCACAGGCTTGTATACAGGGATCTTTACATTTCTGAGCAACGCAAGCGAGCGCTGCCGGGCACTCGGCACTAATTGTGCACTCTGGCCTACAATTCGGTGGAGCTCCAATAAATCCAGGTTGGCAACTGCATGCTGGTGTTTCTCCGGATTTCACGCATATAGAGTTTGGACCACAAGGTGATGGGTCACAACGATTGACTGGTGCTGGGGGAGGAGCTGTAATAATTTTAAAAATGAGGTAAGTAATAAGTATACATACACATACATATTCATTTGTTAACTTTATCGAAAGTCAATGTACATAATTGTAATGTTAATGACAACATTCGCAATATCTCGAGTAGTGAAGTAAGAGTTGAAAAAATTTACCGACCTACTATGTGATCGCTAACACATCATTTTCTCAAAGATTTTAGCACCGTTCGTAGCATTACGTATGGACCAACTAACTAGAACCGTAGTCCATGCATCTTACTTACATTGCAGTTACTACCCATGATTGCAGCAAAGTTACCTTGAATAACCTATTCGAGAAGAGCTTTCAACTTGTACTTTACCATCACCATACTCTCCAGTTCCTTCCACAAATAAACTAAGGCGGATGTGCCTGTAGCAAGTTTAAAAGTTGCAATTTATATTTGAAATTCAGAGCTGCACTTAACTTACCGGGAGCAGGATAACAGTGTGTGAAAGGATCTCCAGTGAACTCATCATTGCAAGTACAAATTGGTGAATGTGCGATCACTTGGCATCTGGCACCACGTCCACATGCTCCTTCACAGGGATCGCGACATCTGCGGTTGATGCAGGCGAGTTGCAGTTTGCATTCAGAGCTAACAAGACACTCTGGTCGACAGGATGGGGGGGAACCCACGTGCCCCGCTCGACATGAGCAAGCGGCCGCACCGTTAGCACTGACAGTACACTCACTATAAGGACCGCAAGGCGATGGTGAACAAGGCGATCTATTCGATTCTGTAAAAAATACCACTGATTAATAACTTATTTAAAATATTAAAACATATAAAGATCCAATGAACGTATCTATAATTACCGATTGGAATGTTTTCTGAGCAAAATGAGAAAGGATCGCCAGACGTGTTGGGAGGACAAGTACATGATGGAATATGATTGTTGACTGAACATGTAGCGCCGGTTCCACAAGCTCCAGGGCATGGATCTATACATTTCCCTCCTTGGCATGCACGAGTTGGGGCACATTCACCATTAGTGCTGCATTCCAGTCGACACCCTACATAGGGGTCACCAAAATATCCAGGTGCGCATGAGCAAGCACCTTCATGGCACTGAGTGTTACTGCCACATGGTGATGGGTTACAAGGGTCAGGTGACGGGATTGGCGTAACTGTAAAACATTTAAATTTTAATTGTATTATTTTATCATGTGAACTAATCTCATAATATTATCATCATAGATCAAAAGTGGTTGATATGTGAAGTTGTATCGTAACCAGTAGCAACCTAAGAAACAATCTGTCGCACATTATAATTTTATTGATATTAAATCTTTAAACTTAATTTACTTACGAATGATTTCCGAACATTGAATAAATGGATCCCCAGAATATCTAGAAGGGCAGCTACAAATCGGTATATGATCATGAACACGGCATTCTGCTCTAAAACCACACGATCCTTCACAAGGGTTAGTACATTTTTCAGCGATACACGCTTGATGAGATGGGCAGTCTGTATTTACAAGACACTCTGGGTGACAATTTGGTGGCCCACCTATGGTACCTTCAATACAAGAACATAAAGGATTGCCATTGATTGGGCGACATTCACTGTAGGGACCACAAGGATTTGGCTGGCATGGCTGTGGCCGGTCCGGTACGTATTCTGTTTTCTGAATTTCCAGACATCTTATGAAAGGATCACCGCTTGTTCCAGCCGGGCAACTACATAGAGGGCTATGATTAATTACTTGACAGTGGGCGCCTATTCCACATGTACCTCTGCAAGGGTCTGCGCATTTAAGCCTGTGACAAGCGCGATCTGATGGACATTCGCTGCTTACAGTACATTCAGGCCGACAATCAGGTGGAGCGCCTCTATAATCGGGAAGGCATTCACAAGATGCTAGTCCTCCATTTTCTCTGCAAATGCTGTTAGGGCCACAAGGCGAAGGCTGGCAAGGTCTTATTTCTTTTGTCAATTCCTCTTTGTTACATTGTACAAATGGGTTTCCTGTATATCCTTTTACACATGCACAACTAGGAACATGATTTATTACCGTGCATTCTGCATTTGTGCCACAGATGCCGGGACACGGATCTGCACATTTGTTTCTGATACAAGATTTGTCTGCAGAACAATCCGAACTCAAAACGCATTCAGGACGGCAACTTTCGTAAGGATTTCCTTGGTATCCTTCTAAACAAGCGCAGGAGCCAGCTCCGTCTCGTTGATGACATATTGCATTTGCACCACAGGGTGATGGATCACAAGGTGATATTCGTATTTCAATATCTGAAATAATAAATAAAGAAAACATTATTTATTATGCTGTAGGTAGATACCGAATTTTTTTTTCATACAACTTATAAGTAGGTTTAAAAATATTATTACCTTCTTGAGGTACACATTGTAAGAATGGATTGCCTGTATATTTCTCTATGCAACTACAAGATATAGTATGGCTCACGACAATGCAATCTGCATTAACTCCACATGATCCTGGGCAGGGGTCGATACATTTATTTCTAACACAAGCTTGATTCGACGGACAGTCTGGATTAATAACACATTCTGGTCTACAGTTTGGTGGCTGACCAACATAGTTTTCGACACACCTGCAATTTGCTTTTCCATTTCTTTCTAAACAAAGAGAATTTGGACCACATGGTGAAGGATTACAAGCATCGACTGGCTCGGGTGGAATAGCTATAATTTCATAACAACTCTTAAATGGATCTCCAGTTTGCCCTGGGTTACAGCTACAAATCGGACTATGATTAATAACTTCACAGCGAGCTGATACACCACAGGCGTTGATACACGGATTAATACACTTTTGATTAACACAGGCCTTTTGGGACGGGCACTCCGAACTAACGACACATTCTGGCCTACAAGTTGGAGGAGAGCCTTGGTATCCTTTAATACAAGCACAAACAGCTGTGTTGTCAGAGGTTCTGCATATGCTGTTAGGTCCACATGGTGAAGGGTGGCATGGATCTCTTGGTGGTAATTTGGGCTCTTCCATTGGGTAACATTGAGTGAAAGGATTACCAGTGTAATCTGACATACAAGAGCAACTAGGTATATGGTTGATAACATCACACTTAGCGTTTTGTCCGCAAACTCCCGGGCAAGGATCTCTACATTTGTTTCTAAAACATGCTTTGTCCCTGGGACACTCTTGGCTTCCAGTGCATTCTGGTCTACAACTTTCGTAGGGATTTCCACTGTACTCTGGCAGACAAGTACAAAAACCATTTTCACATTGAGCATTCGGTCCACAGGGCGAAGGATTGCACAAATCTGACGGAAGTGGTGTAGTAGGAACTGGAAAATATTGAAATTAGTATATTATAATCTATAAACAACTTTTAATAATTCGATGAACTAAGTAAGAACCTCAGACATACCTTCAATAACTTGAGTGCATCTTGAAAATGGATCACCCGTGTAGCCTTCATTACATACACAGACTGCTACATGATTTAATACGTGACAATTAGCATCTACGCCGCATGATCCTGGGCATGGATCATCACACTTTTGTCTCACACATGCTAGAGAAGCTGGGCATTCAGAGTTAATCGTGCACTCTGGACGACACGACGGCGGTGATCCGATGTAACCCGGTTTACAAGAGCAAGCCGGTCCGCTAGCAAGTAATTGGCAGCGGGAGTGAGGTCCACAAGGTGATGGAGTACAAGATGGTGGTCGTTCAGTAGTAATTAGAATTGCTATAACAAAGGAATAAGATATTGTTAACTGCAATACTAAATTTACAAATTAATATTTATAATAATTAGTAATCGAACATTTTACTTACGGTAGCATTGTGCGAAAGGATCACCAGTCATGCCCGCTGGACACGTACATATAGGGTTATGATTTTTAACTAGGCAATGAGCTCTTAAACCACATGTATTAGGGCAAGGATCGTCGCATTTCTGGTTTATGCATGCCTTTGAGGTATCACATTCGCTGTTGACAACGCACTGGGGTCTGCAGGACGGCGGTGACCCCACATAGTTGGGTAGACAGGAACAGACAGCTTGCATATTTACTTGCCTGCATTGACTGTTAGGCCCGCAAGGTGTGGGTTCACATGGATTTTGTGGTGGAGCGGCTGTAATTTTTTTAAATTTATACTAAAGATAATTGTTTATTTATAAATTAAAAGTTAAAAAACTTTTTTTATACAAGCTTTTGGATTTCGAGTGACATCACTTTATTTTAAGAGTTAATACCCATATTGTAAAAGTACATTAAAAATAATAACTAGTCCGCCATCTTGGGTGTACCGCCATATTCGATTTAGAAAGAAGCCACACAACTGACCATACTTTGTCATCCAAACCAAACGTGTATTCAAAATTTTAGCTCAGTCTTTTGGAGATATCTGTTTCAAAATTGAGTTCCTAGATTCCATCCGAACAAACATACATTGCAAGTTAAGTAACAGCTTGTAAAAGGAAATAAAAAATTCTAAGTCCTACTTACGTTGCATGAAAATTTCTTTACATTGGAAGAATGGATCTCCCGTAAAACCTCTTGGACAAGTACAAACAGGAACGTGATTTTCAACAGTACATTGTGCTAATTGCCCGCACGTTCTAGGGCATGGATCTATACATTTAAACCGTATGCAAGCTAAGTTTGGAGCGCATTCGTCATTGCTCTCACATTCTCTGCGACATCCTTGTGGGCTGTAAGGATCTCCTTCAAAACCTTCAGAACAAGTACATGCACCAGCGTTAAGGCGTTCTCTACATTCAGCGTTTGGTCCACACGGCGATGGTGTACAAGGGCTTGATGTTGGAGTCGTCTCAGTAGCTATAATTAGAATGATTTTTAGAAATAAACATACCTTAACATTATATAATGAAGAAAAATTTAATGAATTTATTAACTTACAAGATACTACAATTTGATAACAATTTGTGTAGGCATCACCAGTGAAACCCTGTTGACAGCTACATATTGGTCTATGATTTACTGTTAAACATAGGGCGTTCACACCGCAGGCTCCTTGACACGGGTCTTTGCAGCGTTCATTAACGCAAGCAGTATTACTGGGGCATTCCGCATCGATGGTACATTCTGGTCTACAGTTGGGTACTCTTCCAATATAGTTAAGTAAACAAGAACAAGCCGCTTGGTCACCAATTACTCTACATTCTGAGTTTGGTCCACATGGTGAAGGTATACAAGGGTCGGTAGGCACGATAACTAAAAATAAGAAACATGGGTCATCTCTTGCGAGTAAAAAATTGATTTGTTAAATAATTCACTTGGATGCTTTTGGATATTAAATATTATAAATGAAGATTAGCATTTACCTTCTTCTGGAATGCACCTTGTAAATGGATCACCAGTAAAACCAGGTGTACAACTACAGATAGGGTTGTGCGTAACAACTTGACAGCGAGCATTAAGTCCACAAGTATTTGGACATGGATCTATACACTTCTTGTTCACGCAAGCTTTGTCTTGTGGGCACTCAGAGCTCACAATACATTCAGGCCGACAGGATGGCGGTGTTCCAATATAGCCACTCCCGCATGTACATACGCTATGTCCATTCACAGCACGGCACAGACTATTGGGTCCACATGGTGATGGGTTGCAAGGTTCTTGTGGGACCACCTCTTTTCCGGGAATAACTACAAAACAATAAAACATTTGTTTTTTATAGGCACGAATATTTATGAATATCACTTTTGTAATTTTTGGCGGTCGCTGTCTATCCTCGCTATCTACCGAAATGATTTATGGACTTTTGAACATTCTATACTGGAAAGTATCTGGGTTTAGGTTAAGATAATATAATAAGCCTATTATACTTACAGGCTTTGCATAATCTCATACGAGTAAGGTAGGTATGTAAGAGATGATCCGAAAAACCTAATATTACAGAACGGGTCATTTTTGATATTTAAAACTTCAGGGCCCATCTAAACATAGACTAATAACTTATTCTAAATATCAATAGGGATCCTAAATTAGTACTAAAGTAAAACTTTCAGTACTTGCTACGTAATTAATTTTGTGAACAATGTCTAACGTTTTATACTTACTGTCTACTTCGCATCTAACAAGCGGGTTTCCTGTATACCCAGAAAGGCAAGTACAAGTCGGGGAATGGTTAACGGTTCTACATTCTGCGTTGATACCACAGGCTCCTGGACAAGGGTCCTTGCATCTATTATTAGAACAGGCCTTATTGCGATCACAGTCTGAGTTAGACACGCATTCTGGGCGACAACCCGTGTATGGATCCCCAAAATATTCTGGTAAACAAGCGCACGAACCGACCCCGTTTCTTTCTTTGCAAAGAGCATTAGCGCCACAAGGTGAAGGATTGCAAGGATTTGGCGGTGGTTCCGATACATCTGGAAAAAATTACACAAAATTTTACGTGCGGATCTAAAAATAGGTGATACCATTTTTTATGTCTGAAAACTTACATTCAATTCTGGAACATCCACTAAATGGATCACCTGTATATCCTGGTACGCAATTACATAATGCTACATGATTTGCTACAGAACATTCCGCATTGAAACCACAAGAGCCTGGACACGGATCTACACATTTTTCATTTTGGCATGCAAGATTACCCGGGCATTCCGCACTGATAGAGCATTCGGGTCTACAATTTGGTGCAACACCAATGTATTTTGGTAAGCATGAGCATGCAGGCGCTTCTCCGACAACTTTACATTGAGAATATGGACCACACGGTGAAGGTATGCATAGGTTTCCTTTAGGCCCCTCAAAGATAGGTTCTAAGAAAGAAAACACAACAGAATAAAGATAAAATAGCAGACAAGACATGAAACAGAATAAATGAGAAAACAATTATAGAAAGCAAGAATACAGAACATAAAAAGCATTGAAAATTTGAAAAATGTATAGACATAATTTAAAAAAAATAAAACATGTTTAGTTTTTAAATCGGTAACTTTTATTAAAGTTTCAACAGTCTTACTTTGTTCTAACTGGCAGGTAGCGAATGGATCGCCAGTGAACCCAGCTTTACAAGTACAGATTGGGTTATGATTTATAACTTGACAACGAGCATTGACGCCGCATGTTCCCGGACAAGGGTCTTTGCATTTCTGCCGTATACAAGCATGATGCTGAGGACAATCTGTACTAATTACACATTCTGGTCTACATGTAGGTGGCGAACCCACACATTCTTCTTGACAAGAGCATACTCCGTGGCCATCCACCTCTTTACAAATACTGTATGGCCCACATGGTGACGGCACACATGGATTCACATCGGCGAGAGGAGCTAAAATTTTCAAAATATATTAAAGGTTCAGTAACAAAAAATATCAGTAACGATTCTTGCTTGAGATCTTAATATACTGACGTTTTCTTTCAGGATAACACGCGACACCAGGATTTCCTTCGTAACCTTCAAAGCATAGGCATACTGGATTATGATGTGCTACAGAACATTGCGCGTTTCTTCCACAAGCTCCTTGACAAGGATCTACACATTTGTTATTGGAACACGCTTTGTCTGAATAACAATCATTGTTTGTAACACACTCTGGTCGGCACCCAAGGTATGGGTCTCCAAAATAGTCCGGTTGACACGTACATGCTCCGGCAAAGTTTCTTTCGGTACATACAGCATTTGGTCCGCAGGGTGATGGATTGCATGGATTGGTTTCATCTTCGCTTGGCACTGTGACTATATGAATTACAACGTTTTACTATTATAAATCTTTAAAAAAAAAAATTAGTTCGGTACCTAACATATTTACTTACCAATAAAGTAACAACCACTAAACGGATCGCCGGTATAGCTTGCGCGGCAGTGACATACTGCCTTATGATTTATGACCATGCATTCTGTGTTTGAGCCACAAGATCCTTCACATGGGCTTGCACATTTTTCACGAATGCAAGCTAAATTACTTGGACACTCTTCATCGTAAAGGCATTCAGGACGGCAGTTTGGTGCTCTGCCTATATACCCAGATAAGCAAGAGCAGGCCGGTGTCTCTCCCACTACACGACATTGAGAATTTGGTCCACAAGGCGAAGGAATACAAGGATTTCCTGATGGTTTTGGCTGTGGTCCTAAAATATTTATTGTATTTGTGTTAACATAATATAATAAGGGTTCCGTAGTCAGGAAATGTGTTTAAATTTAGTGCAGTTAATGCATAATATTTGGTTCCTTCTCAATTTTCTAAAGGTGAATTTTTAATTATTAGGTAATATTATATTCTAGAACAAAATTTTGAGAATATTAATGTTATTTATTTTCTATTGTTCAAATAACTAATTTGTTAGTTTTGTTACTGTCTTTAGATATTAAAATCTTAAATTTTTTATCTGTTAAAATTTTAATGTTATAGATTATATACGTGTTAATAAATTTTGTTGTTAATTCTTTGTTACAATTAAAACCTTACTTTGATCGTACGCGCAGTGGACGAAGGGATCACCGATGTGATTAGGAGGACAATTGCATAGTGCGTTATGATTAACTACGGTACACTTTGCATTATTTCCGCACGCTCCAATACAAGGGTCAACGCATCTCTGATTGATACAAGCTCTATTAGGCATACATTCGCTGCTGACCATACATTCAGGTCGACAAAAAGGAGGTGAGCCGAAATATGTATCCTGGCACGAGCATATGGCGTGACCATTATTTTCTCGGCACAAACTATATGGACCGCAAGGAGATGGCAAACAAGGATCTACCGGATTTTCATAAACACCTAAAATTATAAAAAAAAGGTAAATACCTATTCGCAGAATACGGTAAGACAACTCAAAAATAAAGGTTATAGACATACTTAAATAACATGACGTGAATGGATTTCCTTCGTATCCTGCTAAACATGCACAAGATGGCGCATGGTTATTAACGCGGCATTCAGCGTTCATTCCGCAAACTCCGGGGCATGGATCTCTACATTTATTGTTTGTGCAAGCCCGGTCTTTAGGGCAATCGGAATTCAAAACACACTCCGGCCGACATTCGACATAAGGATCGCCATAATAATTTGGTAAGCATGAACATGATCCGGCACCACGTCTTTCTTTACATATCGCATTTACACCACATGGCGATCGTGAACACGGACTTACTACTTGAGGTTCAATAGCTATAAAAAAAATTGTGAATTATTTAACGTTTATCTAAATAGCTAGGTATCTATGTGCATGTGCGTATGTATTGCAATAATAATATTTTAGTAACATCAACTTACGTGGAATTAATGAACAGCCTGAGAATGGATCACCCGTATGGCCTTCATCACAAGTACAGATAGGCACGTGTTTCACTACAGAACACGTGGCATGATATCCGCATGAACCTGGGCATGGATCGCTACATCTCTCAGATATACAAGCTAAGTTTCCAGGACATTCGACATCTATCATGCATTCTGGTCTGCAGTTCGGAGGGCGACCAATATAGTTAATTAAACATGAGCATACTGGTACACCATTGATTTCTTTACATTGCGAATTTGGACCACAAGGATTTGGCAAACAGTTATTAATTGGTATCATAGGCCCTGTCAGAAAAGAACGTTATACATTATTCACGTTACTTTACAAGATATCAATTTATTTAAAAATGAAACACACTTACTGTCCTCAATGAAGCATTTCACGAAAGGATCACCACTGTAGCCATTTAAACAGCTGCATATAGGATTGTGATTCACTACTTGGCATTGCGCGTTAATACCGCAAGTACCCGGACAAGGGTCTTTACATTTTTTACTAATACATGCTTTATCAGGTCGGCAATCAGAGCTAACAATGCATTCAGGTCGACAATTTGGCGGAGAGCCAACACACATATCGAGACATGTGCAAACAGCATGCCCGTTAAATTCACGGCATTTACTGTAAGGTCCACAAGGTGAAGGGTGGCATGGGTTCACAGGTTCCAGTAGAACTATAGTAAATATAAAAAAAGGAAAATAGATAAGTATAGAATATTAAGACAGAAAATATAAAGAACAGTAAAGAGAAAAGATCTTACTCGGAACAGGAGTACATGCATGAAGAGGGTTTCCACTATATCCAGGTAAGCAGTAGCATGATGGTGCATGATTGATGACTCTACATTCAGCATTTTGTCCACATGTGCCCGGACAAGGATCCACGCACTTATTATTGAAACAGGATTTATCTACGGTACAATCGGTGTTCATAACGCATTCAGGACGGCAGCCTAGATACGGATCGCCATGGAAATCATCTACACAAGTACATGAACCAGCACCATTTCTTTCTCGACAGATTGCGTTAGGTCCACAAGGCGATGGATTACAAGGATGTCGAGGTACATCTTTTGGAACTGAAATTTGTTTCATAGAAAACATGCTTAGCACAACACAACACTAAGAATACATGCATGCAATAATATACAACTTTCATGCATCTATTGTAATATGAATATATTCTTACTCTCAAAACGATTACAGCCAGCAAATGGATCCCCGGAGTAACCGTCGTCGCAGGAACATATTGGCTGATGATTCTGCACGGTACAGCGAGCGTTAAAACCGCAGGAGCCAACGCAAGGGTTGACACAGGTACCGGCAAGACATGCGAGAGCAAGAGGACAGTCCTGGTTGATGACGCACTGTGGGCGGCAAGATGGTGGGGCGCCAAGCGTGCCTGGTTCGCAAGCACACACAGCACGGCCGCCTTCATTGCGACACAATGCATGCGGCCCACAAGGTGATGGTAAACACGAATCAGGAGCTGGTTGTACAATCCCTGTAGGTAAATTTATTATATTAGAAAAGTAGTTGACTCGCTATGTACTTAAATTTACTTGTTTTTATACTTACTTTTTCTGTAACATCTTATGAAAGGATCGCCCTCTGGAAGATTTTCTGGGCAAGTACAAATAGGATTGTGACCAACAACATGGCATCGGGCGTCGAGACCGCAACTGTGGATGCATGGATCTTTGCATTTGAGATTTATGCAAGCTCTATTTGCTGGACAGTCAGAATTTACGGCGCATTCCGGTCGACAAGCCGGAGGTGCACCTAGATATCCGACTCGGCAAGAACATGCGGCACGGTCGCTAACCACGTGACACTCACTATTTGGACCGCATGGAGAAGGTTCACATGGGTTAATTTGTATTGCTGTAAAATATATAAGTATTAATTAACACTGATATACGTAAACTTCGTTTAATGGTATATTAATGATTGTAAGATGATTAACTCACTAGGCTTATTAACTTGACGACAGGATGAAAATGGATCTCCTTCATACCCTTTAAAGCATGTGCAAACTGGAACATGATTCGTAACAGTACATTCTGCGTTTATGCCACACAAATCTCTACAGGGATCTCTGCAATGATTTGACAAACATGCTAAGTTGTTGGGACAATCTGGATTTATTGTGCATTCAGGCCGACAGCCACCCGCGTAAGGATTTCCGATATTTGGAGGTATGCATGAACACCGCGCTGCGTTGTTAATTACCGTGCAAATCGTATTTTCTCCACATGGAGATGGATTACAGGGTGTATGTGAATCATCCTTTGATGTTATTACGCATCCGATAAATGCATCTCCTTTGTACCCCTCCCGGCAACTACATAATGGTGTGTGGTTAACAACGTCACACTTAGCATTATTTCCACAGGCTCCGATACAAGGATCTACACATTTTTCATTTATACAGGCTTGATTTGATGGACATTCTTGACTTATTACACATTCAGGCCTACAGTATGGTGGTGAGCCAGAATAGTTAGGACGACATGAACAAACCGGATGATTTGATCTTATCTCACATACAGAATTCGGCCCGCATGGTGAAGGTGTGCAAGGATTTCTATTAATTGTTTCATTGTGTAATGCCACAGCACAAGCAACAAATGGATCTCCAGTTTTTCCTAAACTACATCTGCATATGGGATTATGGTTCACAACAATACAGTCAGCGCCCACTCCACAGCTACCTTGACATGGGTTAGCACACTTTTGATTGATACATGTCTCAGTCTGAAGACAGTCCGAATTGCTCACACATTCTGGCTGACACATAGGAGCTACTCCTTTATAACCTGGCAAACAAGAGCATACTGCGAAACCTGATGGCGTTACTAAGCATCGACTGTACGGTCCGCAAGGTGAAGGATCACAAATAGAAATAGAAGGAGGCGTGATAGGTGTAGGTTGACATTTTACATATGGATCCCCAGTATGACCTGTTTCACAGTAGCATACTGCATGGTGGTTAACCGTTTCGCAAAAAGCTCCAATGCCACACACATCTTTGCAAGGGTTCTCGCATTTATTGTTCAAACACGATAAATTTGGAGAACAGTCGCTGTTCACAACACATTCAGGTCGACAAGAAATATAAGGATTGCCATAAAACTCTGGCAAGCATTGACAACTAAGTGCTCCATTCAAATCTTGGCATATGGCATTTGATCCACATTGAACATTGTCACAGGTTTCACGTTCGATGGCTGTAAAGAAGTAACACATGATTTATTTGTTTTTATCATCACATTGAATTATTTTTTTCAAAACTTTATGTTAAAATACTTACGCCTTGTAATAGGTTTGCAATTTTCGTAAGGGTTTCCTTCGAAACCACCAATGCATCGGCAAATTGGGTCGTGATGGTAAACAGAACAATCTGCATTAACACCACATGACCCAGGACATGGATCAACGCACCTATTTCTTAGACAAGCCTTATTAAATGCACAGTCCGAACTCAACACACATTCTGGTCTACAAGCCGGATTGTTTATTGCATTTGGTCCAAGACAAGCATCGCAGATGGCAAATTGATTTCCGTAGGTGTCGCAGGGTGAGTTCGAATCGCAGGGATTGGGTGAACATGGTTGTACAGTTGTATTATCAGGTGAAATTATAATTGCTGAAAACAAAACTCAATTTGAACAACAAAAAAATATCTGATTAATTTATTATTAATTATCTTCTGTCCGTTATTTCGTCCGATTTCTGGGAAAAAAAGTAGACTGTTTCACTTCCCTATCCTCCAATTATCTCACTTTAGGGTACCAATGAGTTTTTAAAACATACGTACTTACATAATAGTAGATTGTTACCTTTACGCGAGGTCTACCTAATTCGTATACAATGGTGGAAGTGGAAAGTAATCAATTCCCATACAAGCGAGCAGCGAGGGCGGATATAGTCCGAGTAAGAATTGATAACATTCACCGGCACTAATAGTCATAGTAATTATGAATTTGAAACTGCGTTTCATGATGGAAGCAAGCCGCTTTGCACAGTGATAGTAAGGACCAAAATAAGCGATATTACCCGCAGCAGCGAAACTTTCGTCCCTTAGGAACACAGAGGAACACACTTAAATAAAAATACTTCAAAACATTATACTAACTGAACGGCTGCACACATTTCAAGGGTATCAGACGGTTTGTCTTTTCATGTTTTATTATTAAAATAATAATAATAATAATCTCACGCCTTTCATCCCCGAGGGGGTAGGCAGAGGTATTCCATTACTGGATATACCCACATTTCACGAGATATATTGGACCCCTAAACGTGATAGGTGGTGAGCCCATCGCCGGACCGGGTCTGTTTACACATGTCTCAGAATTAATTCTGAGACCTGCGGGTTTCCTCACGATGTTTTCCTTCACCGTCGAGCTAGTGATAAATATGTACGTAAGTTTCGAAAAACTCATTGGTACATGCCAGGAACTATAAGAACTATACTGTTGAAACTTGGTAAGTAGATGTATTCTGTGAACCGCATTAAAATTTTCACACAAAAATAGAAAAAAAAAAACAATAAATTTTAAGGGTTCCCCATACTTAAAACTGAAACTCAAACATTTTTTTTTCGTCAAACCCATACGTCTGGGGTATCTATGGATAGGATATCTATTTCTAATATCATGCCCCTCCCCCCCCCCCCCCCACAGGACTCACAGACTTGAATATCTCTGTAGAGGGCATCATCGTTTTCGACTCGGTACTCAGATCGAACAAACAGAGTACCTATGAGAAATTAATAATATTTATATCACTAGCTGGATGGTGACAGAAAACATCGTGAAGAAAGTAGCATATTTTGAAACCAGAGTTGTTTCCGTGTGTGTAACAGCACCCCTGTCCAATGACGGGTTCTCCACCTCAATCAAGTCAAGTAAATTTTAGGGGTCTAAAAAATACACTGGCGAAAAGTGAATACCTATTTCCAATTTCCAGGAATGGAATACCTCTACTAACCCCTTTGGGAATAAAAGCGTGATATTTTACATGTGTAAATACAAATATTTTTTATTTATGTATGTATACTTACGTCTGTAAATACATTGAATTAAAGGATCTCCAATATATCCATCACGGCATAAGCAAGATACTGTGTGATCAGCACATACACATTCTGCATTTATTCCACAAACGTTGTTCGATGTGCATGGATCTGCGCATTTTTGATTGACACAAGCTTCATTTGACGAACAATCTGAGTTCATTAGGCACTCTGGTTTACACTCCACTGTTGGGTCTCCTAAGAAACCAGGAGGACAAGAACAAAGGGCTCGGTCTCCTATATCTTGGCAAATTGCATTAATACCACACTGCACTTTGCCGCACGGTCGTTCGGATTTTTGATCTTCTGGTGGTAAACAACAAATAAGGGGATTGCCAACAAGTCCATCGTCACATATACAAACTGGATGATGAGATTCAACATGACATTTTGTGTTCAATCCACACACTCCGGGGCAAGGGTCGCGACATGTGTAACCTATACAAGCTTTGTTGGATGCACATTCGTCGTCCACTTCACATTCTCGGGACTGACATCCATCGAAACCATAAGGATCACCTGTACTTCCCTCAGGGCATGAGCACACTGGCTGACCATCATAACTGCTACTACATATTCCTTGAGGACCACATGGGTTTGAAGTACATGGATTTCTTTGTGTTTGACAAGCAGTATACGGATCTCCCATGAAACCAGCTTTACAGAAACACATTTCTCTGTTGCTGCTAACATAACAATCAGCGTTTTGCCCGCATGGACCTGGTTTGCATAAACCTTTTGGTGTTAAATAAGGTTGATGATTGCAAGACTTATATGGATTTCCTAAGGTATTCTCTGGACAGTAACAAGCTGGAGATCTGTTAGAATCGCATCGTGCTCCAATACCACAAGTATTTGGTTCACAGGGATTACGTGCTTCTATACAACCTCTGATCGTATTAGGACTTTCGATATATCCTTGTAAACAAGTGCACTTAGAAAATCCATTTGACAGTACGGTACATTGTGTATTAGGTCCACAAGGTGAGGGGTTGCAGGGGTTAGTAGGCAGTCGGCAAGGCTGTCTAGGCGGATTCCCTTCATAATTAGTTAAACAGAAACAAGCCGGTTTGTCGTCTACCAATCGACATCCTGAGTATGGACCACAGGGATTAGGTTCACATTCGTTTCCTTCGGGTACTGAAAATATGGAAAAAAGCTTAATTTTAACGCAAACTCTGTGTTAAGTAAATACAATTAATTTTGATAGTGTAAAAGTTTTACTAAACTTACTGCATTTTTGAAATGGATTTCCAGTCAATCCTTTTGGGCAATAACAAATGGGGTTGCCATTATCACTCTCGCATAAAGCATTGGTACCACAAGGATTCGGAATACATGGATTCAATGGAGGTTCACAACCCAATAGTGGATTGCCTGTATAACCTGATAAACACTTGCAAGAAGCGCGGTGGTTCAAAACATCGCAAACGGCATTCAAACCACACCGGCACGGTGATCCACATTTTCCATTTATACATGCTTCCGAGTTTACACATTCATTGTCAGATCTACATCCTTGCTCTAAAATCAATAATACTTATATTTATACAAAACATAAATTACATCATAATTTAATATCAACATTAATAATAAATGGCACAAAATTGAAATAATAAAAATCTGTATTAGTTTCTGACCTTCATAGCATCCTAGGAATGGATTTCCTGTAAATCCGGCAAAACATTTGCATTGGATACCGTGATTTTCTGGAATACATTCAGCGTTTTCACCGCATTTGTCACCGCCGCCACAAGGATTTAAACATACTCTGTTCAATCTATCGCATAACAGTTCGGGGGGACAGTCTTCGTTATACTGACACACGGATCGTGAATCCATAACTAAAAGTATAAGAACGATGAATAAAAGTAACACCGGGAACAATTGTTATTTGTGGCAGTTGAACCAAGAATATTAAAGTATACAAACAAAGAGTAGATTAAAACTCCGCACACGACAGTCTCTTTAAGTTTTGATATTTAAACACAGATATTTGTCCAATGATGAAAGAACTAAATCTTCCACGATTCTTCGCTGATAATCAAACAATTGTATATTTGGTACTTGTAAATAAATATAAAAACTGGACTTTCTCACCTGGTACACATCCAACGTATCCATTTCCTTGATATCCTTCCGCACAACTGCAGTCTGAACCGTGGTTGGTATTTATACACACCGCATTAGGTGCACATGGATCGTGTATGGCACATGGGTGTTGACATGCATTATTTATACAAGCCTCAGTCAAGTGACAATCTTCATTTCGAGTGCAACCAGCTGAGTAAAATATAAAATATTGTATGTATTATACATATCTATAAACGTGCAGTGAAGTGTAAAATAATAGAAAAATAGACACATAAAATACCACTAAATCATTTTGGTTCCTATTATACTAAACCTTAACCAACAAAGAACTTTAGTGGTATATTAGGTAAGTACCAGTATTAATGTATTATTACAATTTTGTAAATTAAGTTTTTTACAAGTATTGCTGAAAAATATTCTGTGTAGTCGTATCATGGCAATTCATTTAGTTTCAAAAATATGGACCGTATTGTATACTTTAATATAAATATCAGATAATATTTACAAAGTAATTCTAGGTATAATAATTATGATACAAGTCGCATCGATTACTTTTTAGCAATACAATAGAATTAGTAGACTTGGCTTACATATTTTAGGTGAACATTTTACAGCAGGATCTCCGTCATGTCCGGCTGGACATGAACACATAGGCCTTTGCTTTATCGGGTTGCAATTAGCTCCAGTACCGCAGACATTGTCAAATTCACAAGGGTTTTGACACAGTCCCATAAAGCAGGCTTCAGTCTCTATACAATCTCGATCTGAATGACATTGATCTGGTGCCTTGGCTGTCCCGGGTGATTCTATTATATTACATATTGTTACATTAGTTAGTACGTTACTCTAAATATATGTTAATTTAGATGAAAATATTTACAAATTAACTAATTACAAAATCAACATTTGTCCGATAAAACATTATACTAAAAACCATTTATATTTTATTTTCTACTCAATAATATAAAATAGTTTTTTTTTCTGTACTTAATCATCCTATCAGGTATGCAAAAATACCTTAAATGCATACCTCTTACACAGAAGTTCCCAGCGGCCTCGTCACATACACAAACAGCAGCGTGGTCGACCACTTTGCATCGCGAATTCAGTTTACATTGACTCCGCATCATCTCGCATGGGTCCTGACATACTCCGTTCAAGCAGGCTTTTTCCATGGGACAATGGCGGTTCTCTTTACATTGGAAGTGAATGGAAGTTTCAGTCGTGAGGGTATTGGTGTCTGTCGAAGTCCAGTCAGTAATAAGTGTTGAGTCAGTCCAAGCAGGAATATCTACGTCTTTTCTTCGAGATGTTATATTATCAGTAGAAGTACTTAAATCTTCTAAAATTGTTGACTTTTTCGGTGTTGTTTTGATGAATTCATATGATTCTGTAGTGAAAACATTTTCTATATTCGTAAAAGGCTCACTCGTAGTATATTGATCTGAATCTGTAGTATATCGAGTTGTTGTGGTGATATTTTTGATAACCACATCATTATGTGACGTAGTAGGAGTTATTAATACATACGCTGTTGTTTTTGAGTTTTCATCGGGCGTTTGAACTACCAGTACTTTTCTATCTTCATTATATACGACTGTACTTGCAGCGAATTCTATATCTGATTCGATTATACTTTCTGTTACATATGGTTTTCTAGATGATGGTGATGTATATATACTAATTTCATCTTTTAGACTATTTTGGTAGGAAGAAGTACTGGGATAATAACTTGGGGAACCATCTGTGGTAACTGATTCAAGGGATGTTGTCACAATGTCATTATACGTAGACTCAAAATAATCCACCTCTGTAGGGTTTGTTTGAGTTTTGCTGCTTTCAGTAGAGATGTCTATGGTAAATTCGTCACTCTTAATCTCTGGAATTGAAGTACCTGTTATTTCATTTAATTTATCATTATAAGTTGGCTCAGTAGTACTCGGTTCACTAGATGATAGCGTTTTTGTGGATTTTGTGTCTAAAGTTAAATTAGAGATAATATTATCAATATTATTCCCTGATTCTGTAGTTACAATTAATGTGTCATTCGAAGTTAACTTCGTGTATATAGTAGTATGTTCTTGGTTAACCGAAACAATTGTTTTACTGGTACTATTTACAGTGGTTTCAGAGATTCCATATGTAGTGTATTCCGTTGTTGAGATATCTTTAGGTAATGAATCTGAAGATGTAATTGATGGTTCACTAGGTAAATCAGATTCCCTAAAGTAAGGAGAAGTAAAGATTATCTCTGATGATTTGGTAGTAGTTTTTAAATCTTGAGAAACTTTTTCTGATGTATTAATAGCTGGTGATATGGTTACAAATTCCGATCTTGTCGTTTTTAATGTTGAGGCATCCCTATTCACATTAAAATCACTTGTGAATTGATGTGCAGTTTCACTAGTTGGTCTTGTTTGCACTGAGGCATCTTCATACATTTTAGAAGTCATAACCAACGTAGTTTTAAAATAAGGTACCCGAGGGGTTGTAACATCAGAAATAAATTTAATTACTTCATTATCTTTCCCTGCGGATGGTAAATTTGTTGACATGCTTGTTTCAGTTTCAATATCAGTCTCTGAACTTAATTCTATATCCATCAACTTTGTTAAATCTGTTGTTGCTTCTATTGTTGTAGTGTCTGATTCAAATAGTGTACTTTCTTTTAAATTACGCAAAGTTGTTTCCGGTTCTGAAAATGCGGCCTCTGATGTGAATACTTTTTCATTTTCTGTGTTCATTGATATTAATGTTGAAAAAGCAGAAGTGTACGAGAATTCGTTTTGACTAGTTGGTGTTACAGTTACAAACGCTTCCTCTCTCGTAACAGGTGTCATTTTTTCAAAGTCTTTTGAATGCTCTGTAGTTATATAGTAACTTTTGCTACTTTCTGATTTAAATAAATCCGATGTAGTTGAAGAATCTTTAGTTGTAGCTTCAATGTTAGATTCTGTACCAATTGTTTTTGCATCTGTACTTTCTGTAATTTTGGGTGTCGCAGTAAAACTTTTTTCTGTTATGTCAAACCACGTTTTTTCTTTCTGAGCAGCAGGTGTGGTTGATAATTTGACATCTGTTATCTTGGTTCCTTGCGATGACGTTTTAATTGTAGTCGTTTTGTGTGTTGTAGTTTCAACTTCATGCAATAACGTTTTCTCTGCTTCTGTTGGTAGTGATTCTATAGGCACATAGGTACCTTCAGTAGTCGTCTGTAATGAAGTATCGTTTACTGTTGGTAATAATTTAACTGTTGAGGCCATAGTTGTAGTATCAATCGAATGTGTTACTGATTTAGTACTTACCTCAGACCTTTTTTCTGTTTCCGTTTCCAATTCCCTGGAGGATAAGGTTGTAACCTCTAAATCAATTGATATAGTTTTATTATCAGAATATGCATTTCCTTTTCCGATGTGTTTATTTATATTTTGAGTAGTACTGTCATTAAAAGCTACTCTTTCTGTATTTAAGTATATACTTTCAGTTTCTGAGTGTTTTATGGTTTGAGCAGATCTATCAGCTTCAGTAGTTGATTCTGTATTGTTTTTATCTTTTTCTGTACTAGTGTAAACTGAATATTGAGAAGACAATTGAGTACTTGTTATGGATTTTTCAGTATTTTTTTCTGATAATAGAATATTTTCTTGTTCTGTTGTTGTACTATCAACGTAAGACTCGGTAGGTCTTGCTTCAGCTTTAGATGAACTCACCATATTCGTCATTTTACTTAAAGATTCTGTTGTGGTATCTACCAGATTTTTCTCAGCCTCCGTTAGAGGCTCGAATTCATTCAATGTTACTTCAAACTTATTTGTAGTAGTAGTCGATTCCATATTTTCTAATCCTAATAGCTCTGACGTTGTCTGTGAAGTTCTGTGAGTTATGACATCGACATTGGGCGTTGAAGTAATTTTTATTGTTGCCTTCTCAGTTTGTGAAAATGTTGGAGTAGATAAAGTGGATGTTGTTATTGATTTAATCTCAGTTGTTACAATTGCCTTTTCAGTATAAGAGTCAGAAATTGTTGTAGTTCTCCCCGACTCTACTTCGTTTTGATATAAAGTCGAATAAGCAGGTAAAGTTATTGTAGCAGCTGGAGATTCAGTTGAAAGCTGTGGATTGTATGTTACATTTTCAACATCTGATGGTTTTGTAAAGTTATCTAACTGCATTGTTTCGTTACGTCTAGAGAAATATATAATTTCAGTTGTAAATGAATCTGTTTCCGTTGTAGGTAGTGAATCACTTTTAGTCCCTGTGTCTGTTAACATCATTGTGTTTTGTGTAGTTTCATCTTTTAAATCGATAACTGTGCTTACTATCGGTGAATAATTATTTTCTGTCTTAAAATATTTTGTAGTGTAAAAATTTTTGCTATCTGATGATTGTGAAATCTCTGTAAATTTAATCGGTGTTGTTGTAGGGTAGGTATTAATAAGTATTGGAGTTGTAGTTTCAGATTCTTTATTAAGAATTTTATGAGTAGAAGATTTTTCTATTTCTGTATTTTTATTGTTAAGTTGCCTTTGATTTTCAGGACTTTTTGTATTTTTATTATCTGTAAACGGTATCCATGTACTAAACTCATTGTGTTTTATTAACGGTTTCACTGTACTTTCAACATGAATTGTACTGCTGCTCTGAACAAGTTCATCGGAATCTATTGTTGGGTAATATTTTATACTACTATCTGGAGTGTATAATGTAAAATGTTCTGTTGCACTTTCTGTAACATCGTTTTGACCATAAATAATAATCAAATTTTCTTGTTTTGAGGTATGTTTCGTTTTCTTTGTATATTTATTATTTGGGTTATCAGTCATAATAATGTCATTCATAGTGGAAGCAGAATCAAAATCTTTATACCATATATTATTTGTAGTTTCATATGTAGGGAAATATGATCGAGTGCTAGTGTCTTTTTCTCTGCCGGTGGTACTTTCGCTTTCCTGCGCTGTAGAATATTTTCGATATGCAGTCGGCTCGGTGTGACTTGAACCTGAACTAGTTATAACTACAACTTCGCCCTCAGTTCTTTCTTCAATATCTCCACCTCTGGTGCTAAATATTGGATATTGGGTTGAAGTAGTTTTTTCAGTATTCATAGAAATAAAATTATCCTCAGTCGATAAATATGTCAGAGTAGATGAGTAGGAGTTAGTGGCTGTTGGACGATTTATGCTTTTTTCTGTAGCATCAAACATTTCAGTAGCAGTAATGCCGTCATATTTATCAGTTTTCTGTGTAGTAGTATCTATCATTAATATTGTAGATGTAACGCTAGTTTCACTTTCTTGGTAGTTAACAGTCGTTTCAGTTATGGGAGTCGTAGTTAGAAGACTTTTACCAGTAGTAAAGAAAGTTGTATCAGTAAATTCGTTATTGTTAGTGGAGTGGGATACATGGTCAGTAGACAGGGTAATCTCAGTGATTTCGATTTCTCCTTCCGTCGTAGTACCGGTGGTGGTGTCGGAGTATGTCTCTGTTAATGGGATATTTTTAGGTCGATCATCTGTTAATAGGAATGCAATAATAAAACGTTAGTCAAATATTCTCATAATCATAAAAAATACAACAAAGATCATGAACTGTAAGTAAACAATAGTAAATATACAACCATGCATTAAATAATATGAAAAGTGAATTCATGCCGTCTAAACATAAGAGTTTGTTGTAAGCGCAAACCATAATAGAATGAAAATAAAGAAGGGATATGATACTAGGTAATGTTTTTAGGATTTACAAACCACCTCGATTTAAGTGAAACTTATTTAAAATTTACATACAAATATAAACTTTATGTAAGTTTACAGTTACATGAAATGGTTATTAAGCCTAAAACCAATGTGAAATATGAAAGAAATAAAATGTGAAAAGATTATTATTCGCTTAATAAATAAATGATATATACAGGTCTTGCGAGACTAGGTCAACACCCAAAGTATACGAGACGATAATAAATATTTGTACGGTTGCCTGCCGGGTCTGCCGAGGTATCTTTGCCAGTACTTTGTGGCGTTTTATCGGACAAATGTTATACTAAAGTTATAGCAATAACCAGTCGTTTGGAGTTAGTTTTGCTAATCACATAATGATAATAGTCGCAGACTTGCTAGCTTTATAGTAGTAGTCCATGATACGTCCATTACGTGAAAATGGCTTGTATAATGTGTATAAAGTAGAAAGTTGAACGATGTCTTGTATGTGTTTCATCATAGTATGATAAAAGTTAGCTAAAACACATAAGGCAACAATAAATTAGCAAAGTTATAATTAATATTTAGCATCTTAGTTTTTGCATAGGTATTAAATACTGAAACAGTTTAATTCTATGTACTTACTCTCCATACAGGCTCCTGAAAAAGGGTCACAAAGAACTCCTGGCCGGCAATGAGCACAATTCGCTGTAGGTTGATCACCTGAATAAAAAAAAAAGTTTATTCACAACCAAATCTACACTAATATTATAAAGAGGAAATATTTGTATTTTGTATTTTTGTTTGTAATGAATAACTCTGAAACTATTGCACCGATTTTAAAAATTGTTTCACCGATGGAAAGTTTTTCTGAGAGTAACATGGGATAATATAATAATGATTTACCAACGGGAATGGGACTTACGCGGATGTATAAAATATATATTCATTTATACAACTAAAGAAACTGACTGGCTGACTGACTGAACGCACTACCTAAACAGTGGTTCCTTAAATGACGTAAGTGATCATTATGAACGCCGCTGGGTACCGTCTAGAATTACATACATATATTAATTGTCTCTAGCTAGACTAGTTTGTACTTGTATATTTTCTAAATATTTATTTATTTAGGGGCTTTTATCACTTCATATGTAACTCCAGTTAGGACAATCAAATTTTTTTTTTACAAAACGTAACTTATTTAACACTTATCAAGTGAACAAAACCAACTCTAAAAACGATTACTTACTTAATATCATTTAAGACAGTATTTAACCTATACCTATTGTGTAAATTGATTTACTTTGTATTATACTATACCTACTAAATTCCGTTTAATCTGTAACTTAAATTAAATTAATTAATAACTAAGCAAATAAATATAAAATTGTAGTATTTTAGTATTTTTAGTTTAAAAAAAAACTTACGTACATATTTATTACTAGCTCGACGGTGAAGGAAAACATCGTAAGGAAACCCGCAGGTCTCAGAATTAATTCTGAGACATGTGTAAATAGACCCGGTCCGGCGATGGGCTCACCACCTATCACGTTTAGGGGTCCAATGTATCTCGTGAAATGTGGGTATATCCAGTAATGGAATACCTCTGGCTACCCCCTCGGGGATGAAAGGCGTATTATTAGTATTTTATACTTTTTAAGTAAACAGGTCGGTAAAAATGATGCCGTAAAACCATTGGTATAACTTAACATTTTCTCTTCTTCGGAAGGGTGGAAATCTGGTGACATAAAATACGGGTTCTTCTTGTTTAATCATTAATCTATAATAGATAATACGTAACATGAACTTGTTCCTTGTAGCAAACTTACCTCGAACACAGCCGCATCCATCGCAGTATGTGTTTGGATATCTCGCGCAATCCGACGTTGTTTGACATTGGCACACTATTGAAGAAAAAATCAAATAATGAAAATGACTTTCTATATTAAATAAAGCCTGTAAAGATATCATACATTGTCACATTAGGTGGCGTTACAACATATTAAAAGTTAATCGCATTCTTAGTCCTATGAACTTATTACCAAGGTCCTATATCTTTTGGTTTTCGTTGTGTTTACGCACACTGAAAGTCGTTAAGCCATGTCAGATACCCTTGGGTGGCTTGAAAAATTCTGACTGTTAAGTGGCCACTAGCTTAACACCATCTCCCAATCCGCGGTGGGCTCGCGTGGGAGATTATAGCCCATACTTCCTCATGTGTGAGGAAAGACCCTTAGCTCAGCAGTGGGCTGTTACGGGTTGATGATGATGATGATATCTTTTGAAGGAATGATACATTTGCTAAAACATAAAAAAAAAGCTTACCTTTGGAGCACACAGGTTGGTGGTTGAGAACCGCGCAGTGCTGGCCCGCTGTGCAGGGCCCACCGCTTGCGCATGGGTCGGCGCAGTGCCCGTTCATACACGCCAGCTCGGGAGCGCAGTGATCGTGCGCACCGCACTCTAAAGCTGCGCATTAAAATATCACGTTCATTGTCTCAATAACACTAATAAAATATATATATATTAATATACAAAAAGATCAACATAGAATTTGATTCCATTGTCTAAAAAATAATTAAGTGTAGAAAACCATTGTCACAATCGGGGAGCATTCCTTCGTTAATAATATCAGATAATATCATAAAATATCTTTTGTGCTGCATAAATAAAGAATAACTGTAGGTACATTCTTGATTTTTATAGTGGCTAAAGAACTAAAAGCGAGTTACAGATACCAATCATTTCCGATACGTGATTAATAAATACTATTTAAATGCGACTAATACAAGTAGGTCTATAAGTACTAAAGATACACAGTTAAATATCAAAATCACACATATTGTATAATATACAGTAGTTTTTAATATATTTTTGCAAACTCTGTCTCGTGGCAGTTTTGTTGCATATATGTGAATAGTACACAATGCGAATAAAAGCATTGGTAGCGTTAAAGGTAAAATAAGCGCCCCCACCACCGAATGTTCAAGTGAAAGTTATTTGTATAACTAGTCAGTATGTACACAAATACTACGATAACATGCTTGAATCTACCTGATACAGAAGAAGTTCAAACTGTGGAGAGAAATAAATATGAACATGCTAGAAAAAAAGAAAAGACAGTGAAAGAACCGCAGTAAGTCATAAAGTAAAATATCAACATTTCCTGTAATATGAAGAAAAATATTAATAATATTCATATAAGACGCTAAATACTTTATACGGTAGGTACTCTATGGTTTTGAACACTGTTCTTGGTGGAATTACCTTTAATGCAGCCATGTTTTTCATCGTGTGTGAATCCATTAGGACAAAACTTGCATACGGGATGGTGGTCTTCGACCGAGCATGGAGCACCACTGCAAGCATCTTGGCAAGGGTCTTTGCACTGGAAATCTCTACAAGCCAAGTTTTGCGGACATCCGTTGTCACGCAAACATATGGATACTGTTGGATGGCAGTCTTCGACGCAGAGGCACGTGGCGTGATGTTCGACTACCTCACATTGCTTTCCTTTAGGACATAGCGTTTCTTTCGATGCTATACACGGATTCACACACTTGGAATTACGGCAGGCCGCATTAGACGGGCACTGCTCGTCCCTTGTACATTCTGCATTCTCCGGTGCGCAAGTTAATTCTCCTTTTTCATTCAAAGCAAATCCATTCCGACACACACACGTAGGCTGGTGATTCCGAACTTCACATTTTTGGTTTCGTCTGCAGTTTTGGTAATTTACGCATGGATTTCTGCATGTGTTCGTGCTGAGATCACAAGCTAGCTTAGAGGGGCATCGCTTTGTGTCAGAGCAGGTGAAGGTGATATTGTGATCTGTAGTAGGCTTGCAGGTCGGGTCGAGGTGACACGAAACTCGTGGCTGGCCGACGTAGCACTGGGGACAGGAGCACTGCGCACGATGCATCACCGGAACGCAGAGTGCATCCTCGCCGCATACGCCACGCACAGTGCAAGGGTCCACACAATGCAAGCTCAAACACGCTTTGTCTACAGGACAATCCTTGTCGCTCGTGCATTCGATACCTAGGAAGAGGTGAAAGAAGAAAGCAAGAGTCGAAAGAGCGGTACCTTCAGCCGCGAAGAGGAAACTTTCTCACGAGACAGTGCATGCTTTTTGAAACTGATAGTTTATGACCAGAAATATGTATAGTAACGGTATATAATACAAGCGATATGTACATGAAGCCGAACAAAATGTTACTGACTGTTTGATAATTTAAGCACGAACGGTGAGAATGCTTCCACTAATATCAACATATTATGTAGGTACAGATATGTCACATCATCATTAATTTCATCACAATTATGGAAAAACATATTTGTACATTAAATAATAAATTGTTTAGTTATTCATATTTTTTTACAATCAGGTGCCCTTAATACATTTAATTTAAAATAATTGATCAAAATAGCTTTAAATCGCTGCTGATAAATGAAACGTACTTCCTTTAATACCCATGCCTGCAGTTATCTAATGTTATTACTACTTGCCTCACATAACTTTTTTGTATTTCTATGTACATAAGTGTGTGAGAGACCAAAGTATGAAAAAAAACCGTTTGTGATTTTTTAAAGAATTTACACGTAAGAAATATATCCCAAAAACTGAAACATATTATACTATAATAATGTGAAATCAACTATGAGTAAATTTCTTGTCGTGCATTTTTACATGTGTCAAGAAAATACAAATATTAATCATTATTTGTAGAAACTTACTAGTGTGACACTCGATATCTGCTTGTCCTTCGGTTCCAGGAATGCATCGACATACGAATTCTGCACCTTCTCTTAAACACTCTCCATTAACTCCACAACCTGTAGTTCTACAATCGACTACACTACGTTCGAGAGCACCTGAAAATCATATCATATTAAATTTCTAAAGTTTATTTTTTAATTTTTTTCTTAAATTGGATAAGTGTTGCTTGCTATACGTAGTAATATATAAATTTTTCGTACAACCTTTGCTTGTTATCATTCAAGTAAAACTCGAAACTATAATTATGATTAAATTCAGTCACCACCAACAGTTACTTACATTCTATATTTGGATCACCGTTAGGATAGTTACGTGGACAATAGCATTGCACTTCTCCTTTTAGACCAATACGACACTGGGCATTAGTACCACACGTTTTATAAGCGCATGGTTCCATAGTACCGCAAAAGCATTGTCTTTGTGGGTTACCGGCGCAATTAGGTGGACACGTGCACTCATAACTTCCGTCATCCAAATCACGACAACGAGCATTCACCCCACAAGGATTTCGTAAACAACTGCCTGCCACTGGTTTGGTACATTCAACTTTAGGATTTCCTAAATAGTTTGGAGGACACGAACACTCTGGCCTTTTATTTATAGACCGACAAATAGCATTCAGACCACATTTGCCTGAGCAGACATTTTCACATTTTCTATCTGAGTTGCATTCTTCATCTGTCCCGCAGTTTTCATTTTGAAGACATTCATAGGATTTACATTCCTTTATTGGATCACCAGAGTATCCACTGGGGCAACTACATACAGCTCTGTGACGAGTCGCTAGGCATCTGGCATTTTTACCGCAAGAATTTTCACGACATGCTTTCACGCAAAGTTTTGACGAGCATAGCATGTCATCTCCACAATGTCTGTCACTGTTACACCCGGGCATGCATGCCCCTTGTATACATATTTGTCTTTCAGGACACTTATTTCTAGCTGAGCACAAAGATCTGCAACCGCCGTTAAAGCATTTTTCGCCACACGAGCAGTCTGAATTATTTTCACACAGTGATATGCAGTATCCGCTCTCATCACAAGGACAGAAACCATCACATTGTAATCTTTTTCTTTTACATTCTACAAGAGGACTTCCGGTATAATTCGTGGAACAACTACATTGAGCTCGATGGTTCAAAACTTTACACTCTGAGCAAATTCCGCATACAGAATTTTCTTGGCATGGATCTGTAAAAAAAATCAATTAAGTAATTATTAGGGTATGGAAGAAATACATCCCAATTAATAATAATTGCAATACAATACAATAACTATTTATTGTACACCAAAATAACACAGTATGGATATAACGATTAATTAAAGTACCATTTTTTTTAAGTATTCTTGGCGGTCTTATCACTTTTAGCGATTTCTTCCAGAAAACCTTGGGATGGATGAAACTGAGAGATTAGAATTAAGTTTCTGATTAAATTGTAGTTTTAATATTTTCTTACCTTTACATTGTCCACTTAAACACGCTTGATTGTCATTGCAAGCAGTATCATCCCGGCAGCCTTGTTTACAAATTCTATTTTCGCAAATATGATATTCATTGCATGCCTCATCACTATTGCATACGACTCTACATATGCCTCGAATGCATTTTTCATTTGATAAGCAAATATTATCACTGAAAATAAAGTTCAATTTTATATCAAGACTAGCAGCAGTTTCACTCGCGTGGTTTCCGTTCCCGTAGAAAAACGGGAATAAAATATAACCAATGTTACTCCGTGATAATGTAGCTTTCAATTGGTAAAATAATGTTTAAAATCAGTTTCGTAGTTTAGGCCTGTTCCCGTGGGAAAATTATAGCCTATAGGTGTATGTTACTCCCAGAAAAGTAAGCTTTCCATTTTCAAAATACTTTTTAAAATCGTAGTATCGGAGCCATTAGGAGCCTATTCAGTACAAACAAACAAACAAATCCTTCCTCCATCCCGCTTATTGACGTTCCCGTGGGAAGTTTAAAAAATCCCTTCATAGCGGTTGCCTACGACATAATACGACACCTACAAACCATATTTCAAGTTTCTAGGTGTTATCGTTTCGGAGTACCAGTTTTTTAATTGTCCCGTGGAAGCGAGACATTTTCCCGCGGTAAAAAGCACCCTAGATGTTGACCCGGCTACTCAGCTATCACCACACCAAATTTCATCAAAATTCGTCCAGTAGTTTTTGCGTGATGCTCGCACAGACAGACAGACAAAACATTCAAAAATATTGTTACGATATCTACATCGTTAACTAAATAGTTACACTACCGCTGAAATTTTAAAAAAATATTTTATTTTACAGACACGGTCTCGTTACAGTTTTATTATATGTATAATTTTTTAAAGAGTATTTGCATTGCACCAAGCTTTTATGTGAGTTCAACCCTTTTTTTTAATAAAATACAAACTTTGCCCCCCTTTTTCACCTCCTTAGGGGTAGAATTTCGGAAAATCCTTTTCGGATGTTATACAAAGAACACACTCTCCAAGTTTCAGGTCTCTACGATCAGCGGTTTAGGCTGTGCGTTGATCCGTCAGTCAGTCATTCAGGAGAAAGCATTTTAGAGGTATTGAAGATGAACAATGGGAATAGACTGTATTAATATATAATATTAGAGATGAGATGTTTACCTCCTGCATGAGGGGTAACAGACGTCGCCATAACAATTAAATCCATCAGGACAGTTCTTATTTGAATCACAAGTCGATGGTATTCTTCTGCACACCTCTTTCGGATCCCCAACCAAAGATCGTGGGCATGTGCAAACAGGTTGATGATCTTTGGTTTTACACAATGCGTTTGCTCCACAGGTGCCAGGTTCGGTACAAGGATTTATACATTGCCCAGAAATGCAAGCGAGATCGTTTGGACAGTGTGAATTTGATCTACAACCTGTCACGCATATTCGCCCGTCACACACTTCATCATCTGAACAGTGATCATCAGCAGTACAAGCATATCGGCATACTCCTAAATCACATCTCTCTCCTTGTAAACATTTCGCGCTATCAAGTGTACAAGCAGGGCGACAACGGTCATCTTCACAACGCCAACCAGACGCACAATCTGTATGCATGCGGCAAGATATCGAAGGCGCTCGAACACAACCTATATTAGGAGTCGGATTTGGAATCAAACCTTCTGGGCATGAACATAAAGCTTTTCTTTCAACCACTGAACAAAAAGCGTTCGGCCCACATGGATTGACATTGTTTGCACATGGATTTTCACAGTAATTGTTTTTGCAAAACTCGTCAGGACCGCAATCTTCTTTTTGTCTGCAGCCGTAACGACAAGTATTTCCCAAACAAATGTGGCCCAAGAAGCAGTCATTGTCTACTCTGCATGTCACTGTAAGAAATACAAAAATGATAAAATGTTATATAACTTTTAATAAATACTACTACCAGGGGATATTTTTGCCTACTTACACAAACAAGCCCCTTTACTGCATTGTTCATTTTGGGCACATTCTTCGTCGCCATTACATTTAGGTACGCACATAGAATCTTGGCACATATGGTCGTCTTCACATTCACCAGCTGAACCACATAGTCTTGGCACTAAAAATATATGTTTTTAGATGAGAAACTTATGTAAATACCTAGATATAAAATCTAAAATAAGACACACTGGTACTTACTTCTGACACATTCTATATCCTGGTTTCCCGTAAAACTATATGGACAAATGCATTGTACTATGTGATTCTCAGTACGACATAAGGCATTTAAGCCGCAAGATTTTGATATTTGACAAGGATCAACACATTGACCACTATTACACTTTTCATTTGAACCACATTCTTCATCAACAAGACACAAACCTAAAAACAAAAGAATACAAGATCACACTTACCTAAGTACTTCTTTTTTAAATTAAGTTCAATATGATAACATTACCACTGCTACGTGTGGACTTACAATATAATATCCCCTGAAAACTAAATGTCATTTATACTTACTCGTTGATTTACTCGTGATAAAACCTATGTGGTTGGTTGTGGTTGCCTATGACCTAAAAGACACCTACATACCATATTTCAATTTTCTAGGTGTTATCAGGTGTTATCGTTTCGGTGTATTACATATTTCTCTTTTTACCCAGTTTCTTAAAGAACATACCCTTCAAGTTTCAGGTCTCTACGATCAGCGGCTTAGGCTTTGCGTTGATCCGTCAGTCAGTCAGTCATTCAGGACAAACCATGTCATTTGTATATATTTTTGCAATCCACTTATTCATAAAAACACATATATCAGATAATCTAGTTGTGTTAATTAAAATGATCAGTAAGAATTTGTTGTCCTTCGATATTTCGATTCGATTTTTACAAAGACAAATACATATACACAAGTACATAAACACATTTTTACAAAGACAGATACACAAGTTAAACTTAGCGGAAGACAAAGGATTTTTTTTCTTTCTAAGGGGGTTTTGCAACGGAAAACGTTTAAAAATACTGTTATAATGAATATTTAGGTTTCTTATTTTTGATCATACCTTTGCAAATTCCTCGGTGGCAGTAGTGATCCGTTGGACAATCACTTCTACTTGAACATGATATTTCGCGAAGGCGACAGCCTTTATCTCCAACAGCGTTACCCACATAGTCGTTCTTACATTTACATTGGCCAACGTGTCTGGCGGCAACACATTCTGCATTGACGCTACATTTCATACTTTCACATGCATCTGTTAAAAAAAAACAGAAATAAAATTATAAGTAGGTAGTAGGTAAACCTATAGAGAGAATCTCGAAATGAAATACGAGTTTTCCATTGGCTATTTTCACATTGTGTATCACTGTTGTACTCTCCCCGCTAAACTGATTGTGAACTGTTTTTAACAGATATACACAATTTGATATTTACCTGTACATTTTCGAATGCCATCTACCACTGTACAACGAGCCACAGACGGACAATCTCTGTTAAATCGACATTCTTGAGATTTACGGCAACCTTCTCTGTAAGGATCCCCGACAGTTCCCTCGGGACAAACACATTGTGCTTTGGTTCTAGTATTTCTGCATTCAGCTCCATTACCGCAAGGATTTAACGTACACCAATTTATCTTTGTACAACCTCTCCCTGGGTCTCCGGTAAAACCAGGTTGACAATAACAAACGTGTTTGTGTTTTTCTGACGAACAAATCGTGTTATCTCCGCAATCATTTTCGACCAAACAAGCAATCTTGCATATGTTCTTATCACACAACTTGTCGTCGGAACAATCGGGGTCAATTTCGCACTCTTTTCTTTTACATCCATGAAGAGGATCGCCGAAATAACCTTGATTACAAGAACATACTGACTGGTGAGATTTCCCAATACACACAGCTTGTCTTCCACAGGGGTGTCTATCGCAAACATTAATGCATTGTGGTATTCCGTTTCTCCCACCTAAGCACTGTTCATCGCTAGCACAATCGTCATTGGACGTACATTTGATCTCCTTGGTACATACTCTGTTTAAACAAAATTGGAAATCTGGACAAGTACTATTTGAATTACATGCGAGCCTGCATGTTCCCTGAATACAAACTTGATCATTTAAACATTCTCTTGAATTTTTACATAGACCTGAAAAAAAATAGAAGTTTTATTTCAATTTGTATTAAATTAATTAATCTAAATATAATATACGTTACGTGTACTTAAAAATTTATATCTACATAAAGTAATTGTGTTCCATTTAAACTTACCAACACATAAATTGTCAACACATTTAGTGCCTGACGAACATCTGCTGTCATCAGTACAGTACTGTATAGGAACGCAACCGAGAACAGGATCTCCAGTGAAACCAGGGGAACAAGAGCAATGTCCTACGTGGTTTCTAGATAGACAGTCAGCATTCCTACCGCAGGCACGGGGTATAGAGCAGGAATTTTGGCATTTATAATTGACGCATGCTTCTTCTGATGGACAGTCAGTGTCTTTCACACATTGAAACTTGGTACATATCTTGTAAGGATCACCTTGACTGTCAGGTGGACATTCGCAGATAGGATTGTGATTTGTAACTAGACAGTTGGCATAATCACCGCAAGGTGATAGTTTTTCACATGGATTTATGCAGTGGTTGTTATAACATTTAGTTTTTTCAGAGCAGTCATCATCGGAGACGCAATCTCCAGGCGAACGGCAATTACCACTTTTTGTATCAAATATTGTTCCATTAACGCAACTGCACGTAAATGATCCAGGAGTGTTCAGACATTTCGCATTTGTAGGACATGGATTTGTTAAACATTCGTTTATATCTTTACAAACATTGTTTTCAAAGTCATATCCAGATAAACAAGTACATAACGCCATGTGATTTTCAATTTTACATATTCCACCCTCACATGCGGACTCTTCACATTTATCTGGAAAAAAGATATTGATTAAATTAAATTAAAAAAAAGTGGATATGATTCTATTTAACTTAAATTTACATGTTGCCTATTAATGTAATAGACAATTATTCAGTGTATTTTATTACATATAATATATATATATATATATATATATATATATATATATATATATATATATATATATATATATATATATATGTAAAAGGCGTGAGATCTCACGCCTTTTATCCCCGAGGGGGTAGGCAGAGGTATTCCATTACTGGATATACCCACATTTCACGAGATATATTGGACCCCTAAACGTGATAGGTGGTGAGCCCATCGCCGGGCCGGGTCTGTTTACACATGTCTCAGAATTAATTCTGAGACCTGCGGGTTTCCTCACGATGTTTTCCTTCACCGTCGAGCTAGTGATAAATATGTACGTAAGGTTTGAAAAACTCATTGGTACATGCCAGGATTCGAACCCGAGCCTCACTGATTTTCGGCCGGCTCTTTAACCGTTCGGGCTATCACTGCAATATTTTATTACACTTTTCCTAAATACCTATCTTACTAAGTTAAATACTTCATAAAAACTTACCTGAACATTTATTATTTTTGGTGTTACAGTATTTGTCATTGGAACAATCAGAATTGTCTACACAATCCACTTTGAAACAGCCAATATTCTTATCAAATGGATTACCAAGATATCCTTTTTCACAAGCGCATGCAACTCTGTGTTTAATTACTGAGCAAATAGCATTCAGTCCGCATGTTTTAATTTCACATGGATTGGAACATTTTCCTTTGATACAAGCGAGTGAATCTTCGCACTGACTATCACGTCTACATTGATTAGGTAGTAAGCAACCTGTTTTATAGGGATCTCCCACTGCTCCGGTAGGACATATACATTTGAAAGAACCTGGATTATCTAGACATTGAGCTGATGGATGACATGGATTTGTTATGCATTCGTTAATATTAGTGCAGGTATCACCAACTGATTCGAATCCAGATAGACATTGACACTTGGTGGATTTACAAAACTGATTATTTAGGCAATCTGAATCAGTTTTACAACCTGGGATACATATTCCAGAACTGCAATGCTCACCGTGTAAACAATTACTACTAGAATGGCATATTTTATGACATTTGTTATCATTACAGATTTCTCCAATAGCACATCCCGAGTTATCTGAACATGGCACTTGACATAGCATTCCAATACACATATGGTCAGGTGGACAATCAGTTGTACGAACGCATGAGCTTGGTTTCCGTACACATCCTTGTTGTGGGCTCGGTGTACCTTCGAATCCAAGAGGACATTCACATCTAGTACTGTGATTAATTCTGGAACATATAGCATTTGGTCCACATACTCTTGTAGAGAGGCATGGATTCACACATTTATTATTAACACATGCCTCATCGCTAGGGCAGTCTTCGTTGCTTCTACATCCAATTAAACATTGTCCTCCTACACAAGCTTGTCCAATACCACATTGCGTATTTTTACTACACTGAGTTATACATAAATTTTTAATACACGCGTCGCCTGAATCACATTGGCTGGAATTTTTACAAGCAGTAAAACATTGTCCGTTATTACAAATATCTCCATCACATTCAAGTTCACTAGTGCACGCTAAAATCTTTTTTCTACATGCACTGCCGCCTTGTACGTTTTCGTAACCATCGGGACATAAACATATCGCCTTTCTGTGCACTATTTTACACAATGAATTAGTCCCACAAGCCCCATCACAGGGATTCACACAACGTCTGTCAACGCAAGTTGCTTCATTGGGGCAATCTTGATCACCATTAAGACATTCACCCTGTTTTCTACAACCTTCTCCATTTGGGTCTCCTATGTACCCTGCAGGACATCTGCAGATATAAGATGAAAGACGAGTCTCACAAACAGCTGTAGGGTGGCAGGGATTGGGATTGCATGCCTCAATTTTTCTGCAATTTACTTCAGGCAAAGGATCTGCTTTATATCCGCTTGGACATTGACAATTTGTTTTATGATTTTCTGCTATGCAAACAGCATTATCTCCGCAAGAATCTTCATCACAAGCATTCATGCATGTATGTGTCATTCTATTACATAATTCGTGAGAAAGGCAATCCGAGTTGTAAATACAAGGTACAGATTGGCAACCTTTGTCAAGGTCATTTGGGTTTCCGGTAAATGGCCCCGATGGACACTGGCATTTGGCGACGTGATTGTTAGTAACGCAAATAGCATTAGGTCCACAAACTTTTTGGTGACATGCTGGTACACATTTGTTTATATTTCCAATGCTTTTACAAAGTTCCGATTCTCTGCACTGTGCATCATCACTGCACTCGTTTTTCTTAAGACCTATACAGCCATCTCTGTCGTTTGGATTTCCCGAAAACCCAGCTAAGCATTCACATTGACTCTTGTGACTTCTTGTTACACATTTAGAGTTTTGGGGACAAGTAAATACCAAACAGTTATTAATGCACTTATTAACACCAAGTACGTCTTTTTGACATGACATATTATCGTCGCAATCATTATCTGCTTCACAATTTGGAGTTGAAGGTTGCTCGCAAATTGAACTCACTGGATTCCATAGAAAGCCATCTTTGCAGTCACACTGTGCACTATTATCAACTACTTTGCAAATTTCGTTAGCGCTACAAGCTACACTGGAACATAAATCTAGACATCTGTTCATTGATCCATCTAATGGTACACAAACTTGCGGCTCAGTACAGTCACTATTCACATTACATTCCACTTCGTTTGGCTCTCTTTGTTGTAAATGGCAACCAGTTTTGATGTCACTGGGTTTTCCCACGAAACCCTCTGCACAAATGCAATGTGCTTGATGATTGGCGCTTACACATAGTGAATTTGGTCCACACTGTAATTTACTACAAGAATCAACGCATCTTCGTTCGCTTTTGGCAACTTGAAAACATATTTCAGAGTCCTTACAATTGCCATCGACTGTGCATTTATTGTCAGCAACACATCCTACCTGAAGGTCGTTAGGATTGCCACTATAACCTGGACGGCAATGGCAATCTCCTTCTTCGCAAATTGCCTTTGGACCACACATCATTGTCCTACATACATCAACACATCTAGATTTTTCACAGATGTATCCATCAGGACATGTGGCATTATGAGAACAAGTGCAAATACTTCCTTCAACGCATTTTGGAATTGAAACTTGTGAACATAATTCATAAGGATTTCCAACGTATTTACTTTTACATATACAACTAAAGCTTCCAGGTGTATTTATACAAATAGCATTTTCAGCACAAGGTTTGGAACTGCATTCATCAATATCAGTACATTGTATATTGGGGTTTCCTATATATCCTGGTGGACATAGACATTCAACATGTGATTTTGTTTGTTGGCATACTGCGTTTTTACCACATGATGCTTTGGCACAAGTTATTTGTCTACGAGGCAAACATTTCATGTATGGATTTCCAGTAAAACCTTTATCACACTTGCAAGCATTCGTTTGTCCATAAACACAGTGGGCATTTTTACCGCAACTGGGCTCACAAGCTGGTGGTGAAATAGCTGAAATAAAATAATTTTACATTATCATAATTTCATATTAATTCACAATAACAAAATAACTACAATGAAACAGTAAAGGTCTTTTAAAATATTATACTTACGTGGCATGCATAATAAGTCAGGATATCCAACAAAGAAGGCGTTACAAGCACATCGACCACTTTGCTCATCGCATGAGGCACCTACCCCACAGACAATACCCTCGCATCGTTGCCGACAGCGGCCCGCTACACATGTGAATGGTTCGTTACATGGTTTTCCGGGGCCACAAACGTCTCTTCGACAACCACCACCCGGAAAAGGGTTGCCTACCATACCTTCAGGACAGACACACGTTGGCCCAGTTTTTGATATAATGCACTGTGCACCAGACGCACATGAGTATTTATCACAACCTTAAACAAAGATTATATTAGTTTTTTTTTTGTTACAAATGTTAACTGATTTTTTTGTTCATAATACACAACATATGAAAAGCTATTTTACCAGATATACACTTTCCACCTTCGGGTTTGGTATAACCAGGATTGCATCGACACCATGCAGCGTGATTATCGACTTCACAAAATGCGTTAGAGCCACAGGAGACGGTTGTGCAAGGTGAAACACATGTACGATTAAGGCAAGCGAGCGTGTTTGGACACTCTTCATCGGAACTGCACAATGATCGTGACGGACCTTCTTCAATATAACCTGAAACAAATATTTATTTAGTTAATTACTAAACTAAAATTTCCAGTAGAGAATTCACCACTACACTGGACGTTTTTTACCGTCTGGAAAAAAATATGACATTTAAGGTATCTAGAGTCGAATTTATACACGAGATTAATTGTTAAATAAAGTCATGTGAAAAGCAATTTACAAAGTCTAGAAAAGTACGCACGGTGCTATGTAATGTAGCAGCTGGCGGTTGCAGGTAGATTGCGAATGAATGAAAGCTACGAGACGTTTCTTCATAAAATACTATTTTAAATATTACAGTTTGTAATATTGACTATAATTTAGTAATGTAGATATATTGGAATAATTATATTATAAAAAATTTGGAAAACAAAAAACTTTTAAGGAACAATCCCACTACTTTTTACTAACAAAAATCTATTACACTTACCTATTACACCATATTTTTTTACAGACGGTAAAAAAAATCAGGTTGTATATGTATTATGTATACTTACATCCAGTTCTATACGGGTCACCAACCATATTTTGAGGACAATCGCATTGATATCCGCCTTTCTGATCGTGACATATAGCACCATAAGCACATGGAGCGCTGTGACATTCATTCCTATTAGTGCATCCAGTATATGGATCACCTTCGTATCCCGTCATACACATGCACCTCGGCGGGTCGCTGGGAGTGCACTTTGCGTTTATGCCACAAGTAAATCTCTCGCAGGGGCTTTTACATTTTTGGCCGTCAGAAACATCTAAATAGAAAGGCGGAGGACATACGCATTTACCGGGTTGTATACATTTTTCATTCGGGAAACAATCGGAATCACTTATACATCGCTTTTGGTTCAAAGTACAATGTCCTGACATGGTGTCTTTGCCATAGCCCAGGGGACATTTACATGTGAAAGAACCGACAGTGTTTACACATTCCGCACCAAAACCACAAACTGGTTGCCCATAAGTGCATTCATCTATGTCTTCGCATGAGCCATCAGCGGTTTGTGAGAAACCACCTGGACAAGCGCAATAACTTACTCCGTCAGAGATGACTATACATTCTGCTCCTTTCCCACATTTATTTTCTTTGGTGCAACCAGATAAGACGCAATTGCCGTCGATAACTTTGTAAGGTGGTTGACATTGGCAGCTGATATCACTGCATATTTCACATAGATTATATGGATTTCCACTGTATTCGGATGGGCACTTACATTCGTAACTTCCGGGTAAGTTTTTACAAATAGCATTTAAGCCACAAGGCGAGCGCCCATGTTGAGTACATTCATTAATATCTTCACACAGCCCAGTTTCTTTATTACGCGAGAAACCTTGGGAACAAATACAGACATTTTCGCCATCGTGTAAAATACATTGTTCACCTTGAGGACATGGATTAGTGTTACTACATTCACTTGGCATTTTTCCAGGAACACAGCCCTCAACATAAGGATCGCCAGTAAAGCTTCCGGGACATTCGCACTGAAAGCGCCCCGGCAGGTTTTTACAGACTGCACTGACACCACACGGGCTCACTTCGCATTCGTTAATATCTTGGCATCCAGCAGGCGATAACGGGTCACCAGTAAAGCCGCTGTGGCAAGTGCATTGCGCTCTCTGATTGTTTAGGAGACATTCTGAATTACTTCCACATTTTAAAGTTTCGCAGGGATCTGAAAAATACAGCATTTTAGAGTATTATTATTATGTATATGCTTAAATATAAATATATTAGCTCATGGCTCTTCTCAGAGGTGGTTTGCAGAGGTATTCGTAGCCATTCAATCGTCGCAGACCACATATACATTATATATGAATATACATAAGGTAATGGCGATGTGAGTCATTGGAAAAGGTGATTTACCTTTGGTTGGGAAGCCTTTAGGTTTAACGGATTGTATATTAACCTTTTATTTATTTTAGTTTTTTATAGTAAATTATTTTAGTAAGTTCATAGTGTAATAGTATCAGGGGTAGCTAGTAGGAATGTAATTCTAAAAAATCATCCTACTTACGGCGACATTCATTTCCAACATTTGGTTCTGGACAAAGACATCTTGAATTTGAATCACAAAGCGCGTTTCCGGGACACTCGTTATCGTTTTTACATGTGAGAATTTCCACGCAACGCACACGTGGGTCAGGATCAGCTATAGTGCTTTCGGGGCATTCACAAGAGAACGAACCGTCACGATTGATACATTCGGCGCCCACACCGCATGCATTTTCTAGTTGACATTCATCGATATCCAGACACTGTTTGTACGCATCTCCGGTGAACCCTTCAGGACACTGACAGGTAAAACTTCCAAGAGAGTTGGAACAGCGTGCATTTGTACCACAGTGGCTAGCAGAGCTCGCTGATGGATCACATTCATCAATATCAATGCACCCTGCCGCGATATCGTTGGGATCAAAAGTCCAACCTTCTTCACAAACACAGTATGCTTCGGTGCCTTCTGGTTTGCAGTAGGCATGCTCGCCACATTTTACATCCTCACACGGGGCGCGACACTCCGCACGTGGTGGTGAACCCACAAAACCAGCAGCACATTCACAACTAAATCCCCCTGCTGTATTTATGCACAAGGCATTTTCCCCACATACCGATCTTTTGGAAGCGCACTCATTAATATCTACACAAACCGATCCTTTGGAGTCAAATCCTTCTTTACAGAAACATTGATTCTGAATACATTCAGCATTATTAGTGCAGTCAAAATTAGATTTGCATAAAGTGTTGACATCGACCTGAAATAAAAAATATATACATTTAACAAGATAGCGCCACAGCGAACCTATTATATACATTGCCATGAAAATTTTGTATTACCTGTTCACAAGCAATTTCTGGGTTCGGATTGGCTCTATACCCTTGAGGACAAACGCAATTATATCCTGGTGCAGCATTTTCGCATAGCGCGTGCGTACCGCAAGGGCGTTCGAACACCTCGCACTCGTTGATGTCACGACAGCCGTCGGAAGCGCGCGCATCACCCGTGTACTCGGGCTCGCACGTGCACACGAAGCTGCCGGCAGTGTTGGTGCACACTGCGTGCGCGCCGCACACCGCATTGCTACTCTTACACTCATCCACGTCTGGTGTAACAAACAACTCACGTCTAATTACATCTGCCGCCTTTGCGGTCATCGACACATACGAACTCAGTAGGCACGCCGACGCCACTACGAAGAGGAAAAGAAGGCCAGACGACGAGACAAAAAATGGTAAAGGAACGCATAAGAGAAGACAACAAGAAGAAACTGAAAATATGAAGTAAAGATTTACGAAGAAAAACAAAAATGGAGGTAACAACGATCCTTTGATCTGGTGTTGCTGCTACCTGGTAATGAAAGTCATTGGAGTGTCTTATCCGTTGGTGACGAATAGTTGCGGTCTTTTGCTGAAATTTTTATAACATTTGTCGATAAATGTTTTAAATGTAGTGATCTGTTAAGTTAGTAAAAGCGTGAAGCTACCTCGCATCTTTTTGCGGTAGTATTCAGCGCAATAAGTTATACGCTAACGAGTTATAGTATCACAAAGCGTTAGACCACAGAAAATGAGGTTAAGTTAGCGTTCGTCACACCTACTGGCACATCAGTTCGAGTACTTACCAGTGCATTGCACATCAGGATCGCCTTCAAAACCAGGTGGACAAACGCAACGATAGGCGCCGGGAAGATTCTCGCAGTAAGCGGCTCGACCACAAGAGGCGCGTGCACACTCGTCATGATCGCGGCACCCGACGCGCGGATCGCCCTCGAAGCCGGGTGGACAGCTACACTCGTAGCCACCCTCCACGTTGCTGCACACCGCTCCTGGACCACACGCGTTCCCATTCGCGCACTCGTCCACATCGACGCACTGTAATTTAAACGTGCCTCTTATTTTCCACATTTCTTAGTTCATAGCAATAAGGTGGTACATGATAAATTCGATTCCTTACGCCATCGAATGGATTTCCGGTATAGCCAGCTTGACATGCACACGTATAATTTCCTGGATTATTCTGACAAAGAGCGTTGACTCCACAAGCTCCTGGGCGTCGACATTCATCAATATCTTAAAAAAAACAACCAATTTTTATAAATTAAATAATGCCTAGATATTCAGCTAAAATTATAGCTAAATTTGTAAGAAATCTACTGAATTCCTAGAATACCTCGACATTCCTCTTCGCCGTCGCCTTCAAAGCCGCGATTACATTTGCAGATGAAATGAGCTGGAAGATTACAACATTCCGCATTCTTAACACATCGTGAAGCTATCGTTGGATCCTCGCATTCATTTATATCTGTAAAAACAATATTATCTTATGTCTTAAAAGTTCAAACGTAACAGCGTTCAACAAGTCATTATTATTAGGTATGGCAACATACCTTTGCAAGAGAAACCATCGCCTTCGTAGCCTGGGAAACACGAGCATTGGAAGCTACCCACAGTGTTTGTGCAATGAGCAAAAACATCGCATGGTCTTTCTTTGCATTCATTTACATCTGAAAGTAAAGTGACTAATGTTATAGATACTGTTCTTTACTCATATATTTATGCATAAATTGGTCATGATATTCTTTTGTGTTTATTCTTTGGCTTTGTCGAATCTACAGATAAATATTTTGCCTGGTACATGATAATTATAAATGTATTGATCTACATTTCTTACCAGGCTCCTGGCAGTTGCATCCACCGAAGCCATCATTACAATGGCATACTCCGTTTAGACAAGCACCATTTATACAACGCGCGCCATCTTCTTTGGTACAATCATCTAAAAATGCAGTATTAATATATTTTTAATGTTCCGACAGTATAAAAAAGTATAAACATACAGATAATTAAAAAAAACACTGACCTGTGCATTTTAAGTCTGCCCTAAGTTCATCGGATGCCTTATAGCAGTCAGGTACACCGTCGCATAATTTCGATAATTCATATAATTGTAAAATTTGTGTCGATTCGTTTACTTGACAGCCAAAATAGCCGTCTTCTAAATTTAAGAAAAATACTTCGCGTTTTATTCCTAAACCTATTCCATATTGTCCTTCTGTCGCTACCTGTTGAAAAAATATTTTAAATATTCATATAACATGGTGAGCTTCCGCCTTCAACTAATTAACAATATAATTTTTGTAGTACAGGAAACATTTGTAAATTCAAAGCATATAATTTCTGTATTTAATAATTTACGCAAACAAGTATAGGTAGTTAGGTAGATTCTTATTCTATAACTCACATGTGACGTTGTGACTAAGAGCGTCCAAACCACAAGCGGTAAGGTTTCTATGTACATGGTCTCTGCAACAAATGAAAACAATGACTTAGTCATAAAAAAAATAATACCTACTCATAACAAAATGGGTATCTATCTAATCATGTAAAAATAGGTACATATAAGTACTCGTAGTTGAGAAAATATTAAAAGATTCTTTAAAAAAAATAGCAATGCTTATAAAAGTTACATAAAATCTAATATATCTATACAAGTAAGTAAATAAAATCTGTAGATGATTAAATAATTGAAACTTGAAAAAAAAACTAAAATTCAAAAATAAATTATCGCTCTCGCCTTCACCCCGAGAGATTTAATAGAGGAACCCTATTCCTAAATAGAACTAAACAGCATTACCTAATAAAATGAAGATATGATGAAGGTATACTCTATAGCAGTGATAGCATTACGGTTAAAGGGCCCGCTTGTCATGATGATAATCAGTGAGGCTCGGGTCATCAAATCCTGGCATGTACTAATGAGTTTTTCAAAAACTTAAGTACTATACATTATGCAACAGAATAAGCGCAATTCCTGAAATTAGTTTGTTCAGTATCGACTACTTATTCGATTTCAGCTATTTTTAATGTGTTAAATTTTTCAAAAAAATTAGTTACTTTATCGTAGCTGAATTTAGTGCTTCCTATGGAAATCGTGCTACTATTAATCGATATTTAAGAAAATTGGTTAGACATAACTAAAGTTCGATTGCATCATATTTTTTTTTATATTAATATACTAATTGGGGTGTATGAGGAATTGCGCTTTTTCTGTTACGCGTTGTATTCATCATTAGCTCGACGGTGAAGGAAAACATCGTGAGCAGGTCCCAGAATTAATTCTGAGGCATGTGAAACAGACCCGGTCCGGCGATGGGCTCACCACCTATCACGTTTAGGGGTCGAATATACTCGTTAAAAGTGGGTGTTTCCAGAAATCGAATACCTCTGCCTACCCCCTTGAGGATAAAACGCTTCGGGTTTTTTATACTCTATGGTAGGAACTTAGATAGAAGCAAAAAAGGAAGATACGGTACATTCATAGAAAACATCGTTGACATTTGGACTACATACTACTACTAGGTACTACACGCGCCAGTGGGTTTTATTTTTTGTTTTAATGCTATTTGTACACTTTATAAAAGCACATGAAGGCATTGAATAGCGGTTTAACCATTCAATTATGTGTTTCCTTCTCGTCGACTATCACGTCGATACGCCGGCCCGATTGAGACTGCAACGAATTACGTTCCTTGGACCTAATTTAAGCGGTCCACGCGCGAGAAGCTAATGCCGTGTCTTTCGTTTTTGCTTTTATCTTTTATTATTAAGAGTATTTATTTGTTTTATTTTATTTATTTAAAAGTCTTAATCGCTAACACAGAGTTTTGTGAATTATAAATAAGAGCTGTAAAAACTAGCGAAGGCTTGTGAACAGCTAGTGAGTCCGAAATTATGTAATATAATAGGTGGTAATTTATAAGTAGGCATTTATAAAGTAAGTAGGTACATACACAATATCAACATTCATTACAGGATATAATCCAAGTTCTTAAAAGTTATATAGTGCTTTTTTAATATTTTTGATTGATTTAGGGCTGGCAAGGTATATTTCTTGTAAGTATGTCTTTTGGAAGGCAATTTATTATCCTAGGTAAAATATAGTTATAGGTTCTCTTTCCATAGGTATTATTGTAAGTAGGTAAATTGAAAGTGTTCATGTCTTTGAGTACCTATTCTTAAGTTTTTATTACGTTGTTTTTATTTGAGGTTGTTATTTGATCGTATTCTTCTATATTAATATAGATATTTTAATCATATTTTGTATAGGTAGAACTTGACAGTGTTGGAATAGGTCTGAGTAATCTTTACAGTACTTTAATCTTACATTGCTAGGTACGATGTTTATAAAGATATATTCTAAACGTATAATAAAAATGAACCTAAAACTAAAAACCTAAAATAAAGTATAAATAAACTTAAAACTAAATACCTTAAGAAATATAATATAATAACTAAAATATATTATTAAAAGGAGTCCCTTTAGGCAAGGTTCCGAAGATACTGGCAGCGTTCCCCCTTTGAATTTCTAAACTAATTTTTTGTCCGAGGTTGCTGCCAGTTCTTCGGTCTCCTGTGATGTCGACTAACCTTTTTGATATTTCCTTAAAAAGGCTTTTAGCGCTAGGACCCCACGGACCAAGGGTCTCGACACCGAATGGGACAAAATCGTATTCGGGGCCTAGACCCCTGTATTTGGATGATTTAGCTTTTTCTGCCGCTTCACAAGCCGCACTAGCTCTGTTGTTGGTTCCATGTAGATGGGAAGGGGCCATCGTGTCTGAACTAGGGAATCCAATCCCGCAAACGCGGGATCCTGCACCTTTTTTGCGGGATCAAAAATGCGGGATTATTCGTGCGGGATCCCGCAAGTTTGTGGGATTGCAAAAAAGGAGCTCAGACGACGTTCTGATTAGTTTTAAGACTCAGTACAGCCTCATTAATAAGTGATTTAACAACTTTCCCATGGAGCTCGTGCGTGATTTAACATATGAATGGAAAATACTTTAAGGTTTTAATTTACAAAAAAATATATTGAAAAATTAAAAAATTAAAACAGTTTTTTCATGCTTCTAGAAATAATAAATATGTTCAATTGTCAATACAAATCTAAAAGATTAAAGGTTTAAAATTGTGTCCATTAAGCGTATTGTTTCATAAAAGTTGATGATTATTTTTACCTTTAAAGCATAATTGAATTTAAATGTTAATTAGTAATTACTAATAACTCTACTTATTAATAATAATTATAATAAAAATTAAAATTTACATGTCCTTATTTCAATTATTTTTAACTAATTATTCTCAAAACAAAAGAATATTTAGAAAAATCTCAATCCCGCAAATCCCGCGGGATCCGCGGGATTGATGACCTCAATCCCGCAGCCCTGCGGGATCGCGATTTTGATGCGGGATTGGATTCCCTAGTCTGAATAGGTTGCACCCAATACCAGCACCTGACCCATCTTCCATGGAATCAAACTCATACCGTCCGGTCTCTTGCCATCGTCTCTTGCAATACCAGTCGGCTCAAGTAGACTTGGCACGTTGACGGTGGCAAGGGACCGGCGTATGATGTCGTTAAGTGCGGCATGTCTCGAGAAGCGGCCTGCACTTTTTTGGCATGACAGTCCGTGATGTCCTATGAGGAGCTATATACATTTATGAGGAGGGCAGACTGGGACCCCAAGCCGTAGACAGGTTGCGATTCGGAGCGTGTCAGGCTCATGAAATGTTCCTGTATTTGACGACGGGTACGCGTGAAGCCAGTAGCCGGCCTCACGCGCACCCACAGCCAAAAGCCTGGCACGCGCCGGACCTGTGCTACAGCTCAGTAGACTATCGTAAGTAAATTTACAGTTTATGTCGTCCCAGCTCCTCTGTGAATTTGGAGAAACTAAAAAATTTTGACCTGGGCATGCAATTAAGAAAGCGTTTCTAGCTTCTTCCAAGCCAGCAATCTCAAAGTTTGAAGGGGATGCCCTTAAGATTTTACTTATGAGATTTGCTGAACTATGGACAGAAGATAGAAAGGCTAGTAAAGCTACACTGGAAATTTTGCGAATCCCTAAACCACCATAACGGATGGGTAGGGATGCTTGGGTCCAAGATTGCTCGTTCAGCTGCATATTAAGAATCGATTCTAAGCTAATTTTGATTAATTCGTCTACTTGTGTCAAAAGATCTGGGTGATTCCAAAAGGAGCAGCAACGGAGCTTTGTTACGGATAAACTCAAGAACTACTGGACCGATTTAAAAAAATCTTTCACCAATGGAAAGCTACAATATCCCTGAATAACATAGGCTATATTTTATTCCCGTATTCCCGCGGGAACGGGAACAAAGCTGGTGAAACCGCGCCGAACGGATACCGAAACACGAACATTTCTTTATAAACATTAGAAAGGATACACCTACATAAACATGAATATTTATTTATAAATGCTTTTATAAAATCATTTATATAAATAATTACCTAATCATAACATAATATAATGGCTTTTGTAATTACAAGCTTAGAAGTTATTTGGTTAGTTAGTACGCCGTAGCTGGCTGCCAGGCGGACAATGCCGCGGCGCGGGTGTCTCGCGAGTAATGTTTCCGTTTATAATTACCACGGCGACAAAGGCGAAGGCTACTGTACCCGTACCGCGCGAGGTCATGTAACTGTGAGGTCTGTAAGCGGTATTTCGGTAGGTACTATTACCAATCGTTACTAGATTAGCACAATCTTTAAAAGAGTGTAAATAGCACGCTACATCTCCAGAAATAATATTAGGTAGGTACAGTACATTACTGCAGCGGCCAGCAGAAGAGGCATCGATGGACGAACTTTTAAATGTGGGGCGAGCCGAGGCACACATTACGTACCTATGTCCATCAATGCCTAAGTTAGTAGTAGCCTAGCAGAAATTAAAACTAAGTAGTAGGTACCTACCTAGGCAGAACTTTGTAGAAAATACAATAACTTTTCAAAATCAATGACGAACAACGAACAACAATATTTTTTCCCGCCTTAAACTGTCAAATTTTATAAACAGCTTTCTATTTGCGACTTTGAGTATTTGCGAGCCAGTTCGAAATTTAAATAAAACCTTTGATAATTTACCTCCTTGGTTGCCATTAGTGTCCGACCGAAAGTTCGGTTTCGGTTTCGGCCAAAAATCAAGTTTCGGCGGCAGTTTGTTTGTATTGAATAGGCTCCGAAACTACTGGACCGATTTAAAAAATTCTTTCACCAAATGAAAGCTACATTATCAGGGAGTAGCATAGGATATATTTTATCCCCGTATTCCCACGGGAACGGGAACTACGCGGGTAAAACCACGCGGTACAGCTAGTATTGTATATATTTTTTTACTTATGATTATTAAAATTAACATTAATAATAGAGTAACATGACTAATTAAAGTAAGTAGAGTCATGTGGGCTCTATAATATTGCATTTTTCTTTAACTATAATATCTTTAAAAAAGTAAATTTACCAACTTCTTCAACGAATATCTTAAAAACTACTGAACCAATTTCGATGAGGTTTTCCATTTTAGATGCAAAATATATTTACCTATAATAAATAATACAAAATATAGATATTTTCTTACGCGTTTTAATATTAACAATAAAAATCCTTTTTTTTTCTTTAATATTTTTTTTTGCTACATGTGTATTAAAATATATATATTTTATATGTTTTTATTATAAAACATAAAAAGACAAACCGTTTGATACCCCAATCTTTGAATTCGGTGCAACCGTTCAGTTTGTATGATTTTTTCAAGTTTTTTTATTTAAGTGAAGCCCTTTTGGCGTCCTAAGGGACAAAAGTTTCGCTGCTGCGGGTAAAATCGCTTATTTTGGTCCCTACTATCACTGTGCAAAGTGGCTTGCTTCCATCATAAAATGAAGTTTCAAATTCATAACTCCTATGACTACGCAGAACTACTAGTTACAGAAATAGGTATGTTCGTTTCCCAAGGTATCCAAAAACACCATGAAAACAGTGGAAGGGTTATTGTATGTAGATAGACGTTGGCAATTGCTCACCACTATAGGCCGCACCAAGCAATCTACCGTTAGATACTTACACTATCGTGGTATTTATTAAATTAATCTCTTTGCAATTGTCTATTCGAGTATACTTTTGCAAGTATCATGACGAAAAAAAAACAGGTGCAAGCTGGCCCGGAGCGAAATTGACAAACAAAATTTGGAATGTGGGAGCGAAATGGCCGGGGGAGAAATGGACTGGACAGCCCCCCTAGCCAAGTGGCATTATACAATCTAATCGAATGTTCTTTTAGATAGACATGTATAGGATTGACATAAGCACTTGCCAACGAGCGCTAACGCTTATGTCAATCCTATACATGTCAATCTAAAAGAACATTCGATTAGATTGTGCAATACCACTTGGCTAGGGGGGCAGGACAGTCCCAGTCCATTCCGCCCCCCGCCCTTTCTCTAAATGGACGCACCCTGCTCAGCACTCAACGATAAATTATTCAGCAACATTATAAAAGCCAATAAATACAAGTCTTACCTACTTACTTAAATGTTAGCTTATAATAAATAAGTACTTAAACAGTTTTGTTTATCTAATGGATATGAGATTGATAAAATCCGTCACCGTTGGACCGATCACCATTTGAAAGTTGTCACATCTAAGTGTTTTTTCATGGAAAAGGATTTATGCAGTCCATACATTCCTAGGTACCTACGGGAAAAAATTTGCTCCGCGTGTAGGTAAGGCTGGGTATCTGCTAGATATTTATAACAATTATATAAGACATATTTAATGTTGCTTTGAAACAGTTTGCTTTCAAAATAATATTATTTAAGTATATCGAGATCAAGGTCGAGGGTCACGTACTTATGTAGGCCTGAAACTAAAACAGGTTTTGACGTTATAACAAAAGGCAATTAAATGCAAGTCGCGGTACATCTAAGATAAGCATTTTCCCAACCGTGCTAAAGGTAACGGCGGCGGCAGCGTTTCTTGTAGCGTGCTGACTACAGTAGTTAAAATGATCTGCAGACATTAGACGCGCCTAGGTGGAAGTACGACCATCATTGGTGCAACTCGCATACATTATGTATGTTGTTTAACAACATGCAATACTTTAGTTTTAATTTCAATTCGCAAAAGTTAATTTACGCATGTATACATGCATTCTAAAACTCATCTGATTTAAATACCTATCATTTTGATTGCAATGTTATTTGAGCTTGAGATTTAAGTCAATAGTATGTACCTACCAGGGATGTTGCGGATGCCGATTTTTTCACATCCGCGGATGCGAATGCGGATGCGGATTTTTGAAGGCTCACATTCGCGTATGCGGATGCGGATGTTTGGGAACTTATATAAATATAGTATATAAATGGAGAAAATTATCTTACTATAGGTAAAGGTATCATCCTATGGGGCAACAGTAAAAACGTAGGTAGGTAGAGCATTCATTCCGTAGAAAAAAAATATAAGAGCAATAACGGGAATATCTCGCTTTGACTCTTGCAGATCATTCTTTAAAGACCTTAATGGCTTATTGACATTATCATCTAACATGAATGAGATTTGCGTTATTGCTAAACAGCATGGGGAATTGTTTAGAAAAATTTGTAAAATAAACCCTCGTAGTCACAAAGACCCAAACACTCTTGTCTTTGAAACAATTCCAAAAAATATTAAATTATGATAAAATTGGCTTTGAGTATTAGAATATATTATTATGTATAATAAAATCCCGAATGCCATTAAAGACTTACCCGTTAAAATTATTAAAAGAAAGTTGTATAAATTGCTCAATGAACGTAAGTATTTTTTACAATGTTAATTAATTTATTAAAAAATAAAATAAAATAAGTGTGTCTATTATGTCAAATGTGTTTGCGTGTCTTTTAATTATAGCGAACATGTATGCACTGCCGAAACTGTATTTTTTCATCTGTACCCAAGTTTGATGCAAATAAAGAAATATTCTATTCTACTCAATCAATAACAGGAACCTCACTGGAAAAATTAAGAATACTGTTATAAAACTATAAACTTTACCTACAATAAAACGTAGGTTTTACCGGTATAACATAATAGCATTTTCCTGGCGATTTTAATTTAATAAGCTGAGCTAAGACTAATATAAAGATTTCCCAATACACACAATGATCACTGATCACAATAACACTCAAAATATATATCTTCACGATAAGTAACCCACAGCGCAAACAAACACGTAATAATTTAGTTACAAGAAACAAAAGATGTACCACAACAAATGCGTCGGATCTTGTCACCAATTTTTTCGTTCCCATTGGTCATTGTCTCATGCGAACGGCACGTGCCATTCACGGGTCCCGCCCAATTTCTTTCTTGTCACAACTTGTATAACATCCGCATCCGCATAAATATCCGCATTGATTAATGCGGATGCGGATGCAGATGCAGATGTCTAAATCTATGCGGAAGCTCCGCTTTTGCGGATGCGGATGCGAATATTCGCAACATCCCTGGTACCTACTATGATAAGATCCTGATAAGATGTGTGTGCGAATCCGTAAATTCACTAATCTGCAGTACCTGATGCCTTTAGGGGTCTTGCACAATCTTAACATGATCATTGGAATACCATAGCACAAATGGTGCACTAATGTTAACACCGAATTCGATCACTACATGCCATCTGTTATAACAATAAGTTGCTTAACTGAATCTAAATTAAATTGGGAGTAATCATTAATTCGAGAAATTAACTAAAACACCTCCAAATGTGTAGTTTAACTTTAATTTACAATTGTAAATCACTTCATAATATTAAAAACATAGAAAATTAAGCTTAATTATGCCTAAAGGTACAGTTACACCTTTTCATAGAATCCGAGCAAATTTTTTTCATGATGAACGTGAGATGAGTGATGATTACTATACATTATTATTATTTTATATTTGAAGTTTTGGCCGTAAGGATTTAGCTTCTGCCTTTTAGTTTAGTTTGTAACTTACGCCATATTAGGTACATTTGACATTCTTGTTTTATTTTATGGTAATCGCAAATGCATTGAAAAACGTCGTATGCATGCTCGTATGCAGTAAGCTGGCTATTAGGCATAGTCATCGGTTTAGACGGTTTATTATAAGCACTCGGCAGACACCCTGACTATAATATCCAGCTTACCGTACTTGCATCATAATGTACTTAGGTACGAGTACTAAGTATTAGCTCGGTATTAAATTATGGTAAATAAGCAAAAAGCATTCAAGGAAAGAATGAAGACAAGGTTTTTGTGGATGTCACAAATTGTGTACTAAGTACCTTACGCAAGCTGAGGTCATGTGAGATAGCTAAATATTGTTTTCAGTGCTGTTATCCTTGACACGCTAAAGTCTTCTTGGCATTCCAAATGCATTTTATTATTCCTAGTAATTAGAAATCGCTACTATGATCCTACTTGGAAATACTTGAAAAATTAAGGCTTAACCATACTTACGACACTTAGACCTTACAATTTTCATGTTCTATATTCTCTTGAATTTGTATAGCTAATCCTAATACATAAATGCCTTTACCTTATGAAGACTAAACTCGCTCGTGTTTTTAACTTTGGATATGATGTAAAACTGATTTAAAAGAAATTCCCTTGTAGACATACCATGACAGTACATAGCCTATGTTTTATTGTATATTATCCAAAATAGTATAGGTGTTTATCAATGGTAAATTTCCGCACACTCATCACAACAACTCCCCGTCATATGTGACGTCATAGCTGAAGTTGCAGGCCGGCGTGCAGGTTCGCGTGTACAAATGTGGAGCCAAATCAGGCGTAAAATGCGTCCGCACGCTTGTACGTCCACGGGCTTGCGCCATTCACTTTCACGAGCTGCGCTCGGCTCGTACGGAAAGTAGGCTGCGAACAATGCCTCCACACGCCAGTTTCTCTCTTGAGAAACGATTACCCATTAAGTGATTGTGTTCTGCACCTTATCAATGTCCGCTGAACGCATCTGGTACAAAACAACGACTCGACAATATTGTAGGCGAGGCGTGCCGGCTGCCTTGTGTTTTCGAAGGTACTTTTAGACTCTGATTTGCTTTGCTGCCTACGCTAATATATTCTATTCAAAAATGAGTCATGAGTGTCGTCATCCTTTCGATTTTCCAATTACATAGTATACCGCGGATGTACAGGCTGCGGTTTCCTGAGAAATCCTTCGAAGAGACTCTACTTATAGTTTATCACTAAATTACTATTTATTCACGTTTAAAATATTGACTGTGTAGGTTTCTCCACACCAATCACAATCGCAGTAAACCTTTTTTTAATTCAGCATAGCATTTGTTTGGTTCAATTCGCATTTCTTCCAGTTGTAAAAAAAATACCATTCGATTAGTCTTATTCGCAGGTAGTCGAGACGCTCTGGGAACCTTAATAGACTGTTACACAAATTATCAGAGCAGTTTCCTTATTGGAAAGTAAAATTTGTCCTTGATACAGACTTGTAATAACTGACGGCCCTGACAATTGGTCTATTTAATACTAGCAGGTGCCCAGCGGCGTTGCCCGCGCGAATTTCAATTCCGTTCCCATAAGAATTTCCGAAAATCCCGTCATAGTGTTTGCCTACGACATAATATAAGACCATCACATATTTCAAATAGCGGGTTCCCAGCGGCGGTGCCCGTGCGCATCCAGCAACATTTTACTGTACAATTTGTAAAAAAATTTATTTAAATACAACTACTTTTTTATTACGATTTAAAATGCAAAATACCAAATACTTTTGTGTTTTGTATTTTAAATACTAAATGCAAAATATTTATTTTCGAAATACTTCCTTAACCTCTTAAGCCAATAAAATAAAATACAGTTGATTTTTAATTGTTACGGTGCCAATTGGAACCGCGCGGTGCTCGACGAATTAAAATACAAAATATATTATGTACCTCTGTTCAGAGCAGTGATAGCCTTTCGGTTAAAGAGCCTGCTTCACATGATGAAAATCAGTGAGGCTGGGGTTTGAACCCTGGCATGTACCAAAGAGTTTTCCAAAACTTACGTACATATTTATCACTAGCTCGACTGTAAAGGAAAACATCGTGAGGTAACAGACCAGCAGGCGTATTCACGGAGACTCGATACCGTTTCCGTTCGATTCAGATCGAGTGAAAAAATTTCCAAAGTCGAATCTATCGACTTCGGAAACTTTATTCTAGGCGTTTCTGATAGCCACGGAAAATTTTTCGAATCCTTATGTCACATAAGACATTAGTTTTCGATACCAACATCAGCCGATCTCGAAAGTGTTCGACAGATTTTCCGATATCGAATATCGAAGCTCCCTGAATACGCTGGCTGGTCCGGCGATGGGCTCACCCCTATCACGTTTAGGGGTCCAAAGAATATCTGGTGAAAAGTGGGTATATCCAGAAATGGAATTCCTTTGCATACCCCCTGGGGGATATAAGGCGTGAGATTATTTATATTATTTTTTACCTTTGTTCAATTCTTTTTTAGTCCAGGCAATGAAGCGGATTTTTGTATGAAGACCCCAACATTAATTCCTCAGTCGATGAAACTTTGCAGGATTGTAGTATAGTCTGAGACAATACTTGCATAAAAAAATCCAAAAAAAAAACCTAACCGAAGTTAGGTATTTTTACTGAAATAGTTATTTATTTGATATCTATGTTGGGAAAAATGCTCAGTCAAAATTTTCTTCGCCAGCAATATTCATGTGTGTTAAGAAAGCTATATGCGAATTACCAAAAAAAATCTCCTGGTAGAAACAACAAAAATCAGACGTATATGTACCTTGCACGGGAAAATTGCTCAGTCCATTTTTTTAACTGGAATGTCATTTAATAGTCGCCGTGAACTTACAATAGGAAAACCCAAAATAAAAACCGTCTCGCTACATTATTTTCAGAAAATATCAAATTTTCAACTAAAAAAAAAATTTTTTTTTAGTATAAAAACCTAACTTCGGTTAGGTTTTTTTTTTGGATTTTTTTATGCAAGTATTGTCTCATACTATACTACAATCCTACAAAGTTTCATCGACTGAGGAATTAATGTTGGGGTCCACTACCTTTATTGCCTAGACTATTTAACAATAAGTAGAAGTTGTTCCCACACATCATCGCCCATTTTCCTTCTGTGAGGTCACATTATTATGATTCCACCGTATAAAAAAAGTATTTGTACTGGTTCTAAACATTTTGAGCATGTGTTTTATTATAAAAACAGTTTTTTTAGCCACGAGCAGCTCCTCTAGTAGCCAATAACAGCACCATTCGTTCATTTTATTTGAAGTTTGACTGGTAATGTTGACTAAACTTAATCAAAAAAATCGGATATCTGTAAAGTCGGTTTACTGACGATAGTTGAACGTGACAACGTCATACTTTTTCGTAAATACTGATGGAATGGATTGTGCCTCTTTGTCGCTCGTTTCGCGCTCCCAGTGCAAACTGGAACGCCGCATACCTCATACTTTTTCGTGCATGCAGCCGGCTCCATCAAAGACGTTTAAAGAAAAAGTTTCTCCCAGAGAATGATTTTCTTCCAACCTCTTTGTATAAGACGTTGTCACGTCAAAAGTATTTTGCATTTTTAAAATGGAAAATATATCGTGAAAAGTTTTTCTATAAAATACGTAAGGTTTTTTTAAAGGTATTTAAATACACAATAGGTATTTTGTATTTGCATTTTAAATACAAGTCATATACAAGCCGTATACAAAATAAGTCGCATCTCTGCCCGCAAATACGCCGAACGGTAGAGCAGCACACATGGCGTAATGGCTGGTTGTTTGCAACTTCTTAGATATTTAGCTATAGTAGAGTTACACGTTAATAACGGCATCATAATATAATAGTTAAACCTGGATAAGATTGTATTTTATTTAATTGCACAAACGCAAAAAATAATACAAATTAAGTACCTATTGCATTTTTATAAATGCAGGTTTAGTAAAATAGGTCCGTTGTCTTGTCTCGGTCTACAAAAGGATACGCATAATCATTAAGAGTTTCATTTCCTTTTGTTGTCCATTATACTTAACGGTGCAGTGTAAGTCCAATCATCCTTCATCTGATGGGATCTCAAAGTTCTTGCTGCAATAGAGCACTCTAAGGCTTTGATATTTTCCATAATATTCGCGGCGCGGGACAAGGCGGCGTCCAATGCTGAACGGTACTAGTAGTAATGGTAGCGGTACTATCCAACTGTTTCAAAAGCCATAGCGGAATTGTAACTTACGATTGTTATGGCCTTCTTATTTACGTCACACCGTGTTATACCTCTATCTTGTCCGAAGACATATGTTGGTTTTTTACAGTTCAGGAAAACGACAACCGCAATAATACACGCATTCCGCGAGAACACCTGTTCATAAAAGAAGAGAAACCGTCTCTAGAAAACGGTCACAGCTGACAAAATATCAATATATACATTGAAACGGTTACTATCATTACTTGTCTAGAAAGTACATTGTGTGTTTAAGATATTTCACAAAGTTTTTAAACAAGAGGTAAGGAAAATGACTACGCAACTGTTTTCAACGTGGGCACAGTTAATAGCTCATTTACATTTCTGGGAATAACTGAACTCATTAAGAGTCTGCCAGCGTACTACCGACATACGAATCTGTTGCGGTATTTCTAAATTCTTAAGATACCAACGAGGGTGTTATTGCTAAGTATATTGAATGAAATAAAACAAAATAGTGGTGCGTTGAAGTGCAGCAAATTTGTTGGATTAAAGTGGCACCTGACTAAATAACACTCAATATATATAAAGTTCAGATTTTTGTACATTATATAACGCTTCAGAAAACTGACAATAAATATCAAATGTGTTGTGTAACAGGAATGGGAAATGTAAAAAGAAAAGCGCTTATTTTAATTATTAATCACCTAGGTAGGAATATTACCTCTCTTTAAGAATACTTTTTAATATTGGTGCCAAGGTACAATGAACCTGTTATTATTCACCGTGACAGCTAATCACGCGTGTGCGATGTGCAGTAAAGGAGAAAGAGCGGTCGTGGCGGCGTATGTGTCAGTTCCGGTGGTGGCGACTGGCGAGCCGTGGAGGGAATCAACAAGCAGGTACCTTATACATAAATTGTTCGTATCTAACTAACCATTGGACACTTAAGTCCCTTGTCGTTGATCTGTACTAACATTTTAAATCTATTTGTTTGTAACCTTTTCAATCTCGAAAACTTGAACTCCAACCAATCTTGAGGAAATTTTGCAGGAATATAACTTGCAACTTGACTTGACTTGAGGAAGGATAACGCCGAATTTCAATTCAGGACGCGCATGTAGCCGCGTGCAGAAGATTTGAGTATATTTTAGCAGACTTCAAAAAAGGACGAGGTTCTCAATTCGTCGCGAATCTATGGGTTTTTTGGGTGTAATAAATAGGTTTAGTAACAGTAGGTAATGGATGTTGAACATGCAAATAATAGTCTTTTTCACTTCTCATGCTCTAAAAGTACGCCAATATAGCCCTACGAAGCGGGACTAAAGTGACCACTTTAGTCCCTAGGGAGTATAAAGTATTTTTTTTTAATTTCCTTAATTAGAAAAAGACAACCTCAAACAGCCAGTAAATATCTGTAGAGTGTGGACCATCTTCATTGCGAAAATGTGAAGAGTTTTAGTTCCATGGTTTTTCCGCGAAGAAGGTGGCGCCATGTGTTTTAAATTGTTTACCTGCAAAGAGATTTAAATCTCTTTGTTAATCTGTGACAGCCTGACAGGTTTAGAAGAAAAAACTGACCGCGAAAATTTCTGAATTTTTGTCGAGTGTAAATTTGTTGGGTTTTAAATAAATTTGTACTAAATTGACAATTTTTCTCGCACTCAAAGTGAAAAGTACAGTTTGCACCTCGAGACTAAACGCCAACTTAATATACCCTCGGTTTCATGACTCCCTCGCTCTGATATATAATGGCTTCGTTTAGTCCCTCGATATAAAATATACTATTTAGTGCTATTCGTTGAAGTCGCTTTGTATTTTTGTTCAAAATTTTGATTATAAAGTGCAAGATGGCGTTATATATACTTTAAATAATTAAAAATCAATAATCTCACGCATTTTCTCTCCGAGGGGGTAGGTAGAGGTATTCCATTTCTGGAAATACCCACTTTTCACGAGAATATTCGACACCCAAACGTTATAGCCCATCACCAGACGGGGCCCGTTACACATGCCTCAGAATAATTTAGAGACCTGCGGGTTTCCTCACGATGTTTGATTCACCGTGGAGCTAGTGATGCGTATCTACGTACGTAAGTAAGAATAACTCTTTGTACATGCCAGGATTTGAACCCGAGCCTCACTGATTCATCATAAGAAGAGGGCTATTGAACCGTAAGGCTCACTGCTCTTAGTTATATTATATAGTTTTAAAGAACTTGATTGTCATAAGAACATTACAGTTCACTTAAAATGGGATACAGAATACTTATTATATCTAAAATTATTATAATTCTTACTTCTGGTGCATTAAGTCTTTGAACCATTAAGTGACATATTCTAGTAATTTATTAGTGTACGAGTACTAGCAGCGCTCCGCGGTTTCACCTGCGTAGTTCCCGTTCCAGTAGAAAAACGGGAATAAAATATAGCCGATGTTACTCCCTGGTTTTGGTGAAAGAATATTTAATTTGGTTTTGTGGTATAGGCCTGTTTCTGTGGGAAAAATATATGTAGTATACTAGTGACCCGCACCGGCTTCGCACAGGTGCAATGCTAATACTAAAACCTTCCTCTTAAATCACTATATCTATTGAAAAAACCTGCATCAATATCCGTTGCGTAGTTTTAAAAATTTAAGCATACATAGGGATATAGGGACAGAGAAAGCGACTTTTGTTTTATACTAAGTATGTAGTGATGCCCATGAAAAATATTCTTTCCATTGGCAAAATATTTATTAAAATCGGTCTGGAAGTATCAGAGCCTATTCAGTACAAACAAACAGCCAAAAAATCAAATCTTTCCTCCATCTAGTTTATTCCCGTTCCCACGGGAATTTCCAAAAATCCCTTCATAGTGGTTGCCTACGACATAATTATAAGACACCTACCTACATAGCATATTTCAAGTTTCTAGGTGTTATCGTTTTAGAGTAGTAGGTACCTACGTATTTCTCTATTTATAGCTGTAGTGTAGATAGTTATCAATGTAGCTACCAAAACACCACTCTCTAAAAATTTTGTTGGTCTGTCTGTGCACACATCCCGCCAAAACTATTGGACGGATTTTGATAAAAAAAATTGTGGTGATAGCTGTGTAGCTGGGTCAACAACTAGGGTACTTTTTACAGTAAGGAAATGTTTCATTTCTACGGGAAAATTAAAAATTCTAATTAAAAAGGGCAATACGTACCTACTACTCCGAAACGATAACACCTAGAAACTTGAAATAATAATATGGCGTTGTAGGTATCTTATAATATATCGTAGGCAACCGCTTTGAAGGGATTTTTATAACGCCTGTTTTTTTTTACCGCCTGGAAAAAAATATGGTGTGATGGGTAAGTGTAATAGATTCATTTGGCATTGTTCATTTGGCATTGTATCAGGCATTATTGCTTACAAATATATATTTTTTACAATTTTTTTTTCTTGTTTAAACTAATATACATTACTCAATTGTAGTCAATAATACACACTGAAATATTTGAAATAGTATTTTAAAAAGAAACAGGATCGTAAGCTTCCATTCACGCGCAATCTACCTACAACCGCCAGCTCCTACATAGTAGTGAGCATAGTTTTCTAGATTTTGTAAATTGCATTAAACATGACTATATTTAACAATTAATCTCGTGTATAACTTTGGCTTAGATACCTTATACGTCATATTTTTTTCCAGACGGTAAAAAAAATCATCCAGTATATTCCCTGCTATGCTATTCTATGCTTCTAAACCGAACGGTTTCGGATGTGCATTGATCGATCAGTCAGCCAAGCAGCCAGTCAGTCTCTTCATAGATTGTCAGAAGCATCGATTTAGGATTTTGTAATGAATTCCTGGGAAATCCGAAGCCTAATCTTTTCCAAACAAATAGGTACTATTCGAGTTCGTAACATAGATATATGTATAACATCATATTTATTAAATAGACGCGGATATGTCGATCACATAAACTTTAAATTGTTTGATACCTATTTTATTACGGTATAATAAAATTTAATCAAATGACAAAATTAACTCTTCCTTACTTATTATTGCGGAATTGAAACAAGAAATATCCATGACGGACCTACTAAGAATTTCTCAGACACCTTGGACGATTGATGGGTGGCGCGTGAGAGTATGGGTTGGGTCGTGTTCGCGTGTTATGGTGGTACGGAATGACATAACGGGCCGCGCGCACTGTGTGCTGCGACAGGTGCACACATTAGTAGGTATAGGCATCTGCCGCTAATCGGGCACCCCTAGTTGAGTAGCTTTAAACACACCTGTTACAGACATCGTAAACGAACTTTACTAAAACAGGTATTTTTGAAATCCCAACGAATGCGATTATAGTGCCTACTAGCTATTGCCTTGTTTGCTTTTCCGAGATTAAAAGCGGCCTATGTTTCTTAAAGTGTAAACTACGCTCTGCCTTTCATGAAGATCATTCTCAGTAACAAACAAACATACAGACAGATTTGCTCTCGCATTTATAATATTAGTAGAGAAGTAGTGATTTATTACTTTGATTGGTAATTATTTACATCGTAACTGAGAATAAAGTAATCACGACGCGCGACGCTTTCAAAGCCTCATTATTAAATTTTTCTTAAATAGTTATAATAATATTCGTATACCAATTTTATTGGTTGAGAGGAAGGAATGTAATCCGAAAAATCTCGGAAACGGCTATAAGGATTTTGACGAAATTTTGTATCCAGTATTGCATTTTAAGTTCAACTGCATAATTTTATTCCCTGTTTAAACCTCTTAGGGCTGATTTTTCAATAGTCACTTAAAAGTTATCTAAAGAATAAACATCACCTGTCAAAAATTCAAAAATTCAAAATTCAAAATCGTTTATTTTCTATTGGTATTAAAATATACACTTAGAAACGTCAATATTTTATAATAACAAGGCACTCTAAACCCGTCCATGAAGATTGGCTAAATGCAAACAGCAGCCCATCTCCACCGACGAGCTGCTGGTTCCGAATGCAGTACCCCGAGAAGAGCCAGCAAGAAACTCAAGGGCAGCTCTTTTTAAACTCATGTCTTACTAATAAATATCGTTTACAATAATAATTATAATTAATAGCCTTACATAGCGTCGAGTCGGTTAATCCCATGCATGTTGGTCTACTAAGTAGTCTGTAATTTTATAGTAGCCTTTTTTATGTAATTTTTGCTTAACTATTATTTTAAATTTGTCAAGAGGCAAATTTTGTAATTCAATGGGAATCTTATTGTAAAAACGTATACATTGACCCTTATAGGATTTGGTAACTTTAGATAATCGACTAACACAAGCAGCCAGTTCATTCTTATTTCTAGTGTTTATACAATGTCTGTCACTATTTTTTTTGTAAAGTGATATATTCTTTTTAACATACAATACGTTTTCGTAAATATACTGTGACGCCAGTATCAGTATATTAATTTCCTTGAATTTTTCCTTTAGAGACATCCTAGACCCCATTTTATAAATTGCACGAATGGCTCGTTTCTGCAAAATAAATATTCTCTGGACATCAGCAGCATTCCCCCACAGTAGAATGCCATATGACATCAAGCTGTGGAAGTAGCTGAAATAGACAAGTCTAGCTGTTTCTACGCTTGACATATTACGTATTTTTTTTACGGCATATGCAGCAGAACTGAGCCTTTTCGCCAACGTATCAATGTGCGGTCCCCACTGTAACTTAGAGTCTAGAGTTATTCCTAAAAATACTGTAGTGTTTACACATTCTAATTTTTCGTTTTTAACTGTAACTGAGTTTAAAGTTCGTTTAACATTTGATAAAGAAAAATGTACACATTTAGTTTTTTTCTCATTGAGAAGTAAATTATTAACGTTAAACCAACTGACAACATCATTAATTGCACTGTTCACTTCGTCATAAGACTTAATAGGTCGTTTAATTTTAAAAAGTAGAGATGTATCATCTGCGAACAGTACAATATCATGTTGCACTCGGTTGGGTAGGTCATTTATATAGACCAGAAACAGAAAGGGGCCTAAAATGGAGCCCTGCGGTACACCAATACAAACTGCCGATCCAGACGATCTTGAACCGTTTACATCAACACACTGTATCCGGCTTCTCAAGTAGGACTTTATTAAATCAAGAGCGCGGCCTTGTACTCCGTAATGACGTAGTTTTCTGATGAGAATTTCATGATGGACATAATCGAATGCCTTAGATAAATCACAGAAAACCCCAACAGCATCCTGCGACTCCTCCCAGGCCTGTCACTTTTCCTTTCTATTGTATCAGACAGTGACAGGATCAATATATTCTCCAGATACGATTTATCTGACGATTGAAAAATCAGCCCTTAATTCAAGATCGCTCATAGGAACCACACGGAGCTTGACAGAAAATGCAATTTTACACCTTTTTTTAAATATCATGGTCACTCACCGACAGATGGCGTTAGAATAATACGGCTATTCACCTAGAGACGGTGACACTGCTGTTAGAATGAGCGAAGCTAGGTCTTCCAGTTGCTTTTACTACATAATCTAAGATATCACTTACTACTACTCTGACACGAATAAATGCATTTCATTTTAAAGCGAGAATCTGTTTTTAATAAAATATTTAATATTCCTAGCAAAACTGCTGTAGGCATACTAAATAATGTTTTACTTATACTTTACATAAAATGGACTTAATCATTAAATCTAAAACTAGAGCTTTTATTTAAATAAATTCTTGTTGTAGACCTGAATTCCAAGTTTAGCTAAGTAATTACGGTACGTACGGTTTACCTGTACGGACCTCCAATTAAACGAGATCGACATCAAAGGCGCCGTGCGAATTAACGACAGTCTTAACATTGCGAAGAATAGTGTTTATTTCGAAATGTTTGAAGAAAAACCTTTTCGATCCGATGCTGATTACAATTAACAGCTCGGTGGGAAGATTGCGTTGGAACAAAGAGGCCTTGAAGAAGCAGGCGTTTGTTCTGGCTGCGCCGGCGTCGCGCTTGAGTGCCCTCATGGATCGCACCTTTTGTTGTCGGAGCTCTCTTATAAAAAGTCGTTGTTTATTCTTGGCACCAGGATCAGTCACGCTTTGACTGATGTTTTATTTAGAGAAGTGCATAGTAGACAACTCAGTTAAAGAGTCGTTCCAGAATGAAGAGGCTTTTGACCAGGTCCTTGTACACCATACTAAAAAATTGCTCAATAAACATTAATTCCCAAGTACATAATCATTTCTGATAAAATGACTTCGTTTTCTGATACGAAACAATAATTTAGACTTGCATCCACAAAAACAAACCCGGCGATAAAAGACGCCGTATTGAAAGTCAATGAAATTATTGTAGAAGTACCTACTTATTTACAACCAAATTATGCATTTAATAGATTTAAATTTGTATTTTTCTTGGAATTTATGGATTTTACTAATTATACATCAACTCCACATAAATTTCCTGAGTTGTCTACTACTACATCCTTTTGAGTTAATAAACCATGCCACATGGAGTGCAACGAACGTAGCGTAATGCAAATTACTAACTTGCAATACTTTAAAATAATGCGTAACCCTGTTACTTCGGATAAAGTTATTAAGACAATAACGTCATTCATGCTTAATATCCCTGTCTCTATGGCAACATGTTATGGACAAAGAGATAAAAATGGGAAGACTATAATATAAGCCCTTTGTATAAGTCTACCAACAAGTAAAACAAGAGACAATATAGACAGAATAGATAAAACATAACTTGTTGAGAACCACAACGACTGTAAATAAATATTCATTTATGTTAAATTGTGACCAAGGCTGACGACGACGTCATTTATGTCTTGTCGTGATTTTGCGGCCTAAAGTAAAATTCTGTCTTTTTCTACTCACCCACAGTACGAGATACTAACTATCATGGAGGGTTTTAAAATTTGACGAAACTTAATATTGCATCTGAATGGTCCAGTCGCTTGTTTTCTATTCTTTGCCTTGACGACAGTACCTAACTAATGATATTGGGAAATTCCGACAAATCTGTTACAGATATGCATCGCATCTACGATCTGTATCCGATATAAATACCCGTCGGCGGTAGGATTTAAGTCTTAAAATTTACTGACATGTCTGTTATATAGTTAACTTTTATACAGTTGCTTCTATAAAAGGGAATATAAAAATCAAATTTCATAGTTTACAAGCAAGCAAGCAAGCAACTTTCACACTAAGGTTCGAGTTCACCAGCACTAATCGGCCGTTAAAACAATAATCCAGTACCCAAAACCAAAGTAGCTACCGCTTATCAATATATTAAGTTCAATTTATAATCATCGTCGATAATAGTATATTTTATATCGAGCGACTAAACGAAGCCGTAATATACCAGAGGTAGTTTGACTCCCGAATGCAACCGCTACACGGATTTTTTTTAAACGGATTTTTTGAAATAGTTTAAAAATTATTTATCGGGTGAAACTGCGGGGCGGTGCTGGTAGTAATAATAATAAAGTAAAAATAAATTAAACCATTTATACAACTCGCTCGTAAAACACTATACACTCACGATACACACTCGTCCATGCATCCGCGAATAGATCACACTCGGGGCCACCCGCCAGGAGCGCGCTGCGCAGCTCAAGCGCTCTTACCAGTGGCGAGTTACGGTGTGCCTCTGTCTGCGTCGGCGGTATTGCCAGCCCAGCATGCGGTGACTATGGCAACGCATATAGGTGTCTGGTGCAAATAAGTGACAAGTCTGTGTTACCAGCAGGCGTATTCACGGAGCTTCGATATTCGATATTCGACTCGGAATCGGAAAATCTGTCGAAGATGGGCTATTCAGAGATGTAGGTATCGAAAACGAATGTCATATTTGATATAAGGATTCGGAATATTTTCCGTGGCTGTCAGAAACGCCTAGAATACAGTGACAGATCGAGTGAAAATTTTTCACTCGTGAATCCGTGAATACGCCTGCAGCAATGGACAGTCGTTTTCGCATCGCAACGTACGACATACTGAGGTCATCACGGCGTAATTTCGCCTCGTATGAAGTGAGTTGAAACCTAACATACCTACTTAAAAAGAACTTAGTGGGAACTAGAAAAGCCACAATTCTTTTTGTAGAGAAAACGTAAAAATGCCTTTTGAACTTTTAACAAGCAAAGTACTTATATGTTATTTCGTGTGAAGCCCAAACGACAGAGGCGATCTCTATTTTATTTCTAACAAGAGCCTTATACAATAGGGCTATCACGAAACGAAAAACAGTAAAAAAAACCTTAACATGATTTTCAACTACACCTATTCAATGATACCTCACTTAACATATTTCTTAAATCTCATATTCTAATATTTATTAGATTTCTTTTTTACAATTTGGTCAAAAGTCTGCCATTTTGTTAACTAATATACTAAGTGTCACTTTCACTGTAAATACGAACCTGACGACACCTCTCAAGCTAAAATCCATGGTGCAAAAAGGTGTAAGTTCCATTATTTAAAATTGTAAAAAAAGACTATAATAATTTCGCAAGCTGTTTCGAAATTCAAATCTTGTTTTTCATCTACACTAATATTATAAAGAGGAAAGATTTGGATTTTTGTATGTTTGTTACGAATAAACTCAAAAACTACTAGACCGATTTTAAAAATTCATTCACTAAGGGAAAGCTTTAAGATCCTTGAGTAACATAGGCTATATTTTATTCCCGTATTCCCACGGGAAGGTGAACTACGCGAGTGAAACCGCGCAGAACTGCTAGTCACTACATAGTATAAAACAAAGTCGCTTTCTCTGTCCGTCTGTTTTAGTATTAGCATTGCACCCATGCGAAGCCGGGGCGGGTCGCTAGTTATGTATAAAGAGGAAGGATTTGTATTTTTGTATTGTTGACATTGTTGTGTTTTTTTGTGTTTTTTTTTGTGGGGTTTTTGCTTTGTGTATTTATATTATTCTATTATTTGTATAGTATTTTGTATTTTTGCGTTATTGCATTTTAGTATTATTATATATTTTTTTCAGGTTTGTAATTTTGTACTTAGGCACTTTTGTACTTTAGTGTTTTTGTTTTTTTTTTTTTTTAAATTTTATTTTGTAGCGTTTACTTTCCTTGTATTCGAAATGAAAAGTAGAGTGTTTAACGCGGGTGAAAGTTATCAATTTCTTTCAACCCTTGTATAACAATCTACTATTTTATGTCTTGGGCTCTATGAACACAATGAATCGCTCACTCGTTGATTCCATTCATTTGCGACTTGTGTTTTTACATATCTATTAAGTATTACGATCTTTCCTTTTCTACTACTTTGACTATTATTTAATGATTTAGATGTTTTCTATTCACGTGATACCTATTTTCAAATACAGACTTTGATTAACCCCGCCTAACACGATAACTCAGCTTTTTATTTACAACGGATTTGAACCCGCTATACACGACAACTCTGCTTTTGGTTTGGATTTATTTCTCCGAACACATAGGTAATATAACATAAATGTGGAACATGCTAACTGCTATCTCGATCTTAGACGGATGAAACGTAACTCCTTCTCAATCTTTAAACCCACTTCCGAATACAAAATTATGAAGTTCTTACTCTAATAGGTACAAGAATGGATATCACCACAAGCTGTAAGTACTGAGATAAAGCTTTGAGATATATTATTTTCTTTAAATTATAGCTCTTTGTTACCTAAAAGTAACAAAAAGATAATTAATTTGACATAACCTATCTTTTATTAAAATGTTTTAAACTAGCTTCTAGGCCCTAGTTTCGGGATAATACAGTAAATTGTAATGGATTTCTGTTTAATTGGGGTACAATTAGATTTAGAGTTCATATTTGTCTATCCCAGGCATTATTTTGTAGGGCCAATGCATTCCCCTTGCTAGGAAAAATCATACCAGCGTTGTTACGATGAGAAAAATATTCTATGGGATGTACATCCATTATGGGGGACTAAAACTTTCACTGCCTCATACACACTTGCTTCAAGCTTTCCACCATGAGCATTCACTACTTCATTCTAGTCAATTAAACCACATAAATTGAAATAGTAACAGTAATAATTGTCATAACTTGACACTTATGGTGATTTGATGGTTTTGGACCCTTGATTATTGTTTAACTAGCAGCGCCCCGCGGTTTCACCCGCGTAGTTCCTGTTCCCGTTTGAATACGGGGATAAAATATAGCCTATGTGTTATTCTGATGTATAAGCTATATAAGTGTAAAGTTTTATCAAAATCCGTTCTGTAGTTTTTGCGTGAAAGAGGAACAAACATCCATCCAGACATCCATACATCCATCCATACAAACTTTCGCGTTTATAATATTAGTAGGATATCTTTTGAGGCCCGAACACACCAAAAGCATGGGACTTATTCTCTATTGATAACCTTAAAAAATTGCAATCGGCTTCATTTAATCCAGATTGCTTCTGTCGTACATCTATCGTCATTATTTATAGAGCAAACCCTGGTCATGTTATAAATCAACATGTATTATGAAGAGGAAAAATGTGTTTTGTTTGTTTGTATTGAATACTCGTAGGCCCCGAAACTACTGGACCGATTTAGAAAATGCTTTTACTCGTACCAATGGAAGCTTAGTTTTTTGGGAGTGGCATGAGCTATAATTTTCGCACGGGCTCGCTAGGTAGTGTCCAATAAACACGATTCCGATTTTAATCTATACATATAATAAAACTCTAACAAGACCGTGTGTGTGCATGAAATATTTTTTGAAAATTTTAGTGGTAGTGTAGATAGTTAGCGATTTAGATACCAACACACAAATTTTTGAAATTTTTGTCTGTCTGTCTGTGCACGCATCACACAAAAACTACTGCACGGATTTTTATGAAATTTGGTATGGACATAACTGAGTACCCGGGTCAACATCGAGGGTGCAACTGCTTTTGGTGTGTCCGGGCGTTTAGTGTTAGTGAACTCGGACCTAAACCGTACGTGTAAATCAACCATTAGTGTTAAGTGAGTCTATCTGTACACCTGGTGCTAAATGATTCCGATTCTCATTTGCAGTGCTAACACGACTGCAGTGCAGGTTCGCGTCCATTTGCAGTCGGTATAGTCTGCATACCGACTGCCACGCTCGCTACTAGTACAGCTGGTTAGCAGCATCCATGCAGTTCCGGGAACAAAAAAGCAGTTGGCACTTAGCACGTTGTTTTTATGCGGCTTAAAACTAAAATTGATAGCATGCAGCATAGCAGCAAAGTGCATTTCAACTTACATATAAACTGCAAGGGAACCGCATGTAAACCACGCTTTGCGGTCGATTTGTAGTGGAAAAACTGTCTTAGAAGTCTGAATGAAGTGAACTTCATTCAATGTTATCTTGTTTGCCACGATCTATTGTTATGTACATTGGCCAAGGTAGGCGACTATTCTCAGATGTAGCGTCCCATCTTAGTTCAAAATATTTCAAATGCATAGGAAAGTATGTTATACTCGTATGTAAAACAATGCTTTTCTTGATGTAAAATATTTTTAAATTGTATTTCCAAGTTCAAATAAGTGGTCAGCCTTTGAGGCTCGAGTGACAGACATCTTCTGGGGAAGCTCGTCCTATCTTAGGCCCCGTCTTTGCCCTCGGGCTAGTCTGGGGTCAAAACTAAGCCCATCATAATAAAAAAGGATGATCTCTTAGCTTAGGTTCGACTTCACCAACACTTAAAGCGGTTAAAACAATAATCAAGCAAGACAATACCAAAAACCAATGCCACTTGCTCATCATCATAAGTTTTAACTTAAAGTGATGATCATAAGTTCAAACCAGCCAGCCAGCAGCAGTGGCGGATCCAGTTTATTCCCGTTCCCGTGGAAATTTCCGAAAAACCTTTCATAGTGGTTGCCTACGGCATATAAGAGACCTACATATGTATACAATTTTTCAAGTTTTTATGTGTAATCGTTTCGGAATAATGCTTTTTTTCTCTTTAAACAGTTTTTTAATTTTCCTGTGAGAATGAGACATTTTACCGCTGTAAAAAGTACTCTAGATGTTGACCCGATTACTCGGTTATATCTACACTAAATTTAATCTTAATCTGTCCAGTAGTTTTTGCGTGATGCGTGCACAACCAGACAGACAGCCAGAAAGACAAGAATTTCAAAAATTGTTGTTCTGGTATCTATATACATCGATAACTATATATACACTACCGCTGAAATTTTCCAAAAATATTTCATGTACAGACACGGCTCCGTTAGAGTTTTATTATATGTATAGATAGATGTACCTAGTTATCTAGTGTTGTTTTTATAATTTTTATTTCTATATTTAGATTAATACTTTCCTGGTGAGCAAGACCCTGAAATTGAAAGCTGATCTTTATCCTATGACATGCACTTATCAACATCTGTGCATGACAGAATGCATGTGAAAGTGGATGTATTACGTTCATCTGTCCTATTGGATAAGGTGCAGTTGATTACATCGTTGCGAGCTGCGATGCACTCGGACTGCCGGATGCAGTAAGGAAAATCAACTTATCCTGAATTGGTCATATCGGTTCAGCGGGCTGACTTACATAACTGCATGTGAGGCGCCATCTAGTGAAACTGACCGTTTAGTTTTGTAATACGATACATTAGCAACCCATAACACACCTTCGGTTAGCCACTGATAGATAAGTTTTGGTGCGAATTCTTATGTAATGGTCCCATTTAAAACTGTCGTTACGATTCGTTCGTGACTGTGACTCCATGTCATTCGTTTTAATTTTTATATCAACAATTCACACCTTGTCGTGCTATGGGTTGGAAATCTGGATTTTCTTTAACAGTATATTAATCGAACCCCTAAACGTTGTAGTGCTGTTAATTTTACGTTATGTTATTTTGGTCGTTATTATTTCTGACTTCATTCATATAGTATCGTAATCACAGGTTTCTAGTTTCGTAAGGTCAATAAGTATATTCCGCTTCTTAGATGGTTGATTTGCTGTAAGGTAGAGCGCGTTTTTGGTAGGTATCGCTATTTGTCAAGATCTCACGTAGGTAAATTCCAACAGGGGAGTTCCCTGTTTTTGATTCGAATACACATATTTTTTTGGAAGTAACCGGACTTAAGGATCTCCATATTCTTATAAGACTTATTTCTATAGCAGTTCAGTTACCTAACTTAAAGTGTACCTATATATAAGCAAATCTAATTTCTTATAAGAACTCGAACATTTATATGCAAACTCTCTAGAATTGTTTGTTTATGTCATTTGCAAAGCGTCTTTAGAACGAATGTTATTGAAATGAGAACGAGTGTATTGTAGTAGAGAATGTGAACGGTCGCGGGGTCATGTAGTGCCAAGTTGCGCCACGAGTAGAGTGAGTGTGAGGCGAAAAGTCGAGCGAGAGCCAACCTTGAGATCATCGGTGGGTGTGGGACTGGTGGTACACGGGGCTCATTCCTCCCGGTAGAAGCGATCCGCCCTCCCTCGCCGGCAGGCGAACAGCCGTTAGACAACTCCGGGGAACTGGCACCGCACCGTGGACAGGTACTTTACAGCGATACACTGGTTATTGTATGGCCAAAAACACACTATCACACCACACTGCACCTACGCTCCGGACTCGGAGCGAACCGTTCGGTTTAACTGACACTCGTAAGACAAACGTAGTAGCGACGCAGCCGCTTGATTCGCATGTACGACCTGGATATTGGTCGGACAATGACTGAGCGCGCGGCGCAGGCAGCGGCGCGCGCGCAGCCTGCGCCCCCCTCTCCACCCCTCCCCGCCTCCTTGCCCCGATGCAGCCTCGCCCTAGCGATCCCTGTGCCGAGCTTTTGCCCTGCTCTACACCAGATACTAAAATTGCAAAGCGATAAAACAAACCTGTCCATGGCACTGCAAAAAGAAAGAGATATTCTCGGCTATAAAGGCTCATGTCACGATTAATATTGCCAGCGTCGAATCTCGAGGAGCATAATGGTTTAATAGCTTATAGTTAAAGGTGAAAGTAAGGTGCAACGAATAAGAAACTACAAGGGAATTGCGTAAGCGACTATAGGATTTATTCTTCATAACCCGTTATTAGATATAGATCACGATGCTAGAAATTAGTCAGTGTTTTTTCATTTCACACAGTAATTGTCTAAATAAATCGTATTTTGATCAAGCTGTTTTCAATCTCCATCTATTGTACGCATGTCTGATGGACCTTTAGTGTTGCATTCACGTGTGGTAATCTAAAAGACATAAAAAGCGTGCGTAGCTTCTGTGTGGCTAACATTGCAGAGCGCCCCGCCCAGCGCTCGTCTCAATAAACCTCTTCGTTTTTTCTTACCACCAATTACATCTATTTTTGTATGTCCATTGAAAACACAATCGCAGTAATAGCTCCAGGGTTCGATTGTGCCCGGAGAATGCGCCTCGATTCAGTACCCTCGATAAAAGCAAAAAATAAATACAAAATAGAACCACCGCAGCCATTTATTTTAATTAAATAAAAGTATAAACCCGCAGCGAACTCTTATATTCTAGTTATTCGAGTCATCTTTAGTCATTTCGCTTAATTCCTATTAATGGTTGTTATTCACCACTGAACCGCAACATTTTGCCTCGATATAACTTAATAAGTACCTATATTATTATAATATTATCATAAGAACCAAGTGTAATATGTTATTCTGATGACTGTTATTACACCCAGAGTTGCATTTTTATAGGCTATTCTAGTAAAATTATATAAACTGAGTGATAAACAAAGCTTTATGTATTTCTTTGTTTGGTGGCGTAGCTTCTTCCTTTCCGTCGCCGGGTTGTTCCGTACATAAGACATCAACGCGAGCGCTTTCCAGGAATCGATCATTTTATTTTTATGACGGAAACGTTGGGAAACCCAATCAACGGGGGTGGTTGCCTGGGAGATTATGGCCTATACTTCCTCATGTGCAGCAGTGGTCTATTACGGTTTGATGGTAAAGATGAAGGAAACGTTATTTAATAAAGCTGATATATTTTATACCGGCAGCACCCCGCGGTTTCACCCGCGTAGTTCCCGGTCGCGTGGAAATACGGATATAAAATATAGCCTTTGTTACTCTCTGATAATGTAGCTTTTCATTGGTGAAAGAATTTTTAAAATCGGTTTTGTGGTTGAGGTCTGTTCCCATAGGAAAATTATAGCCCATGTTACTCCCAGAAAATTAAGCTTTCCACTGGCAAAAGAATTTTTTAAATCGGTAAAACCGGTAGTATCGGAGCCTTTTGAATACAAACCAACAAAAAATCAAATCATTCCTAAGTCCAGTATATTCCCGTCCCGTGGGAAATTCCATCTAAAAATCCCTATATACAACCCGTAACAGAAAAAGCGCAATTCCTCATACACCCCAATTAGTATATTAATATAAAAAAAAGTATGATGTAATCGAACTTTAGTTGTGTCTAACCAATTTTCTTAAATATCGATTAATAATAGCACGATTTCCATAGAAATCACTAAATTCAGCTACGCTAATTCATTTTTTCGAAAAATTTAACACATTTTAAAAATAGCTGAAATCGAATAAGTAGTCGATACTGAACAAAGTAATTTCAGGAATTGCGCTTATTCTGTTACATGTTGTAGTGGTTGCCTACGACATATTAGACACCTACATATTTCAAATAGCGGGTGCCCATAGCGATGTTCCCAGAGCGCATCCAGTTTATTCCCGTTCCCGTAGGACTTTCCAGAAATCCTTTCATGGCGGTTGCCTACGATATATAAGACACCTACATACCATATTTCAAGTTTCTAGGTGTTATCGTTTTGGAGTAATACGTATTTCTCTTTATATTTTATATTATTATCTGTTTCTTCGGTCAACGCGTACACGGATGGAACTATAAATAGGTGGTATTAAGGCAGCATAACTCTTATTATTTCCATAATGACACGTAACACTTCGTCCTCCAAACCTCTTCATTATTCTTGCTCTATGAGTTAATAATATCGAGGAATTTTAATACACTTACTAATAATACTATCGTCGGTGTTGTTTTAAAACCGACCTTTTTTACTAGAACCTGTCCCAGAAATATTTAATTTATTTTGATGTGACATTTAGGCGAGGTCGAGGTTCAGTAAGGGGATACAATCCTACACTTATATTGATTTAGAAAAACATCAGTTTTGTATTTAACATGAAAACACGTTTAGGAACTCATACACACTCGGTATTTGTGACATCATTTATTGGTAAACTATTTTTAATGGCAATGTCGAAAGACGTTCGGAGTCGTTAGGTACTGGTGATGTGGTCAATCCGAGCCACTCCTTATAATAAAATTCTTGTATAATGTCAGATTCTAGTTTACTATGGTGAGTAACCAAAATGGTTTTATATCCTAAATAGCCTACAGTATCATAGATTTAACATTCGATTTTAAACCTAAGACATAGAAAAAATACACATTTTAACAATTTTTTAGGAGCTATTCTAGACCTGTTGATAGTAAGTCTGCCTCATACGTGAGCCTCGTGTTCGAATCCTCGAACCAATGTACCAATAAGTTCTTCAGGTACTTAAAATCACTAGCTCTACGGTGACGGAAAACATCCACGTTAAGGGGTCCTTAAAATATTCTAGTGAAAAACGGGTACTTCCAGGAATGGAATACCTCTGCTCTCGACTATAAGGCGAGAGAATTATTTTACATATAATATGTATAATATCTGTCAAAGAAGAACCATATGAAACAGAATACTGGTTAAATTCCCACACTGGATAGCTAGGCTGATCCTTTGACAGAGGTAACTGCCAGTCCTCTGGTCTAGTCATCCATAGCCTCGTCCATAGCCAGCAATAACAACCGAATGTACTTATAGAGTTAAATCAAGTCATTAATTCAAGAATCAATACTAAACACCATAATCTAACCACGTATACTAGAATATAACTGTCGACGTGTGTAACTCGAGTTGCGTGAATTTTACGACAATGTAACATACCTAACTGGATATGGTAAATGTACAGTGGAGTGTATAAAACCGTTCTTATTTCTAATTCCCAACGGTTTGAACGCTGCAGTCATTTTCTACGGCGCCGCGCCGCAGCGGTGTGCGGCGTAGCGGTGACCGGATAACGGTCGCGGAGGTACTATAGCTTGGAGGGCAGACGCGCTCCCGGCGTACTTACTGCGAAACTGGGGGCCTTCCGTGGTTCTCCTATTTAAGTAACTAACGATAATACGACAGTCTTTTTCACACTGGTCTGTCTAGAATCATCATTTATTTTCTTGCCCTTTTCTCATTATTTGGGATCGGTTATTTCTATCAACCGTGAACCGTCATATCAACCTATATATTCACTGCCTTCTTGCACACTATCTATCCATCTTTTGTTTGGTCTAACCCTTTTCCTATTACCTTCTACATTCATATTAAGCACTAGTCTTACAACATTACTCTCATCACACATCAAACGATTAATTCTCAACTTCTCCGTCACGGGTACTTTCAAACTTCCACTTATGTACTGATTCCTAATTCTATCAATTCTAGTCACTCCACACATCCATCACAACATTCCTATCCATACATGACGACTAGTCTTATCATGACATATACTTTTCCCTTCAGTTTGAGGGACATTCGGGGGTCGCAAGTTATTTCCGTGACCTGTCGCCATTTCGTCAACCCTGCATTAATCCTTTGCTTAACCGGTTGATTCGAAGTAACGGCTGAAATATCGTAAATCGTAAGGCGGGAAGCCCCTGGAGAATAGTTGGCACAAAAGTCATTATCGTAACCCGCGCGCCCGCGCCAGTGTCACGGCCAGGCTGTCGGGCGCATCGCAAGGTTGCACTCGCTGCTCACATCATACGTAATATAACGTTATGCCATGCCGAGTCGTGCCCATAATCGCACCTGGACACGGAACTCGGGGAAATGTCATTACGACGCTTTCGTGACTTAGATTGTTACATTTATGCTCTGATACTGCTAGTGATAACTAACAATGTCGGTCTGCGGCGACGTATGAGTAGTATAAACATAGTTCTTTACAATACTAGCTTTAATTTACCTCACCTTGACATTTGACTATGTGATATACTATCATAATTTAATTTTTTCTGTGCATATAAATATACCCTCATTATGTAATAATTGACTATTGACTGCTTAGATATATATTTTATTTAAGTACTAGCGGTCCCCGGTTCCCGTTTCCGTGGCAACACGGGGATAAAATATAGCCTACTTTTTGTTACTCAGTTTTTCTATTGGTACAAGAAGTTTTTAAAGCTTTTTCGGCTCGTTTTTTAGTTTATACGTTACAAAAATACAAATCTTTCCTCTTTATACCATACCTAAGTGTAGATGTAGATTTCTTTAGAATAAAGTGCCTTTGCAATAATTGAAAAGCATTTAACATTAAAATAAAAACTAATTATACATTTATTTCTACTTCTGATTTATTAATATAATTCATTTAAAATTCATATTTACAACCTAATTCGCAGTCGTCAAATGATGTGAATGCCGGAATCATCGTTCCAGTTCTTATTCAATATCTCTTGACATCGGTAGGTACCCAAATACATTATTCAAGAATTATGAATGGAAAACAACTTTTACTGGCGAGTCCGAATTAAGCTTCCATATATGCAGTGAGGGGTTCTCTCGGAGATTTTGGCACAGCGGCTGTGGGCGTGATTTCGCCAGACGAATGCAACTTTCTCTGTGTCGAAACCGTCGCCAGCGCCACGCGTCATCAGTTTCAAGAGCTAGTCATCCTCGGCTCTGTTGAAGTGCAATCTCATTCTTCTAGAATTTTGGTTGTAAATTTTAGGGTAGGTACTCTATTTATCTTTGAAATTTTCAACTATCCATAATCTAGCTTTAGCTGTATAGTTATCATTCTGACTCACTTCTCGTCGTGCTTTCAGGGAATACCTAACTGTTTATTTATTTAGATTTGATAATAGTAGTGTGCTGCAAAACTATATACATTTAGATAAATACACTAAATGTTTTATTTACTATACTATTATGCCAACACTATCTCTGGATAGTTGCTGAGGCTTACAGAGCCGCTCGTCAGCGCGTACTGTGACATTTTAAAACAAAATCAACATCCAAATATCAAGGCAGTCGACTGCTCACTTATTTGCCATGTTTGGAAAATTATAATCATTTATATCTCTGTCGACTTTGGAAATGGTAACTTTGCGCTGAGTCACACGAGTGTGGGGGTGTCACATAAAATAGGAAACTAGTTGATTAGCTTTGTCCGTTTAAGCAATTAACTAGAAATACGTTTAAGGTGCAATGCAATGACTCATATGATAAATTATATTTAAAAAAAACAGACTTTTACAATTGATTTTATGGTCATATAATATATGGCTTGTGATGTCAATATCCTATTATATGTATTAATAGGATATTGACATCACAAGCCAAGCAAGAGCTGGCTAGAGCTAGATATACCTATTTAATCAATCAGTTACTAAGCTAGCATAAAAAATATACACTATTTAATAAGCGCAAAACGCTACCTTGATTAACATAACTCGTATTCAGGAAAACGAAATATCATAAACGACAAGTTCTGATTCATGATAATTTCAAGAACTATGCATAATAAGAGGATGTTAAAAACCAAAGAGTTTGTCTTTATCGCCTAAAGTTATTAACAATCCAGGTGAGGGTTCCTTTACATAAAATAGGACTATAACGATGGTTGCACAAAATACCATATACATTGCGTAATATGGTAGGTAGTGGGCCGAGTCCTCGACGGGCGCGTGGGCTGCAGCGACTAGCACTGACTGCTAACTACCGCACTACCAGCTGACACTTAAAAACTTCGCCGTGTGGGTGGAGAGTGAAACCAGCATCAATCGCTCCTTGACAATAATCAAAGTTACCAACGCCGATATACGAGCGGTACTGTTACTTCTATTTGCGCAACTGTGAGTAACCACAAAAAAAAACTATACATACAGACACACAGACCTAGTTGCGGATTTTCAAGAACAATGGAATAGGTATATCAATTTGTAAAATAATAAAGGAAACTCATTATGCAAAAATTGTAAGGTTAACAAACATGGGTGGTTTATATAGGTACCTAAGCGGAAAAATAAAAATTCCGATTTAGCACCTCAATTTTATTTAGCTGTTACGCTAGCGGTCGACACCGTAACGCGCGTTACTAATTGATAAATAGGATCTCACCCAGAGCTACACTATTAACTTTTTACAGCATTCTTTATTCACAACATAAATTATATCACCTCTTATGGCAAGGCACAATCATCAGATGCCAATGACATCATGACGGACTCCTTACTGTAAGCTAGAGCACCGTACGTGACCACAATTTAAATATATGATATACGGTATCGTCGTAATAGGTACCTACGCTTTATATAACGCATGAACGTATAATTTGTAAAGTCATTGAACATTTGTTTTAAAACAATTTGGTTAATACGGCATATTTTAATAATAGGTAAAAAAGTAAAAGTTCAAGTAAGTTGCACTAAACAACTTTATTACCATCACAGAGAAATCCTTATAAATAGGAGCACGATTTGTAAGTTATTTATCTTCTTCAGAGCGTTCTCGACTTAATGTGAAGGACAAATTACAAATAAACTGGCATAGTGCCTTTTGTATTGTCAATGCATTACACGCACAATGTGAGGGCCACTTAAGGCTACAGTGTTGTATAAAATCTCTGCCGCTTTCAGCAACCGCATTTTATTCGAATGTGCGAGTGGGGCGCGAGCCACGGCGAACGGTGACACAGCGCTAAAAATAGAGCTCGGGCGCTGCGCTGGCGCCGCGCCGCCCCGCCACAGCCAAACCTGTCCCTCTCCCGGCCCTCCTGGGTGCACCATCCCTCTGCGCCATCTTGTCGATTCCCAGACTGCAGAGGACAACTTAGGTCTGGCAAGGACGCAACCGAGAAATTTACAATATGATATAAAAGGCTGCGACTTTATCAAGATACCTGTATAATTGAAGGATGACGTCATTTTTTTTCTTATGTATGACTGATCCTAAGATTATCTTTATATTATAAATAATTGCATTTTACAAAGATAATTTAGTTTATGAGTTGTTTCCATGTATTCTTCAGATCCGGTTCATAGTCGTAATCAGACTTTGTGAGTATTAAATTAACAAGTTTCTCGATAGATAATGACAGGCATCATTATGGTTTCCGTATAAGTAGTCTACAAAAGCTAACAATCGCACATAAGCAGTACGGTACCATATTTAATTAAATAAATAATAATATATAACAGCTCACCTATAAATTGCTATATTCGGTTGTAGATAACATTTAGTTATTTAATTTACCCTGCAAGGTCGAGACTGGTAGTGGATGTGCGAGTGAGTTCAAGCGTAGCATTCATTGTTCAGTTTAAAAAATAAAACAATGGACGCTACATAACATTCTGCATGCAATAACTGAAATTGAGGACCTGTGAACATTAAGTATACCGCAAGTTATAAACTTGTAATTATAGCAAATATTATTTATTAAAAAAATACCTACCTAGTCTTTAGGTGAGTCTATAAAATGTAAAAATAATATTCCCACTTTCATTTGCATAAGGTGACATTCAGAAAATCGAACAGACTTATTTTTTTGTCGCTGTTTTCTAAATCATGTATTTTTTACCCATACATAGCTCACTGCGAATCCACAGTGAACTCTGTCTCCTATTTCCCTAATAATAGTGTCCAGATTGCTTTTAAAGATTAACTTTCTTGGATGTGACTGCTAAACTATTATACAACGTAGGTGTAGATAAATAAATTCGTAAAGGACACGGCCTCTTGCCGCACAGGAAGATGATGTCACTGCTTTGACTGGTTTTGCTTATTATTCGACGGGTGTTTAGCGGAGAAACGAATAATATTAGGTGGTCGACCTGCTATTTCTAATGTTTGTCTAGAAAATAACTCGCTTATTGATAGCTGGTGAAACAACAAATGCGATCAAATGATTTATCGAGCAGGGATTACACAGACTTTGATATATTTCATCAACTACAAATACGAGTATGCTGCACCACGAATATTAGGGAAAACGAATAACAATAATTATTTGTAATGTGTGTATTCTAATTCATATTTTATAAACGGTGTTAAATATTAACTGAAGGTTGTTATCAACCTCGGGTTGTTGCTGATTTGATAATCAGCAACAAGCTCGCGTGGGAGACGTGCTTATATTTTCAACCACCGCTACAAATAAAACCCCATATTAATTAAGATGATGAAAGTCTAAACAATATATTATCATAGATTTTTTTCAAATCAAAACATACAATACATTAGTAAAACCTTTCTGCCTTAGGGCATGGTATACACGTGATAATGTATATTAAGTAAGTCCATTTCTCATTGAATTTCAATCTATTGTCAGACCGGCGCAGCGAACGCGCGCCGGGTGCGAGTTGGCAGCCAACATTCCTGGAACTTTAATTTCACGTCTGCCCTTGACTACATCAAGATCATTCTTTAGCTAAGAGCAGCCACTTTAATTAATTTCCACGTATGAACTGTTCTTATCAATCTATATAGTAAGAAGAAACTGAGATTCTGATTGGCTGACTGCGATTGATCAACGTGCAGCAAATTTAAAAATGTAAACAAGGATTTCTTAAACGACGTTAGTTAACTGTAAGAAGGGATTTTTAGATCTTCCCATGGGAACGGGAATAAACTGGATTGGCACGGGCAGCGGCGCTGGACACCCTCTGGTAATTCAATACACCTACCTATCTAGATATATCTTCTTTATAATAGTAATAGATCTCCGCTTAAAATCTCACCCTCTTATTACAAAACCAAGACTAAACATAGTACCGGGCTTTATTACTAGGTTTAATCCATGGTCTAAAAAAAACGTTATTACAAAGCGAAGATTAACGTTAGTCCGAGAATCGTCTATGGTATTAAAGTTAAACCGCCATGACCCCTAGTTTATCTATGGTACTAACCTCAAAACGTCAAATCAAAGAGCATTTTGAACATATTCTCTGTAATCTGTGTTAGTATTTTTATCGTATTTGTTCATCGTCATATTAATAAATGGATATTGATTTGATGGATTTGGATGATATACCTAGGTACTTAGAAGATCTGGAAACGCACCGGCGGCGTTCTATTAGACAACGAAATCGTTCAAACGCTTTGTTTGATTTGGATGACGAAGAATTTCGTTACAAATATAGGTTCACCAAAAGGTTTGGGCTAAAAATAGTGGACCTATTCAATTAATTAAAAGCGTCTATATTCATTTTACAGGAAATGTAGTAGGTAACATAAACATTTCTATAACTACATACTCAAATTAAGCGCGCCGATATTCGTTTCGTTTTACGTTAGCTAAATAGTTGATCATAAGTACCTACCTTTAATTACTTAATCTTGAAAATAGGACCAAAATTAAAGGTGTCTGGTATTAAAACAACTGTGAATTACAAAATTGTCTCACATTTGTTGCTTTTAATCTGTGGATCTGATTTAACCAGGGACTATCTTCGGTACTATATGGTCCTTGGTTAGTCTACGATTTGTAATAAGACCAAATTTTAGTACTGTCATAAACTTTAAAACCGTAATAAGCCTAGACTATTAAGTCCTGGTTTAAACACAGACTTTCGTATGTTTTTGTAATAAGACGATCAGTGTTTATATTGTCATAGTATTGACCCCGGGCGAGTGAGCACAAATCGTCTAATGAAGGTGAGTCTGTGTAAAATTACCCAATTATTTATTCGTTTTTATCTTTGCTACACGATAATTGAATTGACTTAAAGCATAATATATAATTGAATATCAATAATGTTGGGAAGGTCTGCAAAAGAATGAGATCATAAGACCTCGCCGCATGACACAAGAGGTGATTCAATAGAAGATGATTTCTTGAGACAGAAAATTATTATCAGATGCCATAGGCAATAGACCGTACAATGTAGTTGCAAAAAACCTTTAATTTGCGGCTTTGTTCAGTGACTGGCACTGTGCTGTACGCATTAATCTGGTAGTTTGATCTGTACAAAAAAACTACTTATTGCAGTCGAAAAACACAGCATAACTACATTAGTTTTTTTTTATCTAAACATCCGGCTAATTACATTAATTTTAAGTGAAGCGAACTCATTTAATTCGTATTTGTAGAATAATAAATAATATGGATAGCTCCTGTATTTTCTTAAATCAATTCGACGATGGGCTCACTACTTATCACGTTTGGTGGTCCTAAGTGGTGGTGGAGGAACGGAATACCACTGCATGGATTTATATATTTGGCACTTTTGCACATATAAGATAAAATAAATAGTTGGATGTATTTTATCCCCGAGGGGGTAGGCAGAGGTAGGTACGTTTCACGAGTATTCGACCCTAAAACGTGATAAGTGGTGAACTGAGCGCAGTGAAACGCGATCTGAATCGAACGGAAACGGTGTCGAGCCTCCGTGAATACGCCTGCGGGTCTGTTACACATACCTCAGAAATAAATCTGACCCTGCGGGTTTCCTCGCGATGTTTTCCTTTACCGTCCAACTAATCTACACTAATATTATAAAGAGGAAATATTTGTATGTTTTTAACGAATAAACTCAAAAATCAGCTGTGGCGTAACAATAGGGTGGCAGGGCTGGCAAATTGCCACGGGCCCCCGACCCAAGAGGGCCCCGGTCCAAGAGGCCGCGAGCTTAAAAATATTTTTTTACCTGTTGTACCTGAGTATTTTATTTTATTTGAAAAGTATATTTTTATAAGTTCTGCTTAAAATCAAAAGTGAGACAACTAAAAACCATAATACAATCAGGGCCGGATTTAGGGGAGGGCAACCGTTGCGAAAGCCCCGGGCCTCCACAAACGGGGGGCCCCCACAATAGAGACTTCGGAAAAAAAAATCTTTCAAATTCCGACTAATAAACACTAGTAAACATCTTTTCCTTTGATATATATTGTTTTTGATGTTTCACTGTTACCTACAGTACTTTGTGTGTACGCATATCAAATATGTTTATGAATACTAAGAGAATTTACTTGGATCCACAATAAATTATTTATTGAAAAACTCGACTGAAAAAAATTGTTCATTTTATTTAGACAATAATTTGGGGCGAGGGGGCCTCCGCTCCTTTGTTGCCCCGAGGCCTCCAGACCTCTAAATCCGGCCCTGAATACAATTTCAAGTTAATCGTTAGCATTTCAACCAACCTAAACAAAAATATTTTGATTCATTTTTAGAGATGTACATCACTCGGTACACACTATGATAGAACGTGTCACTGAACGAAAATACGCTAATAAAAGAGTACGCTGAAAATCTCAAAGTTTATTAAAATTAAACTGAGTAGGTACAACGTGAGGATTTTTACTGATAGGGCCCCATCAAAAGAATTTGCCACGGGCCCCAGATGGTATAGTTACGCCACTGCAAAAACTACTGGACCGATTTTAAAAATCTTTCACCGATAGAAAGCTACAATATCCCTGAGTAACATATTTTATCCCCGTATTCCTACAGAACCGTTAGTGATAAATATGTACGTAAGTTTTTGAAAAACTTATTGATCCTAAATGCCAGAATTCGACCCCTTTTTCAAATATGTAGGTATCTATTTGTTTATTCTTCGTTTTCATAAAAACAAGGTTTATGCTATACAAATAGAGACGCTAGCAATCACGATGACACATATAACATCAATTCTATCCAAATCTAATACACTACAGTTTTTTCTGTTGCCCGTATATAATTATCTTGACTTCAAATAAAGAACTTGGCCGATGAACTTAAGATAATAACAAAAACATCGAGGCGCTAATATGTAGTTAGCTATCCCTAATATATTCTATGTCAACTGATAACGTGAACCAGGCATTATTTCGAGTTTTGCGGTCTGCTTACTCAAGCGTTTAGCATGTGGGGTATGCAGGCAGCGCTGTTCAAACAGAGTGGGTGTGGGCCACGAAAGACGGCCCCGTGCTATATCCGTCAAACAGGCCGCGCTGTCGAAATCGCCGCTTGCGCAACGCATCTTGGGACGAACCGGTACCATACTTTAGCAGACACGTCTGTTGAATGAGACACATTTCTTAAACTTGTGCCCGGCTACCTTTGACTATTTACTGATCGGAGTTGTTTTTTGGTAGAATGTGTTTACTTAAAAACGAATTCCCCAAATTATATTTGCACAAGCTGCAATCAGTCTTTAGGTATTCATTAGCAGAAGTCTCGAGGTAATAAAAATTCAAGGTTGTCGCACAGCTCAAAAGTATTAATGAGTCATTATTACCGAAAGGTAGCTTTGAAATAATGAAGAATTAGAAGTTGGTTTCACGAATAGGTACTTACAATATACACAATACAGCCAGAGAAGATAAGTCATAAATCAAAATAAATTATAGAGACCGACTTTTAATAAGTTATTATTGGATTGCTTTGCTACTAATAAAAAAGTAGACGAGAGTGTAGATCAGAAACATTATTGTTTAGTTATAGTCGGGTACCGCGAAGGGATAGTAAAGGTGAATAGTAAGAGCCCTGCATAATGCATAAGCCGCGGTGCAACGGCCTCTGCATTCTGCTCGTAATTAGTCCACCGTAGATAGGTATAGTATACATAGTAGCAGCAGGCGAGCGCGGCTGGGCAAGATCCTCTGAGTTCGGCCGCGAACGTCAGCTTCTAGTGCTAGTCGCGGCTACCGCATCCCCCACTCCCCCTCGCTACGTCATTACGGAGCCTCTACGCCTCAAGGACGGGAAGTACGTTTATGACCAGGCAATTTTAAAACTTATCTTAGGACACGACACTGAGAAAGTATAAAGTTAGAAAATATTGATTTAAACATACATCCCTATAGATACAGCTCTGTAAGTATATATTTTGTAACATATCGTAAACAAATTATGTCATACAATAATGCCATCGAAAACATAACTTGTAAAAAAACAAGTCTCGCAACTCAGTTCTTCTACCGTAAAAAGTTGTAAGAGTTTTAAACATAAAAGATTTTTAATGTTGATATGGTCACTATAAGATCTTGTTAGGTTAGGTAATTACGTAATAGGTAGGTAACTGAAGTCAGAAGGTCCCTTAAGAGCCCTATTACATTTTGAGCGTGATTTTTGCGTTTAAAGGCCAACTTTGGCTTCCTGGATCTGAGAAACTAGGAAACTTGAACAACTTATACTTTCGGGATGGTAGAGAAAATATATTATATAGGGAATGGCTACCCTACTTTATTCGATTTTATCTTAGTTAACTATATAAAAGTAAAAACTCCGAAGCAAGTTTTTCGAAAAACGCGCGACGGCACTTTTTGTGTTCGTGGATTGAACTAAACGAGTAAACAAATGAGATAAAAAAATATATAATAATATTGCTTAAATAGTGATTAAGTGGATAGCTACTTCAAATTTTTTTTAATACGTGTTGAATATCTAGAAATTAAATCATATTCGAGACCGTGAAATTGCCAAAAACGCTTGGAAATAACCGTAAATTTCTCCTTACTATATTAACAATATCACATGATTTTTATATCAAAAGATACTTTAGTTCATAAGGAATACAAACATCATAAATGTTTTAAAAAAAAGTTCATTATAAACCTGAAAAGAAAAATAATTTAAACTGCAAAATTGCTACATAAAGCAAAGTTTTGGCCGGCCGAGCTCAGTACTGCGCGAGCGCTCGTCGACGATGGACCTGTGTCAAAATTTGTCACGCCGAAAGATCGCGAATTTCGTCGTAATTATAGTGCGACTACCTATAACAAGTTTTAATCATCAAAGTATTTTATTGTAACTTGTGATAGTTGCTCATGTGGTGATGGTTGTTTGTATACCGATTGAGCTGAAATTTGGTGTACTTATGTAAGTTCGGTGACAATGCAATATTATGGTATCACTGAGCTGATCTGATGATGGAGCCAGGAGGTGGATATCACAACTCCTCAATGACTACTCGTAAACCCCTCGAGTTTGGGCTTGTATGATTCGTCTTGACAAATACTTTGGTGTTAGATGGTAACCAGGGTCTGATGGTGGAGCTGGAAGATGGCCATGGGAACTCGGTAATTAAATGACACAACCCCATCGAGTTTGGGCTCGTATGACACATCTTCACGAGTTGTTTGGTGCTAGATGGTAACCAGAGTCTGATGATGGAGCTGGAAGACGGCCAAAGGAACTCAGTAATTTAACGACAAAACCCTATCGAGTTTGGGCTCGTTTGATTCGTCCTGACGAGAACTTTGGTGCTAGATGGTAACCAGGGTCTGATGATGGAGCTGGAAAATGGCCATGGGAACTCCGTAATTAAACGACATAACCCTATCGAGTTTGGGCTCATATGATTCGCGTTGACGAGTACTTTGGTGTGTCTGATGTCAGACATGTCAGTGTCTGATGATGGAGCTGTAATATAACCAATTGAGCTAAAATTTTGTATACACGTTTAGTTTGGATGACAATGCATGCTTAGCTATGTAAAGTCATTTTAAATCCAACTAAAAAGTAAAAAATAAATTAAGAGTAAACAAATAATTTTTAACCAAGCTTTTATTTTAATGCACTAAAAAGAATAAAATACACTCTCCCTTTAAAACTTCTACTATCTTAAAACGTCATTACACAATTTATTACGTAATAAAAGCTTTTCGCGAGATTTAAGTAGGTACTTATATTTACACTAAAAATTCTAAAAATTTAATTCAATCAGTTACTTATACATATATTTACTTAAACACGAGTACTTAAATCTCGCGACATACAATAAATAAATTTCCGTAAACAAAAAAAGCGCCGTAAATAAAGTTTCGGCTCAAGTAAATATGGTGTATTCCCGTTGTTCCCATTGACGATATCCCCATTGAGTGGGGACAACGGGAATTTAATAAAATTATTAAAAATACTTCCTGTTGTCCCCACTATCTGTACCCATTGAAATAACGAAATAAAATTATTAAAAATACTTCCCGTTGTCCCTATAGATTTTTTTCTCTCTCCTTTAATTTAATGCAATCTGTCCTTGAACATTCAGCAATATTTTGATGAGAATATATAGTATTGCAAGAAATGGGACCAGTGTTCTCCACCCTTATAAATTTTTTTCTATTCTCAGATTAGATCTTGAGGCGTTTTTCTTTTTAATCTTTTGAATGTTTGAGGGTTGCTCATTAGTTTCTTTGTCATTGGATAAAAATGTTGTTTGAGTCTATTTCTGTATGTGGTCGGGTACGTATTTGAATGTCTAAAATTAAAAACCTAACGTAAAATAACTTACGTTTAAAATCCCTAAAATCTAAATACCTAATGTTTTAATATACCTAGGCAGCGAATACTTACCTACGAAATATCTAAGATTATAATACAGATTGGACTAAATACCTAATATTCAAAATCTTTATAGTTATAACAACAAAGTTTGATATATCAACATTTTAAATACCAAATGGTCAAAATACTTAAAATAATGCACCACTTGCGAGAGCGAGCGAAGCGAGCTCAAAATACCAGAGCGAAAATTATTTGGACTGGTTAGGTTCAGAAGATCTTTGATGTTAGGTTTTTTTATGAGCAACAAATAAAGATCTTTTATTATAACCGTTGTTAAATTCAAATTCAAAATTCAAAATCGTTTATTTTCTATTGGTATTAAAATATACACTTAGAAACGTCAATATTTTATAATAACAAGGCACTCTAAGTTAGCTAGTGTTAAGTAAGTATGCTACAATATGATATAGTACATTATAGTATAAGTGCGGTAAGTTGAAAATTACAGCCGAGGCAATATTGCTAGCCCCAGCCGTAGGCGCAAGTATGACATACGACGTTACATAACATATTTGCGAGGAAATAAAGAAAACTCGAACTTTCATAAACGAATAAAAACAAAACAGCGAAAAAAAATATATTTGTTAAGATTTTAAAAAGTACCGTTCGTTTTTAGCCGGAGGACCTTGATAAACCGTGCGATTTACATTACAATAACGCACAAGTGAGTAATGAAATACAATGTAATGTGTTATAAAGTAGATTATGTACATACTTTAATATCGGTATTTGTCATTTTGGTCAATGAACTGTGAGGTAAATCTATTTCAGGGACTTTGTACATAGGTATTTCAAGTTTTATCCTTTTGAACTTCAGTAATATATCCATTTGACATTTTAAGTTTTTGGTATTTTCACTTTAAGTCAAAAAACCATTAGGTATTTAGATTTTAGGGATTTTAAAAAGATTTGATGGGGATATTGACACGTGAAATTTATGTATTCCCGTTATCCCCACTGCCGTATCCCTATAATGGGAATACGGCCAATGAGGACAACGGGAATACATCGTAAATATTAACCAAGAAAACACCTACTTAGAGAATATGGTGACTAACTTTGTGCGTGGAATATTATTGCATGACAACGATTTATTTATTTTTCTAAAAATATTTTATGCACAGACACGGTCCCGTTAGAGTTTTGTTATATGTATAGATGAAAGACCCCTGGTAACCTTCATTTTATGTGTGAGAGAGAACAGACTTTTTATTTCAAGGTTGGTCCCTCTCAGTTTAAGCAAAACTCTACGTACCTATATCTAAAAACATATTATATAAACTATAATCTCTAAAGGGGTGTAAATTGTATTGTTTTAAACTTTCTTAACATACGCCCGCTAAAAAAGTTGAACACACTACAATAAAAAAAATAGAAAAGTATCAAGGACGTTAAATCACTTGCTGCCGCTACGGCAGAGTAGTGCCGTGAACTCGTGACCCCGAGCAAGCGGGCTGTCGCGTTCAAATGCCTAATCTTGAGGAGCGTAGTTTTGTGATAGGGCTCTTAAAGTCGGGGCTGAATAAATTGACCGACTTGGTATTACATGGATCTCACAACCTTTTACGGCAGAAGAACAGAGTTGCGAGACTTGTTTTTTTACAAGATATGTTTTTGATGGCATCTCATTTCTTTTTGTAGATAGTTTTTGCTATTTCGGTCCAGTTTTCTAGATGCACCAACTGCATAAATAACTTTGTAATCCTATACTATCTAATTCCAAGTCGGTTAATTTATTCAGTCGCTACTTACGGGACCTTTTGTCTCCAGTTATTAACGTAATTAGCTAACCTAACAACATCTTATAGGAACCATATCAACATTTAAAATCCATTATTAACCCAGTGAATAGAGAGCTGATACCTTACAAACGGTCCGGTAGTTCTAAATTTTTTACATGTTGTCTAGGATGGTTGTTAAGTGTTTAAAATGCAAAATGCACAATTCCCCCCCCCCTCCGCGCTCCCTCTCAAATTGGCCAAAATTGAATTACAGCGTTCTAAACTTAGAAGTTTGAAAAATTTCCGGAAAATGCGTATTTTTTTATATTTTTTAAAATATCATATCTCGTGAACTATCTGCCCTACAAACAAAATTTAACACGTATATTATAGGGAATTTCATTCTCTACAACATTGAATAGAACTGTTTTGTAGCTAAAATGCACCGAAACAAAGATATAAGTGAAAATCTAAAAAAAGTGCCGATTTTTTTTCGGTTTTTTCAAGATGGCGGCGGGCGCGGAGGGGGGGGAATTGTGCATTTTGCATTTTAAACACTTAACAACCATCCTAGACAACATGTAAAAAATTTAGAACTACCGGACCGTTTGTAAGGTAACCCCCTTATTTGGTCTCTATTCACTGTACTATATGTTTTAAATAAATGGATTGACTTGGCAATCACACTTAACAATCTAATATAATATAACAGACTTGAGAGACATTGTGTTTTCAACTTCGTAATACCATAAAAATATATAGGATAACAAAGTTACCCATTTATGCAGTTGGTGTATCTAGAAAACTGGACAGAAATTGCAAAATATTTGAGTTTTTCCTTGATTTATATACTGAACACTAATTATATTCTAAATTTGAAGCTTTTATTTTTGCTAGAAGTGCTTTAGAATATTGATGATCCGTAAGTCAGTGAGTGAGTGACAAAATTAAGAAACTTTGAGTAGTTCTTAAACTACTGGTTTAAATTGGATGACATTTCAAATATACTGTGTTTATACAATGCGTGCTAGGTTACTGAAAATTTAGGCTTCTAGTTTTATCCAAGACGAAGTTATAGGGGGGTCGAAAATAGCCTGAACTGCTTCGAAAAAAGGATGGTACGGCCGTGGCGCCTTTTTTGCTCGACTTGGCGGGGGCACTACCGTGCCCTCAGATATGAGATAGTATACACGAGGCCGAGTATTGAAATAGCCTAGGTGCGCCGATCACAATAAATAGACGCCTTACAACAGATGGAATGCTCCTTCCCTACTAGATGAGGGCATAATATTATCATGCCACACGCAACCGCTGGCCGGACAGCCTCGACATTGTTCCATTGGGTTAACGAGAATAATAATCTAGATGTACGCTTGCACATCCGCCGCGTTCTTCGAACCGCCGCGGCCTGCATCTAAACAGTTTTTCAGTTAAGCTATTTAGTTAGGTTTTTTCCTTTCTTTATCATATTAACATAGACAAAACATTATGATACATAATATCATTTATACAATATTTACATATTATTATTACCTAATAATTAATTCGGTACGTTTTCATTGGTTTGTACTAAGTAATATCACAAAGTATCTACTAGTATACTGCGTGTAATAATAGTTTGTGGATTACAGAAAAAGTCATATAAAACTGGAAACCACGAAAATCCTAATTAAAAATACCTACAACTATAGCTACATAACTTTGAGAAACTAGCGGTTATCGACTAATTACATTATACTCGTAAATGACGACAAATCACGTTATCCTTCAATGCGAGTTCAGCTTACTACTTCTTATACACATACAACGCTGATGTCATGCATGTCAACACAGAAGAAGGCTAGCCAGAGGCGATTATCTAGTATTTATTCTATTCCAATGTAGCAATGGTAATATTATGGACATTTTATTACTTTCGGTGGATAATCATAACCCATGTAAGCTATAAATACACTAATAGGCTTATACTGATGATGGAGCAAGAGCAGATCTACTTACATCTAAGACTTACATGTAAAGTACCTACTTACTTCAAAATGCCGCGTAACAAGTATCTTGTCCTAGCTGCAGAAAATTCCATTGCAAGCTTTTTACCTTCTCTGGAGTCTGGACTGAACTGCAATCACTTAGTTAAAACACTGGTCAAGTGCGATTCTGGATTCGGTCAATGTATATTCCGTCCTATGAGTTGCTGTACTAAGGTAGATGGTAAAGTTGACAGATCTATTAACATTTTACAAATAGGGTATTCCGAAAAATAATGTGAGTTAAAAGTATCCAAGGTACCTAATTGATATCTAATTATTTTCCTTCCAATTATTTTATTTTTAATGATCACATAATTTTGTGTGTAATACTTTTTAGGGTTCCGTACAGTGAGCTTAGTAACATATAATATTATTGGTTCCGTACCCCAAAAGGAAGAAAGAAACCTTTACAGGATAATTTCCTTGTCCGTCTATCTGACTATTTGTCAAAACCCTTTTTCTCTGGAACTCGTAGAGGTATCAAGTTGATGTTTTTAAAAGACAGCGATGTTTTATAACTTTTCCTGTCAGAACTAAAACTAAACCTAACCTAAAATAAACTTCCCATAAAACTAATAATCACCTACATTGTAATTTCTTTTTTTACAGATTGTGCTTCCGTTTGCAGCATAATAATATACAACTTTCTACCTCTAAACAATGGTAAAATAAAATGACTGATGACACCGGGGTTCCTTATGAGGAATCCATTTTACCAAATTTGATACGGAACACTAAAACCAATATGAGTAATAATTATAACTTAAAAGAGTTATGTCATCTATATACATAAAATCCTTCTTTAGAATATAAAATCCTTTGTCCTGAATGACTGACTGACGGATCAACGCACAGCCTAAATAGCTGATTGTAGAGACCTGAAACTTGGAGGGTGTGTTCTTTGTATGACGTAAGCATCCGATAAGAAAGAATTTTCCGAAACTCGACCCCTAAGGGGGTGAAAAAGGGAGGCAAAGTTTGTAATCGACTTCAAATTTTGCATAAACATTCTTTAACAAAACTGATGGAAGATTTTCGTATTTTATTGAAATTCATTCCGGAAGGAAAAGGGAAAATGTCTCCCTTCCACTTGAAAATTAAAAAACTGGTTATAGAGAGAAATGAGTACTACTTCGAAACGATAACACCTAGAAACTTGAATGATGGTATATAGGTGTCGTATATATCGTAGGCAATTGCTATGAAGGTATTTTTTTAAATTCTCACGGGAACGGTAATAAACTGGATGAAGGAAATATTTGATTTTTGACTGACACTACTAGACCGATTTTAAAAATTCTTTTGCCCATGGAAAGATTACTTTTCTGGGAGTAACATGGGCTATAATTAAATAACAGGCCTACACCACGAAACTGATTTAAAAAATGAATTTTTTATTTATTATTTTTATTACATTATCAGGGAGTTACATCGGCTATATCTTATTCCCGTTTTTTTACGAGAACGGGAACTACGCGGGTGAAACCGCGGCGCGCTACTAGTCAGACAGTTTTTTAACAATACATTTTTTCCGCTTCTGACATTGTGCGAGTCACAAAAATATTTCCGCGTTTATAAATGAATAAGTTTGCATGACGTATAGCTGCCTAGTTGCACAGATGCACCCTTGTTCTTCGTACATTACTGAATTACATTACTAGCTACGTATAAAGAAAAAAATATTCTTCGTACACAACCTGGTAATGTACCAAGAAATCCTTGTTCCTCGAAAACTAGTTTTAATACATTGAGATAGTAATAAAATTGTACCGTTCTTTTTTCTGACAAATTATGGCTAAAGCTCTTCATTTAATTACACATATTCCTTATAGAGGTACACGACATTTTAACTATGTAGAATCGCCAATCTTTCAAGAATTTTTCATTAATTTTCTGATTCTAGATAAGATTAGGTTGAGGTGAGTGTTTCATATTATAAACTAAATAGGCATATAATTCATATTATGATTTTTGTCTGTAGTCACCTAAAATAAGAATGACTATTAAATATATATCTAGATAGGTAGTTATTTAAAAATTTATTTAATATATTTTTAAACACATACAACGTCGACAATATAGCTCAATGAGCACTATTATGTTTGTGCCGTCGTTTTGAGGTAGAGACCACGGCATGTTATTGTTATTACTATTCTTTATTCTGTGACTATGGCATTGGGGTCCGAAAGCGCGGTAGCTCGCGGCTTTGGTCGGGGCTTCGGGTGACCAGAGGTCTGGCAATTATCTCAATCAAAGCATCCGCCTAACTATTGAAAGGGAATGTAGCTTTCTGTTCACTGCTCCACATGGTTCATTTTAGGAGGTAATTTTTTATCTGTAAGCATTGTAAAATATCAGTGCGAGAATTTTCAACATTTTGGGATATACCTACAATGTTGTTTGTACAGTAAATCTAGTGTGCAGTTAATTACCTCTAAGTACCTATATAAACAGACTCGTAAATCTCTATATATCTGTGCCTCTATATATCAACGTTTACGAATGTGTACCAATAATTATTTTCATCGTGTGAATGGGCAAAAGACCTCGACCTCTATTTCGTAGCCTGTCACTGGTTCCACATTTTTATAAATATTAGCAATCAAGAACAATGTGAGCACTACACTACAAAACTATTCGTTGCTATTAGTTAATTACATCCAATAAAGAGTACCTGCCGAGTGCCGACCTTGTCAATGTTAATAGAGACCTCATACACTGCATTAACTAGAATATTATAGCCGTGGGTTTGTTAAGTCCACAATTTTTTTTGCTTCGTATTTCTCAAATAAAATAATAAATAAATAATCACACGCCTTATATCCCCGAGGGGGTAGGCAGAGGTATTCCATTTCTGGATATACCCACTTTTTACCAGATATTCTTTCTTTTCTTTTTTCTTCGTACTTATTTCTTTTTCCTCATAAACTTTGTAGCTTTTGAAAACTAAAAAAACTAAAACAATATGGCTAGATTCTCGAAGATTACAACTAAGCTGAGTTCTGTACCTATTAACCCAGTGGTAGGTGATTTTGTACATCTAACAAACCAATTTTTATTATAAAATGCAATCCGTAGGACCCTCGTGTCAATGTTGATCCTATTGTTAATTTACAAAAAACGAAAGTTGTTACCTAAGTAGGTACATACTACATACCATGAAACATCTGTCGCATCTACATGAATTGTCTCTTCGTAAGCTTCGTAAATTCAAATTACTTGCAACAGCCGGATGGGGTTTTACCTGTGACGCATTTTTTGCTTAATATAATGTTTAAGTCTAAACTTAAGCAAAATTTTATCAATACACAGCTTAGTAGGACGCAGAAGTAATTTAAGTACATAATAAAAAGAATTTTATTAGGTATATTTACTTATTATTATCACCAATTGTTCTTGCAGTGGACCTAATCATATCTTTGTAATATCCTGGTTATTAAAAACATTCGTGGAACTTTATCAATAAGAATCAAGGTAGGTACCTAGTTTGAAATTAGGTATGCTCATTGAATAACTTTTGTTTGATACTGGCTTCCAAGTTTCCTAATTAGGTAACTGTTTTATCTGTGCACACAATTGAAACGGCCATTATATATCCTGAGGATAATATTTTGAAAAATTATCTATTCGAAGACTGGAATTCCAGTAACAAACGAGTGCAAACCTGATACCTAAACAAATTATTGAGGAAACGTGGATATTGAGAGTGGCAGTGTTGGTAAATCGTAATTAAACAAACGAGTTGGTGGCGAGACCAGTTCCCGAGGTATCACGGGGGTTCAATGCTCGCCTGTTTGACCAGATGCTAGCGACGACAACGTCGCGCAAGCGGCACTGCTTTTGTCTGCTTCGGACATCACACCAACACCAATCTATGCCTATTCCAAAATCAAATTATTTGTGTTTGTAAAAATAACACTAAAATACTCGTAATCATTAATAACTCATGGGTTACGTTTTTTTTCTTGTAATTTCCACTTATTTTACAATGTATGTACATACTAGGTAATAAGTATAGTTAGGTAATTAAGAGAGTTAATTTTTTCTGGGTTCCTGATTAACCATCACCACCCTGCCTTTAAAGTCAGAACTTGGAAATTTGGTTTTATGACGTAGAAACTAAATCAGAAACGCAGAAAAGCTATTGAAATTTGCGATGAAAAATGGAGATCTATGACATAGTAGGTACGTATTTTTTTTATTGATCTATTTATTTACAATAATCATTGCATTTAAACGTATAATACATGATTCACATGTTTTTGAAAAACAAACGGAATGGTGGTGAAATATGGCATAAATTTTTTTTATGGCACTAGCATTATTTTGGCGGAAAGTCCACGACCCCAGGGAAAAACGGAATCTGCGGCCGAAGCCAAGCTACATACAAATATATTTTTGTATAGGATTAGTCATTGTAATTATTTGCATACGGACTAAACATCAAACAGTATCTATTATAACCCAGTGAATAGAGAGCTTATACCTTACAAACGGTCCGGTAGTTCTAAATTTTTTACATGTTGTCTAGGATGGTTGTTAAGTGTTTAAAATGCAAAATGCACAATTACCCCCCTCCGCGCCCTCCGCCATCTTGAAAAAACCGAAAAAAAATCGGCACTTTTTTTAGATTTTCACTTATATCTTTGTTTCGGTGCATTTTAGCTACAAAACAGTTCTATTTAATGTTGTAGACAATAATAATTTAAATATCAACTTAAATAAATCAGTATATATACAATTTAATCAATCTTTGAACATAAATCACAATCATAACCTTAATATACCGAAGATTAAGGAAGTGACAGAAACCAAATTTTTAGGTGTAACAATAGATAAGGATTTAAATTGGAAAGCACAAACAATTAATGTATCGAACAAAATAAATAAATTCGTATATGCAATTAGACAAGTTAAAAACATAACAAACCTGAAAACAGCTATTATATCCTACCAGGCATACGTAGAATCATTGCTACGCTATGGTCTTATAATGTGGGGTAATGGCACCGACCAGAATAGAGCATTTGTCGCACAAAAGAAATGTATTAGGGCAATATACGGGCTTGCACCCGGTGAGTCATGTAAGCCAGTATTTAAAAAACTTGGCCTACTACCGCTACCGTCTCTCTACATTTATGAGATTTGCATGTTTGTATGGAAGCACAAAGAATTGTTTAAAAAAGCATGTGACTTAAACACTCGGAGTCAACGAGACCCCTACAGACTCGTATTAGATGACAACCCTAGACTCTCCAAATATAATAAGAGCTGCCTTGTTATGTGTGTACGTATTTATAATAAGATACCAAAAGACTTTAAAATGTTAAATTTAAAAATGTTTAAAAATAAATTGCATGAATTCTTAAAATTAAATAATTTCTATAATGTGCAAGAATTCCTTGATAAGACATTTTAATATTTCTGATTTTTTGTAAAAATTTGCATGCTATATTATATTTTAGCTAAACATGTATGCTCTGAATGTATCTGTCACCAACTGTATATACCATGTTTTTTGCAAATAAATGTATTATTATTATTATTATTATTATTGTAGAGAATGAAATTCCCTATAATATACGTGTTAAATTTTGTTTGTAGGGCAGATAGTTCACGAGATATGATATTTTAAAAAAAATGAAAAATTACGCATTTTTTCAAACTTTTTTTCAAATTTTTCAAACTTCTAACTTTAGAACGCTGTAATTCAATTTTGGCCTATTTGAGAAAAACAAGTATTAAGAATAAAAATTGTAGGGAATTTAATTACCTACAAAATGGATGTATACTTTTTTAACCAACCTTACGGAGGGGGCAGTAAGCATTAAAATGAAAACAACGGCATATTGTTTATTTGATAAGTTTGAAAAATTTCCGGAAAATGCGTATTTTTTTATATTTTTAAAAATATCATATCTCGTGAACTATCTGCCCTACAAACAAAATTTAACACGTATATTATAGGGAATTTTATTCTCTACAACATCGAATAGAACTGTTTTGTAGCTAAAATGCACCGAAACAAAGATATAAGTGAAAATCTAAAAAAAGTGCCGATTTTTTTCGGTTTTTTCAAGATGGCGGCGGGCGCGGAGGGGGGGGAATTGTGCATTTTGCATTTTAAACTCTTAACAACCATCCTAGACAACATGTAAAAAATTTAGAACTACCGGACCGTTTGTAAGGTAACCCCCCTTATTTGGTCTCTATTCACTGTACTAATTAGTCATGATTCAGAAACAAAAACAGTCAAGTGCAAAAAAGCACTACCTACCTACCTATTCGCGGTTTACCTACATACATACATATTCTCACGCCTATTTCCCGAAGGGGTATGCAGAGACAATGGGCTCGATTCTGCTTTACAGCGACTAAACTTATTTTAGTTTGGTGCTGTCACTTTCTTTCTCCTAGAAAAGAAAAGAGACGAGAGATATTTAGTTCTGTCAAATTAAAATTAGTCCTGTCAACTAAGGCGTGTTTGGCAATTTTAGCGACGATGTAAAAAGGTCATGGATAAAAGTGACAGATAAGCACGTTCATATGGTTCAAATTAGTTGGTTTTTACATCTTTGACATTACTCTATAATCTATGGTTTGTTTCTGTCCTTTTTCTTCCGTATTCTATGGAGAAGGATAGGCTAACTAAATTTTAGCTGGTCTGCAGAATCGAGTCCAAATGTAGGTACTACATCCAATTTTAATAAACAGGAAAGACGAAGTAAGAATGCCTTCTTATGACGTATCTACTTTAAAGTATCTGAATATCAGTGTGGAGCTGTGTGGAGGCTGACTAATAAATAGGTTTTTGTGTAACCACTTTAATGTTATGTTAGTTTTTTATGTTATACCTACCAAGTATAAGTATATTATACATTATATAAGTGTACATTCGATGCTGCTCCCGTTACCTCTGGTCGCAGCTGAAAATCAGTGTTTTGCTCTTTGAGCAAAGCTACACACTGAGCTATGTCCCTTTGCACCGCCACGCACACACATACATTCCATTATGTTTAGCTGGTAAGTAGGTAGTTTGTATTTATTTGTTGTTCATTTGTTTATCTTTTTTTAATTTCTTATTTTGATTGTATGTGTGTGTATTGTGTTGCAAATAAAATGGTTATCTATCTATCTATCTATCTATCATCATTTGAAATTACTTTGCAAAATTCAATAAATACCTACGTATATTTGGAAAGTAGTATTAATTTATAAAATTACTGATACAACAATGCTATTCTTTTTCGAGGCGAACACAGACCTAAACTTTAAATAAAAAAATCTAATTCCTAGCTATTATAAATATTTTCTGTGTAATAAATATCCCCCTTGTATGTAGGTATGTTTATGTACCTACGTTTAATCGATGTGATGATAATGACCTTAACTTTTTTCTGGAGACTTATTATGAAACCTAGTTTTAAAATTTATTGATTTTATTGTATGACATAGAGAGTCGTATATATCGTCACTTTTCTCTTAATTTCCTTTTTCTTAAATATAAACCCATGCAACAATTACAAATTTCTAATATTCCAATCGCATTGAAAAGCTACTATGAAAGGCATCATATTTTATGAATTGGAAGATTGGAAACCATAATCTCGGCTAATTTATAAGTTTAAGCCCTCAGGTAGTGCGTTAACGTATACCTAAATAGATTTAAAACCAGTGATCCAACTCACGACTTGCAGTTACATTAAGTCACGAATTTTAGTTTGGTGTTCTAAAATAAAACTATTCTGAAAATTATTGATGCGTATGCGTGCAGTATTTTCTGACGAATATTATAGGCAGAGGTTATTATTATCAGTTAATTAGGCCAATTAGAGAGTCGGCTTATTTACTTATAGATACATTCAAATGTCAAAGGTAATACTTTATTAGATACTCCACCCGGCAAAATTGCCCATTCTAGAGATCGCGTTGAACTTTTTTGCAGGAGACATTCAATTCCCTTATAATTTGAATCGGAGCTATCGCCGTCAAAGCCACCGCGTGCTACCAATGCAACGGCCGGCGGGCGGCGATTATGAAGCTACAATCTGATATACACAGGAGAACATTTAAAAATTATGCCTCTTCCCCTTCTGTTTGTTTTATTTAGTAGTAGGTATAGACTCAATGTAAAGTAATTCCACCTTTAGATTTTGCACACATATCCAAACCTTTTTTAAAACCTATTTAATGGACAGAATTAATCACTTGATAAAAACTGTGCTAAATGAAAGATGAAAAAAGATGTGACATTAAATAATAAAATTAACTGGATGAGGAAGTATAACTTTTCATTCCATCACAACTAGTTGTAAAAAAATTAGTTTCATCGAGATTTTTTTGAACCAGTTTGGGGCTTTTTGTTTTTATTTTTATTGTTATTTCTATCTACACCAATTAAGACTTGATTCATATGTCTACTAGATATAGATTTAATATTATTGAACTAGCCATTTTTACCCGTTCTCGTGGAGATATCATCAAAAATGTTGTCAGTCCTATAAATTCTAAATTTAAATGGACTCCGCATACCAACTTTCATCCCTTAACCCAACCAATATTTCAAAATGCAGTAGTAAATACTAATAATAATTGGGATCATGTACACAACACAGGTAAAATAAGTAGCTAGGTACATCTAGAATAGATATTATGAGTAGTCAGTCACCGACCCCTATGATTCTAATAGCATCTGCCAGGATCTAATGTTGATGACGTGGAGTTAAAATTGTCTTCATTTAGATTCTCGTGTAAATGTACTGCATCCTCTTACAGCTACGAGTAGCTCTACCTTTTCTTGATCTACTATTAATAAAATAACAAATCTAAACAACAATGAGGCATTATTAGGAAATGCTTGGAGCCTGATTACAGTCTCGATATCTCACGGAGTGCTTTAATCAACAAGTACAATTTATAGCGGACTGCGCCATGTTTCGAAAGAATGTGCAGATACTATCTTTCTCGTCATTAAAACTATTTCTGATGAGACTACAATCTATTACAATCCGTGAGTGTAGCAACAGAATTGTTCTAATGTCCGTGATATTGCATTGTTTGTATTGATTATTCGTTTTTAATTAATTGTTTTCTATTTTATCTCATACCGTAAGAGGGTTGGGGTTCGAAATAGATATCTAAACAAATACTAATGAATGCAGATCAATAAAAAAAACTTACGTCTCTGTCATGTCTCAAGAAATGCTAAAACCAATAATAATAATAAAAGTATAATATTGAAAGTATTTTTTATTCAAGTGTGTTAATATTTCGCAAGGATTACAATATATGAAGATAAATAGGTACTCGTAAAAAGAAAGAAGGCGAGGGCGGGTGGGTCTTAAAGAAAATTTAATTTATTATTAGCAGTATTTGGTGGGTATTGAACGTCATAAGTAAGTAAAAACCATAAACGCCTCCTCAGTGCAATGTCCTTGCGTTCATCGACTATTGTCTTATATAAGTTACATGTTGCTATGTAGGTTGGTGACGACTATGTGAATTACGTAAGTTAGCAGTGGGATACACTTCGAAAGGTCACGGTGTTCGGTGACCGTGGCGGCGGAGGGCTCCGCGGCGAAGGCAGGGGCTAGCGGGGGACGCTGTCACTGACTCACACCATGACAACACCTTCATATATCTATAAGAAAGAGGAAATCGTGACTTACAGGCATGCACCACTTCGTCGAGAGTTTCGATACAGTAAATATATACCTAAGCTTATATTGGTTTCAATCTTATCTACCAATATCTACTGTCCTTGTTGTTACAATTTATGTAGATATAGACGTCTGATGGTTTTGGACGTTGTTACGTTGTTACAGAACACCTACAGATAGCTCACTACCTACACCCTACGGTTTCGCCCGCCTTAAAACAAGCCAATTTAAATCCGGAATAGTGTAGCTTAATACCAGTAGGAAATTCGGTAGTGAATCGGATCAGTAGTTTTAGAGATTACCTCCTACAAACATACAAACATCTTTACCTCTATAATGTTAGTGTAACTGTAGGTTGTATTCAATAATTTTCAAATGCTACTGTACTATATATTAAATTACTAGCGGGTGCCCAGCGGGAGGTGCCCGCGCGGATCCATATAGCGTTCTAAAAGCTTCTCAATATTCTGTTATATTTTATTATTTACATAAATCGTTCTATTTAGTAATTATAAAAAGCAGTATAATAAGGTCGAAACATAAAACTATAAACTATAAACAATGTCAACTTAGGCCCCAAAATTTTATTATTTTAGAAATTTCTTTCTGTAATAAAACTGTAGGATTTACTATCCCACATAACTTTCGCGTATATTAATATTAAATTACAAGAACATGCTTTTCTCACGTTAAAACGTAGTTGAGAACATCATTCTCGGCACTAGGTATTAGATTTATTCCCAGAGGAAAATTGCTGTAGCATTATTGCGGCGACCGTTAGCGGGCTCGCGGCCCGCGGCTCGCAGCGGAAGCAGCCATATCCTGGCAATGTCACGGACAGTGTGGTGAGTGTACTTGCTGAATATAATCAGCGAGTAATAGGTACCCCATGGCAGAATAACTATAATAAAACTCCAACGGGGCCGTGTCTGTACATGAAATATTTTTTGTAAATTTTTGCGGTAGTGTACCTATACCTAGGTATATAGTTATCGATGTAGATACCAAAACACCAATTTTTGAATTTTTGTGTTTTTCTGATTGTGCAAGCATCACGCAAAAACTACTGGACGGATTATAATTAAATTTGGTGTGGTGAGAGCTGAGTGTTGACCCAGCTACTCATCTAGGGTACTTTTTACTGCGGAAAAATATCTCATTCCCACGGTAAAATTAAAAAACTAGTTATGAAGAGAAATACGTCTCACTCCGAAACGATAACACCTAGAAACTTGACAGATGGTATGTAGATTTCTTATATGTCGTAGGCAACCGTTAAAAAGGAATTTTTGGAAATTCCCATGGGTACGGGAATAAACTTACATCCGCGCGGGCAACGGCGCTGGGCACGGGCTATTTCAAATATTGTATGTAGGTGTCATAGGTACCTACGTCGTATTCAATCACTATACAGGGATTTTTAGAAATTCCCACTTTAACGAGAATAAACTGGATCCGCGCGAGCAACGCCCTTGGTCACCAGCTAGTCTTAAATAATATAAATCAAGAGAATAGAAACAAACAGGACAAGGTATAGGTAAGTATCCATCAGGTGACCCGTCTGGTCGTTTGCCCCCTTTTTCTTATTAAAAAGAAAATAAGTATAGGCAATATGTATTTACTTGAGCAGCTACTGATATACCTAGCTTAAGTTGTTTTCTGTGCAAAGACCTGCAAATCATAGTGAATCGCATTGTATGCATCGCTTACATGAACGAAGAAAGTTGGTTCTATATGTAATTAATTTGGATTGTTTGTAGTCCTTTTTATGTAAGAGGTAAATACATTAGGAGCGGTCAAACGCGGTTCACAAACGTCACGTAGACGCTATTGTGTACCGTTATGAATTGTTATTTTATAAGTAGGTACAAAACGAAATGTAGGCCGTCTTTAAGATTGAATTGAGCACCTCGTAATACTATAAAATAATGAAGTTAGAAGAAGAACCCTGTCTCATGTTCAATTACCTACACGTCTAAAAAGATACTGTTGAGTTAATAAAATATTAAAGACTCGAACCAAACGTTCCTCAAAAACATATAATTTAAGTTTTAGTACCTAGGACACTGAGAAGTACAAACATCCACCTCCTGACTCCATCATTAATCAAGTGGAACGTGTTGCACTCAAAACAAGTGAAATAGATTTTACGAGGAGCCACTGAGAAATAACATACATACGTACAACTACTACTACAAACTACATATTCTTGACAAGTTTCAAAATCCGACAACCAAGATTTGTTTACATATTTACTTAGTTATTTAAAAGTGAAGCGCGACCTAAGAGTGTTAGAAGATTTATTCTGTTCTTCGTCAGGTTTCCATCTTCTCCGTACGTGTAGGTAGGTAGAGCTTGGAGTGGCGACGTAAATATGCAGTACACACACATACATACATGTATATTTATGCAATATGTAACAGAATAAGCTCAATTCCTGACTACTTCTATTTCAGTAATTTTTAATGTGTTAATTTTTGCCGGAAAATAAATTAGCATAACTGAATTCATCATTTTTTATATCAATGTACCTACTGTTAGGGTGTATGAGGAATTGCACTTTTTCTGTGACGCGTTGTATAGACACAAACGTACGTCTTTATATTGCAAAAATGCACCAGCCCACGACACACATTAATCTTACATCAACTTAATGCAGCTAAGCCGTTCCGCTAGGTTTACTGTAGACTACCATTAGTTACAGTAGGTATATTTATCACCCGTATGTTATAAATCACTAAATAAAGTTTCTTTTGCGGTCTCTATGTGAGCTCAATGTCGTGGTGAAGTAGTCGAAAGTGATACTGAAATACATCTAAGTAAAAATAACTTAAATAAATTAATAGCTAATATAGCTAAATAAACCCTAATGTCAAATCAAGGCCGTCGTGATACGTTGATGCTACACTAGTTGGAACTAAGGTTGTTTTATTTATAACTAGCGACCCGACCCGGCTTCGCACGGGTGCAATGCTAACACTAAAACCTTCCTCTTGAATCACTCTATCTATTAAAAAAACCGCATCAAAATCCGTTGCGTAGTTTAAAAGATTTAAGCATACATAGGGACATAATGGATATAGGGACAGAAAGCGACTTTATTTTATACTACGTAGTGATAGTGACATTGGCAACTACATGTTTATAATTAAAAATAAAAAGCACTTCTTGTAGGTAAAACAATAAAAACAGTACACAAAACCGCCATATATACTAAATTCGTTTAAAATAAGTTATATGCAGCAAAAAAAAAACCAAGAACAATCTTGTCTTGCTCTTTCGGAGGTTCGTTTGAAGGTTGGATGAGATACCGGTTCCCGCGAAATTTAACCTCCAGAAACCTCACAGCTTAGAAAATATTTGTTAAGTACATGATGAGATACCAACTGCGAAGGACTGGGACTGCGAGTGTGCATCTGGATTGAGGGCCCACTTTTTAAATTATTGCGAAACGAAATGATACTTACAGGGCATTTACTTAAAATTTTGTAAAACCTAAAGCAAAGATTCTTAAATTTCTTAAACGTGAATCAAAAGAGTTATGGGCAAATAGCTTGGGCCCTCAATCCTGACGCCTGCATAAAACGGCATAGTCGAATCTCAGAAAGTACTATCCCTGGGATAATAATTTTTATTCGAGTATTTAGTTAGGAATTTCTTAAATACATTAAGAAATTGTCAAGTCTTAAGAATGCGACAATACAGATTTATGGCGGTTTAGCTTGGGCCCTCAATTCATCAATTTTGATATTGTAGAATCAGCAAAAAATATGAGTTTTTCTAAGGAAAGATATTAATACGACTATAATATATTTGAGTTCCATATCTCGGAAAATTTGTTAAAAAGAAATAACGACACAAAAGTTAATTGTTAAAAAGTTATTGAAATTCGTATTTTTTCAAAACGTCTGAACTGAGGGCCCAAGGTTTTTGTCAGTATTGACTAGGCTAAGCCTTCTACACTACCGCACTTTAGGCTAAGTATTTTAACAAATTTTTAACTAAAAGGCTACAAAGCGTCCATTCTTCTAAATGCCGTACTTTAGGAGAAAATTGATTTTCGATGTTTTATATGAGAAAATTCAGTAGGGTGACCATAATGTTTATCGTAAGTATAAACAAGTATTCGTTGTGATCATGTAAGTAGTATTTTGTAAAGCGCAGATACAATATATATAATTATACAACGCGTAACAGAAAAAGCGCAATTCCTCATACACCCCGGTTAGTAAATTAATATAAAAAAAGATGCAATCGAACTTTAGTTGTCCAATTTTCTTAAATATCGTTCTATAATAGTACGATTTCAATAGATAGCATTAAATTCAGCTATGCTAATTCATTTTTCGGAAAAATTTAACACATTAAAAATAGATGAAATCGAATATGTAGTCGATACTGAACAAACTAATTTCAGGAATTGCATTTATTCTGTTACATATTGTATATAATATATAAAGCTAGATATAATTATATACGATTAGCTGTGCTGTGCCTTCACCTACGTATGCGTGGAAAAATAAAATAAGAAAGTGCCAATAATCAATGAAATTATGTATTGGACGAATTAAAATTATGACCCTGTATATTAACAACTAGCAGTGCCTTGCGGTTTCATCCGCGTAGTTCCCGTTCCCGTGAAAATACGGGAATAAAATATAGCCTTTGTTACTCCCTGATAATGTATCTTTCCATTGGTAAAAGAACTTTTTAAATCGGTTACGTGGTCTAGGCCTGTTCCCGTGGGAAAATTATAGCACATGTTACTCCCAGAAAAGTACGCTTTCCACTGGCAAAAGATTTTTTTAAATCGGTAAAACCGATAGTATCGGAGCCTTTTTAATACAAAAAATCAAAACATTCCTCAATCCAGTATATTCCAGTTCCCTTGGGAATATCAAAAAAATCCTTCATAGCGGTTGTCTACGACATAGAAGACACCTACATAACATATTAGAAATTGTGGGTGCCCATTGGCGTTGCCTGCGCGGATCCGGTTTATTCCCGTTCCCGTGGGAATTTCCAAAAATCTCTTCATAGCGGTCGACTACGATTTCTTTTTTCACCTGTTTTTATATTTTCCCGTGCGAATGAGATATTTTTCTGGAATAAAAAGTACCCTAGATGTTGACCCGGGTATTCAGTTATATCCATACCAAATTTCATCAAAATCCGTCTAGTAGTTTTTGCGTGATGCGTGCACAACCAGACAGACAGATATAGACAGACAGACACAAATTTAAAAAAATGTTGTTTTGGTATCTATATCGATAATTATATAGACTAGATAAAATAGACTCGTTAAAATTTTCAAAAAACATTTCATATACAGCCACGGCCCCGTTAAAGTTTTGTTTTATGTATAACATTTTTACATATTTAGCTTACAAATAAGGGTAACCTTAATTTGTTTTTAACAAGAAAATAAAAATAATATGAAACCCTGACAAAATCTTTATTCTTTTACATTATAATCTGCCAAAACATATGAAATAGTATGTATATAATTATATTATACTATCACTAATATGAGTCAAAACCCGAAATACACAGCAAAATGAAAATTAAACAAAAAACATGACGGGGACGCGCGTACGTCAGGCGTCAAAAATACGAATACTATGATAACCATTTAAATAACACCCTATAGTAATTATTGGATCACACAAAACGTAATCGCTTCCGACAACAACTTATGAAATATTTTATATGAGGGTACATGCTGATTTGTCTCAAAAAAGTAACAAAATCATATACACCCTACTGAATTTTCTCATATAAAACATCGAAAATCAATTTTCTCCTAAAGTACGGCATTTAGAAGAATGGACGCATTGTAGCCTTTTAGTTAAAAATTTGTTAAAATACTTAGCCTAAAGTGCGGTAGTGTAGAAGGCTTAGCCTAGTCAATACTGACAAAAACCTTGGGCCCTCAGTTCAGACGTTTTGAAAAAATACGAATTTCAATAACTTTTTAACAATTAACTTTTGTGTCGTTATTTCTTTTTAACAAATTTTCCGAGATATGGAACTCAAATATATTATAGTCGTATTAATATCTTTCCTTAGAAAAACTCATATTTTTTGCTGATTCTACAATATCAAAATTGATGAATTGAGGGCCCAAGCTAAACCGCCATAAATCTGTATTGTCGCATTCTTAAGACTTGACAATTTCTTAATGTATTTAAGAAATTCCTAACTAAATACTCGAATAAAAATTATTATCCCAGGGATAGTACTTTCTGAGATTCGACTATGCCGTTTTATGCAGGCGTCAGGATTCAGGGCCCAAGCTATTTGACCATTACTCTTTTGATTCACGTTTAAGAAATTTAAGAATCTTTGCTTTAGGTTTTACAAAATTTTAAGTAAATGCCCTGTAAGTATCATTTCGTTTCGCAATAATTTAAAAAGTGGGCCCTCAATCCAGATGCACACGGACTGCGAAAGCGTTCGCAAATTAGACAGACAGACACAAATTTTAAAAAATGTTGTTTTGGTATCTATATCGATAATTATATAGACTAGATAAAATAGTAATTAATTCAAGGACTTGGTTTATAAATTTTGATAGAATTCAGTGATCTATGGATTACTAAAATATATAGTTAAAGCCCGAAGGAACGTCGTGTTGGAGCGAGGGCGGGGTGGGGTCGCGGCAGCGCAGCAGCGCTGGCGCCATGGCACCGCATCGTGAATCCCGCGGATACTAAGGTTCATTACCCGCGCGTTCCAACGCGGACCATCCGCAATGGAGGCCCCACCATAAGCCATTTGAGAAATACCACAATTTAAAGATAATGGGTTTAATAACAAAACCACTATTTAAATTTCAAACAGGAAAGCGAGTCACCACTTTACAAAAAATCTAACTTTCCAGTGAAGACTCAGATACTGCAACAACAATATACGACGTACGAGTAGGTATTATAGTTATAGATGAGAATGGCGTAGGTATGTGACACACAAATGCTAAGTTCAAAAAAAAACATAGCGTTCATTGGTTTGTTTACTAAAACTTGCTTTGTTCCATCGTTAGCACGGAAGAACAGACTTAATATATATATATGTTACCGGCAATTTGTATAATCCGGTATTATATATAATCCCTAGGCAATGTATATAATGCCTAAAACGTGCAGGTAATGTATGAAATATATACTCTGCCTAGGTATTATATATAATACCCAATGCGCAGCCGGTAATCTATGTAAAAGATGAGGGCGGGGAAGGAATTTTTCGGAAGAATTTTTAGTTTTTACATTATTTTTTCTGATTTTACTGTAGTTACAGAAGGGTAATTATTGTTTTAAATAATCATTTATTGAATATATAAAAGTTCATTAAGTTTCTCATACAGACTTCATGTTTTCAACGTTTAATATTTCCTTGCACAGGACCTAGTGAGTTAAAAATAAATTAATATTTTTGAGTACTCAATTTTGAGTAGGCAATAAATCGTATTATTTTTTCAAAACTATTTGATTATCTATTTTCTTATTAATGTCAGTATTTTGAATAAGCAGCGCAGTCATAGCCTTACGGCCAAAGAGCCTGCTTCACAATCATGATGAAAATCAGTCAGGATCGGGTGCGAATCCTGGCATGTGCCTACTTATGAGTTTTTCGAAAACTTGCGTACATATTTATCACTAGCTCGACGGTGAAGGAAAACATCGTAAGGAAATCCGCAGCTCCCAGAATCAATTCTGTGACATGTAACGGACCCGGTCCGTCGATGCGCTCACCACCTATCACGTTTAGGGGTCCAAACAACATCTCGTGAAAAGTAGTTACATCCAGAAATGGAATACCTCTGCCCTCCCTTGGGGACACAAAGGCGTGAGATTATTTTATTTATTTTGAACAACTTTCACTATGGGACCGACTTGATCAAATCAACTTTATTTTTCACTCCACCATACAAAACTAAGATAAGAAAAATAAAGTTGCTCTGATCAAGTTGGTTCCATGGTGTTGTTCCGAATCATGTCTCTAACATAGTCTAGGCAATAAAGGTAGTGGACCCCAACGTTAATTCCTCAGTCGATGAAACTTTGCAGGATTGTAGTATAGTATGAGACAATACTTGCATAAAAAAATCCAAAAAAAAAACCTAACCGAAGTTAGGTTTTCATACTAAAAAAAAAATTTTTTTTGTTGATAATTTGATAATTTCTAAAAATAATGTAGCGAGAAGGTTTTTTTTTTTGGTTTTTCCTATTGTAAGTCCACAGCGACCATTAAATGACATTCCAGTTAAAAAAATGGACTGAGCAATTTTCCTGAGCAAGGTACATATACGTCTGAGTTTTGTTGTTTCTACCAGGAGATTTTTTTGGATATTTCGCATATAGCTTTCTTAACACACATGAATATTGCTGGAGAAGAAAATTTTTACTGAGCATTTTTCCCAACAAAGATATCAAATAAATAAGTATTTCAGTAAAAATACCTAACTTCGGTTAGGTTTTTTTTTGAATTTTTTTATGCAAGTATTGTCTCATACTATACTACAATCCTGCAAAGTTTCATCGACTGAGGAATTAATGTTGGGGTCTTCATACAAAAATCCGCTTCATTGCCTAGACTAACAACCCAGTTTCAGCTTGTAAAATCCTTTTTGTTACACACTGTAGTTTTAGGTACAGAGAGGTGCTAGTTTTATGAGGATTATTTTTAAGAATTAATTTATTGATTAAATAAAAGGTCATTAAGTTACTCCTAAAGACTTAATTATTCTGCAAAAAATTCCAACCCTATTATTTTTGAGGAGCAGCCTAATTGGTAATTTTAATAAAGTAGATTTTAAGCAAACAGAATATCTTTCATTTGTCTGTCATTTCCTACGTAGGTTTCCTAGGTACGTAGGTTTCCTAGGTAGGTAGGTACTTAGATAACATTGATAAAACAGACCAAAATCTATTTACAAAGACGTTTAAAGAAAAAGTTTCTCTCTTGAGAATGATTTTCTTCCAACCTCTTTGTCTATTTATTTTACACTTTGCCGGTGGCCAAGAAGGTATTCTATATAATCCCTGGGTATTGTATATATTACCTAGGTAGAGTATGTAATGGAAAGTAATATTAATAATATTTCATACACGAAGACACATTACATTAGAAGCAGTGATAGCCCGGACGGTTAAAGAGCCGGCCGAAAATCAGTGAGGCTCGGGTTCGAATCCTGGCATGTACCAATGAGTTTTTCAAAACTTACGTACATATTTATCACTAGCTCGACGGTGAAGGAAAACATCGTGAGGAAACCCGCAGGTCTCAGAATTAATTCTGAAACATGTACAATAATTCTGACCCGGTCCGGCGATGGGCTCACCGCCTATCACGTTTAGGGGTCCAATGTATCTCGTGAAATGTGGGTATATCCAGTAATGGAATACCTCTGCCTACCCCCTCGGGGATGAAAGGCGTGAGATTATTTTATTTTATTTCATACACTGCCTGAACGCCCCAGGTATTATATATATTGCCTATACTAGGGATTATAAATAATACCTGCATTATACAGATTGCCGGTAACATATATATTTGGAACTCAGAAAATTAGAACGATACATTTTAGTTCAATCAATTAATTTTATTTACATAAGTATTGTTGGTTCAAGTGAGCCAACAATTTATCAGGTGTTTTATTGGGACCAAAAATATATAGGTAAGTTTAGGTATACTTAAACTTATATATTTTTTGTAGGTAGGTATACTTAGCTATGCCATTCACACGCGCTATTTAGAATGTATGTGTATATTTATTTTAATTTACTTGTTTATTTCATCATCATCATCATTTCAGCTAATTGCTGTCCACTGCTGGACAAAAGCCTCCCCCAAGAAGCGCCAACCATTCCGGTCTTGGGCAGCCCGCATCCATCCACTGCCAGCCACCTTCTTTAGGTCATCGGTCCATCGTGCCGCAGGGCGCCCTACACTTCGTTTGCCTAAGCGCGGTCTCCACTCCAATACGTATCGACTCCAGCGGCCATCAGTCCGCCTGGAGACATGACCGGCCCACTTCCACTTCAGCGTGCTGATTCTCCGCGCGATGTCGGTGACTCTCGTTCTCTGTCGAATGACTTCATTTCGAATTCTGTCGAGCAGAGAAACCCCGAGCATCGCGCGTTCCATTGCACGCTGAGCGACTTTGAATTTGTGGACCAGTCCAACGGTGAGTGTCAACGTTTCGGCTCCGTATGTCAGTACGGGTAGGACGCACTGGTTAAAGACCCTGGTCTTAAGAGACTGTGGGATCGCTGACCCAAAGATATGACGCAGCTTCCTGAATGCTGCCCAGCCCAGACGAATTCTTCTGTTGGCCTCTCGATCGAAGTTGTGCCGGCCGAGTTGAATGGTTTGACCAAGGTATTCTTGCACAACTTCGAGAGTAATGCCATTTACAACCACGGGACATGGGGAGACTAGATTGTTGTACATCACTTTGGTTTTCCCAAAGTTCATCCCCAGTCCCACGCGTCTTGAAGAACTGTCCAGGCTGTTAAGCATTACCTCCAGATCCTGCGGAGATTCTGCCATGATGACTATGTCGTCTGCAAATCGCAAGTGAGAGATATATTGCCCGTTACTTGTTTATTTAATATCATATAAGTCACCTTGTACCGAGCCGCTGGTCAATATGTTCGCAAATATAAAATAAAAATATAGTTTAATGTTTTCATTTAAATCGGAGAATCACCCAGTCATGAAAACTTGCAGCCAATCAGAAAAGAATGGCTCTCGAGACGTCCGAAATCCTTGAGATCGTGGAAACCCTCGAGACCAAAATACGAAGGAAGATATGATTCATGAACGAGTAAAAGAGAAGTGAATATCCGATACAAAAGCTTGGCTCTCGAGACGGTCGAAACCTTCGAGACCTCCGAAACCCTCGAGACCGAATTACGAAGGAAGATATGATTCATGAACGAGTAAAAGAGAAGTGAATATCCGATACAAAAGCTTGGCACTCGAGACGGCCGAAACCTCCGAGACCGTGGAGATCCTCGAGACCGAATTACGAAGGAAGATACGATTAATGCGCGAGTAAAAGAGATAGAAGATCAGAGGGGAGGAGTTAGTGCGGATGACGCGGAGAAAAAGAACCAATGAGGGGTGAGCATTTTGGCGCGGGAAGTTTTGGGAAACTTGGAAGCTTGGATGGCTCGCGACGGCGGGAAGAAAGTTTATAAAAGAGGTAGCACGGGAAAAATCGAGTTTAGTTTGTAGTTGATTTCGGATTCGCGCGCCTACCACATTCGAGGAGAATCCCGTTTGTCTCCAGTGGGGCTGAAGCTCTGATTTATTACAGAGTTATTTTAGTGTTTTGAGAATAGTGAAGTGAGCCTTTGGCATTAATAATAAAATTGTAATTCGGTCTAAAACTTTAAATAATCAAACGCGAAACCGGGTAAAACTAGTGAGAGTGAGTGAAGTGCGTAAAAGCCATCCGGCTATATTGGATTTCAGTGTTGTACGAGAGGATTTACCAGGTCAGATTAGGCAAACTATTTTATGATAGGGATGACATGAAATGAAAATTGGGTTCAAATCTAAAAATTATTTATATGAGTGTCAACATAAGAAAACTCCGCTTATATAAAATATTTATTTTATAATCAAATTTTAGCCTCAAAGTTATAACAAATCGATGTTGAGGGTTTTGAATAGTCAATAACTTTTGTAGAACACTGAATTTTAGTACAGTAAACTATCTAATAATTTGGATTGAAATTACAATCACAAACTTATTTACATAATATATATTTTAGTTGTATTTTGGGTAAACAAAACCTTTTTCCAATCTGACTCAAATACGAAACAACGTTTTGATGTGACGAAAGGAATATTAAAATATAACTATTTTATTTTATACAGAACCAAAACTATGTTCAGACATACAAAACAAATTGTCTAGCTTCCAATTATTAAACTGATATTTCACTGTACTGATCATACATTTTAGTAGCTTATAAACAATAAGTGATGGGAATCGAAATCTGGAAATGGAAGTCTCACTTACATTAGAAATCATTTTGAGTAAGGTAGTATCATCTTATTTATAAATCTCAGACACGCGATTGATTTGCAAATTCCCAGCTGATACATAGGGGAAAGTCGTCACCCTTCGTACACTTTTTATATTTTATTTTATTACTTTATGAATTATTGTCGAATTTATCTAGTTTATGTACCTAAGAGTAACAAATATATTGTAGTTTGTTACAAAAAAGTTCGAAACTATTATGTCAAAAGGTTAAAGGGATATAGCCATTTTTTTACGATAAGATAATTGTACGAACGTACCCCACGGACGGGATACGTTCGTACATTAGGTGGGGTACTTTCGTACGCTATTAAAAAGCCAATTAAAGTTGTTAAATTTTTATTAATTATTATAAAAATCTTTATTTATCAAAGAACTAACTCAATACTATGAGACTTGACTCATGGTCGATAAGCCTTTCTTTAGAAAAATAAAAAAAAAATTAAAGCGTTCGTCCTTAGTTTTCTTATTGATAATTTTAAGCTTTACAATCAGTCTAAATGAGATGTTTACATATTGTACGACATCACTGTACAGTCTTTGTACTCTTCATCTACTTCTTGAGTACTGGTACCATTTTTTTATATTTTCGCACCATGATTCTGCAAAAAATATTAATTATAAAGTTCACTTAACAAATAGCATAATGCATTAAAGAAAAAATGTTATTGTGCTGTCTGAATGATAATTTTAGGAGCTAATATTATATTTGATTTCATAAATCTAAAGGCGAGCATTCGTACGAATGTGCCCCCTGTCTGACTGTCCGAATGCACCCCATGCCTTTGAAAAAAATTAAAATACAACTTTATTCCAAATTCTAATTTAGTTTGAGAAATATAACAATTACAGCTCAAAATAAACAATGTTAACATTAATCAACCGTCACCATTTTGTCAAAAACATAATAATTGTACATACAATTACGAAAGAATCTTAGGTAAAAAATTTACTCACCCCTCCCGAAAACACGTTACGTCTTATCAACTGATACACCATCGTGCAACTCGTGTGAAACTCCGCTAGCAACATGGCAGCCGGTATGTCTATGCACACAAGCAAAGACGTGTTTGTGTGCCCTTTAGTTTTTCTGTTATACTGACTGTACGAATGTGCCCCGCGTACGAATGGTGACGACTTTCCCCTAAAAGCTGTTGATGAAGTAAATGTAGAGTCTCAGCCATGGATACATAGGTTGGTATCTGGAAGATTTCTTCGATAAGAAATCCGAAAGAGAGGCGATGGGATAAAAGGTCTGGATACCCAGGGTGAAATTAATACCTTGTGTTCTGGGGCTTTTATAGAGAACGGTGGAAACCTCCATGGACTAATACATAGTGTCTTAGCCCGGGCTAAATCGTAATAGGAATTTTATTTCTCTAGTTAGGGAACAGTAGAAGTACAGTAATGAACTTATAATTCATGACTTTATCTTTTCAGTTATTTTGAACCCTTTTTTCTATTCTAATGTGATCTCTAATTAATTTTATTTTGTGATTATATTTTACCTTTAAATCTATTTACTTGACGGGTTGTACATCTTGTTTAAGCGCGACTAATTCTAAAGTAGCTGAGTTATTATGTGCATAGCGTAGACTACCACTAGATGATCATTTGGCCAAATTCTGTATTGAAAATGAAGTAGGTAGGATCTTATATTAGAATCTATATTGAAGTAGAGAGCGTGTATCAGTAACAATAATTTTAAGAACGAGTTAACTATCATAGGAGAATGGATAATGGAACTATAATTGAAAGTAAGGACTAATTCTAACTACTAATTTACATGTGTTGTATGCTTTGCTAACTGTTATATTTGTGTGCTTCTGCGATAGTGTTTTGTGTACTAATCATAACTCTTTTTCAGCTCTTAATTCTGTGTCTAATAACAATTTCTTTTCAGCTCTACTTACAGATGTTATTATTAATGTTCTCGTGTAATTAAATTACTAATCAGTTTTCTTACAGCCTCGGAAGTTCCATTATAGCGTGCGTCGTTACTGATATACGTTATCTCTATCTAATTTAGGTAGCTATAGTTAGATCTCTAATTAGGACATTGGATAGTTAGTACATTAACGTTTTATAATCAAAACAAACTAGGTAGCTCAGTACAACCTTCATACCATATTTCAAGTTTCTAGGTCTTATCGTTTTGTAGTAAGACTAGTAGGTAAGTAGGTAGTACCTATGTATTTCTCTTTTTAACCTCTTTTTTTTTTCATTTTTACTTCCTTTGCTTCCTACTAGCCCCGTAGCGCCGCCACTAGATAGCCATATACGGTTTGCGGCGTAAGCGGGTCCTACACCAGCCTACTTCATCGCCATTTTCTCTCTATTCCTACACGCAAATATTAAATGTCAGTGTGGAAATGTTTCGGAGTGTGCGTGAAATTTTGTATGGGAAATAAGCTCCGCTTTTTCTCAGCCAACCCGATTAGAGGAGTAGGGCATAATACGCATCTCTATGTAACGAAAGAGACAGCAGCCCACAGTCGGGTAACTTCGGCGACGTTCGTTAGTTTTTTTTTTTTTTATTTTTTTTTTTAGGAAAACCAACAGCCATTTTAAACATTATAGTTAAAAAATTGGTTGCCTGTAAAGTCGGTATACGGGCGAAAGTTTTACGTGACAACGATTTTATGTCTGTCTCTCTCGCTCTTAGGCGGGCTAACCATGCCCGAGTGGAAGGGACGCGTGCCTCTCACTCGCTCTCATTGTGAGCGCATAACGTGAGCGGAGCGTAACGCAGTTTCTTGAAGTGTCACCCGGCAAACCAATTTATAAGACGTTGTCACGTCAAAATATTAAAAACATAAAGACCAATTACAGGTTTTCACAGATAGAAAACAGAATATCACCTGACACTGAAGACAGAAAGTTATCACACGCACAACAAGAAAGAGTATAGGTTATTATTAGTGATAACTTACGAGTTAGGTACATTTAAGTACCTATTTGAATTTATATATATAAAGAGTGCGCTCAGTCAAAGAAACAGTTTACCAATTTTTGTCTCACTGAAGATGTGTTGCAATTAAATATGTCAATGTCTAACTCTTTTGTCAAATCATTTGTTAGTTGACGAAGTTCTTTCATTTCGAATAGACCGGAAGTCTAGAATGGGTTATCAATTCATTATCTATCTAACGGTTTATAAGCAGATTAATTATAAATAAACAACTATCTCTATTTCAAAATAACATTTTTCTAATGCAATATTTATTCATTTACACTAAGTGCATTTTTACAGTATTGCTTGTTTGTTTTTTCAATAAAAAGCGTTTTGTCATTTCCTGTCTTCCTGGTTATTGGTCTGTGCTGTCTTCGGGGCATTGCACTTAAAGTTTTTGGCCATATTGTTTTTGTTTTGATACAAGTTACGAAATAGTTTGATGAAATACTTTTTTATATACCTATTGTGAATTCTTTATGAACGAAAGTGAAATAATGGAAAGTTTACGTTGTGATACGTGTAGTGATAGTTTGTGTGCAAAGATTTAGAAACTAACCAGTTTTCGTTAGTGCAACAGGATTAGGTAGGTACCAATTCGATTGAAATTGCACTAAGAATGCAAAAACGGAGGTCACTTCGAATATCCATTATCTGACTTGTTTGTGAATATCAATCATTTACTGAGATGTTTGATGTGGCTGCCCAAATAATTTCGCTTTCTGCATTCAGTGTGAGCATACTTGGAAATAATTACAGTAGGAAAGGTACAGTAGGTACCTACACCACAGTAACCCGCAAGGAAACCTCTATGTAATACCTGTTAGCTGTATGGTAAGGTCTCTTAAATAATTTTATTTACGATTTATTAAAACTACCTACCTACCTATAAATAAACATCTGCGCAGGTAACGCCGCTGGCGGCGGCGTGCTGGTGTTGTATTAGTATTAGGTATTCTAGCAGATCAAATTCTAATAGCATGACCGGTACTATCAACCAGTGCACGCCCCTGCTACTCAGCTATCGCCACACCAAATTTCATCTAAATCCGTCCAGTAGTTTTTGCGTGATGCGTGCACAGACACACAGAAAGACAGACGAACAGACAAAAATTACAAAAAATGGTGTTTTGAAACACTATCTACGTAGTGTAGACGGCAGCGTATAACTTTCCTTGGGTCTAATTTATGCTGCCCATGCGCGGGAAGCTAGTAGCTACATACCTACAGTATCTTCCTTTTTCGCTATTATCATACTAACGCAAAAAACGCGGTCTCGTTAAAGTTTTGTTATAAGTATAGATACATAAATATATCTATACTTGTGTTGCAGATAGAGGATTTGATCCCGGGATCCCGGATCTCATGATCCCGGTCATATTTTAGTCCCGAAAATTTTGGGATCAAATTTTAATTTAATGAATCCCGGGATTTCGGGATTGATACATTTACATTTAGGTACAGTACCTACCTATAAACATTAATGTATTTAACATATTTTTTATAGTTTATCTAAATAAGTCTAAAGAAGTCGATTTTTTGAAGTTTATTTTTAGTTTCATAAATTATTTACAGAACAAACTAGACCCAGTTTGTTTATTTTATAAGAAGAAAGTATAATTTTGTTTAACCGCCTTTTTAAAGATTTAAAACTTCAATATTCTCCTCACAAGGCTTTATGATTTACTTCCCGAGGTGTGTATACTTTTTTCAGCTCGACAGAGGCGAAAAGCGGAAATTTCGTTTAGCGCAGGCGGGCCGAATACCGGGATTAAGTTTAGATAATCCCGAAATCCCGGGATTAGAAAAATCGACCGGAATCGAATCCTCTAGTTGCAGATGATCTGGTAGCAGTGGGCTATCCCGTGGTTAAAAAGCCCGCTTCTCCTTCGTGAGGCTCGGGTTCGAATCCTGGTATGTACCAATGAGTTGTTCAAAATGCTTACGTACCTACATATTTATCACTAGCTCGACGGTGAAGGAAAACTTCGTTATGTAATCGCAATCGCAGGTCCCAGAATTAATTCTGATTGCGAGTCCAGGCATGTGTCCAGGCCCGGTCCTGGACCATGTATAGGCATACCATTTATGTCCATGGGCTTACCAACTTCTCACGTTTAGGGGTCTAGTGAACATTAGGTAAAACGTGAGTAGGTAAGTATTTCTAGAAATGGAATACCTCTGCCTACCCCCTCGGGGATAAAAGGCGTGTTTTTTTTTATGATCTGAATATCATTCAGTTGTCTATCTTATGGAAGTTTTTGGCAGAGTCTGTATCAATTTTCATTTATGAATTTCTAACTACTTGTTGCCCGCGGCTCCCTCCGCGTGTCCTTTAGGTTATCGCGTTCACTTGATTTTTTTTTCTGCGATGAAAAGGGTATATGCCCATCCAGTAACACCCCTTATACTGTAACACTGTTTCTGGTTGGGAAAAAGATTCGTCATCTAGTAACAGTAGTGTTACTGGTTGGTGTCGTTGGTGATAAATTATTTCCCATCGGGTAACACTGTTACTCGATGAAACATTTTATTACCATCGAGAACCACTAGGTCATTTTGTTTAAATTAGGTTCCATCCAGAAACACTATAGCTCGTTATAGGTAACTTATTTTTGTCTGCTGTGTGTTACTATCGGTTGGGATGAAATAAGATAATATATGTATAGAAACTATGATAAACTCATAATTAAATTTGATCCAAAATGTGATTGCAGCCACCATTAATTCCCATCGAGTAACAGTGTTACCCGATGGGATTTAATTTATCACCAACCAGTAATACTGTTACTCGATGACGAATCTTTTTCCCAGCCAGTAACAGTGTGTTACTGGATGGGCATATACCTATACCGATGAAAAGTAGCCTATGTCGTTCCTTAGTTACAATGTAAACTGTAAACCAAAGAGGTTGGAAGAAAATCATTCTCTTTCTTCATTCATATATACATCAATCATTGTCTTTGCTGCAAACTATCGTCCTGCCAAATATCATCAAAAGCGGTCTACTGGTATAGCCGTGAAAAGGTAACAGACAGACAAGGTCAATTTCGTATTTGCATAACATAACAGATTAGTAAGTATGTAATTCAAAACATAATATGATTATCAGTTAATCATGCCTACCGACAAACGTTAAGTCTTGTAGGTAGGTACCTAATTACTGAATCATACACGCGGACGAAGTCGGTAGGTCACTAAAGTATAACATAGCTATGTAGGTAGGTATGTGTATTTAGGAATATACATATTTATTTATCAATGAACCTATAAAACATATTTTTCATATCTCATACTCGGAAAGTAGTGTATGTTTGATCTGAGTACCGGGTCGGAAGCGATGATTCCCACCACAGAGACATTCAGGGCTGTGATTCCCGCCCTCGGTCGGGAAAGACTCATAGTAATTGCTTCCGGCCTTAGGGCGGGAATGAATTTAAAAAAAATAGTACTACATTTGGAAAAGACGTTTAAAGAAAAAGTTTCTCTAGGAAAGAGAATGACTTTCTTCCAACCTCTTTGGGTACTTAGTAGGGATACGAAACTTTTTACATCAGTTAGAATAAGTAAAAAAGGTGCGGCCTTGTGAATGTAGGTATAAATAAACAACAGAAAATAGCCCGTGCGCGGGGCGGTACACGTTCCATATTTAAAATTAAAAAAAGAGTAATAATTTGGTAAGCTGTTCCGAAATTCAAAATCTTGTTTTTCATCGACACTAATAAGCACAGAACACTATTACTCGGCTAAAAGTACATGTTATTATAAAGAGGAAGGATTTGTATATTATTTTTGTAATGTTATTTAGGTTAGTTAGGTACTCTATGATGTAGTATTCAAAGACGTTTAAAAGAAAAAGTTTCTCTTTCTTCCAACCTCTTTGGTTGTATTGTTGACAATTTTGTTTTTTTTCGTAGGTATTATTGCGTTTTTGCATGTTTGAATTTTTGTAAAATTGTAATTTACTTTCCTTGAATTCGAAATGAAAAGTAGAGTGTTTAACGCGGGTGGAAGTTATCAATTCCTACTCGGACTATATCCGCCCTCGCTGCGCTCGGGCGTCTAAATACCTCATAAGGGAATTGATTCCTTCCGACCCTTGTATAACAATCTACTATATTGTAATTGTAAGTATATGTATAACTTTAAACGAAAGTAGTTACTTGTAAGTACAAGTTTATTGTAATATACACACACCGGCACAATTAGCGGAACAGAAAAAAAAAGGAGAAAAAAGAGGGAATTTAGAACAATGAATGTAATTTTTAAACAATATATTATTTAAAATGAAACAACAATTAAATTAACATGTTTTGACATTCATTTGTAACACCATACTTAAAATTTTATAAAAATAAAAATTAAATTAAACAAAATGCATTTTTCTTCGATTTTTAATTATAGAGAAACAGCAGAAAATTCAAGATTTTCCAAAGTTTAACAACAATTTCAATGACTGTTCAATATCGAGTGTTTCCTCCTCGTGCTCTGATGAGGGTTTCCATCCGTCTGGGCATGCTGCGGATGATGTTATCAATGGTTTCTTGGGGCAACCTCTGCCATTCTTCAAGTAATGCGTTTCGCAACTCGTTGAGATTATTGGGAGGGGGCATTCTTGACTTTACACTCCTCTTTAGCAAGTCCCAGACGTGTTCTATAGGGTTCATATCGGGGGACCGTGCTGGCCACTCCATCACCGTTATACCAACATGGTTTAGGTATGTCTGTACTGTGCGAGCACTGTGATCCCGAGCATTATCCTGCATTAGAATGAAGTTGTTACCAATAAAGGGGGCAAATGGCACAACATGTTCTTCTAAAATCTCCCTGATATACCGATCAGCATTCAGATTCCCGCCATCGACCACTACTAACTCCGTACGAGCTCCTAAACATATTCCTCCCCAGACCATAATTGAACCGCCGCCATATGCAACTGTATTTTCAAAATTAGACTGGATATACCGTTCTCCTTTGCGTCTCCATACTCGCTGCCTTCCATCAATTTGATTTAACATAACTCTGCATTCATCAGTAAAAAGAACCTGTCCCCAGTCGTCGAAGTCCCAATCACGATGTTCACGACCAAAGTGTAGACGGTTTGTGCGATGATGTCTCTCAAGTTTTGGGGCTTTGGCGGGCACATACGAGCCTATACCCACTTCTTCGAATCTTCTACGAACTGTCCGCTCACTCATCCTTACTGCTCGTACCTCTTCCAGTAAATTTCGAGCCTGCACCGCCGTTAGTCTCGTGTTCCGTCGGACTTGAAGTTGGAGAAAACGGTCATCCCTCCTTGAAGTACACCTTTTCCGGCCTTGTCCTCTCCTTCTCACTAGAGCATTCGTCAATCTGTATCGTTGGATGCTACGATAAATCGTTGATAACGATCGACGAAGGCTTCTGGCAATCGATCTGTAGGTTTGACCATTTCTCCTCATTTGATCTGCCCTAATGATTTCTGATGGCGTTAAATCAGGCATAATTAGATGCTCGTAAATTATCAATATGCGAAAAAACTCAAAAGCCTCAAAAACTGCAATTCAAAGCTTTTCAAATGGAATTCACGAACCTTCTAAAAACGGACAAGCGGTGGAAAAAATGCATCAATGAAAATTAAAACAAAAGAATGAAAAAAAGGGCAGTCGCTTAGTATTCCATTTTTAAATTAAAACCCAAATTTAAAAAAAGCTTGTTTAGCCGGCCAGTAACACGCAAAAATGCGTAAATACTCCCTTTTTTTTCTGTTCCGCTAATTGTGCCGGTGTGTGTACATAACATGCTTTCTTATCTACTATGATTTATGAGCAGTCATAGTTCTTACGGTTAAAGAGCCGGCCGAAAATCAGTGAGGCTCGGGTTCGAATCCTGGCATGTACCAATGAGTTTTTAAAAACTTACGTACATATTTATCACTAGCTCGACGGTGAAGGAAAACATCGTGAGGAAAACCGCAGGTCTCAGAATTAATTCTGAGACATGTGTAACCAGACCCGGTCCGGCGATGGGCTCACCACCTATCACGTTTAGGGGTCCAATGTATCTCGTGAAAAAGTGGGTATATCCAGTAATGGAATACCTCTGCCTACCCCCTCGGTTATAAAAAAAGGCGTGAGATTATATTATTATTATTATTTATTAAAAGAATCACAGATATCTTAATAAACATTTACATAAAATCAGCTAAGGGTAGCATTGATCCTCCCTATGCATGGACAGGCATGCTATAAAAAAGTAATTTACAATAGGTAAACGTTTGCACAATAATTGCAAACCTGGTGTGCATTTGAGTCTTTTATATTCGTTTTTATGTTCGTTACCTTATATTGCAGAAGCCTGAGAAGTTATTAAGAATTTTCTAATACAATTTGAAGGTACAGAATTAACCTAAGAACATTTGAACTAAGTACCTAAGAAACTGATTATACAGTTTGAGTCATCATAAAGTGCACATATGAAAATGGGTGAAACTAGATAAATTTTTATCGACGGAAAAAATGTAAAAAAAAATCTGAGATTTTATTTTTTTATATTTTATAGATATTTTTTTCTCCTGATTACCTGCTGTCGACATTATGTAAAGAAAACGTTATAACTTTTAAACTAAGAAGTATATCGTGATAAAATAAAAACAGTAATGATGTCAAATAACAGAAATACTAATAAAATAAAAATAAAACCCAAAAAACGGTACTACATACATACATACATACATATGCTCACGCCTTTTGTACTAAGAAATAATAAAATGGGACAATCTAGAACGAAGCGTTGAATGGTGCACCCGGAATGACTTAGTTCAAACACTCATAGTAAACGTTGTAATAAGGATAGAGATACGGGATTTTTGTTTTTTGAAAGGTAATCCAATTGAAAATAACATAAAGTTATAAAAACTACCTATAATATGGGCAGTATTTAGAGAAATTTGACCATTATTAAAAAAAACACGAATTAAAATACAGATTTTCCTCAAAAAGTCCTTTTTATTATTTCTGCGTACCGTTTTTTGGGTATTTTTTATTTTATTTGTATCTTCTGTTATTTTACATCATAACTGTTTTTATTTTATCACGATATACTTCTTAGTTTAAAAGTTACAACGTTTTCTTTACATAAAGTCAACAGTACGTAATAAAAAAAAAAAATATTTATAAAAAATAAAAATAAAATCTCAGATTTTTTTATTATTTTTTTCGTCGATAAAAATGTGTCTATTTTCACCCATTTTCATATGTGCACTTTATGGAGACTCGCACTGTATATTACCTGTTACATATTTCATGATGATTTTGTAACGCATTATTATGTAACTGAATTTGTGACGAAGCGGTTACATACTTAGATATTGACAAATACTAATTGTGGTCCACCGTCCTGGCTTAGAGACAGTAAGCCCATATTTTTTCTCAAAATACTCTTTATCCATACACTATACGAAAATAATATCAACATCCTACATAACGTAGGTATACGAATGATTTCATGAATCATATTTTACTGCCATATCCTTATACTTAATTAAAATTCCAACTTCAGCGGGTTTATTTCTGATGTTTAAAAAAAACGGAATAGGTAACTAAATGTTAAGAGAAAGTTTAAAATACGTGTTTGTCCGCATGTACCTACTGAATAAATTGTATTGCAATCATTAATCTCTGTTTTTTTATTTCGTTATTTATGGTGTTAATAGCTGGTGGAGCGTGGGATGCCGGGAAATCATACAAATATGTTTAGCAAGTCTGTGGGTAGCGCCTATAAGGTCATCCTTGCACCCACACACTCCATATAAGTATCAGCTAAACACTAAATAAAAGCTATAGGATAAAATAGCCGTAAGTGACGCTCTCGCATCATAGAAAAATAATATTTGTACCATAGGCAATAGTAACTATTTTTCATACATTCGCATGTTTGCCCGATCGCAACACAGTTTGCAACATTCACCTTTACCTAATCTGGCAAGCGGATTTTAGAACGGCACTGGTGGGCGACAGGCGACAGTTTGTAACTGGAGGAAAATATGTTTTTAAAGAATGTGTATTGCTATGTACAGGTATACACTTATGTATGGCTATCACGGAAAGATCGAAAAGGCACACATGATCTACTTACAATTCCACATTTAGAACAATCTTATCAATCCACTTCCCAAATGTGGGTGGGGTTATTGTGTTTGTCCATTGGGAGGGATCCCTTAGAAACATAAAACAAAAAATATTTGATAAATATGCTCACCTTTGTCACATAACTCCTCACATAACACATAACATCCTCGAGGCGGTTGGCAGAGGTATTCCATACCTGGATATGCCCACGTTTCTGCTATAAGTATTACACTAGGTAGGTATATTTTTGGTCTGACCGGGTCTGTTACATGTGTAACAGACCCGGCATGTGCCTAAGAACTAATTCTGAGACCTGCGGGTTTCCTCACGATGTTTTCCTTCACCGTCAAGCTAGTGATAAATATGTAAGTTGTTAAAAATCTCATTGGTACATGCCAGGATCCGAACCTGACACCACACTCGTGAGAGGTGGTCTTTTTAACCACTGGGCCTTAAGCTTTCCGAGATATAAATACATAGGTACATATCGATGAATGTGTGCAGTGTGCAGTAGGGTGGAGCGTCATATTTTTTTTGAGATTTCCAATACGGAATAGTTTCAAAAAGCTGCCTTTGGTAACAGGCTATAGGAAAAAAATTACAATAAAAATATTTGAACCTACTTTTAGCTCTCTACTGCCATTCAAAGATTTAATAAAATCGTTAAATAGAGGTAATTTTAGAAACTCATATATAATTAACCAATACTTTGCATTCTTCGAAAATTTTCTTCTCTTACTTTGTATATAACGTAGTTACTTATTAAAATTATACATAAGTATAACGTGATCTCCAAACAAACTAAATAAAAGGTGCCGATGATAAACAAAACTAGCTTTAGTTAAAGTACACTTACCGCGTAGTTTTGTAACTTGAGTTATTGACTTTTGATGGATTATTTTTTATTCTACATTCGCATTGCGATTCTAATTAGCTGATCGATATAATTTGGAAGCAGAAGTAGTGTCTGTTTGTTATTATAGTACTCAAAAAATGTCGAAAAGAGTGACGCGAAACGAAACAGACTGTCCCATTTTTGGATCACCTTGTTTGATTAGTAAATCAGTGCTACCAACGAGCGCTGACGTACTAAAACATGTATTGATCGATGATTAGAAATAAACAAAAAAAGGAAAAAAACGGCAAAGTACCTGCTATTTCTCAAGTATTTCATACCGTAGGACGTATCGTTGTCGAAGTTTGGATTACAGTTTCGTTGCCTGTTGTCAAACGTGTAAAACAGCAATTACAGTCTAATTATGATAACTATTTACATTTTATTCGATATCCAAAATCAAAACAAACTGAAAACTTTAAGTTGAAGTTACAGAAATGGAAAAATAAATGTATCTCAGAAGTATTTCACATTTGTAGTTGCAAATGCAGTGATTTTAACAATTGTACTTATTTGTCCTTGGAAAAAAGTCCCTGTACTAGAAAGAGCCTTTCTTTGCGGTCAAAGATATGAGAATAAAACGGCGGTTGGTAGTTTAGATCGTACAGAGACCAAAAAAAAAATTGTAAGAAACTAAAAGCTGCACCTAAAATTAAAAAGAACTCATTCGAACACTTTCTCCACTCCTGAGTTGGTTGAACCCCAGCCAAGCACCTCAAAAACTCCCGATTTGATTCTGGAACTAACTGTTAAAAAAGACTTATTGCTATCGCTTCCTAACTTAGCTGAAATCTGTGATCACAGTTGCTTTCCCGGAATATCCTTGTTATACTCAAGCTGTTGAGCGATGTGTTATAATGGTGAGTGAAGCATCGATAACTGTTGCTGGTGAAAAGGCAAGAGATGGGTTTATTCGCTCTAAAATTCAATCTCGACCAGTAATGCCATTATTTGCAACCAGAAATAATTATAAACACCAAAAAACATCTACCTAAATATTTAGCTACTTTAGTCAGTTTTTTAAGTTTTAATTCAATTTTATTAAAATAAATTTTAGTTTTTTCTTGTAAATAAAGCCTTTTTTTCATAATTTGGTGTTTTATTGCTATTTAATGTATTTAATTTTTAAACTGTATTGCTTTCTAACAGATATTGAAAATTACGTAATTAAAATGAAATTGTGAAATTTTAACCTCGGGTAGAGGGCTAAAAAATATGTCAAAAAAATAAAATAAAAATATACATGTTCATAACTTTCCCATATGCAACCTTTCGTAGGTATTCGAGGTCAAATAGATCATTTTATTTTTTCACCATACATTGACGCTCCACCCTAATGTGCAGTTATTAGGAATGTTAAAATTTACAAGATTTACATTTTCGTATTGCCTAAAGAATCTACTTTAGTCTTCAGTAACAGTCCTGCCTAATGTTTTGTACTGTCTATTGCATAGGGAGATACACAATAAGCCCCTTTTCACACGTACCGGTTTCCGCCGGTCCGGCGGCGAAATGTATGGCCGATTGCCCGGTTTCCCGCCGGTACGTATGAAAGCGAACGTACATGGCCATATACTTCGCCGCGCGCCGGCCCGGCCGAAACCGGCACGTGTGAAAAGGGTCTAAGTGTTGAAGACACTATTTTTTATTTGTCTACCAAAACAAAACTTATTTGTTTTTGTTCTACCAAATTATTTGGGTTCGTCCTAGTATCCATGGTCATGAAATAGAACTATTTAAAAAAATCCTGTCCATAGATAGACAGAGTTTCATCCTAGGCATGGCACCAAGTGATTATGTATCTTCGTACTTTGAAGTACCTACATACTTCTAGTAGTGAGTTACATGATCTTATAATAGAATTATATCTGTGAACTATCGAGCTTAGCTCTCAATATTCTATTTTTACATTAGTGGCAGCAGATACATTATCTTTGAGTGGCAGCAGCTTGCGACTGATAGTCATAGCATCGTAGCATCTCTACTAAGTCTGTGCTGATAGTACAGTCGGATCGTTTCGTGTATGGGCGTAACTTTTTGTTACGGATCGTTAACGATCGATCGTACCGACGGATCGTTCCGTGTATGTGGCACTTTATTATAATTTTCAATGAAGACTGATTTTTTCCTGATTTTTTAATTTGTACTTCTAAGTTCTAATCTAAACGAAGTGAAGAAAGAATAAATAAAATAATAATAATATAATCTCACGCCCTTTATCCTCGAGGGTGTAGGCAAAGGTATTTCATTTCTGGATACCCACTTTTCACGAGATTTTGTGAGGAAACCCGCAGGTCCCAGAATTAATTCTAAGGCATGTATAACTAATAAGACCCTAAGAACGAAGAGAACTAATAAGAAGATGAGCTCACCACCTATCATTGTCGTTGAGGGGTCCAAAGAAATATGTTGTGAAAAGTGGGTATTAAAAATAGTAATATTAAATATATCTTTTAATTAATAATGAATAATTTAACGTTGTATTTTTAATAATGAATTATTTAGGTAGTCTAGGTTGGATTGCCTATTAACCTTTGAGTATTAAACCCACCGGAGACGCCACTGACAGGCGTTCCCCTCTGCCAAGAATAAGTGTCGGTCAACGATCATACCTGTTATATACAACTAGTTTTTTCGAGTTCACGGAGTGCTCGGATTGGTGAATGTATTTGTGTGCATCTAGTTCAAGCTAGTGTTTAATTGTTTTGTCAAAAAATGCGTTTGTTATTAAAATTATTTGTGTTTGTTTCGTCGTCGTCCCCGCAGAAATTGGGAGACTTTTTTGCAAAGAAACTAGTGCGCGTGACGTCTCCTGTTGGTTTAATACTCAAAGCTATTAACGTGTAAACATCTGTAGAGGCAAGATTCAGCCAAATTATATTTTTCAAAACCATGAAACAAGATTATGAGTAAGGTATTAAATTCATGAAAGTAAAAAGTATTAGGTATGTACCTACTCCGTACTTTTTTTCACTTCAATCATAATAATAATTTATACCTACATCACCCGGCAATTCGTTTAAATAAAGAAGTAAGTTTTGATTGTCTATAGTTTAACATGGCGGGTGATGAAAGTGACAGGTTTGTAAATATTGAAGATAAAACTGATTTTGTTTTGTATTTCCATTTTCAATGGAAAAGAATATGGAGTATTATGCAAAATTAAAGGCTATTGCCTAGATTGTTATGTTTCAATTGTTACTATAAGTGTCATTATTTTACAGCGATCTAAAGCCGTCCAGTGTTGCGATCATTAGAGAAGTGTACGATAGTGAAAATGCTCACATCAAATTTGAAATGGAATTGGAAAGAGCACTTGAGGCCGGCGTGAGCGTTATTGTGATAGAACCAGAGCCACTTGGAGAAGAAACAGCTCGATGGATTTACGTAGGAAACCTCTTACATAAAGTTTCCGTTTATAGCGGACTCTGTAGCATTGCCACAGGTAATTACAACAATGCTTATTGAAAGATATATATTAATGTCATCTGTTGCCTGATTTTAACTACCATTGTGTACCCTTAACAGCTAATATTTCTTTTCTCAATACACATTTATTATCCACTAGCGGTTCCGCGCGGTTTTACCCGCATAGTTCCCATTCCCGCGGGAATACGGGAATAAAACAGCCTATGTTACTCAGCAATCTTCTAGCTTTCCATTAGTGAAAGAATTTTAAAAAAGCGGTCAAGTAGTTTTTGAGTGTATTTGTAAAAAAAATACAAATCTTTCCTCTTTATAATATTAGTATGGATGAAGCCCTGCAATTTTAGACCACTTAACTATTAAGAAGTTAGCGAATTTGCTGTGGTGGTGAATGGGTGACAGGTCTGCCAAATATAATAATATATATCCTAAGTGCCTCTGTCTTTAGGAATAAATTTTATTTATGCAGTTTCTTGTTGCTTACGGTTACTGAACGTCGATTAGCTGTGTCAAAATTATCACATACCCAGGAACATACAGTAAAATTTACTTTGATTAGATATTTGATACAATTTTGGGACTATCCATAAATTACATCACAAACATTTCATGATTTTTTGACCCTCCCCCCCATCCTTGTCACAGCTGGTCACAGTTGTGAGGCCCCCCCTCCCTAGTGGGGTATTCGTATTCATATATAATTTCATATACCTATCTATTACTAACATTTATATGGCTACCGTTTCCGCGCTTTCTCCCTAGGTTATAGCTGAAAATCAGCGAATTGCTCTTTGAGTAAATACTGCCGCTGAGCTATGGCCTCTTTGTACTGCAGCTACACACACACCAAACCATAGATTTACTTCCATAGATCTAATATATATTTGTTACTTTTGTGTTGTACCTAAATTTATTTGAAAATTACTTTTCTGGATACCTGTATCACTTTTAGTTGTGTTTTTGCTGGATAACATTCAGCTCCATGCAGCTGCTCTATTAAGTGTGTACTTACCTGTCTTTGTTATTGTTTTTTTTTTTATGTGATGAGTGTGTATCTAGTGTAGCGTCACATAAATTACAATTTTACAACTAGATGTTGAATTAAAAGGTTTAGCCGCAAAACGTCCCACCAAAAAAAAATGTCCTATTCTCGAAACGTCCTATTAGCAAAACGTCCCATTTGCAGAATGTCCCATTCGCACAAAGTCCTATTTGCATGTTGTCCCATTCGCACAATGTCCCATTACGCATGATACCAGTAAACTAAGAAAAATAAAATGTTACTCTTAATTATTACAAAAAGTGGTTTTTTAAACAATAAATTAAGATAACTTTTAATTCTAATAGGTAATTTTTATTTAACATAGAATATTTTCTTGCAACTCATAAAATAAAGTGTTTTTAAAATTACAATTATAGATAATTTATAAAAAAAACTACTTTTTGTAATAATTAAGAGGAACGTTTTATTTCTCCTACATTTACTGGTATCATGCGTTAATGGGACATTGTGCGAATAGGACTTTATGCGAATGGAACCTTTTGAGAATGGGACAATATGCGAATAGGACTTCTTGCGAATGGGACCTTTTGAGAATGGGACATTTTGCGAATAGGACGTTTCGCGAGTAGGACATTTTTTTTCGGTAGGACGTTTTGCGAATGGGACGTTCTGCTCCTAAACCAATTAAAACAGCAGTTCCGTAATTAGTTTTATATCAATTTCAATTCTTTTTAATAAACTCAACAACAAATCAGCAATTTGAAAGAAACAACAAAATATTAGATTTTGAATTCACAACACAACACAATTCGTCGACCGAAAAATTTCTCGTATATTTTTCTTTGTGTGCTAAATAAATTGATATTATTTTCTATATTCAAATTATGAAATGTTAAAATTTCAGGCCTAGCATGGAGATCATTGGTGTGCACTCCATTTGGTATTGTCTCTATTCTCTGCGCTGGTTGTTACACCCTATCATGGCAGTGGGACCCTTGCTGTAAATACCAAGAAGAAAAGGACCGCAGACATTTAGCAACACTACCTATACTGAGTGATCTGACATCTGCATCACCTGTTGTACTAGTTCACAAAGATAATAGGAAAAAAATAATACTACATAACACAGTGGCTATAACCACAGCTGCCATTTGCTTATGGAGAATATATCAAACTTTTAAATAAATGTGCAGCTTGTTACCAGAGGGTAGAACTAGCTATTATTAGGCTTGGGCCTAGTTGGTCGCCATTGGGAATGCTCAATTTAGTTCACAGTCCTACAGCGAACTAGTTCACTCTTTTAGTTCGTTTTTTATTCATCAGTGGACATAATTAAAAAAGGAAATGTTTTTCATATTATTAATGTGAAAAACTTTAGCCATAGACTATAATTTAATAAGAAACTTGTATGAGTAGCAAGATTAAAAATAAATAAGTTTGATAGCCATGCAGCGCCATTACTTAATAGTGGAATCCAGAAAAATAAATATTTAAAAGAACTAAGAACGAGATTGCGGAACTAGTTCGCATAGTTTACCTTAAAGAGAGCTCTTCCGGACTAGGTCATTCGCGAAAATCGCGAACTACACAAGACTATGCTTGTTTTTAGCATCATAATTGATTTTTAGTTGTGCAGAGGATAGTAGATACTGTAGATACATAGTGCTTATTAATGAGTTATTTTTTGTGTCTGCAGGCTAATAATTTGTTGTAGGGGAGCAGCAATTGTAAAAAATATTATTATTGGTAGTTTAATTAGATAGACAAGCCTGTACAAAAATATGTTTCTTATAAGAATGCTTTTAGTTAATCAAATACAGTAGCAATTTGTTAAAATATTGTTACACAATGGTGACAATGAGTGATCAATTATACATAGAGCTGTTATTATCTGTTATCATCATGCAAAATAAATAAAATTTAATAGAGACATTTAGTAGTTTTAATTCTCATATCCCTCTTTGGCGCCATACAATATTGACAGTAAAAACTATAATCAGGCCATACCCAGTGTTAATGTCGCAGTAAGATAGATGAAGCCGTAATATAGTTACCGTAACATAGTTATACGAAAGCGATTCGTTATTATCTCACTAGGAATATAGTTATAAAACGGTCCAAGTTTAGTGAAGGTAAAAAAACCGCAAGCTTCCTTAGCTTGCAGTGCAACCACAATCTGTGTCCACCAAAGATGTCCACATAAATAACATACTTACCTCTTTTCGACAGAACCAATAATTATAAAATAAGTAACTGACTGGCTGATCAATCAACGCACCGCTGATACCAATGTGTCTAGTAGCATAAAACTTTGCACAAATGTTTCCTAAATAATGTGAACTTACTAAGAGATTTGGAATTTGTCACAGGAACGGGAATAAACAGGACCTGCACGGACAACGCTGCTGGGCACCCTGGTTGGCTGGTTTCAAAATAAATTGATCATAATTATTCTTAACTCGATTGTACACCAAGAAGAGGCGTTTTTTAAAAGAGAAAAACTAGTTCATTCACTAAAGATAGATGGCGATGTCCACATACCAATAACCTGTCATCGAATGATGCCTTTTTTTTGTTCAAAAGAATGCAACGGTCATGAATATAAAGCTATTATTGCCGAGAGACGTGTTGTTTATATTAGTGATATCTAATTTGTGTTGTGGTTGGTGTGTTTTCTCTTGCATTACACTAGGTTTAAAGTGGTTTCAGATTCCACCCGACTTTGCGTTAAACATCTATACTGGTAGCTCTAATCCACTGTTGTCTTAAGGTCTCATGAGTGGGATATGTATGAACGCCTCCATTTCTACATATAGGTAACGATAAAATATGTTCGCATGTTGAAAATATAATATAGGACTCGATTGCAGAATTGGAAAAGAATAAAACTAACTTAAAATTAGGAATTTCAGCTGGTCTGCACTGCAGAATCGAGTCTGCAGAATAGATAGATTGTGTTTAACCTTTGTAGCAATAGAAAATTCTCAGTGTCCCTAAAAATGATTTACTATCAACATGTCAACTTCTCGTTTTTTAATGTGTGGCATGGCATGACTGCTACTGTACTAGTTTATGACAGCTAATATAAAGTTTAGTTCAGCACCATCTATTGACACCTTTGAATACTCAAGTGACAGCTGTCACCGAAAACGCCTCGAAAACTGACAAGAGTGTAGAGTAAAGTTCGCCATACACGGGAACGATCGATCGGTCTGTACAATCCGTCGCAACAGATCGATCGTAACGACGGATCGTTCGTGTAAGTGGAGAACGTTTACGATTTACTTCATCGCAAGCAAATCACAGATCGCAACAAAAACCCATATCGTAACGATGAATCGACAAGTGTATGGCTCTCTACGATCAACGATTCGATTTTTTCGTGTTGCCAGACTGTTAGCAATTTTACAAGCTTTTATTTAATTTTAAAACACAGTGGGTTCGATTCTGCATTACAGCGTCTAAACTTATTTTAGTTTAGACCTGTCATTTTCTTTCTCATAGAGAAGAAAAGAGACGAGTGATATTTAGTCCTGTCAAATTAAAATTAGTCCTGTCAACTAAGGCATTTCATAACGTGTTTAGTGCTTATGTAAATAAGTCACGACTAAAATACAGCCTCTGACAGGACTAAATTCGGTAGGTTATCTTCTATCCCTTTTCTTTTTTTGAGGTAAAATAAAGACAGGAATAAACTAAAATAAGTTTAGTCGCTGTAATGCAGAATCAAACCCAGTCTCTAATTTAACTTTAATTTAATTTAAAAACATAGTCTCTAACTTAAACTTCTACTTAACATATTAAGTGTAGACCTATAGTTCCCGTATTTTATATAAAACTATAAAGTACCAAAGTAAACCAAACTAGAAATATATTTCATAGGTATAATAACTAAGGGATGAATGTAGAAAGTGTTGAAGACACTGAATTTTTGTGCATGGACTCTGAAGCAGAACCATTTAACTAATATTAAAGTGTAAAATAAAGTCATGGTTTAAAGCCTAGTAGAAAAACCATAAACTATGGCATTAGCATCGTTTGACAAGTCCAACGTGAAGTTAGTTGTGTATGAATAAGATGTTTCATTCAGAGTGCTGTCTGATAAAGTATTATTGATGTAATTTTATTTTACTAGACTAGAGATATAAAATTAAGTTTCTTAATTTATTTCACATAACGTTATTGCCTATATTTTACCGGTTCAAAGACTTTGCGCCCTTTTGCCCTTCTTTAAAAAAAAGCAAAAATTGCCCACGGTCTGGCAACACTGCCAATGATAGATCGCTTGCGACAGATCGTTACGATACTTACGATCGATCGTACAGACGGATCGTTCCGTGCATAGAGTAACTTGTTCCGTGCAAAGAGAATATAATACTAGGGTTCCGTGTATGTGGCACTTTATGGGCAGTCGTCTTTTTAATCCATCTATCTATAAAGGGTGGAATTTTTTAACGCCACCTGGAGGAAAAGTACAATTTTACTTTAAGGAAACATTCCTATAATTTTAAAAAGAAACAGAACTGCATTCACAGATTTTCGAAAATTCGCTTGCCATGCCACACCCGGGAGTCGAACCGGGTAAAACCGAAAAAATCACACCTGAAATAAAGAATAATTTCGAGTTGATTTTTGAAAATGTATGAAAAAAGTTTTTGGCGATTTCTGTCATTTCTAGTACTCATACCTTAAATGGTCCCATAGAGTCTTTTGATCCCCACACGAAATAGGATCGATTGGCACAAATACATACCTATATATTTTTTGTACTTTAGCATTTTTTTCGCTGACTGTACATTTTCTCTAAAATTCATTTCGTTAATTCGAAACTTGAGGGACTCTTAAAATATTACGAACTAGCAGCGCCCCGCGGTTTCACCCGCGTAGTTCCCATTCCCGTCCGCGTCCCCGCGTAGTGCCCGTTCCCGCAAAGTTCCAGTTCCCGTTCCCGTGGGAATATCGGAATAAAAAGAATCCTATGTCCGTCTCCTGGTTCTAAGCTACCTCCCCACCAACTTTCAGCCAAATCGGTTCAGCCATTAACGCGTGATGCCGTGACCAAGGGAAAAAGGGATTCATTTTTATATATATAGATTATCGAGTGTTTGAAATATCAAATGGTTCGAAATTTTTGAGAGAAAATAAATAAAACTTCGAATTATTAAGTGTTGATCAGTTAATTATTTTGCAACATCACTTTTCTTCTAACTTTCCTCTACATTTATACTTTTTAGGACTCCTAACTAACACAAACTTTTAATCTGTATCTTAAAAAAACAGTTAGGGGTGGAAGGAAATATTAAAATATTGAAAACATGAACTCATTCGATACATTACCAGCTGCGCATTGGGTATTATATAGTTATAATACCTAGGTAGAATATGAAATAAATAATAATTCATACATTACCTGCACGTTTTAGGCATTATATATATTCCCTAGGCATTATATATATTCCCTAGGGATTATATATAATACCGGATTATACAAATTGCCGGTAATATATCGACGGTTAAAAGGCTAATTGCTCTAAGCGACATTTTTTGCGATATTGAGTTATATACATATTCGGAATCAGCAAATTTTTCTCCGTCGTTTGAATCAGGTTTCAAATTTTTTTGACAACTTTTTTGGCGCTTAGCACCCACAGCAAAACAGGCCTCATTTCTAAGCTCATTGATCTATACGACACAAAATTAGACAAATTTGAGGACTCGATGACTTAGGGCATTTGGCTTTTTCCTATGGTTATGGTTTCGTCGTTTGGCCTATTTTGCATTAAACCAAAATAATAAGCTATGTCGTTTGGCCCATTTTGCATTCAACTACAATAAAGAAGTGTGTCGCTTGAACCATTTTGCATTAAGTTATATGAATTAACTAAGTCTCTTGACCCATTTAACTTCTATTATGGATAATGAGTAATGTCACTTCGGATTTTTTGACCTAAATATCTCATTAGTGTTATGGCATTTGAAACATTTTGATTCAATTCAGTATGCGTAAAATTGGCATTTCCATCATTTTATCAAATCGGTTTTAACGCATGGGCCATCCAATAAATTATGAGATTAGCTACTCCTTAGTCGCTTGGGAGTAAGTTGAATTTATTGCGCGCTTTGTGTAAGTATCAGTCAGCTGTTAACATTAAAGAAAATGCGAAAGGGTGATATACCACCTTGTTCAATCTTAAGGGTTTGGTTTCCGCACTTAGTCCCTAAATTGGACCATTGAACGTGAGTGAGAAATGGCAGCTGAATATTCCAACCAGCCCACTTCCCTACAGGAACAGATCAAACTTCCGAGTCTACTTAGGACATCCGCAAAGGATTCTAGTGTTCCAAGAATTTCCTTGCGGATCTGGGCAACAAAGAGATGGTAGCGCATGTGCTCTTCGAGTGCGTTGGGCACTTCAGGAGCACATGCGCTACCATATCTTCCACCTCCATGCACGCTCAGCATAGAGGACTGTCAGTAATACCTAAGTTGTGTCGGTGTTTATTCAGTGAGCAGTGTCCGGTGATGGTCCCCAAAACCATTCACAGGCTGTCTCTGTTCAGGCGCTGAAGGCGCTTACTCAGCTCGTGTCCAGGGATGGCATAGCCTCCTTGGATTGCCTACATCCTGGCGTTGAGGTCTACCATTTCTCCGCTTGCATTTGTGTGTATTCCCTTAACCAGTTCGTAAGCTGGTTAAACGGAATGGGTACAATGAGTTCGGGTTCGATGGTCTTCGTGTCAGAACCACTACTGGCGAGTTCATCCGCTGCATCGTTTCCACGTCAGCCAGTGACAGTTGAAGTGTCACTGTATTGTGGTTTAGTATCGCAACGTGTTATAGTGCATGATGGCACTCCAATATCAGTCTCAAAGTGATCTGGTTTTTCTTTAAGGATTGAAGGACTGAGGCACTGTGGAACAGTATACGGATATGGGTATCCGTGACTTCTCTGGCCTCTATGACCACACATTCTGCTTGATAGACAGTGTTGAGCATTCCTAGTGGTCTGGATATTCTACTATTTAGATCATCTGAGTAGACTTTGACTCCAGTTCCAATGTTGGTTTTTGATCATTTAGTATAGATCCTTAGCACTTTTGGACCTGATTGATCATACAACTCTGCTGTAAGTTCTACATTGTGGTGTTTTACGAAACAGTGTGTTTTCTGGGTCCTATCGCTCGGTGATGCCATCACCGGGTGTCGCGAGATTGCATCCTCTTTTAAGCGTATGTGTTTGATTCTGGAATCTCTGTTACGCCTGCCTGAAGGCCGCTAGGGTTGCTTCTTCCCTTACGTCAATGTTCAGGGCGGCTACCTCACCATCGCTTGTAGGGCAGCAGAAGGTGATAAATCTTTGCCTGCGTAGCAATGGCCGGAAAAATAGAAATTCCCGAAGGGGCCCGTCCCGAATATCTCTGTCACAAGAGTCTCTCCAGGGTCTTCTGTAGGAATGATGTCAGACTTATTGGCCTGTTCGCCTTGGGTTGTGTGTAATCGGTTTTGCCTGGCTTAGGGATGAAAAGCCATGGTGTGAGGAAATCCACTCCCCATTGCAGTAGGGCAGGGAAGATGCCGTCTAGGCCTGCGGATGTGTATGGTTTGAAGGTTTTAGTTCCCCATTTTATTTGTTCCTCTGTTACTAGGGTACGGGCTCTAGACCAATCTTGGTTATTAGGTATGTGTGATTACTTACATGCTCATGTATTGTCCTCGGAGAGGCTGCAGTCTAGGAAGTGTGTTTCTAGAAGCACTTTATTTGTTACACGGTCTGATTTAGTGTAAGTATTGTCTTGGTTTTTCAGCGAGCGAAGGGTGCGGTCTTGATCCGCAGATAGGCTCTTTCTTTTTTATGTAGGCCCCAGTCTTCTGGGAGCCTAGAATCTTTGCATCTGTTGAATTGTTTGCACACCGTTTGCCTGAGCTTACAAAGTTCTATGTTCCACCAAGAGTTTCCCTTGCTTTTGGTGTTTAAATCTATTTGTTTACAGCAGGCGTGGTACCTATGCTTCTGTTATATATTCTCTGTGTTTTCGAATTCTTTGGGCTATCCAGGCACCCAACACCCTTAAACCTTACGGACGGTTCGAGTGCCAGAAGGCGTTTGTATAACCAGGTATGTCGGTCCGTCGTGGGTAGCGCCTAGGTTTGGTATTTTTTGTGTTAGCTGATAGTGAGAATCTAATCCTCCTATGTTCAGAACAGGAAGGTTCGTTAGATACATGCCAGTTAGAGATATGAGTCGTTAAGTTTTCTGAAGCTAATGTTAAGTCAATAATTATTTGTCCGCGACCTGTGACCCAAATGGGTTCCGACCCGCGATTTAAGATGTTAAGGTTAGTAGAAAAAAGGTATATAATATAGGTACCACTTTATCTAATACTTTGCTCCAAGACACATTGAATCAACAACTTGAATGATTCCTCTACACAAAAAGGTTTTTTTTTATATTAAATATACAAGACACTGTCTAAAATTGTATAAAGTGCCATACCAACCTCAAAAATATCTTATGGATGTTGCTGAATTACGATGGCCTAAGCTTCAATATCTATACTATAATCTAGTAAAGGTTCATTTTGTTTCATCCTGTAGTCAATCTAATGAGCATCTGTATCAAACTACTTCACTCTGGTGCGACACTATCATGTTGCTTCGGCTCATTGGGCATATTCAACTGTCAGTTGACTTGGCACTAAATTCATTTTCTCTCGTCGTATATTATTCTAGGTTGATGCTTGAGCCAGTTTACTTTCAGCTATTTTATTTACGGTAGACGTTTGAACCATTTTGCCTTTCTCAAAAAATTACTAAATTTGTTGCATTTTGGGCTAACCAACATAAATTTTCTAAGATAATACACAATTTTCAACAGGAATAACTTAAAAAACTTCCTAAATTTAATTAGGGATATACTGTAATTATATTTCTGCCTTCGTGTCCGAACCGAGTCCTAAATTTACTTATAGATATATGTGTCTCTAGTGATCGTCATTCACACGGATTTCAAAGCTTAGTATTATTTTAAAAAATAAAAGCATTTTTCAGTCTGGCAACACATATGTCACCCGTTTCCGTCAAAGTCCGCCATATTATGTCATTACGTGTTTCCGTGTTCGTTGTTCACTACGGTAAATTTTATAAAATTGTTTTTTCAGGTTTTAAAAGACTTCAAGATGCTGAAATGGAAAAATGAAGACTTGCAGGAACTCCGTGAGGATATTGAAACGGTACTCAAGACATTAAAAGAGAGGACAGATGCTGATCAGCACGATTTCGTGCGATAGAAATAATTGATGGGCTTGCCCCATCCTCGTCGTCTAAGCTGTCGAGAGTCAGTCACAAGTTGTGTAGAAGATAACAAGAGATAGAAATGAGAGAATATCCAGACAAGGATAATTTTCTGAAAATAACACGAACTGCTTCACATAAATTCACATGTTACACAACTGTCTACAAGAGGTTGTCGAATTGCATTCTCACTTCTGCTAATTGGGTGCTACGCATTGCCTGCAGGGCTCCAGCTCTCACCCTTGACACCTCGATCACGCGTTACGCACTGCCTTAGGGGTTGTTGCTATCGCTGATCAGAGCACTATAGCTCTTCCTGCTGCGGAGTTAACCTCGTTAACACCACAGTTCAGGAGGTAGGGTTAGCCTACGGGGCCTCGTCCCTACGGCGACACTCTGACCGACATTTTGAATCATGGATCTGTATCACTATTACTGGAGCCACAGTTCAACAGGTAGTGTTAGCCCAAGGGGCATCGTCCCTAGGGCGACACTGACCGAAATCCTGCATCAGGGAGCTGTATCACCATCACTGGGGTCACAGCTGAAAAGATAAAGTTAGCCTAAGGGGCATCGTCCCTAAGGCAACACTTTGACGCAACTTCTGCGTCATGGAGCCGAATCATAATTACTGGAGCTGCATGAAGACGAAACTAAACTAAAAAGTTGCCTACAAGTTGAAACTGACTATGTATGTACCTACTTGGTTAATAAGTTTGAGTATGTGGCGGTTATAACTAAGCTGTTTTACTCATTATGTATACTGTACTTCCATTAGGAGTATGGTGAGAGATTCTGTAAAGAATGGATGTTATTTTGCTGATGCTGGAAACAACAATTATTATTTCGGAAAAATACAATCTCACGCCTTCTATCCGCGATGGGGTAGGTAAAGGTATTCGATATCTGGATATACTTACCCACTTTTCACGAGATATTCTTTGGACCCTTATTTATTTTGTAAATAAATAAAATATTAATAATAATATATATATAAATATAGGTATGTAGATGTCTAGAAGTCAAAACAAAATACTTATGTAATATTGCAAAATCCTTAAGTGCATTATTTCAAGGATTAACAGCTGCTGTGAAACAATACAGGCCCGGTGCTGGCTAATGTTTTAAAAACAGCGAAAGAAACTATCCTCGAGGCAAAGGACAAAAACAAGAAAGTTCTTGTTCGGTGATACCTAATTTATTTGAAAGTATAAAACCACAAATAAAATAAGCAAAAACAGCTAAGAATTGCGACATCAGACACCACAACAGATGATCTTCAAAGTAAGATTCATCAACAACAAACCCAAATCAGATACTTTAAACTGAAGGGGCCCGCCTCCACAGCCACAGCAGATGAGACTACAAGTTGATTGGCAGCTGGTGGGCAAAGACCTCAGCAGCAGCAGACAAATACACAAAAATCATCGCTAAAGGTCAATTTATCACTGTGGAGGACTTTAACTATTCATTATAACTGGAGGAAAACACTCAGGATAAAGTGAATCTGTCTTACATTTCGGGATACAGCATTCCTTACTACTACTATACAGGAAAGCCTCCGAAACAATGACTAAATATAGGTATATAATCAATCAGGTAATTCATACAATAACCAGATGCATACCATACCTACAGAGATCTTGAGACTCTTAGAATGTGAAGGAATCTCACGTTGTGGCCCACATTCTAATCAATTTATTTCTAAGGTATTTCTAGTACATAGCAAAACCAAATAACTTTTTCAAAGTCATAATTAACCTCAAAAAATTGAAAAAATAAATAAATACATACAAAACCATTTCAAGTTGGAAGATGTAAGATCTATCATTAGTTTAATGAATCCAGTGGTGTCCAGCATTTTGTTTAAAGGTTACATATTTCTTAGTAGGTAACTACTTATTCATGAAGATGACATACAACAAAATCTTAGATTTGTTTTTTGGGATGGTTTGTATTATATAAATTAATGTTCACCCATTGGGCCTGAACACAGTACCATATCTGGTAATCAAGTTAATAACACAAGCAAGATTTGCAAATTTTTAGGATTCATAAAATTCTGATGGATTTTCTATAAGAATGTTTGACTCAAGAAAATTATTAGGTATATTAAAATCTTTGATTATTAAATAATCAAAGATTAAAATATAAATTAATTTTGTTCAAACAACTATTACGACATTGTAAGACAAGAGTGATTGTTCAAATTTTTGCTACCCTTACAACAGCATACCCAGCCATTTAGTACGACTGGCTGTTGGGACATCAGAAATATTGAGCGATCGAAATATCTTGCATTATTTAAATAATGGTGATAATGATAACGGTAAGGTGAGAATATAATCGAATAAGATCAATACAGTCTCGTAATTAACAAAATGTTAAAGGAGAGTAGAATATAGAAGAAACTAACATAATTACCTGGAAGTAATGGCGATAGCGTTTTTTGAGTTCTTTTTCAGAAGAGCAAAGACTATCATCATTCTGAAATACTTTTTCGAATAAATAAGACAACTGCTGAATTAGACAAATAATATGGGTATTACTCAATTTGCTCACTTACGCTTACGTACGACCATGGATGCAGTAGGTATATTTGTATACATTCCTGCTTATGACGTACTTATAGTAGGAATATCAATAGAGAAGAAATCTTGTTCCACATTTCTCAGTTGCGAATAAAATTAAAAGATATGAATATGAATATATACATATATCTACAAATAAAAACTACTGTTTACATGCAATAGTTAGAATTTAAAAATGAGTATATTTTCAAATATGCTTGCATCATAACCTCTAAAGAAAATTACAAGGAATCTAGAAAGCTTTATGTTAATGCAAAAAAGGATTTTAGCTGAGAATAAATACTTCGGAACAATCAACAATTTATTTATTTGCAAGAACCTAGATTAAACCTGTTACAGGTATTTTTATTGGTTTATTAATGGATTTGCAGTAGTATTCGCACAGTTGTAAGACTCATTCTAAGAATAGGAAAAATATTGGGTACCTATTGATAGTGTTAGATAAAATTGTTTTGATCTAAGTTGATAGTCCAAGAAGAATTTTGATGTACCAAAATTTCCTCGATTTCCAATGTTTTGGCCCCACTAAACTATTGGTTTACCCTTTCAGGAACCTACACTCTCTACCTATACAAGCAGCTTACTCTGGTGGCAGGGAGACGCCAGGCAGGCATGTATGTACATCCAGATTCCAGGTATTGTAAAAGTGTTCTGTGTTTCAGAGTATTGACATTTATGAAAGCAATTTGATCCTGTAATATATATATAATATACTGGTAATATTTTTTTTTTCAAAAATATATTAAAAAACATATATTATTTGTACCTACAGTATTGTAATATCTGTGCCTAGGTATACCTAAAACGTTAGTGGTTATATTCTCTTTGGGTATACCTGTATGTTGAAACTTCTGTCTAGGATATCAGTATGAAATTTTTCGCCATTTCTAAATTCAGTTAACAATTTGTGCCACACCAAACTCAGGCAGATCGGCCCTTCGTTTTATAAATTAACAAGCTAAGTCACTATTACGATGAATGTGAAAATTTTACAATTGATGACAATTATGACCTAATCTGTCTAAATGCCATACTATACGGATAATTTTTTTGTGTTCGGACCATCTGAAGAGAATGTTTCATAAAGAATAAGTAAGTATATTATTAAAACCATAATAAATATACAGTTCTTTACCTACAGTGTTAGCTACTGGACATTGGGTTCACTCCTACTCTGTCTTCTATATATGATAACATAAATAATATTGATATTAACACACAAAATATATTTAGCACTATAGTGTGCACGATAGAAAAGAGCACAACTTTCATCAAATCTCTGATTTGAAGTTTGAAATAGTTTTTAAAGTAATGTTTGCACAACTTTAATAAAATCCAGAAAGAATAAAAACTGCTCCATAAAAAAGTTTTCAGAATAATTAGGATTCTGCCTGTCTATTTCAAGTTCAATCCTGAAATATGTCCACTGTCCAGCCTGCACCTTGCTCGATTAGTTATTTAACTAATCTAAACTAAACTAAAAATTTACGTTCCAGTAATACTTCTTTGTTCCAAAGCTTCATAAAACTTTATTCAGAAAATATTCAACACAAACTTAGAGTAGTTAGATAGCTCAAAACAATACTAGCTGATTGAGGGATTTATACGTATTTATGTAGGCTGCAACACTTGCTACCCAAAATGTAGGCCTATAAGAAAAAGGCTCTATAATAGACCCAATAGCTAAAAGAAAGATGATTTGCTTAATTCTTAAGGTTTCATTTGGTTGTAGAGATATCTCTAGGTTGTTTACACCTTTTCATAGTTATCTTACACCTATTTACTCGACTGCGCAGGGTACTTTTAATGTGTTTATTTTATTATTATTGTAGTACATACAGTGTAAGAGTTACTGATTATTTATTATTCTTTAAGATACCTGTTATCTATCCAAAACCTAGCAAGTACCTTCCTACTATATGGAAATAAAAAATATATTTACTTAGACAGGGAAGTATAATTTAGTAATATTATACTTTTTATTGTTTTATAAATAAAACAGCTTTGAACATCTATCTATAAGTAAATTTAGGACTCGGTTCGGACACGAAGGCAGAAATATAATTGATGGTCAAACGAACTTACCTTAAGTGAAGTTCGACCCATAATTATATGAGGCCTTCGTGTCCGAACCGAGTCCAGCCCTCCCAACCCTGGATCCAAAGTTTGGATCTCCCCAAAAATATTAAACTTTGAACTTAAATGACATATGGCGGACTTTGACGGAAACGGGTGACATATGTGTTGCCAGACTGAAAAATGCTTTTATTTTTTAAAATAATACTAAGCTTTGAAATCCGTGTGAATGACGATCACTAGAGACACATATATCTATAAGTAAATTTAGGACTCGGTTCGGACACGAAGGCCTCATATAATTATGGGTCGAACTTCACTTAAGGTAAGTTCGTTTGACCATCAATAAATAAATAAAAGTCTATCAAATAGTTGCTTTTTTATGATTTTTTTTTCCAAAAAAAAACTTTAAACTGTTCTCCTGCAAGATTTACAAAATGTCGCTTAGATCAATTAGCCTTTTAACCGTCGATATATACCGACAAGAGCTCCGCTCTTAAATTACCAACAACAAGGTAAATCAAATAGATGGTAAGTATATTATTATTAGGTAAAAGTAGGTAACAACTCTTTATTGTACACAAATAAAAATATGCAAAAAGTGACACAATGATAAAAAAAGTACAATGGGAGGTCTTATCGCTTAAGCAGGTATAATTTTATTTATTTGTTATTAATCAAAAAGACGAGAGAGAAGACAGTTTTTCGTTTCGGTTATTTTGTTATTTAATATCATTGGGTTTCGGTAATTGAGGATGAAGTTATTTTATGTATGAGGAAGGGTATTTTTCTAGGGTGGGCCGGGCCCACCCTGCCCTCCCCCCCGCCCCCTAGCTACGCCTATGGCCATATCTCAATTGATCGTAACGTCTCAATTCATACAGGTAGAGTTGCCAGGTCGCCAAACAGGACAGACCAGCCAGTATGGCCGGACACCCTATTTAGGATTTTGTGTCTCAGTATTAATAGGTATGATAGCAAAATTGTACCTATGTAAAATCAAGCTTTTTTTTTAATATTACCAAAAATATTGTTTAATTCTAATTAAATATAAATCAAATCAAATGCCATATCCGTCTAAGTACTTTATTATTAATCAGTCAAATATAGCCTGGCAACGCTACAAACAGCAACTCCTCTTCCCTATTGCTCCGTGGCCAAATTTCACAATAGCTCATAAATAAAAGCAAAAGAGGAAGATACGGTACTGGCGCCTCGCGCGTGGATCCCTTAAATTAGGTGCAAGTAGCGTAATTCGTTGTAGTCGCAATCGGACCGGCGGCGTCTCGACAGCACGTGATAGTCAACGAGAAGGAAACACACACAATTGAATGGTTATACTGCTATACAATGCCTTCATGTGCTTTTATAAATTGTACAAATAGCACTAGAACAAAAAATTAAACCCACGGGATCACATTCCACTCGTAAGCACATTAAAAAGACTAAACTTTATGAAAAGGGAATTTATTTCTTTGGTTTTATTTCGCCATTTGCAGACAGAGAAGTAAGTACATATACAACTGTTACGAGTGTTACAAGTGCGGTAATATCGCAGGTAGAGGTGTAAAAGTAACGAAAAAAAACGCGTACCCGTGTATTCGTTACTAAGTATAATAATTAGGTACTCTTTACTATGGTATCGTTACTTCTGATACCTCACAAGATGCTATGTTAAAGCTGCGTATCCATTAGAGGCAGCCTCGGGTCGAGTGGCCGCGCAAGTGGAGACGCTTGCTCAACCTGAGGACACGAGGCAAATTGGTCGCCGAGAGCTGATCACAACGTGCCTCGAACCTTTGCCTCAGAGCGAGCACCCTCAAACTGAGGCTGTTTGCTCCAAGTTGAGGCTGCTCGACCTGAGTTTGCCTCTAGTGGATACGCAGCTTAAGAGTCGTAAAGCCGTATACAGAATGAAAGCTGATAGTCGGCGCCGATTACCAGCGCTTATCGGCGCTGGTCCATTCTACATAAAGCAAGCAGATTGAAGCAGAGCGAGCAAAATGTCGTACGATGATTGGCGGGCGGCACCAGCGCTGACCGGCGCCTGTCGAAGATTGTCGGCGCTTGTTCATATAAATGCCTGCTCCGGTTACCTGCGTAGACCGGCGTCTATAAGCGCTGATAAGTTGTCAGCTTTCTTTCTGTATACGGCTTAATGCATCAACGGTACTTGCGTGAACTGAAACAGTGTAGGTATACCCATACTACAAAAAATGCGAGTAAAGAATTAATGTATTATTGAGTAACATTTCGTTACTCACAGTAACGAATACATACGTTTCGCTACAGCTCTAATCGCAGGCGTTAAAAGCGCGGCGTTGGGTAGCGTCAGCAATATAATATTTTTATTTTATAATAATAATACTTAAATCTTTATTTCAGGCAATATTTACATGAATAAGTACATTAATATACATTTTGTTATACATTGTGTTATTTTATAGTGTCAAAGCTCTAAATTAGCACGTTAAAATCTAAATTCTTTAATTAATTAATAATAATAATAAATTGTGGAATGCAATTCACACTGGGTTATTTAGTCCCAAATTTATTCCTTATTCGTAGGTCCCAAACTAGGCAGATCCTGTGTTAAGGCCTTAGAGTACCAAATAACTAATACACTACATAAATAATAATATGTTTGTTTAAATATGTACTTACTGTGATTTTGACTTAAGCGATGAATGTGATTGAATATCATATATTTATACATACGTGTATCAGACGAATGTAGACCTGAGTAATTTATTTCAATGAGTTAATTTTCATTTTTTGTTTTCCTAAAGATGAAATATTGAAGCATATTTTATACCATTTGGTCAGCAGTTGTCAGAAAACAAAAACAAGAGCCGGATTTTATACTCACTAAAAACAGTCGTAAATGTTCCGTGTACTTCATGTCGGAAGATATGTATGTGATCAAAAAAGGATATAAAAAAGTATCTAATCTATCTATTTTTTTTGTCAAGTGATAGTCTTTGTAGATATAGGTAGCTCGTTTCTGCAAAATAAATATTCTCTGAACGTCAGCAGCATTCCCCCACACATTAATGATAGGCTTAATCAAGATTAAGTCAACTTAGGGCATGTAATATCGGAAGGTTTTTATATCCCCTCCTGATACCTACCGTAGTATTAATTCCTTTTCATGTACCTACATATATAATATTTTACAATTTCAATAAAAAAAGAGTAGAAAATAATATTATTTATTTTTTGGGCTGACGGTACTTCACACAATTTTAGTCAACAAGCGTTCAGGGGAATACCCTACAACCCGACTAACTTTGTTTACGTAACAGTGCTACATATAGCCATCTCGTTCGCGCTTGTACCCGAGTACGTCTTTCTATCTCTTTTTTTATTTTCTATCCCTTTACAACCGAAGAAAATAATTTACTTAGACTTCCTTGAAATGCTCATGACTTTTTCATAGGTGCCTAAGTATCATGTTAAAAATAAATTAAAAAATCCTGAAGTCTCTGGTTTCCTGAAAACTTACCCTCACGAGCGGGGGGGTTAGGAGATAGCTCGAGACTGAGTTTTGTCTACTTTGGAGATATTTTTGATAGTAAATGAAAATTTATTTAATTAAACAGTCTTTATAATCATTAGTCATTTATTCTCTCACTCCTCACTCAACCTTTTCCTCTTCTTCCACTAGCCTGTCCTCTTCTTTTAGCCTGTTCTCTTCCCGTAACCCGCCCTCTACCTCTTGCTCTTGACGTTTCCCTGCCTGATCTGCCTCTAGTGGATTTCCTGTTTCTGGATGTTGTTGGCAGAGGTGGTGGTGCCTCATCCACTTCGGAGAATTCTTTGCCAGAGCCAGATCCACTATCTTCTAGGTGATTTAAGACTCTCGCAAGAATATCTTCATCATCATCAGCAAATTCCTCAACTTCTGAGTCATTTTTTTTGCTTATATTTGTGCAACTTGGTCATCCTTGAGGGGTTTTCCTAAAAATAAAGATAATAAAAGATTATACGTACAGGAAAATTATGTTTAGTTAAAAAATATATGAATATCTATTTGGTACGTATCGCCTAACCTACACGATTGTGTGTCCTTGATTTTGAGTCACAATATACGCATAAGTAAGCATGGTAGTTTCAAATTACATACATATAGGTATAAAACAATACTTATTAAAGTAAATCACACAAAAAAACAATAGAAATTGTATTTATTTAATGAATATCTAAATACTTACCAGAGCGAGTTTTCGCGCCAAAAAATGCAGCCATCCTTCATAGTGGTTACGGGCTACTAACAGGTTCATACTCGTTCGTAAGAGGCTAGCGCGTGTTTTTTCCAAGAACTAGATAGTCTCACAATAGATCGAAGCCAGTTGCGTCTCGAAAAGTCGATTTGTGTACCCGCCAGAATTTTTGAAAATCAAATCTCACTATCGTATCAAGTCGGTTGTAAAGGGCTATGCGCGAGCTTGGGATTTGAATATGTGTAAGTATGTAGTCCAAATGTCAACGATGATTTCTATGACTATACCGTATCTTCCTCTTTTGCTTTTATCTAAGCAATAGCTTAATATAATAACTTACTAACGATCCTGATTTCGTGTTCAAGTTATAAAAAACTAAACCCTCCAATGAATAAACAAAATCACTTTTTTCACTTAAAAGAAGAAAACGAAACATTCCTACAAAACACTAGTTTTTTTTTTCTTATTTGCAACTAATTTTTTAAAATAATTTACCGAATTTATTGAAAAAATTCCTTGTAAGTATATACCATACAAGGTAAATTTTTCAAGTGGGCGTGGATGGCTAAATCAGAAACTATGAGGAATAGCGAAAAGTACTTACTCAAAGTAGTCTCAGGCCCGATTTCGATAAAAAATAAAACTGGATCTTTGGATTTTTGAAAAATAAATATTCCTAGCCAGGAACCGAACACGTTGATTTTGGAAAAAAAAACAAGTACTGTATTATTACAGCATTCTGTCGCCATAGTGTCGCTAATAAGGATCGAATTCTTGCAAGAAATTACATTACATTTTTTATATACAACATGTAACAGAATAAGCTCAAATCCTGAAATTAGTTTGTTCAGTATCGACTACTTATTCAATTTCAGCTATTTTTAATGTGTTACATTTTTCAAAAAAATGAATTAGCATAGCTGAATTTAGTGCTTTGTATGGAAATCGTGCTATTGATTGATATCGATTAATATTTAAGAAAATTGGTTAGACACAACTAAAGTTCGATTGCATCATATTTTTTTTTATATTCATATACTAATTGGGGTGTATGAGGAATTGCGCATTTTTTGTTCCGCGTTGTATATATTTTTTAAATATTTTAAAGTAATGCATACCTGCATCACCTCGCGTCATCCCATGGAAGTTATTCCTACTTACTACAATATTGAATTATATGCCATCTTCCTTCTTCTGACTTTGTCACAATGCCCTACGTAGTTTTATTTGCCCTCCTAACCATTACCCAGAAATAAAATGAGGGAGTTGCTTGTCTCAGGAAAACGGCAAGTCTAGGTATAAACTGACTAATCATTAATTCCTTCTTCTTGTAAACAACTGCATCCAAAATCTTTATTGCTGCATACTCTGGTGTGAAGCCTGCAGCAGTACTAGCATCCATTACTGAAAATATGAATAAACATATTGTAATAATCAAACTTTGAAACAAAATTACAAACCAACTTCAACGAATATCACTAAAAAGACTATTATTTGCAAACTCAACATCCATTACCTACTGTTATTATACCAATTTACGCTAATAGCAAGTCATTTGCTGATGTCTGTTAAGGGGTTCCGTTGATTCGTTCTCCACCTAAAGTTCTTCATAAGATTTTCACAAATATTATATGGAAATAACCTTGAAGGTATACCCGAAAACAAAACAAAATATTTCGAAATCGCTTCAGATTTGATGGAAATATAGATTAACTTACAAAAAAAACCATAACATGATGAATTGAAAACCTCCTCCTTTTTTGAAGTCAGTTAAAAAATACAAAAAACTTTTTTAAATGTTGATGATTATATTATATTTCTTCGATAATTACCATTATGGCGCAATTTCATTAGTCGATAGGGCCCGCATGCGGGATGCGAGAGATTTCTGGAATGCGTGCCACAGCCGCCCCAGGGCAAGCTGTATATCGACCGATTAATTTCATTGGTCCCTATCACGGTCGGTATCAAGCATGCGGGGAATCTCTGCAGGCGGTAATGAACACGTATCGACTTGTAACTTTCATCGGTTGCTATCTCACCAGCCCGCATGTTGTTTAACGACCGAGTTATCGACTAATGAATAGAATATGCAGCACATTGTGATGAAATTAAAGTCAATTGTTAAACATTTAAAAAAACATACCGCCATGATTGTCACCACTACCAGTAAGAGCATTCAATGACACTGCAGTTTTAATATATCCTGGGCTTATAACAGTAACATTGATTTTGTGTTGATGAATTTCAGACCTCAATGAATCTGCAAATGCTTGCATAGCATGTTTAGAAGCAGCATATGCTGAACGATCTGGTATAGCTATAAGTCCTTGTACTGAACTAATAAATACAATATGACCACTTTTTTTTTCTGTCATTTTCGGCAATACAGCTGGAAAGAAAGAAAACATAATTTTACAAATGCTTTAAACAATAAAATTAACATTATTAATATTTACAGGATAGATAATTTTATTTTATTACTAGCGGGTGCACAGCCGCGTTGCCCGCGCGAATTTAGTTTATTCCCGTTCCCGTGGGAATTTGCAAAAAATCTTTCATAGTGTTTGCCTACGGCATATAGTGTAATGTATAGGCATTAGGCACCTACATAACAAATTTCAAGTTTCTAGGTGTTGTCGTTGTGGAGCGGTGCATATTTCTGTTTTTAAAGAAAGACAGACATAAATTTATGATTAGAGATTTATGGTGCAAATGTTGAAGGATACAAGGGAAGAGGACGCCCCAGAAGGACGTTCACGGATCAAATTAGTGACGTCCTTCAAAAAGCTGGGGTCAAGAGTGCAAAGAATAAAAGAGCGTGCATGAAAAGGCTTATGAATGTGAAGGAAGCGAGGGAAGTGTGCAAAGATCGGGCAAAGTGGCGATCCATCGTCTCTGCCTACCCCTGTGGGAAGAAGGCGTGAGCTGTATGTATGTATGTATGTACAGACATAAATTTCAAAAACTGGTATTTTGATATTTAGAGAAAGATTTCATGTACAGACAAGTCTCTTTAGAGTTTTATTATATTTATAGATTATAAATTCAAGCAGGACTTGCTAAAGACTAGCCTAAAACAATCTCCCAGTTTAAATACTCTTTATAATTAATTTTAATTTAAGCCCTTACTTCCTACTTAATATGAAAGGAAGACCCATAAAGGCTGATTCATATTACACCGGGCCGGACGGTACACGTCCGGGGTGAAATACCCCTCGACATGTCGACGCCGTGCCCCGTCCCCGCCCGAACCCGGCCCGGTGTAAAGTGAATCAGCCTTAACTCAGTTTTGAGTTGTTCTAATGAATAAAGTTTGTTGTTAAGAAATTAATAACAAATATTAAAACAAACCTTTTGTCAAAGCAACAGAACCAAAATAGTTTATGGTCATAATTTGCTTGTCAACTTCTAATTTTGTGTGCAGTATTGAACCACGATGTGAAACTCCACCATTGTTAATTAATATATCAATGTGATCACATGCATTATACACTTTTTGCACAAATGCTTCTATTTGATCCAGATCTGCCAGATCCAGTGGTATAACAACTGGTTCTTGAGTTGCAACATTCTGTAAAATTCAAATGTTTTTATTTTACCATCAAAATTCTTAGAACTTTTTTCCATTACTCGGGGTTTCAGCAATTTACTTGAAATGAGACATTTTCCTGCTGTAAAAAGTACCCTAGATGTTGACCCAGTTACTCAGTTATCTCCATACAAAATTTCATCAAAATCCGTGTGGTATTTATTGCGTGATGCGTGCACAAAATTTGTATTTGGATATCTGAATTGATAAATGTCTAAAATACAGCAAAAATTATCAAAAAATATTTCATGTACCAGACAGTCTCATTACAGTTTTATTATGTGTATAGATATAGAATTATTTTTTCTGTACTCAGGAAGCTCTCTTGTCCTTATAATTTCAACATTCAATGCCTATTGGAACCACGCAGTGCTCAACGAATAGTAATCCATATCAAATCTAATTTTATCAATCACAAAATTATCATTTCCGCTTTATAACTATGTATAGTGTATAATTTACTAGCAGGACCCCACAATTTCACCCACATAGTTCCCGTTCCCATGGGAATACAAGAATAAAATAGCCTATGTTACTCCCTGATAATGTAGCTTTCCAATAGGGAAAGAATTTTTAAAATCCTTTCAGTGCTTTAGGCATGAAAGTGTAACAAACACAGTTTCTCATTTATAATATTCATAGCTAGGATAGCCTCAAAGTCTACCCTAGATTAGAGAACTTGCACTTACCACTGTTTTAGTAATGAGGTCTTGTTTAACTCTGTTCAGTTCTGATTCTCTACGTGCAGCAAGTACTACTTTGCTTCCTTGTTCATAGAAGGCATGTGCTAATGCTTCTCCGATCCCTGAGCTTGCTCCAGTTATTACAACAACCTGCAAAAATATTCATAGAGAACTGCAATCTTTACATGTTCCGTAAAAAGCAGCAGTAAACTATAAAAAAAATTATGAAGGTAGTTCATTGTTAGGTATGTTTAGAATAAGGAGTTTAGTAGTAGTTCTGAACATACGTTTAGGGAACTCTGAATAAAAATTACTGTTGTTTCGTAAAAACTCTTATGGATAGTTCTGTTAAAACCAGGAAGGCGACACTTTGACCCATTCTTGTGTGCAAGCTATAACTCTAGCTACAAGTAGTCTGTAAAAATTGACAAAATTATATTTACTCACCTTGCCTAACAAAGCTTCCCTTCTTTTTCGTTGAGCATAGTGACTACATAATCCATACATAGTGACACCCACAGTTATTGGTAATCCCAAATACTTAAAGTACCAAGCAGCAGAAGTTAGACTGGAATGTGACTTCATCATGGTGAAAGGATATTAAGAACCGGTTCTTTTTGCAGTAGCGTGACTATACAACAATATGCGCTTCACTGATAATTTGCCAATTACCGAGTAATAATTTATGTACCTAATAAAAGTACAGTGGTGTGCAACAATACTTGCGTTTTACAGCTGTACAAAGTTTAAGCAATAAAAGATAACATCACGATAATCATTTTACAATCAAATAATCATCCGGCCAATGTCCTTTTTGTCGAAAGAAAATAATAAATAACACAACAACAAAAGTACCTAAATGCACCAGTGCAGAGTGCTGCCAGCATGATTTCCCAAAAAAGGAGTGTTGGCTGTTTGAAAAGGTACGGTTTTTAACTTCAAGGTACGGTTTAATAAACAATGATTGTTTGTAATCTCTAGTAATCTTTATGTCTTGATGTCATATTAAAAAATGTTGATAGTTTTATAATATTTGTAAAAGGTACGGTTTTGCCAAAACGTTGAAAAATGCAACTAGTGTTTGTCAAAAAAAACGGACCAGTGCGAGTCGGACTAGCCCATCGAGGATTCTGTCAAATTTATGGACACATCCTAACTTAATTAAGTAATTTGTGTCCAAAATTTTGTGTCAAATGTGACAGGAAATTGAAAAAAGTATCAGTGTCAATATTTTTCATTGGTTTCTCAACAGACTGTAATTGTAAAATAATAATTTAATTAACTTACCGAGTTTATGAATAAAAAACATACATGCTTCAAACTCGCATAGTTGGGATATGCGTCATTCTGTCTATTATATTAGTTATATTAAAAATATACTTAGCTAGTTTAGCACCTGTAGTCAGGCAACTGCACCTATTTTTATTTTCTGTACCCATCCATACAGCCAAGTCTTATTTCGTTGCAAGAGAAATGTTTTTTTAAACTCAAATTCAGAATATAGAGAGAAACAGAATGCAATTTTTTTGTCTTTTACCTTTTGTAGAGGAAAAAAATTTCTCACGCCTTTTATCCCCGAGGGGAAAGGCAGAATGTAGTGAAAAATAAATAACTAATATAGAAAAAGTACGAAAAAGGTACGGTCTACACTGGGGTACGGTTGTGTGATAAATAGTACGGAAAACCGTACTTTTTGGTACATTCATAGACAATAACGACAATAACCAGGCTGTTATGTCAGTGTCACTGTCAGTTTTTTTTAAATTGTTTTAAGGCGTTGGCAATTTAGCCATCAGCATTAAACACGTCACAAAATTAAAGATTTGTAGCTCTGCTTCTCTCTCAGTTCTATGAACAAAAATACAATAAGTTTTTAAAAAACTTTTAGAAATGTCACTTGAGTGCGTGCACTTCTGAGGATTGAAGCGCCTACTTGAGGTAACCCAAAAACGTCCATCCTACGTATTTGATGGTCAAACGAACTTACCTTAAGTGAAGTTCGACCCATAATTATATGAGGCCTTCGTGTCCTAACCGAGTCCTAAATTTACTTATAGATATATGTGTCTCTAGTGATCGTCATTCACACGGATTTCAAAGCTTAGTATTATTTTAAAAAATAAAAGCATTTTTCAGTCTGGCAACACATATGTCACCCGTTTCCGTCAAAGTCCGCCATATGTCATTTAAGTTCAAAGTTTAATATTTTTGGGGAGATCCAAACTTTGGATCCAGGGTTGGGAGGGCTGGACTCGGTTCGGACACGAAGGCCTCATATAATTATGGGTCGAACTTCACTTAAGGTAAGTTCGTTTGACCATCAATTATATTTCTGCCTTCGTGTCCGAACCGAGTCCTAAATTTACTTATAGATAGATGTTCAAAGCTGTTTTATTTATAAAACAATAAAAAGTATAATATTACTAAATTATACTTCCCTGTCTAAGTAAATATATTTTTTATTTCCATATAGTAGGAAGGTACTTGCTAGGTTTTGGATAGATAACAGGTATCTTAAAGAATAATAAATAATCAGTAACTCTTACACTGTATGTACTACAATAATAATAAAATAAACACATTAAAAGTACCCTGCGCAGTCGGGTAAATAGGTGTAAGATAACTATGAAAAGGTGTAAACAACCTAGAGATATATCTACAACCAAATAAAACCTTACGAATTAAGCAAATCATCTTTCTTTTAGCTATTGGGTCTATTATAGAGCCTTTTTCTTATAAGCCTACATTTTGGGTAGCAAGTGTTGCAGCCTACATAAATACGTATAAATCCCTCAATCAGCTAGTATTGTTTTGAGCTATCTAACCAATCTAAGTTTGTGTTGAATATTTTCTGAATAAAGTTTTATGAAGCTTTGGAACAAAGAAGTATTACTGAAACATAAATTTTTAGTCAATTTTAAATAACTAATCGAGCAAGGTGCAGGCTGGACAGTGGACATATTTCAGGATTGAACTTGAATTAGACAGGCAGAATCCCAATTATTCTGAAAACTTTTTTATGGAGCAGTTTTTATTCTTTCTGGATTTTACTAAAGTTGTGCAAACATTACTTTAAAAACTATTTCAAACTTCAAATCAGAGATTTGATGAAAATTGTGCTCTTTTCTATCGTGCACACTATAGTGCTAAATATATTTTGTGTGTTAATATCAATATTATTTATGTTATCATATATAGAAGACAGAGTAGGAGTGAACCCAATGTCCAGTAGCTAACACTGTAGGTAAAGAACTGTATATTTATTATGGTTATAATAATATACTTACTTATTCTTTATGAAACATTCTCTTCAGATGGTCCGAACACAAAAAAATGATCCCTATAGTAAGGCATTTAGATAGATTACGTCATAATTGTCATCAATTGTAAAATTTTTACATTCATCGTAATAGTGACTTAACTTGTTAATTTATAAAACGAAGGGCCGATCTGCCTGAGTTTGGTGTGGCACAAATTGTTAACTGAATTTAGAAATGGCGAAAAATTTCATACTGATATCCTAGACAGAAGTTTCAACATACAGGTATACCCAAAGAGAATATAACCACTAACGTTTTAGGTATACCTAGGCACAGATATTACAATACTGTAGGTACAAATAATATATGTTTTTTTATATATTTTTGAAAAAAAATAATACCAGTATATACATTACACAAAGAGATTAAAAATATAATACCTAGGGCATAGAGGGGACAAAGCGAGGAAAATTTGAAGCCAAAAGTTATTCCAAGTGGAATAAGTTTAGTACAATTTCGACCGAATGACAGCTCGCGTTCATACTAACTGACATGATGCTTGAGCTTCAAACATGCTTCTAAGTTTTGTATGAAAATATTCCCAATGCCCCCTCTATGTCCTATTATATTTTAATCTCTTTGACATTACAGGATCAAATTGCTTTCATAAATGTCAATACTCTGAAACACAGAACACTTTTACAATACCTGGATGTACATACATGCCTGCCTGGCGTCTCCCTGCCATCAGAGTAAGCTGCTTGTATAGGTAGAGAGTGTAGGTTCCTGAAAGGGTAAACCAATAGTTTAGTGGGGCCAAAACATTGGAAATTGAGGGAATTTTGGTACATCAAAATTCTTCTTGGACTATCAACTTAGATCAAAACAATTTTATCTAACACTATCAATACCCAATATTTTTCCTATTTTTAGAATGAGTCTTACAACTGTGAGAATACTACTGCAAATCCATTAATAAACCAATAAAAATACCTGTAACAGGTTTAATCTAGGTTCTTGCAAATGAATAAATTGTTGATTGTTCCAAATTATTTATACTCAGCTAAAATCCTTTTTTTTTTTGCATTAACATAAAGCTTTCTAGATTCCTTGTAATTTTCTTTAGAGGTTATGATGCAAGCATATTTGAAAATATACTCATTTTTAAATTCTAACTATTGCATGTAAATACTAGTTTTTATTTGTAGATATATGTATATATTCATATCTTTTAATTTTATTCGCACCTGAGAAATGTGGAACAAGATTTCTTCTCTAGAGATATTCCTACTATAAGTACCGTAAGTACGTCATAAGCAGGAATGTATACAAATATACCTACTGCATCCATGGTCGTACGTAAGCGTAAGTGAGCAAATTGAGTAATACCCATATTATTTGTCTAATTCAGCAGTTGTCTTATTTATTCGAAAAAGTATTTCAGAATGATGATAGTCTTTGCTCTTCTGAAAAAGAACTCAAAAAACGCTATCGCCATTACTTCCAGGTAATTATGTTAGTTTCTTCTATATTCTACTCTCCTTTAACATTTTGTTAATTACGAGACTGTATTGATCTTATTCGATTAGGTATATTATTACCTTACCGTTATCACCATTATTTAAATAATGCAAGATATTTTGATCTTACAATATTTCTGGTGTCCCAACAGCCAGTCGTACTGAATGGCTGGGTATGCTGTTGTAAGGGTAGCAAAAATTTGAACAATCACTCTTGTCTTACAATGTCGTAATAGTTGTTTGAACAAAATTAATTTATATTTTAATATACCTAATAATTTTCTTGAGTCAAACATTCTTATAGAAAATCCATCAGAATTTTAAGAATCCTACAAATATGCAAATCTTGCTTGTGTTATTAACTTGATTACCAGATATGGTACTGTGTTCAGGCCCAATGGGTGAACATTAATTTATATAATACAAACCATCCCATAAAACAAATCTAAGATTTTATTGTATGTCATCTTCATGAATAGAAAAGAAATATGTAACCTTTAAATAAATGCTGGACATCACTGGATTCATTAAACTAATGATAGATCTTACATCTTCCAACTTGAAATGGTTTTGTATGTATTTATTTATTTTTTCAATTTTTTGAGGTTAATTATGACTTTGAAAAAGTTATTTGGTTTTGCTATGTACTAAAAATACCTTAGAAATAAATTGATTAGAATGTGGGCCACAACGTGAGATTCCTTCACATTCTAAGAGTCTCAAGATCTCTGTAGGTATGCCTCTGGTTATTGTATGAATTTCCTGATTGATTATATACCTATATTTAGTCATTGTTTTGGAGGCTTTCCTAAAGGAATGCTGTATCCCGAAATGTAAGACAGATTCACTTTATCCTGAGTGTTTTCCTCCAGTTATAATGAATAGTTAAAGTCCTCCACAGTGATAAATTGACCTTTAGCGATGATTTTTGTGTATTTGTCTGCTGCTGCTGCTGAAATCTTTGCCCACCAGCTGCCACTCAACTTGTAGTCTCATCTGCTGTGGCTGTGGAGGCGGGCCCCTTCAGTTTAAAGTATCTGATTTGGGTTTGTTGTTGATGAATCTTACTTTGAAGATCATCTGTTACGGTGTCTGATGTCGCAATTCTTAGCTGTTTTTGCTTATTTTATTTGTGGTTTTATACTTTCAAATAAATTAGGTATCACCGAACAAGAACTTTCTTGTCTTTGTCCTTTGCCTCAAGGATAGTTTCTTTCGCTGTCTTTAAAACATTAGCCAGCACCGGGCCTGTATTGTTTCACAGCAGCTGTTAATCCTTGAAATAATGCACTTAAGGATTTTGCAATATTACATAAGTATTTTGTTTCGACTTCTAGACATCTACATACCTACATATATATATATATATAAATAATATTATTAATATTTTATTTATTTTCGAAATAAATAAGGGTCCAAAGAATATCTCGTGAAAAGTGGGTAAGTATATCCAGAAATGGAATACCTGTACCTACCCCATCGCGGATAGAAGGCGTGAGATTGTATTTTTCCGAAATAATAATTGTTGTTTCCAGCATCAGCAAAATAACAACCTTTCTTTACAGAATCTCTCACCATACTCCTAATGGAAGTACAGTATACATAATGAGTAAAACAGCTTAGTTATAACCGCCACATACTCAAACTTATTAACCAAGTAGGTACATACATAGTCAGTTTCAACTTGTAGGCAACTTTTTAGTTTAGTTTCATCTTCATGCAGCTCCAGTAATTATGATTCGGCTCTATGACGCAGAAGTTGCGTCAAAGTGTCGCCTTAGGGACGATGCCCCTTAGGCTAACTTTATCTTTTCAGCTGTGACCCCAGTGATGGTGATACAGCTCCCTGATGCAGGATTTCGGTCAGTGTTGCCCTAGGGACGATGCCCCTTGGGCTAACACTACCTGTTGAACTGTGGCTCCAGTAATAGTGATACAGATCCATGATTCAAAATGTCGGTCAGAGTATCGCCGTAGGGACGAGGCCCCGTAGGCTAACCCTACCTCCTGAACTGTGGTGTTAACGAGGTTAACTCCGCAGCAGAAAGAGCTATGGTGCTCTGATCAGCGATAGCAACAACCCCTAAGGCAGTGCGTAACGCGTGATCGAGGTGTCAAGGGTGAGAGCTGGAGCCCTGCAGGCAATGCGTAGCACCCAATTAGCAGAAGTGAGATTGCAATTCGACAACCTCTTGTAGACAGTTGTGTAACATGTGAATTTATGTGAAGCAGTTCGTGTTATTTTCAGAAAATTATTCTCGTCTGGATATTCTCTCATTTCTATCTCTTGTTATCTTCTACACAACTTGTGACTGACTCTCGACAGCTTAGACGACGAGGATGGGGCAAGCCCATCAATTATTTCTATCGCACGAAATCCTGCTGATCAGCATCTGTCCTCTCTTTTAATGTCTTGAGTAACGTTTAAATATCCTCACGGAGTTCCTGCAAGTCTTCATTTTTCCATTTCAGCATCTTGAAGTCTTTTAAAACCTGAAAAAACAATTTTATAAAATTTACCGTAGTGAACAACGAACACGGAAACACGTAATGACATATGGCGGACTTTGACGGAAACGGGTGACATATGTGTTGCCAGACTGAAAAATGCTTTTATTTTTTAAAATAATACTAAGCTTTGAAATCCGTGTGAATGACGATCACTAGAGACACATATATCTATAAGTAAATTTAGGACTCGGTTCGGACACGAAGGCAGAAATATAATTTATCAAACTTCCCATTCACTGCACACTATGACGGCCATTTGCCACACACACAGCAAAATCAAAATTTTATAAAAAAACATGACGGTACTCTTCGGTTTCCCCTATGAAAGCCAGTCTACAGACTATGGGCCATTTATACGAGGCCATTCCATGAGCCATTCCACTAAGGCAATCCAAACTGCACACAAAAACACGAGGACAATCCACTTCGGATTCCGACCAAAAAGCCAGTCATTGTCAGTTCCAAGGTTCAATAACACTCAAGGTTCCAACCAAAGTTCATGTTAAATACGGTTTTGCTACATCTTTGAGTATTAAACCAAACGGAGACGCCACTGACAGGCATTCCCCTCTGCCAAAAAAGTTATGAGCAATGCTCATACCTGTTATATAGAACTAGTTGTCTGTCTTGAGTTCACGGAGTGCTCGGATTGATTGTTTCTGTGTGTGAATGTATTTGTGTGCATCTAATTCAAGCTAGTGTCTCATTGTTTTGTCAAAAAATGCGTTTGTGTTAACGTTATTTGTTTCCTCGTCCCCCGCGCAGAAATTGGTAGACTTTTTTGCAAAGAAACTAGTGTGCGTGACATCTCCTGTTGGTTTAATACTTACCTAAAGGGCTACATGGCCATCAACTTAAAAAGACTACAAAAAGTGTGAGAGTGAGCATGTGGACCCAGTGGCGGCCTAAGCCTGTTAGAGGCCCGGGGCTGAAAAACTGAATGAGGCCAACTCGGTCTTAGAACTTTTGGATTTGGAGCCCCGCCCCCAGGTCCAGGGCGGGCCTCTGGTCCTGAGGGGCCCCGAAATTAAGTGTTGCTTTAATCTTAATTCTATCTATGAATCCTCCTACCGAAACCAAACTGCCTCTTATTTTTAATTTTTTTTTTATGATAGAAAAGGGGGCAAACGAGCAGACGGGTCACGGCCCTGTTTTATAAAGCTACAGGTTACAGGCTACAGGCTACAGGAAAAAAAAAGCCTCTAGTGCTCCTGTAGTTACAATCTACAGGTAACAGGTGTTTTATAAAGACCCCTGTAATATTACTATTGTAGCTTAGGCTCGAAAATCTCGACTACAGGCGCAGTTAACAAGTCGGAGTACAGCACTATGAATCCACCGTAAAAATAAAAAAAATGACAGAATCGACATCAGTTTTTTTAACGTAGTGGTTATATTCTCTTTGAGTTTTTTGGCTTAAAGTCTAGTGTACCACTATAAAATATTAATATTTATTTATAATAAAAACAGATGTTTGTTTATTTACTTGTATTTCTATGGTTAAAGAGCCGGATGAAAATGAGCGAGGCTCGGGTTCGAATCCTGGCATGTCCCAATAAGTTTTTCAAAAACTTACGTACATAATTAATTAATTAAGCAATTAATTATTTAAGCAAAGCGAGGGCGGGTCGCTAGTTTATAATAAAAACAGATGTTTGTTTATTTACTTGTATTTCTATGGTTTATTTACGTAGGTAGTTATAGAAAAAAAACACATGATTTTCTCTAAAATTAACATTCAACCATGGCCAATAATTATATTATCTCCTCCAGTATGCTCCAAAACATATTGCATTTGAGTAGGAACATATTCTAAATTTCTCATTAAAGGTGAAACTCGTTTGCGGGTTCATATTGGTTCTGACGGCGAAAGTTCTTGGCGTCGTCTTCTTGGATGTTGACCACTATCCTCCGAGTCCGAGTCTAAGTTCCAAACACGCAAAATCACTCAAAATATTCGAATTAACAAACAACAAAACGTAAGTAAATATAACAAACTTCCTCCTGTAACTAAATTACCTACGTCTAAACACCTGTAGAAATGTTTACAAGTTTTTCCGTAAACACCTGTAAAAATTGGTCGAATCATGCTCGAAACACGCTCGATTAAGCATTAAATTGTCTATGGAAAGTTACAGGCACGGGTTCCTGTAGATTGTAAATAAAATTAACTGTAGCTTTATAAAACGCCTGTACCTGTCATTTTATCTAGTGTTGCTGTTTAATTTATCAGTATTGCTCCTTTTTACCTGTAAATTGTAACCTGTAGCTTTATAAAATAGGGGTGGTAGCGGGGACGACAACCCCCGCAAAAATTTAAAAAATGACAGTATTGAAATCTGTTTTTTGGATTAAGTCTAGTTTACCGCCATAAAATATTAATATTTATCACTACGTATACAACAAAGTCGCTTTCTCTGTCCCTATATCCCTATGTATGATTAAATCTTTAAAACTACGCAACGGATTTTGATGCGGTTTTTTAATAGATAGAGTGATTCAAGAGGAAGGTTTTTATATACCATAATATAAACTGAAGCAAAGTGAGGGCGGGTCGCTAGTTTATAATAAAAACAGATGTTTGTTTATTTACTTACTTGTATTTCTATGGTTTATTTACGTAATAGAAAAAAAAACACATGATTTTCTCTAAAATTAACATCACGCCTTTCATCCCCGAGGGGGTAGGCAGAGGTATTCCATTACTGGATATACCCACATTTCACGAGATACATTGGACCCCTAAACGTGATAGGTGGTGAGCCCATCGCCGGACCGGGTCTGTTTACGCATGTCTCAGAATTAATTCTGAGACCTGCGGGTTTCCTCACGATGTTTTCCTTCACCGTCGATCTAGTGATAAATATGTACGTAAGTTTTTGAAAAACTCATTGGTACATGCCAGGATTTGAACCCGAGCCTCACTGATTTTCGGCCGGCTCTTTAACCGTCCGGGCTATCACTGCTCTATACACTGCACTGCAATAATTATATCTCCTCCAATATGCTCCAAAACATATTGCATTTAAGTAGAACGCATTCTAAATTTCTCATTGAAGGTGAAAATCGTTTGCGGGTTCATATTGGTTCTGACGGCGAAAGATCTTGGAGTCGTCTTCTTGGATGTTGACCACCATCCTCAGAGTCCGAGTCTGAGCTCCAAACACGCAAAATCACTCAAAATATTCGAATTAACAAACAACAAAACGTAAGCATAATATTCGAATTAACAAACTTCCTCCTGTAACCAAATTACATACGTCTCTTCACCTGTAGAAATGTTTACAAGTTTTAATTTTTTTAATTTTTTTACAACTGTATTTTACAAGTTATTCCGTAAACACCCGTAAATAATAGGTCGATTATGCTCGAATCACGCTCGATTAAGCATTAAATTGTATATGGAAAGTTACAGGCACGGGTTCCTGTAGACTGTAAATAAAATGACCTGTAGCTTTATAAAACGCCTGTACCTGTAATTTTATCTAGTGTTGCTGTTTAATTAATCAGTGTTGCTGCGTTTTTCCCTGTAAATTGTAACCTGTAGCTTTATAAAATAGGGCCCTGATGGTAAGTGACGTCCATCGGCCATGGACACCTGCAACTCAAGAGTCACAACTCCGTTGCCGACCTTTGAGGTGGGAGTAGGGGGAGGGGAGGGGAGAGAAGGGGAGGGGAAGGGGGGATTGGGGCCTCCGGTTACCTCACTCACTCAACGAAACGCAATGCATTGCTTTACGCTGGTTTTCTGTGAGGCCGTGGTATCACTCCGGTCGAGCCGGCCCAAGCGTGCCGAAGCATGGCTCTCCCACGTTTTCCTTGATTAAGATTTGATTAAGATAACTTTTCGCTAAATTTGGAAGCCCCCCAGGACCAGAGGCCCGGGGCGGATCGCCCCTTCCGCCCCTACCTTAGTCCGCCAGTGTGAGGACCTCTGTTCCACCTCTTAAAATGAAAAAAATGTGAGGAGAAAGATGTAGGGATTTCTTCCTGGTCTATTCGAGTATTCCTAGTATTCGAATCGAAATAGCTGAAAAATTACAAACGAGGCCGCAAAAATTCTAGCTAGAATGCAAAGCCGTAAATAAAATTTAAAAAGTCCTCAATTTCTTGATTACGATGTGGGATTATGTTTGATATGTCTTCTTGAATAATATAATAAAATAGTTTCACAATGTTTCAGTGAGTATCCATGTATAATCGCAAGTGATAATAGCTTAGAGCAATATCCACCATTTGGCCGACTTTTCATTGGGAGTGTCGTTCAGATGCGCTGACCTTCGTTTTGATGCACAACGCACAACAAAGCATCAAATTGACGGCTGCCCCATTTTCACAACAATCTTTCGATTTGTTGTTAGTTGTTGCTCAGTGAAATGTGTTTATTAAGATAAATTACAATTAGATACCTAAATGTTTTGATATATCGTGTTGTGCTGAATATGAGAAAAGTAAAATGATAATGGAATCGGCGACTCCGCAAACATCCATAGCAGTGTGTCACAGTTCAACAGCAAAGACTTTCTTTTTACCTTTTAGTGGACCTGGAATAATAAATTAACCTAAAACAATCCAACGATCAAGATGAATGAAAGGGATATCCCCAGTGTCCCTATTACCACATTAGCAGGAGTAGCCAGTTTGACAGATTGTAAGTATTTTACATAATGTACGAAAACATGCCAGTGTATATAATAGCATTCTCAGAATTATTTGACAAATTTCCCAATTCATTATATTTTGTATTCATATTAATATTCACTGACATTTAAAAAAGCTGCTCCATGATGTATTTAGTTTGTGAATGTGATAAAAAATGGTTTGTTTGTATTGCAGTTCATACTGTAATAGTTAATTTAGATAAAATTGCTAAATAGTTTTTGTGATCTAATCTGAACTTTCTTTGTCCAGTCCGGTGACAAGTTGTGTAATTGAGAAACAATAGGATAAACTACTGTAACAGATGACCTCTGGCAGGATGCTGCTTGATAGGTTACAATATTTAATTAAATGAGTACAATAAGGATAAATTGAAGTACCCTACTAATAATGATAAACAAATCAATAAATCTAAATAGGAATTGTAATTTTTTGTTATTACATGTTTTAACTATTAAATGGACGTAGCAGAAATTAATCAGATAAATCACTGAATGATTGTAATGAAATTGTTACAGAGCTTATATTTTTTAATAAATCATACTTTTATTAGGTGTATATTGTTTTTGGTAGTCTTATAGAATTAATTCTATTTAGGAATATTAAAGATTGTGTCCTATGAGTTAGGAAAACATTTAAAAAAGAATGGACCCAGGGCTACAGCCCATAAGGCCATGGACCTAGGATTTATTGTATATTTATAGAATATCTAGCAGATGATGTTATCTTCATTTTACTGTTTTTTTCTAGCTCCTGTAGAGATTCTGAAAAACACATGAATATGCATACATTCTCATATCTTATAATTTCAAAATTAAATTGATAGTACTCCATTATAAATTTTGATCCACCATTTTGTTAACAAACAATAGATCATTTGTTGTCATAGAGAGTCTACATACAAATTTTAATATCTCTTTTTAGCCAATATATATTTCCATAAAACAATTTTTGCAGCTTTATTTAAGAAGTACACTATATAGTAGAGTGGATACATAAAGCAAGTACCAAAAATGTCTTGTGCCTAAACCCAACTGTATAGGTTGTGTGCAACTGTGCAGCATGCAGGCATATACTGCAAAAATTATTCTTTGAATACTAACAACTGTAAACAAAAATATGTCGCTTTTGCAACAACTCATATTCGTAAATAAAATATGTATAATTAAATGTACCTCTACTTACTATCCTCAAAGTAAGCTGCATTTAGCTTTAGCTGGACTACGTGGCATACTTGATAATTTAGTCAGGATAGGTGAAAGGCGATGAATGCAAAATTCAAGTTATCATACTGTAATTGCAATAGTCCATCAAATAACAATAGGATTATCTATTGTCTTTGTCGACCTGCGGGAACCTGCTGCTTGATCGGTTCTGAAAATAATGTTTACAATGACACCTAAACACTAATTTCTTTAATACAAAACAGTGTTTTAAGTAAGACACTGTCCAAAACAGCTTTAAACAAGCAACACTATAAGCACCATTGTGGTAATGGTTGCGCATACAAGTATCACCAACTGCCCGTTTGATTATTCACAAATTAGATTTAGAGATACATAATGAACAATATCTCATTTTGAAATGGTACTAAAACTCTAAAACCGTTTGGAGATTTTAGTTTTTTTAAAGTATTAAATCATTTACAAATAACGAAATATATACTTATATGTTCATGACTCTTTATAATTGACGACATATGTATATCTATGAGGGGGTAGGCAGAGGTATTCCATTTGTGGAAATACCCACTTTCACACCAGTATATTTTTGACAAATTCTATTTCAATAATTGAATCCTGGCTAATTGTTTTTCTTTCTTTCAGTATTACCAGTGTTACCACTTCCTACACCCTTACCATCAACACTTAGCAACAAATCACAGTTGTTTCACCCTCGTGTTGCTGAGGAAGCTGCAATCTTGCTGGCAACTCGTGATGACAACCTAGTTTCATTGCTGTTGCAATCTCTCATGCAAACATCTGTTCAACACATGTAAGAATGCTTCAAATATATATATTTTTTAATAACAGTACCTTTTTTTAACCTTTAGCCTATTTTCAGAGACCTCAAGGATGAAAGCATTCCAAGTGCAGTAAGCCCAGCCCCTCAACAAGCTACCCCAGAATTATTGAAAGCTATTTTAAGTGTTAATCCCAATGTATTTGAGAATCAAAATCAGAGAAACCACTGGGGCAATCATTTAAATACCTCAAAATTTAATGGAATGTCTCCTTCTGCATCATACAGTTATTCAACTCACAATACTGTTAATTCAAGTCCTTCATCGCATGGCACAGCAGTACATTCAGGGCCCATTCCGAATCAGCAATTGCTGGCTCCACCATGCCAGTCCTCACCCCATGTCAATATGGGCTCTCCACCCTCGCAAGCCAGACCAAGTCAAGTGAATATCACTGCCCAGAACAATGTTTCCCCTATTTGGAACAGTGGTAACTCATCTAACGTTTATACAAGTCCTTTATCAAACACATCATGTTCGAACCCACAAAATGGTGGATTCTACAATAGCCTAATACAAGACAATAGAAACTTTGAGACAACTATTTCTGAGGAAAAGGACCCTCTGTCTATGTCACCAAGTAACATGCCCAATCAACAAAGACTAATTATGCAATCTCAGGAGAAGGTGTTCGAACAAGGTATGTAAATTGGAAGATGAATAAAATTAAATAATTCAAACAAAAATAGTAATAGAAATTGTCTTCTTAGATGGGAATGTGGCGACTGGTCAATCTCCAGCTCAAGCCAGCATAGCACCGTCACCACTTCGCCAAGAGCCTCATGTGCCTCAGCCATCTATGGGCGCACCATATGCTCCACCGCAGCAAGGTACCATGCAAGAGAAACAAGAACCCAACAAGAGCACAAGTGTGAATAATAGATTTCCTGTTGTCAAAATTGGCCGCTTATCAGTAAGTTCCTTTAATTTAGTGAGCCCATATCTCTTTCGTGAGGCTTGGGTTCGTACATTATGGATAACTTACATGAGTTTTTTAAGAGACGATGGTTTCCTTCACCAAATTTTCGTCACCACTGCAGGTCCTAGAATTAATTCTTAGGCTTTTGTCCACCACAACAGTCTGGCGATGAGCTCACCACCTGTCATGTTTTAAGGGTAAAAATCATATACGGGTGAAAAATGGGTATTTCCAGGAATGGAATACCTCTGCCGAGCCCTCGGGGATAAAGCCGTGAGCCGAGAGAAAGAAATGCCCTAAATCACTCAAATATATTGCTTTGTAAATTTAATTTTTTTTCACTAGGAGGGTTTGCTGAAAAAACACGAGTTCCCTATGGATGAGAGGTCAAGAAAGAATAGTACGCTTGAATCAGATTCTGATGACAACTTACCATTGAAAGCAAAGTCAAGTGTCTCTGTGCCACCTGTGGACAAAGAGAGAGAGGCAATAGACATAGCCAGAGAGAAAAACTGGGAAGCAGTGAAAAGGAAACATGAAGAAGCTAGCAAAAAGGAGGAAGCTGAAGCAACAATTGGTATGTTTAATGTAGAAGATTATACTTTATTTGTAATAGTTTTCAAAGTTAATGAAAAAGTTTAATTTTATTTCTCTTAAAAATCTACAAAAGCTGTTATTTAACGTTTGTAAGACATTTACCATCAAACAAATTTTTTTTTTTTGTACGTCGGAAGGATTTTGTAAGCAAATGTTTTGTACATTTTCGAATTATTTTGTGAAACGATTTTATTTTTCTAGTCTGTGTTATGGATTCGAGGCTTTTTTATGGGAATCAAACGAATATCCCGTGTCCAAAGAATATCTCGTAAGTGAGTATATCCAGAAATGGAATACCTCTGCCTTCCTGGGATAAAAGGCGTGAGATTATTATAATAAAACAAATTCTTCAATTTTTTGTTGGAAACCGATTTCTTTTCCCGGTCGCTTCCATCCATTTCTGTTTTAAAGATCGGATCACTTGGGAACCTGTAATTTATAATTAATATTATTTAGACATAAATATTATCGCAACAAAAATAATTTACCTAGACATCTCACATAGGGTTGCCATTTACAATTTGGCAACCAGGACAAGGCGCGTGAAACCCCAGATTTTAGAGCCCAGAACCCGGACATGCCAACAGATTTTTTTAAACATAGTCAGTGTAATAAAAAAACAGTTGAAAATTTAATAAATCACCATTACATATTTTTAAGCCAACTGCGACGGGATAGGCGGGGGGACGGTGAATTTAGCGAGTCGGTTCGTCGGTTGATCGCGGGCGTGCGCTCACAGTGCGTGTGTCGCGGCGGCCCAAGACTTTAAATTTTTAGACTCTCTAATCTCCTCTAAACTAGGACAAATCCGGAAAAATCCGGACGGATGGCCACCCTACTCTCACAAAATGCCTACGCAAACATCATTCCTGTTTCGATTTGAAAAATGATAATAGTACCCCTACCAAGCAGCCGCACAAACCAAGCTAAAAGCAGGCAATGTATTATGAACATGAAGTAATCACACACAGTCTTATTTTTCATAGTAGAACCACGACGAACCTGAAAGTTTTTTTTTAAATATGGAAGAAATTTACTTACTTGTGGCAGGAAACATGACCATTATTTGGGTCAGCTTTTCCTGTATAGTTTGTACAACCTAATACGGAACAACCAGTCATTCTTCTAGATGTCGTTTGACATTCGGAGGCAACAACGTTCGAACGCGGACTAAATGGCGTAGAAAACAGACAATTTAACTGTTTTTTGACACGTGAAGTACGTATACTCGCGTCATCGAGCTAGATTAATGGTCTGTGCTCGCTTGCCACTTCAATATTGAGTAAAAGTCGTGCCCATTTTTACCAACGATCATCAAGTATTGAAGATTCTTTATATTTTCCTGTATGGACAATGTAGGAGGATCATAAAAATATATTTTTAACTTAATTAGGTCGATTTCTTTATTGCGAACTTACTAACAAAAAGAAAGGGTTCTGAATATTGCGCAACTGTAAATTAATTTTGATTTTTGTTACAGCTCTTATAGTATTTTATGTTATCCATATCTATACTAATATTATAAAGAAGAAAGATTTGTATTTTTGTATGTTTGTATCTTAGTTACGAATAAACTGAAATACTACTGGACCGATTTTAAAAATTCTTTCACCAATGGAAAGCTAGAATATCCCTGAGTAACATAGGCTATATTTTATTCCCGTATTCCCACGGTAACGGGAACTACGCGGGTGAAACCGCGCAGAAGCGCTAGTTATAAATATATAAATTACTTAATAAGAGTCAAAGCTTTGGAAAAATCTCTTTATTAAAGTATTGGTCCCATTGGACCCTTTTCATAGTTTACCATTTCACTATAATTTACCAAGTCACAATAAAATCAACAGGACAATTCCAATATAAAAAATGAATTGTATATGTCATAAATTTCTTTATTTTTAGTACGACCTAAGTTACGGAAAGTAGAACGGAGATTAGTACCAGTTCTGGAAATGCTTTCGGTTGATGAGCTAATGGAGACCAATACATACCAACGTTTTAATAAATTAATTGAGTCAGTATTTGAAACTATCGATGATGACATCATCATAACGGACGAAATGGGTAAGAGCGTAAAAAACAAAGGATAAAAATAACAAAATTAAAGGTCCTAGAATGTAAATTATTAATACTAAATTTACTTTTCAGAGGGAACTGATATCCCAGAAGAATTATTACTACCTCGCTATCAACTTCAGGAGCTATGTTCTGAAGCGGCAAAGTTGAAAAATTTAGGTGCTATGGGTTCTATTCCTGCCGACAGATTGGTTCGATTATTGAACTTATTAGAAAAAAATATAAGGGCTGCTGAAAAAATGTCACTCGTCGGCGATCCTGTAAGTATGCCCAAGATATTTTTCTTAACCCCTTCATATGTATTTTATTATCGAACACCATTATGTATGTTACAGGAGGATAGTGAAGAAATGCGACAAATATGGATAGAATCTGCTTTGGAAAGGGTGATGTGTGCATCAGATGCGAGTTTGACGTCTCTATACATAATGACTTCCCCTAGTATGCCTAAGCGCGTGTTTCTGGAGGATGTTATAGATAGAATCATTATGTTCATAAAATTTCAACTCAATAACACAATTTATTGCGTCTATGATCCGGTGTATAGCATTCAATCAACATCAAAGAAGAAAGGTATGATAGAGTACTTATTAATTGAAAACACTTAATTACTTTTTTGATAAACTTCTATTAGGTATTTAAATGTTTTATTTATTGGGACTAAAAATAATATTGTGAGTATTCTGTAAGTAGCCGAATTGACTACTTACAGAATACTCACAATATTATTTTATGAATCTTTAGAAGATCGTTCTATCTGTATGTATGTACATCTATAATCTGTCACCGCTAGCAGCAGCATCATAGTTTCTAAGACACTGATCTAATAAGTATGAAAAATCACATACCAAAATCAATTCGATCCATGTAATTTTCCATTAATGGGTACATTCTATTATTCATTTACCATTCTTTGGAACAGGCACATTATGTCTTCTCCTTCCATTTATCGCTATCAATTGTCATAATGTACATAATTTTTCTTCTTCATAATTTTGCATTACAGTATTATCATAAAATCCTACTTGTACTAGTTACTCTTACCTGATCAATTTACATGTGTAATGAGCACTGTTAGTGTAAGTTGGTAAATGAATAAATCATTGTTCCTGTCTGCGTCATAGTGGACGGACGTAAGCGACGTGGTGGCGGCGCGGGAAATGCAACACGGAGGGGCGCTGGTTCGACCAAAGCGATCCGAGAGCTGTATACGCATGCGCACGAATCCGTAACTCTGCTCGCCGAGCTGCTTGCCGCGCATCACCTCACCGACACCACCGTACTACATGCTTCCACCGTCGGTGTATCGCCTTTCTTCGTTGAGAATATTAGCGAGCTTCAACTTTCAGCGTTGAAGCTCGTCACAACGGTTAGTATAACTTGAGATTTCTCCATGGGATTAGGTTTACTCCACGTTGGACGAAACAGTTTTTGGGATTTAGTTGTTTATGGGCGGTCAAGGGCAATAGATCGATACTAATATAATATTTATTTATAATTCAACTACATATATCTCAATTTCGGTGGCTTTACGGGTTACAATTACTGAAACCCTACAATAACAGTGTGCGTACCAGGAAAGTAACGGCAAAGCTGTCCGTCTGTCTGTCAGTGTCAATTTAGATCTAAATCATGTGACACCCTTTAAGGGCACCACAAAGCTGGTGGGGAGATTGGCTGTAGGATAATAATTATAAAATTAATAATAAATTTTAACTTAAAAAAATTAATAAAATCATTCAATTAACAACACTATAAATTAAGCGCTAACAGAGTAGTGGTTTAATAGATAAGTTTCCCTTTTTTCCGGTTCTCGTAAGAATCTCAAAAAACCCTTTTTTTATTGGTCTTAAAACCTACCTACATTCCAGATTCCAGCTTACTATGAAATCCAAAAAATAAATAATTCAAAGATTATTTTTTTACCCCGTCGCCAGGAAATTGATCTTTATAGGTAGTTTAAATAAAGCGTAACTCAAATTATTTAAGAGACCTTACCATACAGCTAATATTACATTGAGGTTTTGCGGGTTACTGTAGTGTAGGTACTGTACCTTTCCTACTGTAATTATTTCCAAGTATGCTCACACACGCTCATACTGAATGCAGAAAGCGAAATTATTAGGGCAGCCACATCAAACATCTCAGTAAATGATTGATATTGACAAACAAGTTAGATAATGGATATTCGAAGTGACCTCCGTTTTCGCATTCTTACTGCAATTTCAATCGAATTGGTACCTAATCCTGTTGCACTAACGAAAACTGGCTAGTTTCTAAATCTTTGCACACAAACTATAACTACACGTATCACTAAAGTTTCCATTATTTCACTTTCGTTCGTAAAGAATTCACACTATAATAAAAGTTTTTGATCAAACTGGGTTTAAATTCGTAAATTGTATCGAAACAAAAACAATATGACCAAAAACTTTAAGTGCAATGCCCCGAAGACAGGAAATGACATAATGTTTTTCATTGAAAAAAGAAACAAATAATACTACATAATAGTATAAATGCACATATTTATATGGTGTAAATAAATAATTATTTGCAGAAAAATCTAATTTTGAAATTTAGATAATTGTTTATGTATTATTAATCTGCCTATTAATAACTAAATAGATAATAAATTGATAACCCATTCTAGACTTCCGCCGAAGTCATCCGACTGTGGACTGCTGTTTCTTTCGTCACATAGAGATGCGTTTGCGTATTATGCCGTCCTCCTCTAATCAGGTTGGCTGAGAATAAGCGAAATTTATTTCCCATACAACATTTTACGAAATTTCACGCACTCTCAGAAACATTTCCACAACGACATCTAATATTTGCGTGTAATATATAGAGATAATGGCGGTGAAGTAAGCTGGTGTAGTACCGGCCAACGCCGCAAGCCGTGTATGGCTCTCTCGTGGCAGCGGTAAGGGGCTAGTAGGAAGATTTTTGTTTTGGAAATAAAAGGTGGCGTTAGTAGTAGATTTGCGAAATAATTAAGATTAGTAGAGTACTGAATATATTGCATAATATGCAATATATTCAGGCGCATGCTCTGGGTATTTAGATAAAATATATTATATTTTATCTAAATACCCAGGGCATGCGCCTTTCCGCATGTATGAACCGCACGCCTTCGCCCATCTCATCAGTATTTCTGTACTAAGAAATAATAAAAACTGGCCAATTGCGAGTCGGACTCGCGCACGAAGGGTTCCGTACATTTATCTATAAAAACTGCAAAAAAAATAACTTTTGTTGTATAGGAGCCCCCTTAAATATTTATTTTATTCTGTTTCTTAGTACATATTTGTTATAGTGGCAACAGAAATATATCATCTGTGAAAATTTTAACTGTCTAACCATCACGGTTCATGAGATACAGCCTGGTGCCAGACGGATAGACAGACCGACGGATGGACGGACGGACAGACAGACGGACGGACGTACGGACGGACAACGGAGTCTAAGGGTCCCGTTTTGCCCTTTGGGTACGAAACCCTAAAAACGGCAAAAAATACACGTTTGTTGTACGGGAGCCCCCTTCAAAATTTATTTTATTCTATTTTTTAAATTTTACACATAAGTCCTGCTCTTTTTGCGTTTTTATTGTACGGTGGTACGGAACTGTTCATGTCCGAATCCAGCTCGCACTTGACTGCATATCCTCCCACTTTTCACTTGTCTGGCCCTTTTAAGGTTATTTCTAAGAATTGGGTATAGGTATCAGCAGCCTTCCATCTATTCTCAAAACATTGTTTACTGCAAATAGATATTCACAAAGTACGAGCAGCACCGGCGGCTACTCCTGGAAGACATCCTGGCGTCCATAGCGCGCATTCCCAGCTCGAAGCACAACCTGCGGTCCTTCCAGCTGAGCTCGGACCAGCACATCCAGATGTTGACGGCGCTGGTGCTCCAGCTGGTGCAGTGCGTTGTCACTTTGCCGGAAAGCCTCTGCAAGTCGCAGGACAAGGATAAGGAGCACTCGGAAACCGACAGTAAAAAAGTAAGTTTATGATGGAAATGTGTAACAAGTACAATGATTATAAATCTCCAGAAAGTCTGAGTGCAAAAGGCATTTAAAATTTAAAACCTTACAGTCTATTTGGTACAGGCAGGTAATAATGTAGCCTATGCCTATAACACTCCGAAGATTAAGACGCATTTAAAAATCCGCCAAACCGTTCAGGCTACAGGCGGGATGACAAAATAGATCGCGTACTGACATTCACCTGGAAAAAAATACCCTCCTTCTGGCTCCCCTTCCTTCCGGGTCGTGAGTAGTATATTTACTCGACCCTTTCAGAAAGGTCGAGTAAATATACTACTCACACTTTCTTTCCGAAAGGCAAATCAAACGAAAATTAGCTAGCATACTGTTAAATCCTATGTTTCCCTGTTCTGATTTGTTGAAATACATCATTACGCTTTTCAACACCTAATTAGAACAGTTTCATCATCATCATCATCAGCCTATATTAGTCCACTGCTGGACATAGGCCTCCCCTAATGAGCGCCATAGCGCCCTGTCTTCGGCTCGACGCATCCAGCATCTGCCTGCAGCCTTTCGCAGATCGTCATCCCATCTGGCCGGAGGGCGCCCTACACTACGTTTGCCGAGTCGCGGTCTCCACTCCAGAACACGTCTACCCCAACGGTTGTCGGTTCTTCGCGAGATATGGCCGGCCCACTGCCACTTCAGCTTGCTAATTCTTTGAGCTATGTCGATAACTTTGGTTCTCTGTCGGATGTATTCGTTACGAATCCTATCCTTCAGAGAAACTCCGAGCATAGCTCTTTCCATAGCTCGCTGAGCGATCTTGAACTGGTGGACCAGCCCTACCGTGAGTGTCCACGTCTCAGCTCCGTAGGTCATAACGGGTAGGACGCACTGATTGAAAACTTTGGTTTTCAAAGATTGCGGAATGGATGACGAGAAGACTCGACGCAGTTTCCCAAATGCTGCCCAACCCAACACAGTTTACATGAGATTTAACAGTCTGTCACCTAATTTAAGTTTAATTAGCCATTCGGAAACCAGGGTTTAGTGTTTGTTTTAGTTCATTTGCACTGAATCGGTTATTTGCTTCAGTATCGTGTATAACTTTCGGTTTGGTAATCACCAGCCTTTTAATATACAATCTAAATTTGTAGCAGTTTTTTGACATCAACTTTTGCTTGCGATCATGGCTGGCATTCAAACATGCATCCTATAAACTTTGTTTGAATGCCAGCTATAAAAGCTAAAGTTACCTTTAACATTTAAAAAATATATTAATTATGTATGTAGTATTAATTAGGGTATATTTAGCGCATCCGTTGCGTGTTCTACAGGCATACAGACGATAACAGACGTACGTCAATGTAATCTAGATCCAAATGAAGCCGGTCGCAATTTTAGATAGACAATAAGTTGGCAGTAAGTTCTTGACATGCATGGAGAATAAATACGTTATAACTTTTCAGCACGTAGACAAAGATCTCCTCATAATATCCAAGTACGAAGCAGCAATCAGCGTCGGAGGCACGTTCCTCACGTCATTCCTGAACAAGTGCCGGAGTCGCTCAGAGGAAGTGGACTTTCGGCCCCTGTTCGAGAACTTCGTGCACGATTTACTGACCACCGTCAACAAACCCGAGTGGCCCGCCACTGAGTTGCTGCTCAGTCTACTAGGAACAATGCTGGTAAGTCAGTATTGACGTTTTATGTCATTTTTAGGGTTTCATACCATAGTGGTAAAAAAACCTTATGGTACCGCTCTGTCAGTCTGTCACAGCATCTTATGTCAGCAACTAATACTGGAATAGTATAAAATATTCAAATTATCAAATTCAAAATTCATTTATTTCAGAAGGTATATAAAATACACTTTGAAACGTCAATAACAAGGCACACTAAACTCGTCCATGAAACTCGTCAATAATGCTACAAAACTATATTGCAAATGGAAAATACTACTAAAACGACTAAAAATTTTTTTCATATGAGAGTTCAAGTTCAAGAGTGTCTCGTTACAGCTTACAGATATTCATTTGACAGTAATCTTGAACTTTGATGCAGTTTATGTGTCCGTCAGTGTGCATTGCAAGTTAAATAAAAGCTGAAACTAATGAACTCTCTTCATCGCTAGGTAAAATACATGTCGGACAAGTCGATGGAGATGTCTGTGCGAGTGGCGTCCCTGGAGTACCTTGGACTGGTGGCGGCGCGGCTGCGGCGGGACAGCGTGCACTCCCGCGCCAAGCTGTCCACAATGGACGCCGTCATGAGGGACATCCGGGCCGAGGAGGAGAAGGACGGCAACCAGACGCAGGTACACTATACAGCCTTTCGCAGCAAGGACGGCCAGCCAACAGTAAGTCAATCTTCGGCTAGTCCGCAGATTGTGTTATCCTTAGTTTTACCTTAACAGTTGTTATATATACTTATTGTGCGCCATTGTACAGTCAAGAGCAAGTCAAGCTTGACACTACCAGTTTAAGCTGAGCTCTGATTTGTACTGCGCCCCATAGAATACAGGGCCGGGTCAAAGTCCGAAGTGCAAGCTTAGCATGCTCTTGACTGTACGTGCATTTTTATTGGGGACAGGTGGTGCTATCTAGTTTGACTTTGAACGAAAATTGCAAGTCATTGCGCCCAGAGAAATCTGAAGCATTGTCTATTTGTAATTGGAATCGAAATCGTCTATATTTGACGTTTATTACGCTGCCAGCGCTTGCTCTATAGATACTGACGCTATAGTACGGCCGTTATCATCTGAGTCGTCCCGTCATAAATGTCAGTAATGCTGCGTCACTCGCTCCTATTACGCACGCCATAATCGTTATGAGTGCCAGCGAGACAGACTGACAAATCAGATGATAACGGCCATAGTGACAGATGTACGGCAGAAGCAATTTACGTCAAAATAAAGCCGATTGCGATTGAGGTTGTCAAGAGACAACCTCAATCCCCTGTATTTGATAATTGTACAGCCTTTCCTAATAAAGTTCTAGTTTTGGTTAAGTAGATTACAATTCTTAAATATTTTTACAGAGTATAACATCCGGCCTTGATGAGGACGAGGAAAGAACAGAATTTCTCCAGCGGGTGTTGCTCGACTACCTCGCCATTAACGGACAAAAGGACCAAGCGTGGAACTGCGCGCGACACTTCTACATCACGCAGTGGTATAGAGATATGGTTGTGCAACCGAAAAGCTCCTCGCCCACAAAAAGGTCCAAAAATAAATCTAAGAAACGGCACAAAGATGAAAGTAGCGAGGAAGAGTCCGATGCAGACGATGACAGCGACAGAGAATCCAAGGCGGACAAAAAGAACATCTCGAGCGCCATCCTGTCTGCAGAGAAGTTCAAAACGATCGAGAGACGGAAACATTTCTTTTTAGAAAAGATAAGGCCTTTTAGGTACCACGGCGGCACGCAAGTGATGCAATCTTACATAGATTATAGTGGAGCGGAACTGATCTCGCAATACTTAGCGTCGAAACGGTCATTCTCGCAGAGTTTCGACAGGTATCTGCGGAAGATACTGGTGATACTCTGCGAGAATACGATAGCAATTCGAACAAAGGCAATGAAGTGTCTGGCGATGATCGTGGAGGCTGACCCGGCAGTCCTGGCGCGGCCTGACATGCAGATCGGCGTGAACCGCTCGTTCCTCGACCAGTCCACGGCGGTGCGGGAGGCTGCCGTCGACCTCGTCGGCAAGTTCGTGCTCAGCAGGCCCGAGCTCATCGACAAGTACTATGGAATGCTCTCGAATAGAATATTGGTGAGTTTTAACTTTCAAATAGGAGTTTACACATGGGCAACCATCGGATATCTTTTGATGCGGGCCCCTGGAACATTTTAAATATTTGATCAGATCCTGCCAACCCAACTACAGAGAGAAAGTAGCATTCTAATACGATAAGTCTGATATTTGTTATAACCTAGTTTCTTTGCGCGACTCCATCCCCGTTCCGGGATAAAAAGTCTTATGTGTTAATCCAGGTAATATAACTATCTGTATGAAAAATGACATCACAATTCGTTGATCCATTCTTGAGTAACAAATTTTATGACGTAATGTAACTAACCCGACTTTTTTTTAGATACATAGATTATATGAAAAAATTATAGCGTGTTTAGATGTTCATGCATAGATGTTTTTCGAATTATGAAAACCAAAAAACCGAAATACCGAAACATACTTACAAGTAAAAAAAAATATAACACAGCACATTAATATCAGTGGCTTTGTCTTATAATCTTGCTAGCCAAGCTCAATTTCAAGTCCCCCACTGATTTGTAGTTATGTCTGCATCTCATTACAATGTAAATTGAGTTCCATATAATTAGCAAACTAAAATAAGCTGTTTTATTTATTACATATTTTTCCTAAGGCCCATTGCTCATTCCTGGTTTAGACTATTATCAAGCCTCAGTCATAAGTTATGAGCCTTAACTAACCAAGATCATTTTTTTACAGGATACTGGTGTATCTGTCCGAAAACGTGTAATAAAAATATTAAAAGATATATGCATAGAATGCCCCGAGTTCCCCAAGATCCCCGAGATATGCGTGAAGATGATCAGGCGGGTTAACGACGAGGAGGGCATTCGGAAGCTCGTGATGGAGGTGTTCCAGAACATGTGGTTCAGCCCGTGCCCCAACACGGCGCGGCCAGGGTCCCTCGACATGACGGCGGCCGCTGCTGACCCGCTCACCCGGAAAGTCCTCAACATCACGGACGTGGTCATCTCCTCGAGGGACATCGGACTTGAATGGTTTCAACAGCTCCTCATGAGTGTAAGCATCGGTTTAAATATATAGGGTAATTGACTGCCTAGTCACTTAATCCAATACAATACAATCACTCTTTATTGCACACCAAAACAACACAATATGGATACCAACATTAACTCAAGTACAATGATCTGTCAAATCGAAAATTTACTATGAATTATGTACTAAATATTGAGTTGTGACGTCATTACCTATAGAACTCAATTGCACACGTGTTTGATTGTTTTATTGTCTTAAACTTTGCTATAATTGTAAAATGAAAATCGAAATACAATTTTAGAGATGTTTTTGAATAATCTTTTTAATTAATGATTACTCACAATTTAATTTCGATACAGTCAAATACACAATTTTATTGTTATAACTGGTCAAACATAAATTAAAATACCACTTCACTTCTTCTAGTTGTTCAAGCCGAAAGAAGATAAGGATGACTCCACAAAAATTATCTATCAGCCGCCTAAATCCCTATTAGTAGCTTGTCAACAAATCGTAGACTGCCTCATTGAAAATCTGCTACAGTTAGAAGAATCGAGTGCGGAGGGTTAGTAGTGTATAATAAGTGATTAAAAACATTCATTAAAATATATATCGAATAATGCATTAATATATTCGATTTTTTCAGGAACCGGTTCATCTCAGCGCATTTTGGCCTGTCTCTCCACTTTACATTTATTTGCAAAAATTAGACCTCAATTATTAGTAAATCATGCCTTAACGTTGCAACCGTACCTGAGTTTAAAATGTCAGGTAAGTGACATGCATTTTCTATTTATATTCTCAATGCGAATTTTCCACAAACTTCAGAAAAAGTCGCTTACTCCTGAGTTACTGAGTCTGAGTACTAATCACTACATAGTATAAAACAAAGTCGCTTTCTCTGTCCCTATATCCCTATGTCCCTATATCCCTATGTCCCGTTGTATGCTTAAATCTTGAAAACTACGCAACGGATTTTGATGCGTTTTTTTCTAATAGACAGAGTGATTCAAGAGGAAGGTTTTAGTGTAAGCATTGCACCCGTGCGAAGCCGGGGCGGGTCGCTAGTAGTTTATATTTAAATAGGTTGATGTAGTTTTATATTGAATCATATGAGGGACTCGTAGCCCCGCGATGCCCGTGTTTCTAACGGACAGACTGGTTAAGCAATATTGGGCGCGGTCAGTCAATGAATACAAGCACCTTCGCGTTTCGGAAGGCATGTTAAGCTGTTGATCACGATTTTCGTTGTGTTGATTGACAATAGAAATCGTTGAGCCATTTGATGACCGTAGTCCCAAAATTCAGACAGGTCAATAGCCATATACCGCCTTCCATACCGCGCTGAGCTCGCATCGCAGATTATGGTCCATACTTACTCATGTGAGGAAACATCCAGCAGAGGGCTGTTACGATGTGTTCCCCCTATGTCAATTCTCTTTACGTTCTGCGTTGATGGTTTTTACGCTTGCTTTATTTAAGTGTTCCCCCTACGTCGAGTCTGGTTAGGTCTAATATTAAGTACAGTCAAACGAATAATCAAAATTTTAAACGAAAATAAAAACAGACTTTATTGAAAAGCACTAAAAAATACTATTATTTGCATATTCAACATCCATTGCCTACTGTTACTAAACCTATTACGCTGATAGCGAGTGATTTGCTAATGTCCGTTGTGGATATCCGTTCTCTACCTAAGATTCTTCATCAGATGTTCACAAAACTTATATGGGACCACCCTTGAGGTATACCAGTTGAAACAAAAAAATCGAGATCAGTTCAAATTTGACGAAAATATGGATAAACATACCAACCTCCTCCTCCTTTTTTCAAGTCAGTTAAAAATAGAAACACTCTATTGTATACAAAATCGTATTTATAAGGCATCGCAGTTATAACTTGCACTTTCTAATTCTACATTACGATAATTACTAAAGTGTCCCAATTATGACAATAAAAATACAACTTGCAACCCTATAGGTATAATAAAAAAATTAAAATAGTTTAATTAAAAAAGATCTCGGGTTGCTGACGACAGAATTTTCTTTTTAGAACCAATACGAGCAGCAAATAATGTCGACGGTGGCGTCGACGTTGGAGCTGGTAGTGCCTCTGATGGAGCACCCGAGCGAGGTGTTCCTGGCGCAGCTGGAGGAGGACGCGGTGAAGCTGATCCTGCAGCGCGGGCAGCTCGTCATCGCCTCCTGCATCGCGCTGCTCGCCGCTATCGTTAACTCGCTCACGCGCAACTACAAACTCATTCGGGATGTGTTCAATAAGTACCACGGTGAGAACTTCAAATTTTATTTAAAAAAAAAAATCTTCCGCCTTTTATCCCTGAGGGGGTTGGCCATTTCTGGAAATTCCCCCGAGTCTCCAGTATATTCTTTGGACACCTTAACGTGATAGGTGGTGAGCCCATCGCCGGACCGGGTCTGTTACACATGAAACTGAAACAGTGAAACTGTCGTTGTAATATGATATGTTATGTTGATCGAATATATTTATGTGATGCGGACGTCTCAATGAAAGTTCAAAGTTAATAATTAAAACTGGCAGTAGCTTATCTTGTTTACCGTATCGAAATTAAATTGCAAGTAATCTTATATTTTTATAATCTCAAAAACACATCTAAAATGTATTTCGATTTTTATTTAACAAATAAAACGAGAAGTAATTGAATGGGCAGCAATTATAAAATTTGGTTAGCCACAAAAAATCAGCATTTAAATCATTTGGTCGGCATACAAAGATTTTGTTCGCAAATAAAACAATCAGGCAGCAATCCTTGTTCGGCAAATAATTTTGATAATGGTCAAAAATTAAATCAGAAATAGGCAGCTTACAATAACATGGGTTTGCATAATAAACATTCAGTCCGCAAAATAGTTACTTGGTCCGCAAAATAACTACTTGTTCAGCAAGACTTCATGATTGAACAGCAGAGAAAACATGTCGCAAAAAATTATACTATAGCTACTCCCACTCCCACCCCCACTTACCCCCTCCTAACCCTCCTACACGCTCCTACCACCTCCCCCTGCTACCCCCGCTACCCCCTCCTACCCATTATACCCGCGTACCCCTCCTACCCGCTCCTACTCCCTCCTACCCCTCCCACCCCCACCTACCCCCTCCTACACCCCCTACACATTCCTACACACCCCTACACCTTACTCCTACGCCCACTACCACTACCACAGCCACCACTACTACTTGTAATCGTAATAATAATCATAGTCATAAAAGTTGCATAATCCAAAGTCCTTCCTAATCTATGTAAGGAATGCGCCAATTTTGCGCATGACAAGTTTGCTGAGATTATTTTTCTACTTTTATATGAAGCTCAAAAAATATTTTTTGGCTTCACCTCTGAGTGCTTACCAAAATTTTATTAAACAGTAGCAGCTCATTGCAGCTCAAAAATAATTACAGCCATCCAGAATGACATAAATTGCTGATAGGTTTTGTAATGTTTGCTGGCCATGAGTTGCTGACCAATTAGCTATTTCTGCTTACAAAAATACGAATACTCTGCTAACCATTTAAATAACACCCAAATAAAACTAATTTTGAAATAATAATAATACAGTCATTTTTAAATATATTTTTGTTTTGACAGATCATAAAAAGTAAATCACTTAACTAAGCAGTTAACTACCCTCCATTGTATTTTATTAACGAAGTCAGGTGATTTTTTTTATGAAGGCATCCTTCTCCAATGGAAGCACAGTTGGCAGCGTAACCCGGAAATGACGAGGGCGTCGAACACTCGGCCTCACTTCCGGCGAGCGCTCTTCATAGTTGGCCTGCTGCTTCGCTACTTCGACTTCACAGAAGCTAAAGTCATAGAAGGGCTTCCGGTATGTAGTCATGTTTGTTTTTATGGAAAGTCAATCAATCTTCTATGACTTGTTTTTTTTTGTGTGATGAAAAAATACACATAATGAATTGCGTAATGAAAAAGAACCGTGACACCTCTAAAAAGTAATTTCTATTTTCATTTACAAATAAAGCATATTTTAAAATAGTAGTAAAACACTGATGTCTTACATATTTAGTACATTTTCCAAAGCAAATTTTCGTTTTCACAGTTCATAAAAAGTAACTGATTTAATAATCCAGTCTACTCCAACTAACATTAGGAAATCCTACAAACTTTAACATGGTATCAGCATACGAGTAGCAGTAAAAAAAATGTTTACTCCACAGACCGACATAAAGGAGCAAGTCTACAGCACTCTTATGTTCTTCGTTGGCCTCGAAGACGAAGACTTTGTATCGCATACACTCAAGGCACTCGGCTCTGTGTGCGTGAGGCACTACGAGTTCATGCTGCGGCCGGAGCTAAAGGAGTTCTACCATCAGCTACTGACGTCCGACCTCGCGCCAATAGAGATGAAAGCGGACGTGCTCAAGAACATCGAGATGTATCTGCAGGAAGAAGAGCAGAGGATGATCCGACAAGATAAGGAATGTAAGTGCAAGTTGGATAGAAAAAACTGTTTAAATATTTTTAGTAAGCCTAGCTATCCAGAGATGGAATGCGATCAGTCCTGAGCGCTGTCCTATATGGTTCCTTTTTGGATTTTATTTTTTATCTGAAAATATTGTGTTTGTATGGACACTAGAAATCGTTAAGCCATGTCAGATTCTTACAGTTAGTTTTCCACTAGCTTAATACCATCTTCCAAACCGCAGAGGGCTAGCGTTGGCTTCAAGACAATTTGCAACATTACAGTTATATAAAACTAACCTATGCGTTACAAAGACGAGTCTATCATAGAAATTGTAAAAAAAACAAATTTAACAAAATAGAATTAATATTATAAGTAAATCGTATTACATCTGATACTTCCTCATTTGTGAGGAAACACCCTTAGCTCAGCAGTGAGATGTCCGGGTTGATGATGATAAGTCAAATATTGTAGTTAGTGTATTTTTGTTTGTTTTAAATAAAACAGTAGAGGATCTCCAGCGTGAGTTTTTACCCGACTGCCTCCAAAGGTAGGTAAAGTTTTTCGAGTATAGCTAATATGTTAATATTTTAATATCGCCTCAAACTAACGAGCATGTAAATGTAAGTAAGTATCATAATCATGAACAACATCGTTCTTACCCATAGGGTCGAAGCGATCGAAGCACGAGAATCTTAAGGAGATGGGTGACGTGTCGTCCGGGATGGCGTCAACGGTGATCCAGCTGTACCTGAAGGAGATTCTCGGCTCTTTCCTGCACGTGAGCACGGTGGTGCGCTCCAGCGCTATGAAGGTCGTGCAGCTCGTGCTGGCGCAGGGGCTGGTGCACCCCGTACAGGTAACAATTTTTCTTCTTTTATTTAACCCGCGTAAGTCCCGTTCCCGTGAGAAAATTAGCCCATATACTCCCAGAAAAGTAAGCTTTCCATTTATGAAAGTATTTTTGTAATCGCTCCAGTACATAGTTTTTGAGTTAATTCATTACATTACATACATACAAAAATACAAATCGTACAAAGTGTAGATGAGACAAAAATAAATACACTTTTTTTATCCCAGAGGATTGGCAGATGTATTATTCCATTGCTGGTGTTACATGAAGCTTTCACTCACCGACGGCCTAGTGATAAATGTCAATGTAGGTTTTTGAAAAACTCATTGGTACATGCCTTCACCAGATCGAGAAGTGATGTCTCAATCTTGTATAGGACAATCTAAATATTATCTCGTTTATATAATCTAAAAGTATAGTAACGAAGACATGGTCAAAGGAATGATAAAAGGATGCGCTGATAAATAAAACATTTTTTTTTCTAGAAGAGCTTTTTAAACCCTACTAAGGTCTTTATATACTATGGTACCTTTAAAGGATAAGCCTCTGAACCGATCCAGATACAATATTGCAGGGCGCTTGTATCTTTAGCAAACATAGGGTACCCTTATTTCGGAACGAGAAGACAATGTCGCGGCCAAAAGCTAATATTACATATCTCAACATTAACCTCTTTTGTTGCAGATTGTCCCGTATTTGATTAGCATGAGCACGGATTTGGAGGTGACAGTCTCGCACACGGCCGACAAGCACCTACAGGAAATAGACAAGAAGTACCCCGGGTTCATACACATGAAGGCGCAACTCGGCATCAAACTGTCCTATCAGCTGCAGAAGATATTACAAATGGGGTCCAAGAGCCAAGTGATAAGAGGGTTCAGGTAAGCCTTTAGTTTAATAGAAAAAATATTTGTCGTGCTGCACGGCTTCTTCAGGTTGCAAAAACAAGTTTTCATTGAAAATAGAAACCGGACAAGCGTCGGACTCGCACTTAAGGGATTTTCCGTACCACCTTACAATTAAAACGCCAAAAAAGACGTTTCACGTATCCCTCTCCCCTATTTAATTTTGAATCTTATTTCATTTTTATTTGTTGTTATAGCAGCAAAACAATTGTCTACCTATTACGGTTCACGAAATGCAGCCCAATGCTGCACACAGGCTTAGTATTAGAGTCCCGTTGGCACCCTTTAGGTACATGACCCTATAAAGAAACATATACTGCCCATATACGGATTGTGAATTGATTTTTTTTTAAATTCTTTTTAGGAAAAAAGAACAAGATGATTTACCGACTGCGCTCAACGGTTTCTTATACTCACTGCTACGCAACACGCGGCCGCAAAGGAGAGCCCTGGTGCTGTCGTTGCTGAAACAGTTTGATGACGTCTCCGTATGTATAGATCCGCCTATTCCACACAACACGACTAGATTGGCAACTTAATTGTGTATAAATTTTTGTAATCGGTTACGAGTAATCATTAAAACATTAGCCCAAAACATCTCTAAAAATATGTAGCGATTTATATCACTACATAGTATAAAACAAAGTCGCTTGCTCTGTCCCTATATCCTTATGTATGCATAAATCTTTAAAACTACGCAACGGATTTTGATGCGTTTTTTTTAATAGATAGGTTGATTCAAGAGGAAGGTTTTAGTGTTAGCATTGCACCCGTGCGAAGCCGGGGCGGGTCGCTAGTTTTGAAATAAACAAAAAGTGAAGCAATTGATTACCAGAAATGATAACTTCATAGCTCAGTATTCAGTATTTTTTTAATTTTTACAGATCATTTAAAAGTAATTTGACTAGGCAATCAAATACCCTATTGGACCGATTGGGTGGCTAAGACCCCCCTCCCGATGACCCTCAATTTTAGATTAATCGTCCACCTGCTATCATATTTTATTGATAATTTAAGGAAATTGCCAATGAAATCGTGTTATCTGGAATAGACTTTATTCTCCGCGGCAATAGCTACCTAACGTGATAGTGTTGGATTACTTCTATAATAAAATATTGTTGCTTTTCAGACGGCTCCTTTGGATCAAATGTTGTACCTGGCTGACAATTTAGGTTATTTCCCATATCAAGTACAAGATGAACCACTTTTTATAATCCACCACATCGACATCATCATTTCGACGTCAGGGTCGAATTTGTTGCAGCTTTTTCGTGAGGTAATTTTATTTAAGAGTAACTTGTAACTGAAAATCTCTACTTCTATAATATTAATAATACACTGAAGTAAAGCTGTTTGTATGCTTGTAGGAGGTAATATCTGAAACTACTAATCCTAGTAAGGCATAAGGCAATCGTAAATGCATTCTTTGGGTTAAAAAAGAAACTGTCATATAAGTGTCCAAATGGTCTCTCCCTCATGACAATGAATAGAACGTCGAATATGTAACTTTTTAATACAATAACAAGGCAAAGATATTTATTACCCTTGAAACCCCTTTTTTTAAAGCATAAAGTGGGCGGGAGGGTATATAATTAAAATTATTTTATTTTATAATTAAATACTAACATTGTTATTACATAAAGTCCCCGTCATGAGAAGGAATTTTAGTAAGCAATGAACTTCTACTACTGAGTTACTTAGCACCAGTTATGAGTGAACCAAATCCAATCAACTTTATATACGGGTAATCCGAAACTAACTTGCAATTTTAATTAGTCGGATTATATTCTTGCGATATAAAGTGCTGTCCTGCAGTGGCTGCAGTACAAAGACGCGGGAATAGTATTTAAAATGTAATCCAAATATGTTCTGAATCTTTGTTTATATAATTTATTCCTTCTCCTGACGGGGGGACTCAAGTCGAGTATTATTTAAAAATATATAATATAATGTCCCATAAAAAATATGCGATAACCAGGGGTTGAACAAGCCGAATGTGGAGGAGAAGGAACCCCTGGACGAGGAGGAAGACGACGAGGAAGCGGAGTCTCTTTTGGGGCAGCTGCCGGAGAACACGCGGCCGCTGCGAGACGCCATGCGGCAGGCGCGCGGCTGCCTGCTACTGCTCGTGCTCAAGCAACACCTCAAGCAGCTGTACGGCTTCACTGACGCGTGAGTATACAATGTGACTGGTGAATAGAGAGAATCCCTCAAGAGGGTGAATAAGAAGCCGATGCCTTTAGCATTTGTATAAACAACAACACTTTAATTTTCGCAATTAAAAAGTTAAAAAAAAAACTCACAAATTTTATCCACTAGGGGGCAGAGGTATTCTGTTTCTGGAAATACCTACGTTTCCTCACGATGTTTTCCTTCATCATCATCATCAACCCGTAACAGCCCACTGCTGAGCTAAGGGTCTTTCCTCACACATGAGGAAGTGGAAGGAGCTAGTAATGAATATGTACTTAAGTTTTTGAAAAACTCATGGGTACTGTCACATGAAGCTCTACACCCGTAGTGCGAGTCTGACCTCTAAGGTGACTGTAATAAGAACGTTACAAAGTCCAATGTGTCAAGCTCAACGTGCTCTTAACTGTACATGCCAGGATGTGAACCCGCGCCTTACTTATTATCATCATGAGAAGCGAGCTCTTTAACCGTAAGGCTATCACTGCTGCTAATTTAAAAGTAATCCAAATATAGTTTACAACAGTTCTAGTTCACTGTCTTTCATTTCTAACTAGCAGCGCCACGGTTTCACCCGCGTAGTTCCCGTTCCCGTGGAAATACGGAAAGAAAATATAGTCTGTTACTCCCTGATAATGTAGCTTTTCAATGGTGAATTTTTTTTAAAATCGTGGCTTAGGCCTGTTCCCGTGGGAAATTTATGGCCCATGTTACTCCCAAAAGTACGCTTTCCACTGGCGAAAAAATGTTCAAAACAAATAATCAAATCATTCCTCAATCCAGTTTATTCCCGTTCCCGTGGGAATTCCCAAAATCTCTTCATAGCGGTTGCCTATGACATAATGTAAAACATCTACATGCCATATTTCAAGTTTCTTAGGTGTAATCGTTTTTATTTCTCTTTTTAACCACTCTTTATATTTTCCCGAGGGAATGAGATATTTTTCCCTAGATGTTGACCCTCGTACTCAGTTATGTCCATACCGAAATTTCATCAAAATTCGTCCAGTAGTTTTTGCGTGATGCGTGCACAGACAGACAAACATTTCAGAAAAGGCTGTTTTGGCATCTACATCGATAACTATTATACACAAAAATATTTCATGAACAGACACGGTCCCGTTACAATTTTATTATATGTATAGATTTACAAAGTAGGTATGAGGGGCTATTCCAAGAAATTAAAAGTATTTCTGGTTTTATGGCATATACTTTAAAAGTATCACACACTGGCACATATGGATAACTTAAGTCAAACTAAAACTTTATTTTTATTTAAAACTAGCGACCCGCCCCGGCTTCGCACGGGTGCAATGCTGAATTTTCTTTGCTATAAACCTTGCGGAGCCTTAGACCTTTCCAACGAATGCAAAACCATGAAAATCGGTTCGCCAGTTCTGGAGTTAAATCGTCAGGAAGGAAAACCCGACTTATTTTTATATAGTAGATAAAAACCCCAGTCGTATTTAATTGAAAATAAAACAACTATCAACAAAAAATGCAATCCAGAGAATAACCTGTTGGTAAGCGCATGTCAGGCAATTTAAAAAAATATTATTCATAATAGTCCAAATCAGGTTTGTAGTGAAAGAAGTATTGGAAAATACTTCTGAAGAATTTGAAAATTGTAGAAAAACTAAACGTGATTTTTTTTTCTATGGGATTTGGACAGGACAACATCTGTTCGGTTAGATACTTTCTTGTAAATAAATAAAATATCCAAATATCGCCGGGCGGGTTTGCAGAAGTATTCCATTCCTGGAAGTCGGGTATTTTTAAAATACTATTTATATTCATAATATTATATTTTAGAGATATTAAAGGACTATTTTATTTTGGTATAGGAAAATAAGTCAATATTCGCCTTCGGAAAACGTGAAAGTGTACGAAAAGGCAATCTCGAGGCGGCTCGCGCCCATCTTCGAGCCGAAGGCGACCATCGCACAGCTGAAGGACCACGACGCAGACGAGGAGCTGGACGAACGCGGCCAGCGGCGCCTTGTCGACGACTATCTCGAGGTGAACCACGCTCGAATGCATTTTATTCCTATCACTGCTTAGTTAAGTTGGGCAGGAGATGAACATTGCACCTACAAACGGGATAAATACCAAACTTCATAGTGGGCAAGCAATGATCATAGTAGAAACAATTAGTCTTGCCGCTTTGAACATGGGCTTCGCCTGCGGAAACCCTGTCATACCGCCAAATGGTCGCTAAAAATGTTATTGCGCAACTTCAGAGCCAAGATAAAACGGTCGTACTGTACTTACTAAGCAACTTAAACAGTGTGTCGACCAGCCATTAGAAAAGTACAATAAATGGGAAGGTTGTTGGATTTGACGCACATACAACTGATGGAAGAAAAAAATATGTATTTCATTGTGTATTCGAAAATGATACAAGAGTTTCTAAATGACTTTTTTTATTTTAATTAACAGTTGGTGAGATACGACCTTCTAAAGTAACTAACTTTCGAACTATGGGTGGACAATTATTCAGGATTTTGTTTCCTGTTTTATTTCGCTCTTTCTTGTGCGAATACGATACAAATGCGAGAGATAAGCGTTGATAATATTATTTCGCGGCGGGCATGTTAGCTACACTCAAAAGATTGAGGAAGTAGAACTTAAAAAATAAATGGGTTCGAATAAGACATATTGTGTAGTTTCTGAGGTATGGTATATTAGATCCCGCTATTTTGAGATTCGTGACTGACTCTGTCATCATGTTTTAGATATTATGAAATGCAACCTTATTGCTGCTGCCTATAAAATAAATATTGTGCATGCAACGGATCCCTTTATTAGTAGAAGTAACTTTACCGCACGGATTCCGTTTTGAACCGCAGTTCAAGCAGCTGATGCTGAAGTTCGATCCCGAAGAGGAGGAGGACGAGGAGTTGGCAGGCGCGGCGGGGGCGAGCTTGGGCGCGACGAGCGGCGCGACGGGCGGCGCGTGCGCAGAGGCTGCGGCCGCGCCCCCCACCTAGCCGCGCCCCACGGACTGAACTGTACGCGACGTACGCAGTGTAACATAGTGCTCCGGACTAACGCGGGACGCCAGTGTCGGGAAACCCCCAGTGCGACGGACGCTCCGAGTGACCGATTATTATTTCAATAAAAATTAGATACGATTAGGCTCGCGCCCGGCTTACTTTGTTCGAAGGTGTTCGGTTAATTTCTCGATTGATTAATTTATTTAACGAGGGTCCGCGGTGTACGCTAGTGACGTAGGCTAGACCGAGGGCGGCGAGGCCGGGCCGCCGGGCGTTTAGACCGTTGTTGTACATTATACCGACGCCCCGGCGCCGCGGCGGCGTGTAAACGGCAATCTTAAATATTTTATATTAGTTATATTTGAGAAACTCGATTTGTTTTTATATTAAAAGTCTTGTGTGTAGATAATTTTTATGAGGAATATAAAGTATATGTAAACTACAGTGACTTGAGTTTTCCGATATGATTTCTGTTATACCATCTTTATTTTGAATACTGTCATACATTTTGCCACACAGTCGTCTAAACCAGTTCCAATTAAGCAGAATACATAATATTTTAATATTTACTTGTGTTTAGTTAATTTACAAATTTTAGCCGGTTTACACATTAAAGAAGTTACTTACTCCAAGATTAAATCGCATAATACTAGAGTTTTTACGGGTTATGGATTACGCTTACTGTCAGTTGGACGAATCCGGCCTTAGACGTGAGGTTTATTTTCAGAGGTGAACACACTGTGGTTCTAGAAATAGCAGTATCAAAATCTAACATCACATTTCCTCATTTAAATCAAAAAAATTATAGATATCATTAAGCGCACCCTTAAGTTCTTTTGTACCTTTGTATTCCTTATTAAGCCTTGTTGTACATTATACTTGGCGATTGGATGATGAGTTGATGACAGTACATTATAAAAATTCAACACAAAATCTTCATAATTTTATACATACAGATTCGTGTAAAAGAGTTATGCAATAAATGTATATTTCTAACGGTAATTAAAGTTAAAAGCCACATTTTTACAAATAATATATATTTCTTTTATATTTACATCCCTAATATTAACAACATTTTTTGATAAAAACGGTTGGTTATGTCGGATTTAACTAACAAGTTGTTTTAAGGTCTGAATCCTACTATCTTTGCTTAGGTCGAGATCGCAATAACTAATTAGTTTCTGTGTTAATATCACTTACGACATCACTATGCTATGATACCAGTTATGTTATGTACTTTTGTCAATTTTGACCTGATCTATAAATTTACTTACTATATAAATACTTATACTTAAAATATGTTTTAACATATTAATGGATTTTATACCGAAATTTTGCCCTGTCGCTCATCAGAGACGGCAAATTTATTGCACAGGAAGAATATGAGCGTTTCTTGAGTTGGCTTCACCTTTCCTTGCTCGATGAGGCGCCGGAGATTGCGTATACGTTGCTTGTGTGGGTACTCTTGAGAAGAATTCTCTGGCTGAGAATTACAAAAAAATACAACTTTAAATATCATATTTTTTCAAAAGTAATATGTGAATTACTTCTAAATAGTCCAGTCAAAATAGACATTACAGTTTGCATTTATTCCCAACAAGCTGGATTTTTGTGCAGGCCTTAAATACGTCATTAGTATTACAAATAATATGTCAAAAGTCCCCATCGATCCCGCTTGTGCGTTGTTTTTTATTCCACAAGTTTGCGTTTTTTGCGTATACCTCTGAAACAATGAGAGCTACCGAAAAATGGTTCAAACAAAGTTCTCAACACTTTTCTTCTAAAAAGCATCGCTTTCGAGATATCGTGACTTTAGACCGCAGGAAAGTCGTATTTTCGACTATATGCACACACCTCTGAGGTAGTGTACACGGCGCTTTTTTTTAACGTGGTTTCCCCAGTAGGAATACTCCACAATATATTTTGATCGAGAAAATGTAATGGGACACTATTTTATTGATGAATTTTTTTTTTATTTAAATTTAATGGAAATTTTAACAGCAAGAAAATTACATCATCGTTCATTATCAAATTCTTCATAATCACTCGTTTCTTCCTCTTCACTGTTTTCTTCCTCTTCACTGTTTTCTTCCTCTTCACTGTCTTCTTCCTCTTCTTGCTCGATTTGTGTAGACTGCTCCAAGACTGTGTAGACTGTTAACCCGATGATGCATACTGGCCACGTATGAGTGCATATTCGTATTTTCTATGTTTAAAATAGCCATAATTCGAGAACAGTGCACCGTGGAAGAAAAAGTGTTGAGATCTTTTTTGTAGACAATTTTACGATCTACAAACTTTGTTTAAACTATTTTTCAGTAGCTCTAATTATTTCAGAGATATACGCAAAAAACGCAAAATTTGTGACCATTGACCTCGAATAAAAAACCAACGCACAAGCGGGATCGATGGGGACTTTTGACATGTCATTTGTAATGACGCATCCAAGGCCTGCACAAAAATCCAGCTTGTTGGGAATTAATGCAAACTGGAATCATAATTTAGTCTATTTTGACTGGACTATAAACACAATAATTGGTTTCCTAAATGATTGTCTTCTAACAATTTATTTACCTACATAGCTTATATGAAGATAAATACCAAAAAGCAGTGGTTATACATGAGAATAACACATAGGCTATATTTTATCCCCGTATTCAAACGGGAACGGGAACTACGCGGGTGAAACCTCGGGGCGTTGCTAGTTATTAACAAATTATATTAAACTAGCGGTTCTGCGCGGTTTCACCCGCGTAGTTCCCGTGGGAATACGGGGATAAAATGCCTATGTGTTATTCTGATGTAGCTATATAACTGTAAAGTTTCATCAAAATCCGTTCAGTAGTTTTTGCGTGAAAGAGGAACAAACATCCATACATAAAAACTTTCGCGTTAATAATATTAGTAACTGGGATAAACTACTACTAGTATAATTATTAAGAGTTTCATAACCTTCATAAGCCACATATGACAGCCTGTTGAGATCCTGTGAGTTTTTCACTAGTCACTAGTTTTGTAAAGCCACCAGAGACATACGACGTGAAGTCTGGTCGAAATGGTGCTGTGGGCACGCCACGTGGTAGAGAAGATGCAGTAATGAAGCATGGCTTGAACAAGTGATCGATTGACAGTGACCATCACGTTCTGAGAAAATTACCTCGTCGTGCGTTGCAACACTGCCGGCCAAGGCAGAACGTAGTTACATTTTATATACAATCCCAGATCGAAAACTTTTCCGAGCCTGGCCAATAATTAGATATTATCCCCTCCAGCGTTTAATGATTTGAAAAAAAAAACGCATAATAAATATACTGGCCTGAATACATTTGCAGTTTTCATCATCGGTAATACTAATAATAACAACTAATGTTTGTTTAACACATGAATTTGGCGCGCTTAATCGTCTTAGGTAAACGGAATGGGACTTAATTAATGCGTATACCTCTTCTGCAGTTAACTTTTGATCCGGCGTGGGTAGTCCAATAATGGAGTCATCCCACATGACAGGGTGCCACGGCCTACGCATGGCGCGTTCCGGCTGCAACAGTGGCTGCGGTGGCTTCAGCGGCAAAGACCGAACGTCCACGTATTGTTCCTCCTCCATTTCAGCCTCCTCTGGTAGCTTACTCATTGTTAATCTATAAATATATGAAACCAGTCATCGGAATACATACTTTAAATAAAATAAATAATCTCACTATCCCCGAGGGGGTAGGCAGAGGTATTTCATTACTGTATATACCCACTTTTCACGAGAATATTCGACCCCAAAACGTCATACACACTTATCTTTAAATATAAAAATGAATCCCTTTTTCCCTTGGTCACGGCATCACGCGTTAATGGCTGAACCGATTTGGCTGAAAGTTGGTGGGGAGGTAGCTTAGAACAAGGAGACGGACATAGGTTACTTTTTATTCCGATATTCCCACGGGAACGGGAACTACGCGGGTGAAACCGCGGGGCGCTGCTAGTAAAATGATAAAAGGTACTTAGCTACAAACTTGTGTTGATTGATAGTACATAATACTGTAGACTGAAATGGAGTTCAGCCCAGAAAAATAAAAATACTTACAATACAATCAAACTGGAAATAATTACTGTTTGACGTCTGTCTACAAACAAAACTTGAGAAAGTCTGGCAATGGCGAAAATACGCGCGTCCCTGCACCGTTTACAATGCAGCTGTTTTATTGATATGTTGGATACGAAAATAAATTTTAACCAAGCGTGATACGAACTTCAACTCAAGAAAATAACAGCATAATGTAATAATAGTTTTTATTCAATCGTTTACTTGGCAATGATACAAGAAATTATTTTACGTCGAAGTTTATAGAACCAACATTATTCATTTATAGATTGCTTCCGACATCTGGTTCTGCTCCCTGTACAAAAGACTGAGTAGCGGGCTAAAACATTACCTAGATATGCGTAATCACTTTATTTCATTTCTTTGAAAATACCTAAGTTTGTAAAATTGGAATATCTTTTTATAAACAATCATTTGTGTACTATAATAATACGATATCAATTAAATCTATTGTTTAGAATACTTACAAATATCCGATAAATAGAATCAAAGCAAGACCAATACGCCGTGCACCGGTTGACTAAACGCCCCGGTTGTGGCTCGAACACTTCACAAAACAGATGCGCGATTTATCTATCTTTTTTATTATTGGCTGCTGGCGATTTATTTATATTCACAGAATACTAGTCCGGTGCATGTGTAGTATACGACTGAAATCAATTACTTTCTCCCAACTCTGCGGGCCTTTGATCGTGTGAAACGGTTCCGGATGACGTATATATCTTGGACAATTACCAGCAAAAATAAGAACATCAGAAATTGTATCGACATCTAGGACACTGACCGAAATCCATGCCAACAAATGAGATTAGTGACGATAAACTGCTTCTTACTAAGGCACATGCGTCCAAATTACCTATCTCCTATTAGTTCTACTATGAAAATAGCAATTTATCTCAAGTAATTAATTAGTTTACTTCATGTACCAAGAAAAGGTACATGGCTTTGTCTACCATCATTATTTATCTTAGTTCGTGATTTTATTTTAATTAGAAAAAAGGAAACAGCAATAACAAAATAACATCAGTTTTATTATATTCTATTTAACTAAAACTAGTTAACATTTAACAATAAACATCAGGGTATACGCTTATAATATAAACTATTTTCTTTTGGAGCTTATTCTTTCAAAATAATAAAAATTACATAGCAAAAAACTGATTGCTAATATAAGTATTGTTTTTCAATAGTTCTATTGACTTTAAGTTAGAAACTTTTTACGTCTAGCACGTCGATCAGTGAAATCTCAATTGGTTGCGTAACAAAAATAATACCCGTTAACTTTTGTTTAGGCTTTATCTAAAAGGTGTTGTACAACGGACACGCTCTACTAACACTGTTTGAGTTGGCTAACAATCTTTTATGCGCTCGCTACTACTTCGTCGAACGAAGCCTCATGCTCGGACCGAGCAAGCATGAATTCAGGCAGAGTAACACCTAGGGCTGCGCTGTATCTAGGCATAGTTTCCGCCCAAAATGCGCCCTTTGAACTGTCACCTGCAAAGTCTTCAGGTGGTGCTATATTGGATTCGTCTACGATATCTGCACTAGATTCTGATTCCACACTCCTTTTCACTTTGCGCAGATTTATTTTCTGTGGTACGGGTACCGCTGCTACTGGGATAGGATTGGCTGCAGCCACGGCCAAAGTCACAGGACGAGCCTTTTTGCGTTTTAATTTTTTGCCGTAACCCGTATTGGCAACTACATAGGCCGCCGATTTTTGTTGCGGCGGTGAACTAGTGGTCACGGTTTGACTCTCAGCCCCCACGTTTCCGGCATCAATCGTTGCCGGTTTCGATGTAAATTCTTTCACTTCTTGATAAGCTAGGTGACTTCGTTTCGGAGCAGATTCGGAAACAAACATACATTCTTCGTTTTTGAGCCCATTCTTATCAAGACATTGAAAACAAGTCATGCCATTTTTATTGACTTTCTTGCAAGTAGATCTGTCTTTCTTTTTAAATTCAGCTAAAACATGTTCTACGTCTTTTTTAGGTTCATTGTTGGAATAAAAGCCAGGCAACGCCTGCTTGTAATTGTAAGGTTTCTCTAAAGAATCAGTCTTTTCTTCAGAACTGTCACCCTCGCTTGACGCTCGCAACGCCTCAGTAGGACTGGGTTTAGAAGAATGAGTGTAATAGGACTTGTATTTGCCGTCAGAATCATCGCCGTCTGCCTTTTTATAATTGCTGTGAGTTTTTTCTGGCTCCGATGCTGTGTATTCTTGTGAATCTTCCTTCGCTTCTTCATATTTTGATGATTTCTTCGGTTGATCTGCAGCCTTTTGTGTTTCAGGCTCATCAGGTTCATCATTGCTATCGAATTTCCTTTCTTTGGAGTAAGCATATTTATTATTCTTAGGCTCCGCAACGTATGAACAAGATTCATAGTTTCCTCCTGTCTTAGGATCTTTGCAGGTCATGCACGACATACCATCTCTTTGGACTTCTTTACAGTTTCCAGGATTTTGTTTAATTTCAGCAGCCTGTTTCTCAGACAATTCTTTTATTCTTTCGTATTCTTTGTGGTCGTACCCAGAGTCATATCCGTATGGATATTCATAGTCTTTGTTGGGATCCTTTTGTTCCTTGTAGGCACTGTAAGTTCCACTGTCAAAAGCTTTGGGCCTGGAAACATATTCGGCTGAATAATCGTAGGGGTCTTCGTCCTCTTGGCTGCCTTTCTTTAATTTTTCACTTTTCCTGCTACCTGCATAACGTCGAATACGGGCTGGTCCTGTAATATAAGCATTAGGCTTGTAGTTTTGTTCGTCATCAGGATTTTCAATTAATTCTTCTTTACGGTACTTTAAAGGGTGAGACACCTCAACGTTGGTCTCCGCTGGTTGAAAATAAGCTGAAACACTAGGATTACTTTTAAGAGCTGCTAATATTTCTTCCCCTTGTTCAATTTCCTCTGGTTTATACACCTTATAGTCTGCATCATGAACAGTCCGTATGTCATAGCGCAAGGGGCTGAGCTGCTGGCGAGCGTTCAAGTGTGCGTGAGTCTGCTGATGCTGCCGCGGTTGCGCAACTAGCTTAGCGGCGCTGCCAGGGGCGTGGAAACTTTGGCTCGCTATTGGGTTAAAACCGAAATGTTCAGCCGAAAATGCATTTTCTTTAGGTGCTAATCGACTATGTAAGGAATCGATAGAACTACTAACAACAGTGTCAAACAACTGGGGATATTGACTCTTATCTACTTTAAGCATTGCTGCGGCAAAAGGACTCGAAGCCAGCGAAGTAAACCCTGAAAGAATTATTATTAAGTTATAATAGATACATAAGTATATAGTTTATAGAAAGTAAATAAAAAAGAGCGTGCAAGCAGAAAGCACTCGGTGTATAGTATAACTATTATATATAAGTACATATAAAAGTATATTATTTAGGTACTAACCGGAATTTCCTGAGTCGAAAATAGGCCCAAAATCTAGCGGTTGCACGAATCCATTTTGTTTGTCTTCTTTAGCAAACACTCCCTCGCAAACCGCCCAAATAAATAACTGTAACAAGAATGATGATATTATACCAAGTACCGCCAAATATAAAGTAAAATAGCCTTTGTAAGTACTCGTACCAGACACGCGAGTCTACACATTTTCCGTATGGGTTAAAACCCAAATTGTGTCTTTTATGTCCACTACTCCTCACAGTGTCGAGTTGTATTTCTCGTTTGGCTCTGGATGAAAGTAACGTCACATTTTTAGAATGACAAGGTTTTATAGGCGTCAATATTGCGAAGGTGAAAGATCGGTGCAACAGAGCGCGCACCACTCAAGCGTGTCATGCCGGACAATGTCCGCTTACTCCATCCGGCGCCCGACTGTGGGGTCACCAGCTCGGCAATGTAGGTGCCCCCTGCACCTAAGCGACTTTTCCATCGAAATTAAAACAGTAATAAAGATTGATATGGATGCATAGACCTATTAAGGTCAAGGTATATCTGGATGATATGTGTAAGAATAACCCAATATTCATTTAGAATTAGATGGCTTTATTAGAGCATCAAAGAATAAAGTTTACTCCCGGTTAGTAGCTTAGTTAGCTCCTGGTTAAGACTTGCTTGACGTAGTAATGTAGGTACCTACCTTAATAAGTTCGGTTCCTTGAAGCACTACTTCTGAAACTTCGCAAATAGGAGGCACTATTTATTACGAACTGTTTTTTGGTATAGGTGCTCGTATAGTTGTGTGGTTTTTGTGTACTTACCTACTTACTGAAATGAACTTGCTAACTTGACGTCAACATAGCAGCCTCACTGAATATCTTCGAAAGTATGATGGCACTATTTTAAGAAGAGTTGTTTGGCATTATCAGAACAGAGGCCTCTATATTTACGGTATCTCGAAAAGCGCATCAAAAAAAAACATAAGATCTTAGAAACATTGAGCGCGGGATCTACTCCTAATATAATAATACAATAGATAACCGTCTATTTTAATTTCATTAGTCATTCTCCAATTTCAGCGGGATTACAAAACCATTCTTGCCAGTTACGCGCGAGGATATCAATTAGTACAATAAAATGGTTGAACACCCTAATAATTTTTACGCCTATCGGCGCACTTTGTTATAAAGAAACATCTTCAATGAAACAAAGTCACGTGCGTCATACATAATTTAAAAAACTAACAAGACAGCATTTAAATCATTTGGTCGGCATCAAAGAGATTTAAATACTAGGGCATAGAGGGGGCATTGGGAATATTTTCATACAAAACTTTGAAGCCTAAGCGTCAGTGCTGGTATCTAGATTTCAATAGCTGAAACAAGTATTCAAACAATTGGGTAGTTGACAGCATCGAAATTAAATAGCGAGTAGTCATACATTAAAAAGATTATCCAAAAACACCTCAAAATATGTATTTCGATTTTCAATTTACAATTATAGCAAATTTAAAAATAATAAATCAATCAAAAAAGTGCTGCAATTGAGTACTACAAACTATGACGTCACGGTTTGCTATTTCAGTACATTTTCCATAGTAAAATTTCGTTTTGACAGATCGTAAAAAGTAACTGATTTGACTAGGTAGGACACAACCCTGGTAGAGGTCACGCTGATTAAAAGGGATGTTACTATTTCATACCAAGGTATCGATAATATCAGTTTATTGACAAAGTATAGGTATATACAACAAAATCAATTTCAATTATACCTACTACACTCCCGAACACATCTATCGGGCCACCTAGTGTTTTAAGTTTTGACGGTCCCTAGCTAAAAACGTTGTCACAAGAGATCGCGGTCTTCCTTGACAACAAACGAAGCCGCCAGTCTCTAAGTACCTTAAATTATTTATTAAACTGTTTGTATTCTTAAAAACAGTATGCATATATTTTCTACCTAATAAATAAATATCGATAACAAAAGTCGATAAACAGCACCACATCACTAATTAGTAGTGAAGTAGTGGTATAAGCTACTCAACAGCAGAGGGCGTTAATTTACAATATCAGCAGAATATTCTAGAACGAATATAAGAAAATTATTAATTTTGTTCTTTTTTCTGAGTAAATATGAAAAATACTTACGAAAATAAACTAAAATCCCTTCCAGGCGTTTTGCCGTTGCGTGATTTGCAACCTAGCAAGGCGCATCTCGGCATATTTATTTATTTTGGCGAGATACGAAATAGAGTTGTTATTCGGACGACTTATTCAAGTTCTTCCACTGTGGAATAAGTTTTGACTTCAAATTTTTCGGGCTTTGTCCCCTCTATGCCCTAGTATTTAAATCTCTTTGGTCGGCATACAAAGATTTTGTTCGCAAATAAAAAAATCCGGCAGCAATCCTTGTTCGGCAAATTATTTTGTTAATGGCAGAGAGATTTAAATACTAGGGCATAGAGGGGGCATTGGGAATATTTTCATACAAAACTTTGAAGCCTAAGCGTCAGTGCTGGTATCTAGATTTCAATAGCTGAAACAAGTATTCAAACAATTAGAAGTTGTTTCAGCTATCGACCGGTAGAGGTCACGCTGATTAAAAGGGATGTTACTATTTCATACCAAGGTATCGATAATATCAGTTTATTGACCAAGTATAGGTTTATACAACAAAATCAATTTCAATTATACCTACTACACTCCCGGACACATCTATCGGGCCACCTAGTGTTTTTTAAGTTTTGATGGTCCCTAGCTAAAAACGTTGTCACACGAGATCGCGGTCTTCCTTGACAACAAACGAAGCCGCCAGTCTCTAAGTACCTTTAATACGGACAGTAGTACGGCTTAAATTTAGTTGTGCACTCACATTTCTTTGGCTATGCCCGGCCTGCAGAAGTGCCACAGCTTTGGCGACAATTTCAGGCCGAGTATCCATATTTTTTGGTCAAAACTTTCTCAAAGTTTGCAGTAGCCATATTATTGAATCAATAATCAGAAACATAAATAAAAAAATCCAACTTTCGCAAAATTAAAAAAGTTTTCTCCTCCCTTGCATCATTGAAAACAATGAACAGACTCGAATTATCTTATTTTTTTTCACAATTCTGTATTCAAAATAAAAAAAAACATACCAAAAGGTTGACCAATAAATCAGCTTCATTAATTACTGCAGGAAATCTATAACATTTTTGAACACAAAAAATATATGTTTCTATATTGATATTAAATTATTTATTAAACTGTTTGTATTCTTAAAAACTGTATGCCTATATTTTCTACCTAATAAATAAATATCGATAACAAAAGTCGATAAACAGCACCACATCACTAATTAGTAGTGAAGTAGTGGTATAAGCTACTCAACAGCAGAGGGCGTTAATTTACAAGATCAGCAGAATGTTCTAGAACGAATATAAGAAAATTATTAATTTTGTTCTTTTTTCTGAGTAAATATGAAAAATACTTACGAAAATAAACTAAAATCCCTTCCAGGCGTTTTGCCGTAGCGTGATTTGCAACCTAGCAAGGCGCATCTCGGCATATTTATTTATTTTGGCGAGATACGAACGAGAGTTGTTATTCGGACGAGTTATTCCACTGTGGAATAAGTTTTGACTTCAATTTTTTCGGGCTTTGTCCCCTCTATGCCCTAGTATTTAAATCTCTTTGGTTAATGGTCAAAAATTAAATCAGAAATAGGCAGCTTACAATAACATGGGTTTGCATAATAAACATTCAGTCCGCAAAATAGTTACTTGGTCCGCAAAATAACTACTTGGTCAGCAAGACTTCATGATTGAACAGCAGAGAAAACATGTCGTAAAAAATTATACTATAGCCACTCCCACCCCCACTCTCATTCCCACCTACCCGCTCCTACCCTCTCATACCCCTCCTACAGCCTCCTACCCCCATACACGTTCCAGCACCCTCCTACACCCTCCTACTACCTCCTACTAGGTCCTACTACCTCCTACTACCTACTCTTCCTAATACCTAGTACTACCTCCTAGTACCTCCTTCTACCTCCTACCACCTCCTACACCTTCCTACACCGAACTCCTACACCCCATTCCTACCCCCAACTCCCACGCCCACTCCCACTACCACTACCACAACCACTGCCACTACCACTAACACCATCACCACCACTACCACCACCACCACCACCACTTGTAATCGTAATAATAATCATAAAAGTTGCATAATCTAAAGTCCTTCCTAATCTATGTAAGGAATGCGCCCATTTTACGCATGACAAGTTTGCTGAGATTATTTTTGCTACTTTTATATGAAGCTCAAAAAATCTTTTTTGGCTTCCCCTCTGAGTGCTTACCAAAATTTTATTAAACAGTAGCAGCTCAAAAATAATTACAGCCGTCCAGAATGACATAAATTTCTGATAGGTTTTGTAATGTTTGCTTGCCATGAGTTGCTGACCAATTAGCTATTTCTGCTTACAGATTATATTTTTCTGCTTACAAAAATACGAATACTCTGCTAACCATTTAAATAACACCCTTTTAAAAAATCTTTTGCCAATACAAAAATTACTTTTCTGATCGGAGTAACATTGGCTATATTTTTTCCGTGGGAACGGGCCTAAACCACTAAACTGATTTAAGAAATTCTTTCAGCAATGGAAATTTACATTATCAGGGAGTTACATCGTTTATATTTTCTTCCCGTTTTTCTACGGGAACTACGCTGGTGAAACCGGGGGGCGCTGCTAGTATTTAATAAGTTGTGTACCTACCTACGTAGACGCAACACAACCCTTAGAACAAAATTCTAGTAAAAAATAAATTCTATTAGGTCTTTATTTATATTTTATTAATTAAAATAACATTACTTTTTTAAGATGCTTCCATCCAGATCCTATAATATAGGAATAGGTATAGGAATTATATACTTACTTACAACATAATAAAATGTGATCAACAATTTTTCGTGATTATAATACTATGAACAAAGAGGTTGGAAGAAAATCATTCTTGAGAGAAACTTTTTCTTTAAAAGTCTTTGATTATGGAATTTTAATATATGTACCTAAAATTAATATAATATACTTCCGATGTTACGGTATGTCTGTTCAATAAACACTAGTTGCATTTTTCAACGTTTTGGCAAAACCGTACCTTTTACAAATATTATAAAACTATCAACGTTTTTGTATTGATCCTTTATAAGAAACTCAATTTTGTATGCAATTTAAGAGCGGCCGGAGTGTTATGGCTTTCCAATCGTGCCATTATTGATTTCTGTAAACAAAAAACAATATTTCATTAACTTGAACAAATTAATGTGCTACGCGGAAACTTTATTTTAGTATAAGCCATACAGGTCATGCGTAAATTTTAAGATATTATTTTTAGACTTTAATGTTTGTGATGCAAATATGAGTAAGCGAAAGTTAAAAAAATATTTGTATTTTGCTCACTGCAATTTTTGGCTCGGTATCTTGTATCTTTAGCCCCAGGGTCCATAGATTAGCAGATAGGTTGAACATTGGGCTGTCTTCTAAGCGCCCTCGAGTTGTGACGCGCCAGAATAGATCTAGCGCCAAATTGTACTGCTTTTTAGTTTCCTTTGCATCCCCAAGCAACTTTATGACCACTAGCAGTTCCTGACAAATGCTCGTGGCATAATTATCTAACGTTTTTGTGAATTCTTCATCAGCTCCATATAATTTATCATTTGAAAGTACTGTAAGAAAGAAATTACAAATGTAAATTATTTGTCTAGTAATAGGAGTCTTTATAACTGGGTTCTTCGGGACATCATATTTCATTATTATTTAATCCATTTGTTTTCAGTCTACACACCTGACTCTATATGATAGGCATACGTCTCCTGAGTCATTTCACATAGCAGGTCTAAGGTTCGAAGTAGCGTTGCGTAGTACAAGTGATCAGTCTTCTTCCAGTGTATCCTCTCCATTGTCTTTATAAAACCGCTCAGTAGGTAAGCTTTACAGTTGCTCTCCATATTATCCTAAAATAAACAGTTATTAAAATCGGTACTGTATAAAGTAGGTACTTGCTTTGGAACTAGGTACTGTTTCGATTCCCAAAAATTCTTTAACGGGTAGAAAGCTATGCTATTCCCGAGTGACATAGGCAGTTTTATTGACGTGGGCATAGCTGCAGGGCGCAGCTGGTTGTAATAATAAGTTTATTATAAGTATTTAAAAAAAAAACTTATTAAGCCTATTAAAGTCTAAAAATTATCTCGAAGATTATAATGTACATATATACCTACTACAAGAGTATCACTGAAAATACAATGCTTTAAAAAGAAGAACATATTAAATATTTTTATCCTAAAATCAAACAATAATATTTCAGTTTTCCATACAAATTCTGACGACTAGCAGGTATTTTGTACGGATAGATTATTTCATTTTTTTAATTGATGGCTAAAGGTCTACAACAACTGGGTCCCGACTTTTTTGTCCATTGTGGATTTGTTGTGTCAGATAATTGAGATGAGAGGGCGCCACCGTTGCCTGTCAAATATTGTTTTGTTTTTGCTCCGTATAATTAACTAATTTAAAAATAGAAACTTCCTTAGATTCGCTAAGTTCGTGTATCCAGTGTATAAAATAACTCAGAAACCATCGAAAATTGTTCAGACCTAACAACAAAAAACAACGATTTGCAAGAAAAGAGTGGAAAAAAAAAAGACACATACCAATCTATCGCTCATGTCTTTCTTCTCTTCCTTAACAACAATATTAGTGTCAATTGTGAGTGGTTTTGGAATTTGATGCCTCCAAGAATAAAGGATTTATACAGACACAGGTACGGACAATTACATACCAAATCGAACATAACCTATAAAACTTGCATTATTGAAGATTCACGGCAGAAATTTAATAAAATCGGATATAGCGCCACCTAGCGGTGAGTAGCTAAAATAGCTCTTACTAAAGTACCGAATATCAATGCAACCAAATTAAATATTGAGTCACATTACCTACTGAACGATAGATGGCGCAAGTGCAGAAATCCACCGATACCACGGAAGCGGCCCTGCGATGTGCGGGATGCAATCAGACACTGCCGAGGAGGCAATATCTAACATGTACACTATGCGAAAACCACTTCGATCTGGAATGCGCAAACGTCTCGATCCAGCGTTTCCTGAACACTCTGACAACCGAACATAGGAAAGTTTGGAAATGCCCTGACTGCCGATCTAGAGTACCTAAAACAGGTAACATAAATACACCTATCCGCCCACGTGACTGTGACATATATAAAGAACAAGTAATGCATTGTAACGATGAAAATAGCCGAAAGCCCAGCATATCTGAAACAAATCCAAATATCACATTGAGAAAAAAAAAAACTTACCCTAATGATAATTCCACTTGCTCTGAAGATGAGAGTGTTCTTGGCGACACCATCTACGAAGAAGAAAACCCTGCAAACAAAATATCACCCGAGATACAACTTACGACGAAAAACTTAAGCGAAATAATAGCCTCACAGCTGAGAGAAAATAATAAGACCATCGTATCTGAAATTCAAAACACAATACAATTAGAAATAAACAAAGCAATCACCAACCTGAGAGAAAACGTCTTCGTGGAAATCCAAACTCTAAGTAACCAAAACGACATAAGAAAAATAGAAATTGAAACCATAAACACACAAATGCAAAGTCTGATAAAAGAAAATGAAAAGCTCAAAAGGGAAATTCAAGAATTTGGCTCTAAATTGGGAAACCCTGACATTAAGTCCTCATCAGAGCCACACGGAAAAAAATTCGTTATCTACGGTCTCGACGAATACTACAAAGAACCAGAGTATGACCTACATAATAGAATATCTGGAATATTCCGTGAAATATTACATATCGACGTGATGGGATATATAGAAGAAACCAGAAGAATCGGAAAATATAAAAATATAAAACGCCCTCTTGAAGTAGAACTAATAAGTAAGCGAATGGTAAAGTACATCCTAAAGAACAAACAAAATTTTAAAGGCACACCTTTTGCAGTATCAGAACTTCTGGATGAACAATCCCGAACAGCTAGAAAAGCTCTGCTGGAAGAAATGTTCAATGCGCGGAAAAAGGGCCAATATGCAATCATACGCGACAATAAATTGTATATAGATGGAAAACTAGTCAAAAAAACTCCGGAGCCCAAAGAAACCCAAGCTAACAACAAAGCGACCCCTGAAAAAACATACAGAGATATCTTATATCAAAAAACTACAAATAACCAAGATCATACTTTTCGAAACAACAACAGCTACTACAACAAACCACCAACCAACACAGAAAACAACAACAACTTTCCCCAAGACTGATCTTTGTATACTCTATCAAAATGTTAGAAGTATATGGAATAAGATTCATATTCTAGAAACATTGATAAATGAGAAACCAAATCTTCAAATGTTGTGTCTAACAGAAACATGGCTGAACCAAGCTAAGTTAGAACTACTAAATATAAATAATTTTACTATAGGATCCCATTTCTGCCGACAAACTAAAGAAGGTGGGGGAGTAGCAGTTCTAGTAAAGAACACCTTAGATTTTAATGGGCGTACAGATATTAACTCATTATCAGTTGAGTACGTTTTTGAACTAAGTGCAATAGAATTAGTCAAACCTAATATTTTAATAGTTAATTTATATTGGCCAAATAGCTCCAGAGATTCACAAGTATTTTACGACGGTTTAGAAAATGTTTTAAAGATAATTTCATTAAAAGATAAAAATAAGGACGTTGTTATAGGAGGAGATTTTAATGTTGATTTTCTCACTAATAAAAAACCTAAAAAAATCTTATCTCAATTAATGTTGACTTATAATTTCCACCAAATCGTAAACGAGCCTACTCGAGTTACACCTGATAGTTCAACATGCCTAGATTTAATTTTTGTAAACTTCAAAAATAAAACTAACAAATTAGTAGTAGAAGAATATGTGTTCTCGGACCATAAAGGTATTTTATTTTCCACTCCATTAAAGACTGAAGACACACAAAAATTCATTATCCAGAAACGTATATATAATTCAAAAAACATAAATAAATTTAAAAAACATCTCCAAAGTATTAATTGGGGCTCAGTAATAAACCCAAACAAAGACATAAATGAAAATTATAATGCATTTATAAACATCTTACAAAATCTACATAACACTTATATACCAATAACAACAATAAAAACTAAACCACTTAACAAAAAAGCTTACCTTACTACTGGAATAAAAACATCATGTCATAATAAACGATTACTAAAACTCCTAACTACCCAAACAAACAACAAAATTTTAAAACTCTATTTTAAAAATTACAGCAAAATCCTTAGAACAACTATAAAAACTTCCAAAAAAATATATAACACAAATAAACTGATAAAATCTCAAAATAAGCCTAAAACTATGTGGCAAATAGTAAGACATGAAACAAATAAAACAAAAACAGTACTACACCAAAATATACAACTAAAAATTGAAAATAAAAACATAGATGACCCGACAGAAATAGCAAATTACTTTAACAACTTTTTTGTTGACGTAGGAAATCAAAACAAACTCCTGTCACAAAATCCAAACACAACTCAAAACGTAAATTACATAGAAAACACTTTTTTCCTAAGCCCTATAGAGCAGACTGAAACATATAAAATTATAAAGAACCTAAAAAAAAAACAAGTTCCGGAATAGACGACATCCCACCAAAGCTAATACAAATGTGTGCATTAGAGTTAACTAACCCATATAACGACCTCATTAATCAATCTTTTAGGGAGGGTATTTTCGCAAATGTGTTAAAAACCTCATTAATAAAACCAGTGCATAAAAAAGGCAATAATAGAGAGCCAAACAACTATCGTCCCATCTCACTACTACCTACTTCATCGAAAATAATTGAAACAGCTATGGTAAAACGTTTAAGCTCCTTTTACGAAAAATACAGCATTTTTTGTGAAAATCAAAATGGATTCAGGAAAAACCGTTCCACTACTATAGCACTATATAAATATATACGACGAATTTTAGATATTATTAACTCAAGGAAATATGCAGTCGGTCTACTACTCGACATGAGTAAGGCCTATGACAGAGTTAGCCACGAAATCCTGCTACGTAAGCTGTATGCTTCCGGAATTCGAGGTCCCTCCCACAAATGGTTCAAGTCCTACTTAGAAAATCGTACACAAATCGTAGAAATCAAAAATACTAATTTCTCAACAGGCGAAATACAAAACTTCAGGTCTAAAAAAGTTCCTGTAAGGGGGTCCATACCACAGGGTAGTGTACTCGGATGTATATTATTTTTAATATATATAAATAATCTTCCAAATTTAATAGACGAATATAGTGAAATTTTTGCTGACGATGTTTCAATTTTAATATCATGTACGGAAAGTAGTGAATTAAACGATAAATTAGACAAAACATTCAATAACATCAGTAAATGGCTCGATCAAAATAATTTGCTACTAAATATAAAAAAAACTCAACTAATACAATTTAAACCATATCAAAAATCCCCATTGTCAATAAATTATATATATAAAAATTGCGCTCTTGAAACGGTAAATGATGCGTTACTGTTAGGCATTCGTATCGATACCCATCTAAATTGGAAATCTCATATAGATAACCTCTCAAATAAAATATCTTCTTTTATATATGCACTAGGTCACTTAAAAAGAGTAACGAGCTACGAATCAGCTCTGGCTGCCTATTACGCCTACGCCTACTCTAGGTTTAGCTACGGCATCGTGCTGTGGGGCAACAGCACCGACATAGACAAAGTCTTCGTTCTCCAAAAAAAATGCATCCGTATTCTTTTTAATTTAAACCAGATAGATTCATGCAAACCATTCTTCGCTAAACACAAATTACTTACTCTAACAGGCATTTATATATTAGAAAGCTGCAAATTCGTGAGAAAGAATCCTCATTTTTTCTCCCCTGTAACTGGCATAAAGCGAAATGATAGAAACCAGAATAAACTAAAAACCACCTTTTCAAAACTAAAACTATTTACATCCGGCCCCCCCTCTATGGTTATAAAAATACACAACGAAATTCCTAATCAGCTTAAAAACATTGAAAGTTATACCACATTCATTAAAAAATTAAAAGAATTCCTAACAAATAAGAGCTACTACTCCCTTAACGAATTCATTAGTGATAAGTATAAGTAAGTAAATATTAATAAATAGTATTTAAGATATTTTATTTAGCTAAGGTAAAAATTTTTAACTAAGTAGTTTTGTTAATTTAACGAATATAGCCTTCTCCAAATTTGCTGTGCCTCTACGAGGCGTCATATAGTGTTTTATGTAAACATGTAAGCCTATATGTACTGTGCAATAATTTGAAATAAAATAAATAAATAAATAATATTTAAAAGTATCTTCTCTTGTTGATTATGTATCTGTGAAAGTAATAGATCCATTTTTGCACGGTTTAATAATTTACTACTTCATTTTGCTTCTCCGTCAATTTTTACAACGCGAGTTTAGGTCATACGGTGTTTTAGGTATTTTTAACAGTGTCAACATACGGGTAATATCAGAAGCGTAGATAAGAAATCGCTCAACAGCCCCTCGACTCTGATACTAATTGGCTTCCTTTGTCCATCTTCCATTATGAATTCGGGAATGTCTGGTATCAAACCCACGAAAGCTTTGAAGTTGGCCTCAGCTGCAAAGAACATTTCAGAAGAGAATGTCATCTCATAAGATAAGAATCTCTAATGCTGACTAGTTGACAGACAACGCACAGCCTAAACCTGTGGAGCATTACAATTTGCACAGGATTTCCTTGCATTAAGTACAAAGGATTTTTGAAAATTAATTCTTTAGGCGGTAAAATGTTAGTTAAGTTGGTTTGGAAGTACGTAAGCCCATCGGGCCCACGGTTAGTAGGTATATAGTTACTTACGTCTTATTCCCGAGGGGATCAACAGAAGCTTTCCGATCCTGTACCTAAATACCCACTTTTCACTAGTATATTTGTTTGACCTCTAAACGTGACAGGTGGTGAGCCTATTGCCTGTCTGGGGTTTTATATATACCTCAAAATAAATTTTGGGTTTCATTTTCGTAGACGACTTACAATTATGAAATAACTTAACTAATTAAGTTATTTCATAATTGTAAGTCGCATTTATACTATAACTAGCGACCAGTTTGAACAGTGTCTTTGCAATCGCTGATCCTGTTTAGTCCCGTTCCCATGGGAATTTCCAAAAATCCCGTCTTAGAGCTCACTTACGGCATGCTTCGGCTACACCCAGCGGTTTTGGCTGTGTGGATCGATCAATGAGTCAGTTTTTTTTAAATATACATAGAATAGAAAAGAAAATAGATAAACTTACAAAAGATAGGTGACACAAATATATCAACTTGACTAATAATGTTCTTGAATAATGTAAAAATTATTCAAGAACATTCATTTTCAAAATCCTGTTTTGTAATTGATCCTTTGGATGGTGCTTACTCCGCGGAGGGCCTACTATTTGTGTCAGCGATTACGATCGGTCCTTCGAGCCTACCTTGTCCGACGCAGTTGTTAAGCAGCGCCACTTGTCCGCTGAGCAAGTAGAGGTGCGCCTTCGTGAGAGGGCACCGCAGCGACGGCACCGTCACGAAGCAATACGCCGCGCACGCGCGCTGCAGCCATTTGCCGTGCGCTGCGCCCGCGCGCGTCGCCAGTGCATTCACTGCCTGTAGGAATGGGGTAGTATTAAATTGCGAATAGTCATTCATTAAAAAGATTATCCCAAAACATCTCAAAATATGTATTTCAATTTACAATTATAGCAAATTTAAAAATAATAAAACATTAAAAAAAAAGTGCTGTGATTTCACCCGCGTAAGTCCTGTTCCCGCGGGTAAAATACAGCCCATGTTACGGTAGTAACTATTTAGTAATCAGTGATTTTACACCCTTAAAAGAAAGCCTTCCGTTGATGAAAGAAAGAAAATCGGCCCAGTAGTTTTTCAGTTTATTCGTTACAAATATACATTAAATACAAATCTTTCCTCTATAAAATTAGTTTAGATTTAAAATGCCCTCCTACTTACGTGTACCAACGCAATGAGAACGGCATCGAGCTTGATAAAGGCAGAGCGGCACTCGACGTAGAAGTTCAACTGCTGTTCGGAGTCCTCCTGATAGCTTACAGCTTGAACATACTTGGTTATCAATTCAGCGCAAACTTTGCTCTCGTCTTCTAGTGTCACAGCGCTGTGTAGGAGATAGATTATTTAATATTGTAGTAAAACATTAGTGGTGTTGATGGATGAAACGTAAGTTCTAAGTTGAACTCTAAGATAATGTTAAAAACTCCTTGGTTTACAATCTCCAGAAGCTGATATATGTTTTATACTGCAATACGCATAGCATACAAACAAACATCAAAAACTAATTTGCCCAAAATCACACTGCTCTAACAGCTCTAACCTTTTCATATTTAAAAAATATATATTGTCATGTTGTATTTCGTTAAATGTATATGTTGCATGCTTTTTTCAGAAACTTAAAATTGATTTTATTGGCTTCTTTTCAGTAAACACTTTCCAAAGCGCTAGTAGATACCCAATTGAACTTCTATAGGTGAATTCTACATTTTACCTGGAGACTCAACTATTGTTAGTTATATAAAGTAGGTATACTTTGTAATTTTATAATAATACTAGCTGTTCCCGTGGGAATACGGTGATAAAATATAGCCTATGTTACTCCTTGACCAGGTCCAGTACTTTCGGAGCCTATTCAATATAAAAAAAAACAAGCAAACAAAAAATTTAATGTTTCATCTTTATTATACTCGTATTAAGTATAGGCTTACCCATATAAATAGATTACAAACTTACTTGATAGAATCATGCAGTATGCAACAAAGTCTCATCAAGCTCGCAATGACAATGTGATCCTCAATACGATCCCTCGTATATCTCGAGAAAAAAATTGACAATACAGTCGTAGCCATCATTGTGCGCGCGTTAGATGTTTGAACCAACTCAACTAACGGCATGAAGGCATCCTGTACAGAAAATTGAAGTACCCGTTTAGAGAGGCAGGGTGTCACGAAAAGTTATAACAGTAGTACCAGTCTAAGAAAACTTAAAAACAAGCTTCAGTATGTATGTCACTTGTCGGAACAAATCAAAAAGTGGCAGCTCACTTATTAAAACAAAAAAGTTCTTCCAAATAAAATAATAACTTTCTGAATATTCAGTTATTTTATAAATCTAACTTACCATTAAAAATATTTCCTCCACATCAGGGATTGCTTTCAACATTCGCTTGATAACAAATTGGAAATTGCCTGAGAATTCGTCAGCAGGTTTGCCGCATTTTATTACGTAGCGAATTGTTCCGCGCAGTATTATGTTGACATGTTGTGTCTAAAAATATATAAAGCACTGAGAGCAAGGTAGGAGGGAAGGAGCTCAACTTAAAAAATAATTTATACAACCGATAGAAAGTGACTTTTTATTTATAATACCTACTAGAAAAGCATTATTATAAATACGCAACGGGCCTTAGGGGCCATCCGGGTCCAGTATATTAACGCGTTCCGGGTGTTGATGGGGCTGCCCCGCTACTGTAGTGCGTCAGGGATGTTTGCTGAACCGCGCATTGACTGTTTCTACGTGACAATGCGCAAACGATGCGCGTCCCTGGTGAGCAGGGTGCGGGCCAGCCCCAACACCATCCTGATGATAGCGGGCATGGTGCGCTGTCCGTATATTATGCTACACTGCTATAGAGATATCAGCTAGTATTGATTTTTAGTGTTTTTCTTTTCTTTTTATTGTAGTGTTTTTATGTATAACACGTAGGATAAGTCTTTACTAACACAATATTAGTCATTTGTCACTCGAAATAAATTATTATTATTATTCTTTGTAATTCAATAGCTCAGGTCACCGATAGAGATTTTTGACTGAAGTATATAGACATCGTTTGTAGATTTATTGATTTTATTTTGCATAGAACACTTAAGAAAACAGTTAAGCACACTCGTTTTGTTTTTATATGTAAGTAAAACATATTTATATTAGGTTTGGCAGCAAGTGCGTAACGAGGGAAGTAAGTATATATAAGTATTAAAAAATATACTAATTGAAATGCACCAGCAAAATAAGAGGTAGAACTAGTTGTAATCATTTAAGAGACAACAATTTTCTTTACTTATTTAAACCTAATTTAAACAAAAAAAAACTGAGTATACTGGCTGAACCTGGTCAAAATTGTTTTCCATTCTAGGTTTTTTAGGCGAACATTTTGAAAGAATAATGTTTGGTTCGGGCATCCATAGTGTGGCTAAGCCATTGTTTGAGAGTAAGGTTTGGTATGGTTGGTATGTTGAATATATTTTGATGTGTTCTACCGGATCCGAACAAACCCGAGCGCGTGTGACGTCACAATGTTAATTTTAGCACTCATAAGAACATCAGATGTTCTTATTAATGTACAATAATAAGAACACCATTCGGAAACTGTTGGCGTGTTTGCGGTACTGAGTTCAAAAAAATATTTTCAATTCCTTATAACTTTTTAAGTAAAACACCTTAAAAAATACACCTTATAGAGCAGTGATAGCCCGGACGGTTAAAGAGCCGGCCGAAAATCAGTGAGGCTCGGGTTCGAATCCTGGCATGTACCAATGAGTTTTTCAAAACTTACGTACATATTTATCACTAGCTCGACGGTGAAGGAAAACATCGTGAGGAAACCCGCAGGTCTCAGAATTAATTCTGAGACATGTGTAAATAGATCCGGTCCGGCGATGGGCTCACCACCTATCACGTTTAGGGGTCCAATGTATCTCGTGAAATGTGGGTATATCCAGTAATGGAATACCTCTGCCTACCCCTTCGGGGATGAAAGGTGTGAGATTATTTATTTTATTTATTTATTTTTACCTTAAAAAACTAAAAATACCTAATTTTGCTATAAAACCTATACATAATCTTTTGATATCTATACATATAATAGAACTGTAACGTGTCTGTAAATAAATATTGGAATTGGCAACGCCGCTGGGCACCCGCTAGTATGATATAAAAAAGAAAGAAAAAAACAACCTATACATACCGATAGATAAGTACACGCAAACTGCAGCCATGGTCCTAAGACTTGCAGGAAATGAAATGTAGAATTTATATTACTGGTAATTTTCCACCACGTCTGGATTAGGGCTTCCGAGGAAACCTGCCGGTAATTATCTGCTCTACACAAGTGTTCTCCCAAAGACGACAGCACTTCATTCAGCAACACTGGAAAAAGAAAAAAAAATGGAAATCTGTGTCATGTAAGTCAAGTCAGCAAAGGAGGTGTTCCATTTTCGGCCAGGGACAGCAAAAACTATAAAAATCATTCTTCTTCTCTACTATTGTAAAGAGGAAAGATTTATTATTATTACTCTTTTATTGCTATATGAGGTATTTGACCCGAAAAACATACCCATTTTGTCTGCAGAACTTTGAATCATCTCTAAGATAGCAGGAGCCTTTTTTATGACGCTCATTGCATCAAACGCAGATACAACGCAGCACAAAAGTAATTCTCTGAAATATTTGAAAGGGGTATTAGTATTCTTGATCTAATACAAAAACAGGTTATTAGAAACGAAGCAATTTAATGAGACAATTTGCACAAAATGTATCAAAACACATACTTATTCTCTATCTGCTCGCATTGCTGTAACAGTTCCTCCAATAACGTGAGTTTGCACTTATTGGAGTTCAGGGTGCCGTACAGTAACCAGTCCACAGCCGGCACATACAGGTTCAAGTATTTGTCCAAAGTAAGCAGCTGCGTCTCATACTTTTTGAGCATTGCTGGGTGGAATATCTACAAATAAATAAATAAGTTATGTTAGATAAATTCACTCGTATAATTAGTCTCAAACTAGGCAGAGCCTGTATCTATGCCACAAAGATAATAAACATACTTAAATTTATATATAGGCGGTTAAGCAGCGGGTTCCCGCGTGCGCACGATAACAATATTTAATATATATGAACATGAATATATCTCGTAGAATTGTTACCAGACCGGATATACACCCAAACACGAAATCAACATACATGACCATGCACACAAATGTTACCCTCGGGCGGTGATTGAACCCGCGACCTCCGACTCATAAACAGTCACTAGCAACCGAGCCAAGAGGCCCATCAAATTTAAGAGTTTGCGTCTTAAATCTAGGGAATATCAATGATTGGAAAAGTGAAATCTCGCAATCCCAACTGAAGCGAACCTCTGTTGTACACCAATAATAAATATGTGATATTATTATGATATGTGACAATACGATACAACAAAAGCAAACCAAAATAATAAAAGTCAGCCGACGCTAACGCTAGAACAAATAATTGTAATTAGGAAAAAAAATGTTTGGGACATGTATTTCTTCATCTTGCAAATATTTCGCTGAAGGTTTATCGTTGATCAGTTTGATCACCAGACGAGTATTTATTTTAATTATTTTATCTTCAAGTCGAAATTAACGTCTAGTTATCTTACCTGTTGATATTCCTCCAGAAATTCTTTTAGGTTCTCGTAAAAATAGTCTTCACTTTCTTTCCCCAATAATTTGGATGCTACGCGGCATAGATAAAGCCGTAAGAATGTCGCTACCAAAGGATTCCCGATTCCTCTGATCATAGTCGTTAGCCTCGCAATAGTCGGCTTGATTTCATCTTTGGAAATGAACACGTAGCATTTCAACAGAGACATTTCCATGTACAACCGCGGGAGCAATTCTCTGATTGAGGCCATTTTGAACATCCAATTCTGGCATGTCTCTTTCGCAGACTCTGGTACTGCCTCAGAATCAATATCATGAATAGTTTTTATTTCTATTTGTCTGAAAATGAATAAGTAGTTGAGAAAACTTTACATTACTACAAAATGGTGTTAGTTAAGAGGTTGCTTATATTTTGGCTTTGTTTAACATTATTGTTAAAAAGTGTCAGCATCTGTTTTAAGCACCGTCTGATAACATTAGTATAAGGAGTTTCCACTGTTGTTTGTTGCTTATGAAGGTCTAGTTTCTATAATGACTGCATATGGAAAAATTAATAGGTAAATCTTCACAGAACCCGGTCAAGCCGCGTAATCGGGAAACAATAGGATTATCTATTGTAAAAAATTAAAAATAAAAATAAATTTATTTCCGTAGGTAATTGATAATTACACTAAGATTGTCCATCGCTGCTGCTTGATAGGTATCTACTACATACCCAAAACTTTTTCCTTTGAGTCTTTCAAACACAAGATTGCCAAAGGTGTCCAAAATGTCTGTGATTAAAACAAACTTGCTTGGGTAGAACTGCATCACATTCACATCAGACAGTAATTTAGAACACTGTATACCAATTTTGAAAGCTTTGACTCTCTGCTCGGAATCCCATGCCTGCAATTGTTTAATTATTATAGGCACATAGCTCGGAGCAAAGGTGCACATATGAAGAGTCAAGACGTGGCATAAGAGTAAAATATTCCACTGCATGAAATAGCACCTATGGACAACATTCTGTGTTAACTTGTAATGTTAAATACCTTTTTTATCTCGTCATTCAGCACATTGATCTTTGAAACAAACTCTTGTTGGCTTAGACCTATAGTTTTCCTAACTGACCCTTCTTCGAAATCATCTAGCTGTTCCAGCCTGTGTTTCACTTTTTCGTTGAGATTAGAAACTTGACGAATAAGAGCTGAAAATGAACTAACTTAAAATCAAAACAAAATCAAAACAATAAAAAAGGAGTTAGTAGTGTTAATTTAAGGATGTTCATTAATGGAATTCAGCATACTTTTTTCTCCACCAGGCAAGAAACTGCTAAGTATAGTCAATTTTTCTCCCGTTGTGTACTTGTGTAGAATAGAGGTACGTCTTGTGTTCCATTCCTTTGTACAGTTGACAGTCATATCTGCCACTTCCACTGGACTAATCTCCTATTAATAAAACATTAAGAATAAAGTTGCATGTGACAATCGACATAGCTTTTAGTTGCACATCTTTCGTATAATAACAATTTCATGACAATTGTCATAGCTAAAGTTGCACATCTTTCGTATAATAATAATAATCTCAAGTCTTATCCCCGAAGGGGTAGGCAGAGCTATTCCATTTCTGGAAATATCCACTTTGCAAGAGTAGTTACATTCGACTCCTAAATGGTGGTGAGTACATAGTGGGTATGGGTCTGTTACACATGCCTCAGAAAAATTCTGGGACCTGCGGGTTTCCTCATAATGTTTTCCTTCACCGTCGAGTTAGTGATAAATATGTTTGTATGTTTTTCAAATACTCATTGGTACATGCCAGAATTTGAACCCTAGCCTCACGGATTATCATCATTAGAAGCGGGCTCTTCAATAGTAAGGCTATCTCTATTAAACTAAGGGTATCACTGCTTTCGTATAAATGAATATTATAACAAAACAGTTTACTTCCCCCATGGCTAACATTTGTGTGCATGAAAATAATATTTAATTAATATGATTGTCAAAGAGGGTGTTCTGAAATGACGACCACCAGGTGGCAGCACCTAGGCGTTTGGTCCAGAAAGCTGTCAAAACTGTCAGAGCGCATATATTTTCTATTACTATGTCTGATTTTATTGAATTTTCTAATAAAATTAAACAAGTATAACGAATATTCTCTCCAAATCGACATGCCACAATGTTGTGCAGTTCCTATGTGCTCAAAAAAACCGAGTGGTCATAAGTTTCCTAAGGACAAAATACGTTTAAAACAATGGCTTGTAGCTTAATTGTAGCTATTCGTAGAGATCGGTTTACGCAATGTTATTATATGTTACTACTGGGTTTACGTCTAAAAATAATAGTCGTATATGCAAAGCTTTGATGCAAAGATCGCTTTAGTAAAGACGATTACGAGCTGTTAATAGACTCAGTGTTAGAGAACCGTAAGTATTTTAAAGTTTTATAAGCATAATTAAGTCTTTCTTGTTGTGTAATTTAAAAAAACTTAAGCTCAAGTGCAAGTACCATAGCACTCAACTTTTAAAGTTTTTGCTAGATCATAATAATAATTTGGTATACCTATTTCATTGTAAAGTATGTAAATGGAGACTAATGCCTTCATTTGATTTAGTGAATTTCTTAATAAAACCATATTTATTTGATGTTTCAGCCAGGCTAAATTTGAAAAAAAAAATGCAGTACCGAGTAGATTTCCATGGAATGAAGCTATGATTTATTACACCACAAAAGAAAAGAACAACAACGTTGTTGTTTGGATTGCGATACAAGATCAAAATATCAAAATGTATATCTCTTCATACAAGTGATATTATGCTTTTACCAGATTATAATATAGGTACCACAATTTCTGAAAAATACCGATGGACAGTTTAAGACTGATCAGCTGATACGACAAATACATGTTGAAAGACTAATTGCTGGTTTAGCTAAAACATTTGAGATTTTAAGTGGCAAGTTAGATTCCAAACTGATGCTTCTTGCAGACCGCATAATATTTGTTTGTTTCATGATGACAAATTTTAAAAGTAATATTATTATGCAGATAGACATATCTCTAAAAACATTATATTTAGTTATTTCATAATAGATTTTTTTGGCAAAATAGAAACAATGTACAAATAAGTTTTATTATTTACTTTCCTTTCTACACTACAAAACCTGGACAAGCTAGCTATAGTTATTCTTTGACAGAACTTTAACAATCATATTTTGTTTTTGCTATTGTTGGTAACAAAATATATTTAAAATAAAAATCCTTTATTTGTGGAACTATAATATTTTCAATAAATATACCATCTCTTTTGATGTTTATTATCTTTTCATCCACATTCGTCCATATGAACAAATCAGCACAGCTTTCTCTACCCGTAACAAGTAATTGTGTTTGAATTTTGTAGTAATAGCTACTGTTTTCTTTGAGTTGTAAACAATTTAAACTGTAAACCACATGTGGATAGTTTTCTAGCCCTATACACTCATCCTTTATGGAAAATGGACATTTAACTTCCAAAAGTATAAGGTAAAGTTTTAATTCGGCAACCCTTTTTTGTCCATACGCACGATCCATTTAGATAATATTAATTTTAGGAACTAAAAACCAGATACTAACATATAATATCATTGCTAAAAACTGAAAAACGCTATGCAGAATTGCAGAAACTATGTGTTTTGACAGCGCGCATGACCTCATGACTAAGTGGCGCCAACTAGTGGCGTAAATTTTCGTAAACACCCTCATTGTCAACTGCTTAGTAGGTCCCGATTGTAATGTACAGTCAAGAGCATGTAAAGCTTGACACATTGAACTTTGTAATCTTCTTATTACAATCGCCTTAGACGTCAGACTCGCACAATAAGTGTAAAGCTTCATTGTGCTCTTGACTGTACAAGTTCTGATAAGTTAGTGACACTCAATTGTGTAAAATAACAATAACATAATATAAAGGACCTATATGTATTTCATATGATGATAAATACTCACATCCTCTAAATTCATTTGCTCAAATCTCAGCAAGGGGTCCACTTCTTCAAAAGCTGAACTCCATTTGTTCAGATTTTCCATAAAATGTTTGCTTGTGCTTTGTTTCTGAAAATTTATGTACTTATGTCAATTTTATTGTCAAATATTATTATATTTTAATGTGGTGATAGCTGAGTAGCTGGTTCAACATCTAGGGTACAAAAGTACCCTAGATGTTAAAAAACTGCGGGACAATGTCTCATTATCACGGGAAAATATAAAAAGTACTTAAAATGAGAAATATGTACTATTCTGAAACGATAACACATAAAAACTTGTAATATGGTATGTATGAGTCTTATATGTTGTAGGCGACCGCTATAAATGAATTTTCTGAAATTCCCATGGGAACAGGAATACACTGGATTATTATTATACAATGCCGCTGGACACCTGCTAGTATAATAATAAGTGAAATATATCTCAGATTATGTTGTAATTCATTTCAGGAACTAAGTAATAGGAAAAGCACAAATTGAATTCCTAATTAATGTATGAGAATTAAAATGGCAGTGTTTAATTTTTAGGGGGTCCCAAAATAATTTACTGTAAGTAGATACAACATACTAATGAGTCCGAGTTTCGCCTTTGGGACGGAGATTTATTTTATATGCAGCTTACCATAGAAACTGTGTGTACTTTCAGTGGATGTGTATTTACTTCAAATCTGGGGCACTCATAGCAACGTTTTTCTCTTTTCGCTGAAGTCCTGAAATTTACCATTTTATTTATTTTATTGATAGACAGTTCACATTTACCTGCTCAACTGCAGATGAATTTTATTGCATATTTATAATAACTTACCATTCATAGTACACTGGCATTTTATACAGATATTTAATTCAAGCCAAACAAGTAAGAATATTTTAGTATACACCTATATTCCAGTTGAACTCTGCAATAAACAACATTTAATTTTCTGAACCCTAAGTTTTTTTTTTTTTTTTTTTTGGCGTCGCACGGCTTGTGCATTTGCCACTTTTATAAAACGAGGAAACGTTTTTAGGTAATAAAAGAAATATAGGAACGGAATTTTGAATTGGAAGAGAAGGATTAATAAAGGTAAATATTTTATTAAAACTACTATGTACATCTACTACTTTAAGACTAATTTATATAATAATTAAATGTTATATTACACACTCGGATAAATAAATAAAATATCATAAAAAATTATATATTTATATTGTTACTTAAAATAAATAACGCTAATAATCTATAACAATTAATATCCTTGGAAGCAAGGAGAACAGGAATGGAGGTAGGCAGTGGAAGGTTTAGGGACACCAAAGAATCAAAAAGGACGGAGCAATCTCTAAGAGGACATGACAGAAAAATATGGTTAATATCGGCAAAATCCGACCCACACTCGCAGCCAGCGTCATCCACAATGCGAAGTCTGGCAAGGTGTGCTGGAGAAACCACATGGCCCAGTCTCATACGGATAATAGAAGTAGTGCATTTTTTTGGGAAATGAAATGAGTTGAACCATGGTTTTAACATTACATTAGGTTGGATTCTATAATAATACATTCCCTTGACTTGACTGCTACTCAACCAAAGTTCTTGCCAGGAATCTATTAGGAATGTTTTAGAGAGGGCGATCAAATCATGGGAATAGTTCTGATACGGAAACAAATCTCCACACTCCACGGCCTCATTAGCAAGTTCATCAGCTCTTTCGTTCCCTCGGATACCCGAGTGGCCTGGTATCCAAGCAAACAAAAGATCGACATCTTTAAGAGAACATTTTAGTAATAATTTTCGAATTTCTATTATAACGGGATAGGTTGGCTTCGATTTAAAAGGGGACTTGGCTAAAGCCTGCAAAACGCTTTTCGCATCTGTAAAAATAACAGCCTTCTTAAGTTTCAAGAGCAAAACATACTCAACGGCCCTAAAAATGCCAAAACATTCACCAGTAAAGGTGGATGTTTCGGGCGGAAACTTAATTTTTTTAATTATATTATATTGAGCATGAAAAACTCCCACACCAACACACCCATTCTTTGAGTGTTTAGACGCATCACTATAAATATGGTGACTGTCATACCAATCCCTATCTTTAACAGCATTAAACACGATATTGGCATCAGCAGCATTTTTACTAACTCCCAAGTTTAAATAAACCTTGGGTGATAAAATAAGTGACTCATATTCACAACAAAAAAGGGGGTAATACAGAGATCTGTAAGTAGGGGCATTAAGGGCTATGTATTTACGAAAACTTAGAATGAGGCAGGGCGTTGTTTTATGCGTCCAGTAGCCAGAGGTATGTATAAAATCTGAAAGAGCAGAAAGTTTTGAGAAAAGAGGGTGTCTAATGTATTGTAAGGATCGGAAAAGAAATCTATCACATAAATACTGTCTCCGCAATCTTAAAGGGGGATCTCCAGCCTCAACCTGAAGGGCATTAGTGGGACTGGACTTCATGGCACCTAAAACTAACCTTAAAGCTTTATATTGGATAGACTCTAATTTCTTTAGCCCGGCTGAACTACAAGGCTCCAACAAAAACGTTCCATAATCGAGAACACTGCGAACTAAAGCGACATATAGTAATCTCAATGAATACGGGTGAGCACCCCACCAGACACCTGAAAGGCACCGAAGAATGTTTAAAATGCGTTCGCACCTAGAAACTAAGTGGTCACAATGTGGGAGACCTGAGAGCTTCGAATCCAAAATGAGTCCAAGAAATTTGACATGTGATTTAACAGGAAATAAACTTTCGTTGTAAGAAATAATGATGGGGGGAGGTAATCGCATTCTAGAAAATAGAACAATATTGCTTTTTGATGGAGATAATTCCAAACCATTCAAGTCAAGCCAAATTTTTAACAGAGCAATGGATGAATCTAACGAAGAAGAAGCCTTGTCAATGGATTTATCGGATGCATATAAAAGAAGATCATCAGCATATTGAAGAATATTGATGTGACCAAGGGACGACTCAAGATCGTGTGTGTAGATGTTATATAGTAAAGGACTGAGCACAGATCCCTGTGGCAGGCCTTTCCAAACCAGTCTAGAGTAAGTATTATCATCTATGGTAACGGTAATGGTTCTTTCCGATAAAATATTCATAATAAAATTCGACAAAACTACCGGAATTTGTAAATCATTTAATTTTTGTTTAAGAATTGATAAGACAACATTATCATATGCACCCGTAATGTCCAGAAAAGCAGCTACGATTGATTCGTTACGGGAAAAACACAATCGGATATCAGTAATGAATATACTTAAACTATCTAAAGTACTCTTTCCTCTTCTAAATCCGTACTGACTGTCAGGTAACAAGCCATTACTCTCCAAATACCATTCTAACCTATTTTTAACTAAATGTTCAGCAATTTTAACTAGAACCGAAGAAAGAGCGATTGGCCTGAAAGAAGAAGCATCGGATGGGGGTTTATTCGGTTTTAAGATTGGCAACACAGTCTGACATTTCCATATGTCAGGAACGTTACCCGAAATCATTACAGAATTGACAATATTTAAAAAATAGTAAAGCGAGGTTTCAGTGAGATGAGTGAAAAAGGAATAAGGAATACCATCACTGCCAGGGGCGGAATCTTTAAGATTAACTATTGTATTTTTAAGCTCGGAAATAGAAAAAGGAGAATTAAGACCTGTCAAATGGTCAGTAATCACAGGAGGTAGGGAGCAAGGTAAAGATCCAACATCAGGAACAAATGGAGGAGCTAATTTATCCAAAAAATTATCAACTAAACTAGAAGGCATGGCATTACTGGAAGATTCTCGAAAAGCCGACCTAAACCTTCTGATACTACGCCAAACTTCAGATGGGGAAACATCTGGAGAAATCCTAGAGCAAAAGTTTCTCCAACTATCAAACTTTTTATTTTTAAATAATTTGCGAGTGCTAGCTATAATATCAGAGAGAGAATCAAAGTTTTCCGGGGTCATGTCATTGCGGTAAACAATTTCAGCTTCTTTTCTTTTCTTAACTGCCTCAGAGCATTCAGAGTCCCACCACGGAGGGGAGGGAAGAAATCCCGATGCGCCCTTTTTAGTAGGAAAGGTGGCGTCCGCCACTTCAATGAAAGCCTTGGAGAGAGCAATAACACATGAACTTTCATTATCTCCAGTAACACTGGGAAGAGCAGAAACTTTGTTCTCTACACGGGTGCTGAACAAAGACCAGTCTGCACCAGAAAGCTGATATTTCATGCGTGGAGGTTGTTTTATATTCAATTTATTATTCCAGGGAAACGAGATGATTATTGGGATATGATCACTACCAAAAGAAGAATGAAGAGTGCTCCAGGCAAGAGATGAAGCTAAATTTGGAGTTGCAATAGTTAAATCTGGGACACTACTCCCTTCTTCAGGACGAGTGCAACGTGTAGGGGAACCAGTGTTCAGTAAACAAAGATTGTGTGTGTCTAAAATTTCAAGTATATCTCCACCGTAACAATTGCTTGTTTTACTGCCCCATGATACATGCTGAGAATTAAAATCCCCCAATATTATAAATGGTTTAGGCAGTGAAGCAAAAATATTATTTATTTCACCAAAAATGGAAGAAGAGGGATGAGGTATATAAATAGATACAAAACATACATTATTGATATTTACAGCGACTATTGAAAAGTTCTCGTTATGTACATGAATAGGAATAAGAGAGAAATTATAAGAATGTTTGATGAGCATGGCAACTCCCCCATACCCATCAGATCTATCTTCTCGGACACAGGCATAACCAGGAATCCTAAAGATGGAGTCTGGTTTAAGCCATGTCTCTTGAAAGGCAAATAAAAAAGGATTAAATTTATTAACTAAATATACAATGTCACTTTTCTTGTTAGTGATACTTCGGCAATTCCACTGAATTACCTTGGCGTGTAGGTCCATTATGGTTGATATTACCTAATATATTATCTATTGATGAAGCAACGTCGGGCGGTGAAAAAATATTTGAATTTGACAAAAGTTTAAATAAAAGCATAATGAGGTCAGTAATAGAAGTTTTTGAGGACACATTCAGTTCTTCATTAAATGCACACCCATTAGCAGGAGCAGGCATGTTGTAGTCTTTAACCAGGGCTGCATGAGCCTCTTGGTCAAAACCTTTGGAATTCCTTGGAGGGGATCGAGGTTTTAAAAATACAGTTTTTTTATATGAAGACTGCACTGGCACATTTGATGGAGACTGAACTTGAGGGGGCACAGATTGAAAAGAATTAGAGGGTTTACTTCTAGAATTAACAGCATCTGCATATGACATTTTTGGAATAGTTGGATGGAGTTTTGCCGCTTCTGCATATGAAATACAACTCTTGCTCATTGATTCTTTAATAGACCTTTGTCTTTCATGTTCTCTACACTCTTTACTGGTAGCTACATGTGAACCATTGCACAAACAACATGACACACAATCACTGTCCACCGAACAGCTGTCACCCGAGTGACCCTGACCGCATTTGAAGCATCGGGGCTTGGAACGGCATTGAGCTTTGACGTGACCATATCTACAACAGTGATAACATTGAATTGTGGGATATATGTAGAGGTCGACCGGTAATGCAGAATAGCATACATAAACCCTCTTGGGAAGAACCTGTCCATCGAAAGTAATAATCACAGTTTCTGTGTTTAAAAATTGTAGTACATTTTCATTATTAAAACTTTTTCTTTTAATCCTTCTTATTTTTAAAATCTTCCCGCAACCTATAGGTACTGTCATATTTTCCAAAACTTCTTCCTCAGACCAGTCTGAGGGTACACCTCTTACCAAACCCATGCGAGTAATGTTAAAAGTTGGAATGAATGCTTTGTAGTTGTTGGTGGTGAGAGTCTCATTAATAACAAAATTATTGGCTTGTAAATAATCTGTAAAAGACAAAGCTAGTCTGTTTCGACCAATTCTTTTCAGGCTGCCATTGATAATATTTTCAAAAGAATTATTTTTTAAAAACCTTCCAAATGTGACTGGGTGAAGTGTGGATGGATCGTTCTGTGATGTGACAATTTTTTGAACGTGGACTATATATGGGGCAGCATCAGATGATTGGTACAGAATTCGACCAACATTAGGACGTATCAAACTGGGATTTATTGGAATATCACCAGGTACGGAGCGATTTGGTTTTTCATTACTAGTGGTACCAGCAACTCTGCTGCTAGTACCACCTTCAATAGGTACATCGTCAATGACGGGGACGGAAATGTCCAGGGGAGAGCTTGGTGGGACCTTGCCGACATGTGCGTCAATATCCAAATCATTGCATCGGCAGTCATTAGGACGGTTTTTTTTTGAGTCATGGTGTTTACGTTTTTTATTGCAGTGTTTACAAATACGACGAGCGGTAACTCGCTTACGTCCATTCTCCTTACCACCGGTATTCACTGAACCATCAGTGTCCATACTCGACTCGCAATCAACATATTTATTACTTTCTACCGTAATATAGTGAGAAACCTGGGGGACTGTTCCCCCAGGATCCTCGGGCGGATCGCCCATGACAATAAAAAATTACTTACCTGTCTCCCAGGTAAGTTTTCTAAAAACTACGACAAAATACAAGATAAATATATAATATGTACACAAAAAAAACCTAAATTAATCCACTATATACAATTAAAATATTTTTTGTAAAAAGCCGAAACGAAAAAAACACCCGCCAACTTTCACGTTTCCCGCGCTTTCGAACCCTAAGATAAGTTACAAGTTACAAGCAAAGAGATTAAAATATAAGACATTTTAATCTCTTTGGTTACAAGTAAATACAATACAAAAATCACACAAAAATAGAGTACACAAAAATCTCAATCACATGTCAATGTCAATACAACCACACAGTAGGGATATTCGATATACATCGATGCATCGAATTCATTCGATGTTTACAATACGATACATCGAATCAATCCGATGTTTTGAAAAGGTATTGATTTACTCGATGTATCGATGTATTTTCATAAAACATCGAATAAGGGAAATTCGATAAAATGCGTGGAATCAAAGAGATTAAAATATAATAGGGCATAGAGGGGACAAAGCGAGGAAAATTTGAAGCCGAAAAGTTATTCCAAGTGGAATAAGTCTAGTACAATTTTGACCGAATGACAGCTCGCCTTCATACTGACTGACATGACGCTTGAGCTTCAAACAGTTTTTTATGAAAATATTCCCAATGCATTTAATTAACAACATTATTAATTAACAACAACTGAATCAACGCGGGTTTGCATGAAAAGTATTTTTTTTTGTTAGTAACAGGTAAAAATACTCGATTTTGAAAAAACATCGATGTTTCTATCCGATGCAGTGGTCTCGAACGTCATTTAACGAAATCGGTAGAGCTGCCCACTAAAATCGGTATATTTGTACCAAGAATCGGTATACGACCAAAAAATTCAATATTCAATCCAATTCGTTTATTTATCAAAAATAAACCTAAGGAGTAATTTAGATAGGTACATAAAAACACACTTAGATAGGTACAATTATTTTTTACAATATTCAGGATCATACCAATATTCTTTGGACATCATTGCATTAATTTCTAAGCACTCGCTCTTGTACTTACTTGGTTCCTCGTCAGAAGACATTTTAACTAAGTAGCACTTCGTTCGCAACTTTAAACTTGAGGACACTTTCTCTTCGTTTATAAAAAATAATTAAAGTTTCATAATTTTTTTATGTATTTACCTATTTTAGGTATTCAATTATGAAACAAAATTACTTACCAGAATTTCTGTTTATATAGACAAGTGAATTCCCGAGCGGGAAACACCATAAAACAGCCAGTTTTAGGCTACAATAAAAAAAAAACGAGTTTTAGGAGTCTAGAGTATTCCGTAAAACATGAAACATTCATGTTAAACATAAATAAATAGAGTTACCATCACAAAAGTGTCAAATCGGTAGAAAAATCGGAATAATTTCCATGTATTCTCTGAAATCGTAGAAAAATCGTTGCGTTTCGGTATTTCGGTAGGACAGAGCCCATTTCGGTAGAAATACCGAAAAATCGGTAGGTTCGAGACCACTGATCCGATGTATCGGAAAACATCGATGTTTCTATCCGATGTATCGGAAAACATCGATGCACAGTCTCGATGTATTGCATCGAAAAAACACATCGATGTATTTTCTAAGTGGACACCCCTACCACACAACGACAAATGTCAACATTGTCAATATTTTTTTATTTCCTGCAGTTAGGCAAGACACAAAATAAGTTATGCCTGAGTTTTAATTTTTGGCATATTATTTAAAAAATATTGATTACATCTGTAAACAATAATAAAAAAAATCAGAAAAAATGTTTTTTATTCCGCAAATTTAGGGATGGTTTTCTTATTTTGCTTCCTTGGTGAAAATGAAATGTTATCCATTACAATCACTGTTGGTGAGCGATGTGGACTGTACATACAATGCGATGAAGTGGGAAACGATGGAAACACGTTATTTAATAAATAAATTGGTACTTAATGCTTTAACAATCCCGTCAACCAAAACCAAAAGACTACATAGCAGACAGCTATCAAAACGACAGATGTTCTAAAAAGCTATTTTCAAAATATGTATTAAAAAGGGTGAAAAAAGGCCGCATCGCAGCCAGTCGCTAACAATCACTACTGTCAGATCTTGCGCTGGCGCTTTGCCATTAGATAGTTAAGATAATCTTCATATAAATTTATTTTTATATGTGTTCCTGGTCAAAACCAAAATGAACATGAAACAAAGTTTTACGACATTGACAAATAACATCAGCATTTAAACCAAAGATTTAGACACGTAACAAAATTAAATAATTTTTATGTTTCTTCTTCTGAGTCTATGCAGAAAAATCTATGTTTTATTTGTTCAATATGGTCTAAAATAAGTTTTTTTAACTTAAAACATATTGAAAATGTCACTTAGAAGAATGTCACGTTTTGACGTGACATTCTTTTAAGTGACTCTATAGTGCACTCTAAATAAAGATTATAGCGGCTTCTTGAGGGATAGAACCAAGATAGAACTGTGTTTGACTTGACAGTTTGTTTACGTTTTTGATGTTGCCAACTGTACCACTCTAGCCCCACAGTGGTCTGTGGCCCCACACACTTCTATAGACCTTCGTAGTTCTTGACACTTTTCGTATTCTGATAACTGTCAGTTTTCACAATCATTCAACTATCATTGTTGATCACTTTTGGTATTCTACTATTCCTACCATGGAATGGCGCTGTCCAGTGATTGCTTTTTTTCCCTTATTTTAAGGCATTGGCAATTTAGCCATCAGCCCTAAACACGACACGAAATTCAGATTTTAGCTCTGCTTCAGAGTCTATGCACAAAAATACACAAGTTTCTTCAAGACTTATCGAAATGTCACATGTACCATAAATAAAATCAATCATCTAAAGATTTTAGTGCCGAAAACCCGAAATAAAACTAATGACACGCATGGTAGTAATAGTTATATATGGTAGGCAACACCTAACGTAGTCCATAGTCATTCCATTGTAATGCCACTATGATTTTAGTGGAATACAAATTAGATATATTATACAAATTAGATAGAGCAGTGATAGCCTTACGGTTAAAGAGCCGGCCGAGAATCAGTAAGGCTCGGGTTCGAATCCTGGCGTGTAACAATGAGTTTTTCAAAAACTTACGTACATATTTATCACTAGCTTGATGGTGAAGGAAAACATCGTGAGGAAACCCGCAGGTCTCGGAATTAATTCTGAGACATGTGTAAATAGACCCGGTCCGGCGATGGGCTCACCACCTATCACGTTTAGGGGTCCAATATGTCTCGTGAAATGTGGGTATATCCAGTAATGGAATACCTCTGCCTACCCCCTCGGGGATAAAAGGCGTGTGATTATTTATTTATTTTATTTTTTACAAATTAGATGTCATAGTTGCCAGTTGCAGCATAATGGAATGATAGTTCGATGACAATGGCTGACATTTAGTAGAATTGGCCCCCTGTTCACGGTATTTATTTACTACCTAGACGCGGATTGCCGACGCGCAACAAAATTGTTATTTACGTGTAATTTGTGTTGTGTTTTGTGAAAACTGTGAGTATTCCATGAAATTTTATTAGTATATTATATGTCATTATTATTTTGCGTTTTCGTACTATTACTATACTTTTATTTGCCTTCGAAAAAACTCCGAAATTCAATTTTTTTTCCAACCGTCATTCTGTTTTTATTGAATCATTTGAAATAACAGATGAAATTGAATGTAAAAGAGGGCTTATAATCAAGAGAATCTATTTTTGATTAATAGTTTTCAATATTGTGGTGTATTTCAATATATTCGAATCAATATGACTGTATGAACGCCTGCATTTCAACAGATAACGATGGAACATGTTCGCATGTTGGAAGGTTCGAAGGTTGGAAATAAGAACATAATATATTGAGGCGTTTTTTAAAAAAGAAAAACTAGTTCATGCACTAAAGATAGATGGCGATGTCCACATACCAATAACCTGTCATCGAATGATGGCTTTTTTTTTGTTCTCATGAATGCAAGGGTCATGAAAATATACAGCTATTGATGCCGACAGACGTGTTGTTTATTAGTGATAATATTTATTTTGTGTTATGGTTGGTGTGTTTTCTTCTGCTTTTCACTAGGTTTAAAGTGTTCGAACAAACACAGGAATATTTACTCAGATTCCACCCGACTTTGCGTTGGACATCTATCCTGGTAGTTCTAATCCACTGTTGTCATAAGGTCTCATCAGTTGGATATGTATGAACGCCTCCATTTCTACAGTTAACGATACTACATATACGCATGTTGAAAATAAAAACATAATTATATCGTAGTCGCTGCAAATAGATAATAAAAAATTCTCTGTGTTAATATTTATTTACTATCAACATGTCAACTTCTACTTTTTAATGTGTGGCATGGCTGTTACTGTATTAGTTTATGACAGCTAATGAGGCGTTTTCGGTGACAGCTGTCATTTGAGTATTTAAAGGTGTCAATAGATGGTGCTGAACTGAACTTTATATTAGCTGTCATAAACTAGTACAGTAGCAGCCACGCCATACATTAAAAAACGAGAAGTTGACATGTTGATAGTAAATCATTTTTAGGGACACTGAGAATTTTCTATTGCTACAAAGGTTAAACACAATCTATCTATAGACTCGATTCTGCAGACCAGCTAAAATTCCTAATTTTAAGTTAGCCTATCTTTATCCATATAATACGGAAGAAAAAGGACAGAAATAAACCATAGACAATCCAGTTATGTCAAACATGTAAAAACCAACTAATTTGAACCATAAGAACGTGCATATCTGTCACTTTTATCCATGACCTTGTTACATGTCTAAACACGTGTATTTGAATAAGATGTGAATGCGTTCATAAGGTTCAATCAAGGAGTTTGTACCATAAGCTTCTTGGGTTCAATTTTGTTATTTTGACATTTGTGACATTGTAAATTATGGCGCTTATTTCTGGTCCTTTTCCTGTACCGTTATCTGTAGAAATGGAGGCGTTCATACATATCCAACTTATGAGACCTTAAGACAACAGTGGATTAAAGCTACCAGTATAGATATTCAACACAAAGTCGGGTGGAATCTGAGTAAATATTCATGTGTTTGTTCTCTCTCTTGTTATGTTTGATGAGAAAACACACCAACCACAACACAAATTAGACATCACTAATATAAACAACACGTCTCTCGGCATTAATAGCTGTATATTTTCATGGCCCTTGCATTCATGAGAACAAAAAAAAAGCAATTTTTCGATGACAGGTTTTTGGTATGTGTGGACATCGCCATCTATCTTTAGTGAATGAACTAGTTTTTCTTTTTTAAAAAACGCCTCATTGAATTTTGTAAAAAAGCGGCAACATTCGATCTGTCAGTTTACTCCGTCTGATTAAAAATCCGACTATCTATAGACTCGTATCTGCAGACCAACTAAAATTCCTAATTAGAAGAAGGATAGGCTATATCCTTCTCCTTAGAATACGGAAGAAAAATGACAGAAGCAAAACATAGATTATAGAGTAATGTCAAACATGTAAACAATATTTGGCCCATGGACCTATTAAAATAGGGACGCGACATATTGTTCTATACGTACAATTGCTTATATAAATAGCATCCATTTTGAAGGCACACACATAAACATATATCTATCTCGTTCTTACTCAGCACTGTAACTCGCAGGAAAACAGTATAGCAATATTTCAGTACGTACATAAAGTGGAACATGATTATACGTAAATACCTAATGAGGCCGAAAATCCGCCATGTTTAGCGCACCAAATGTCATTGTCAGTCAGTTCAGCCAGTACATAACTTGTCAAAAAGTCGTGGTACAAATCAAATTATCTAAATAACTTTCCATATTTTGCTTGTCATTTAAAACAATTGAAGGCAAATGTAAATAATTACGTCGCAAACATGCCAGTGTGTAGTGTGATAGGGTGCGGCATAAGAAAAACACCAAATCAGCCATCTCTAACCATACACAGGTACGCTATAAATAATATTAAAAATCTTGGTTATTGTTAATTTTGCCGGGAAAATGAAGGAAGATATACATTATAATTATCAAGGTTCTTATGTGCAGTTATAGGTCATGAATGGATTTGACTTATTTAACTATATTTTTACGCATAAAATAATGTTAATTTATTAGCTGGGGTTGTACATTATTTATCGACTTTGATATCGATTTTATATTATTGCATGAATAAAACTTCTTATTCATCATGCTACCCCGCTTAAAACATATAAAAATAATAATTAAAACATATTTTATAGGATCCCAAGAAATGAGCGTAAGAAGAAAAAGTGGCTGGAAGCCATTGGAATGGAAAATATAAAGCCAAATGTAAAAGATATTTATATTTGCTCGCTACATTTTGATGATAAATGTTTCAACAAAACTCTGGATGTGACTCGACTACGAGATGATGCTGTGCCCTTCAAATTTGTAAGAGTAAGTTAATACTGTAAATACCTTTAGAGTTAGTATTGATATACTTTTTTTTTATTATATACAATATGTATCAGAAAGGTGAAATAATAATTAAGGGTCATATAAAGTAGCTTATATACAGTTCGGGAAAAATGTCTCTTGTTTAATATATACTATAAATTTGGAGTAAAACGACGTGGAAGTTATCATTAAAAAAAATCATTTTCAACCCTTAAATCAGCTGCTAAATGCTGTTGAACTCTCTATTAAGTGACTAAACATGGTACAGATAAGACATCGTGTTTTTACCTACGAAAAACTAGACAGAGCCTACACTATGAGTACTAAATAACTAATAGATATACTTCAATAATTATTGAAAACCCAGTCACGAAGCCCACAAAAATGTTCATTCACACAACTGTAGGCCAACATATGTTGTTCAGCGGGAATCGAACCCGCGAGCTCCGGTTCTGAAGGTCACTACCAACTGAGCCAACAGGCCCGATAATACTCCATCATTATTATTTTTTCCCCCATAGTTTTAAAGAAAACCTACTAATTTACCTACGTAAATATCTGACATTATTAGCCTTTGATAGAATTTTGTAGTCCACGTGGATTGCGGTCTTAGATCAATGAAAAATCCATTGATCACTAGGAACGTCCGCGCGCTCCTTTTTGGCCAATAAGGACACTGCGCAAAGGTCAAAGGGCCGTCGGCGGCATTATTAAAGAGTCTAGCTCCACCCTCTATTTATTGAGTGGTTCCGTATGTTTTAAAAAATATTACTAATTCTAAGTCTTTTACCTTATTTCACGTTATTATTATTTCACAATTGAGAAAAGTAAATTATGTAATTAATTGATTCATTATCATTGTATCGCTTAAAATTATTTTTACGTCTTTTATCTTCATAGGTTTATGTTTAATTTTCAACTGAACCCTAGAACAAAATTTTAGAAAATCGGCAAATTCTTTCATTTTCAAATCAATGAACTTAGTTGCTTCCTATCTATCAACGAGTGAAGACGTGTTATAATCAAAGAATATGACTCGCAACAGTCGTTACAGTGTCTCACGATTATTCAAGTGAATCTTATGAAATGACTTTGTGTCGGTGCTCCTGATGGCAATATGCGTCGAGTTAAGGAGCTGTGTCACGTGCGCTTCGCCGAAGGTAGACCGCTGGATGAGCAGCGGATGCTATCCTTCAGCTGCTTCGGGAGAATTTGTCAGGTGTCTGCCTCCGCGCGAGGCTGGTTCGTTCCGCGCTCAAACCCCCAAGGTCGCGCGCCTGTACGTCTACTCGTGGTACCGGGACCTGCGGCTGGTGGTACCTACCCACTGCGCGCACGGGTGGACATTTTGAGTTATTGTGCGGTATTAATGTGTGTGTAAACCAATAGTAGGTCGGACCCAAATCCCAAAGTGTAAAAGTTGGATGAAACTACATGACTAGTATGTAGGTAGGTATTACTTGTTTAATGACAATGTTTTGATCAGTTAAATTTATTATTGAATAAAAACTATGCTTTTACCTCTATTTTTTTTTGAATAAATAATTACTGCTATTAATAACTTTTATTATTTCCAATAACATTTACCCTAGAATAAAATAGGTAGGTATGTTAAGGCGCGGGCGGCGACCGGCGCTCGGCGCGAGCGATCAGCTGCGCGCGCAGGCGCTACCTGCCACTACTACGGTCAACGACACTAGCGCGTAGGGAGCCCCTACGCTTTTATTCTTCAATCACAGGGTTGGCGAAAATTCACACATAAAAAGTAATTATTAAGTTAAAGTTGCTATATTAGATCTGATATTTTTGTAGGTATTTCGTTACACGATATACATATACACCCTTCAATATTATTTCACCTTTCTGATACATATTGTATATACATATTTTAATACATACATATTATTTTACAACAAAACATGCTATAAAAGGATCAAAATTAATATACCAGTTTTTTATGGGGGGACGATGATCAGCAGGATAGTCGTTGGATTGTCGGCTTATTATATAATTCTTGCTCCGTCTTCGCAGTTGAAGGCCTTAATATGTCTCCTCGTGCCTCTCACCCTCATGGAGACTGCTCGTATAATTGAAATTAGTACTTTTACTTTTAGCCTTTGATATACCTACTTGTTGCTGCTACATTATTACTGATATGCTAGTTACGACTAGTTATGGTGTATGTCATTCTATATAACTATTTTAGAAAAACTTATGGGTTTTGTGGCTGCGATTCCATTCAAGAAATGTATTTGCCCAATTTAAATATATAAAAATAAAAAGCTGTTCGTTAGTCTTACTAAAACTCGAGAACGGCTGGACCGATTTTAATGAAACTTTCTGTGTGGGTTAGAGTGGGTCCAGGGATGGTTTATACGGTGGCAGAACGACATCTGCCCGGGCCACTAGTTTAAATTAAAAAGGTCATCATTTAAGCAAACTTTATGAAAAAAATATTGTGGACACAATTATTCTTAACTAATATTTCAATATTTTGCAGCAACATGCCAGCCAACATAAAACTGGCATATTAAAAGAAAATCAGTTGGAAACAATTCCTGTTTTGGCCGGTCCTGACACCTCTACCTTGGTAAATGCTTATATAATTTTAAATTTATATTTGTTTACTAATACCATAAATGGAAATTTATCATCAATCATGTAAACTATCATCTTACACCACAATTTTATTTACAGGTTCCTCTAAAAGTTGCCAATACCAGTACACATACTGCTCCTCATGCTGTTGCTGGTACTTCAGGAATTGCAACTTTTATAGTAAGTTTTTTTTTCATATTCATCTCTTTCCTGATGAGTCACGTAACTAGAAGAATGTTAAGTATGAATGTGGATGGATGTAGGAGTAGAGGAAGCCCAAAAAAAGTATGGATGGATTGCGTGATGAATGATATTAGCATGAAAGGAGTGAGTATGGAGATGACGGCTGATAGAGCATAGTGGAAGAGGATGACATGTTGTGCCGACCCCACCTAGCGCGGGATAAGGGCTAGGAAATGATAATGATGATTCTTCTGTTTCCTCACCTTATTAGAAACTCCCCACAGGGAGGGATTAAAGGGACCTACACAGTTTACTTTGTATGTTGTTGGCCGTTATCCCTATACTATTATTATTTTACGGTTTTGTGAATCTAAAATAAATCAAACATAGCTTAATTCATTATTGTCATATTCATCATATAATTTTGTTACTATAGCTTTAAATATATATATATATATATATATATTTATTATGCAAACTTAATACTTAAGTACTTACCTTCTAAAATTTTATATTTTACAAGGTACTTACCTAAGTAATAAGTTTATATTATAATCACGTTTATATCTTATGTCTATTCCCGATTAAACTTCTCGATGATTAATATTAGGTGATGAAGGAGTTTTTTTAATTCAGTCATCAACAGCGATCACATTCTTATCGTAATTGCATTGAACCAAACTTTTAAGAAAAATTACCTATGACTACTGTGCAGTGCGGTGTAAATCGTGTTAAAAGACGAGCTGTTACTTCAGGAACAAATTTGACGTCAATTCATCAAATTTCCTGGAGTTCTATTGACATGTCTCGTAACACGAGGTGTAGTAGCTGTGACTAAACACGACTAGGAGAGACTATTATGTATAATAATTGCATCAGTCCTCACCTATATTATATAATTTTAGCTGTTTGTTCATATTTCTCTAAACGAGATCACCGATTATAAATCATCGTGTGTATATATTTAAATGTATCAAATAAAAATAAATAGTTCTATGTAAATTAAAAAAAATGTATTTACCTAATACATTACAGAAACAGAATTTTTATTTCAGTTAACATAGGAAATGTTTAAAAATTTTTTACTACATGGAAACCTTGGGGCCGATTCGCTCTTGCCTGGCAGCTTATTTATTTTAATTTTAACTTCTTTACAGCCTTGCAAGAAAGCCACCAATACAGATACTACTCCTGCTCATGGAACTTTAGATGTTGGAATTCCAATAGTAAGTTTTTTTAATACAATGATTACTATTAGCCATGAATTATCTCAATTATATTTGTTCTACAGCAGTAGCGCCAAAACTACCGTACTAATTTGAATCTATCAACTATAGTTACCGTTCGAGGTGGTTTGGTTTTAAGACTGAGTGAAATAATAGCATTTGCTAAATTGTAAACTATCTTTTAAAAAAATATCGTATACACGGTGAGAAGGAGTATCTCGACAGATTTTTACCACGGATTCTTGACCTCTTAAAAAACAAATCAGTTTTGCACTATTTTATATGAAAAAGCCGTACTTTAAAATAAAAAAGCAATCTTTTTTTTTGACAAATGGCATATTGTTGGTTTGACATAGGCATCACTACATAAGTAGTATAAAACAAAGTCGCTTTTTCTGTCCCTATCTTTGGATTTTGATGCGGTTTTTTTTTCATAGATAGAGTGATTCAAGAGGAAGGTTTTAGTATAAGCATTGGTGCGAAGTCGGGGCGGGTCGCTACTAATATATAAATAAGTTACTCTATGCTTAATATTATGTATCATTAAAGGAGTCGTGACTAGCCTACGTAATGGTGACATTACAAGAAAAAAAAGACTTCTTCCTGTTCTGTATAATCACACAAAATTATTTACATATGAATTAGTGTCGAGTCTTCCATACTTAACATTCTCGTTACTCAATAAGTTCAGTAACACGCTGTTACAATTTCTCGGGATACTCCTTCCGGTTGTGTAAGTTTTATAATGTGCAAGGTTCTAAATATGTCGCGTTTTAATTGTAGCTTCCCCCAAAGACTCGCCTTGCACTGAATCCTGATCCTGCTCTTATTTCTGGAACTTCAGGAGCTGCAACATCAGCTGTAAGTAACTTATTTATCGATAGCTGGATAATTTAAGAACTGACAATTTTATGACAATTATTTCAGTACCTATTTGCTCGCGACTTTATCTGCGCAGAATTAATAGGTATACTACACCATGACCTACCTTAATGCATCCTCGAACTGGAACCACTAACCGCCAGTTAGCAACGCTCATATTGAAAAACGTTCGAATGCTTGTAGTCCAGTACTAGTACTTATTGGCAAATTACTTAAAATTACCTCCATATTTGCCTACACATAAACATAGTGTATTCAATTATAATCATTTTTTTATTTCAGAACCAAGCACAAAAAATAAAAAAACTTGAAAAAAAATGTGATTTCTTAAGGAAGAAAGTAAAAAAATTAAATGAAAAAGTGCGGCGGCAAAAGAAAAAAATTGCAGAGTTCCAGAACATTATAAAAGACCTACAGGAAACGAACCTTGTCAACAACGAGAACTCTATAGTTTTAGAAGCCTGCGCAGGTCCTCGAGACTTTTTAAAGAGGCAAATTTTGAAAAGTGAAGGCTTGCCTTTGGATAAACAATATTCGGAGGAGACTAGAAAATTTGCCCTTACGCTCCACTTCTTTTCGCCTAAGGCCTACAATTTTGTGCGTCGAACATACAATACGTGCTTGCCTCACCCAAGGACTTTAACTAGGTGGTATCAAAAAATAAATGCAGAACCCGGCCTTTGTGAGGAAGCGTTTGAGGCTCTCCAAAACAAAGTTCGAGCTAGCGACACACCAATTGTGTGCTCGCTAATCTTTGATGAGATGTCAATAAGAAAGTCTTTATGCTGGGATCCCCAAAAAAAAATGTATTACGGGCGAGTTACTATAGGGTCAGAATGTGACAATGACGCATTGGAGGTGGCGAATCAATGCCTCGTATTTTTAGTTAATAACATCAATGGAAGTTGGAAACTTCCAATCGCATATTTTTTCATTACATCTTTGACAGCTGAGCAAAAATGTGAATTGTTCAAAATGTGCGTTCAAAAATGCGAGGAAGTGGGCATCAATATTGTGAGTGTTACATGCGATGGGCCTGCAGCAAATTTTGCGATGTTACAAGAGCTTGGTTGCCATTTTACTAAAGGACAAACTGATAGCACATTCAAGTGCGGCGAAAGCACATTGCATGCATTTTTTGATCCTTGTCATATGGTAAAATTAATCCGAAACACATTCGGTGACTTAAGAGTGTTGGAAGATGTGCATGGCCGAAAAATTGATTTTACCTATCTGGAGGCGCTTATTGATTTGCAAGAAAAAGAGGGACTGCACATGGCCACAAAAATAACTAAAGCCCACATATATTTTGCTAAGCAAAAGATGAAAGTCCGTTTAGCAACTCAACTTCTAAGTAACTCTGTGGCGGATGCCTTAGAGTTTTGTAACTCGGAATTGAAACTCAAAGCGTTTGAAAATTGTGAGGGCACCGTAAGTTTTATAAATCTTCTTAACGATGTGTTCGATATCCTGAACAGTCACTCGATTCGCCCGCCTGGATTAAAAAAAGCCATGTGTCCCCAAAGCATCGGCCTTATCGAAGAGCTGTTTGAAGGTGCAATTGGCTATATACGCGGCCTGAGGCTGCCGTCAGGGCAGCTAGTAATTGAGTCGAGGAGAAAGACTGGCTTTGTGGGGCTAATCATTGATATGAAAAGCGCATTAGCTTTATATCGACATCTTGTCGAAAACACAAAAATATTAAAATATTTGCCACTCTACAAGATCAGCCAGGATCACGTCGAGCTATTTTTTTCGGCTATAAGAGCTCGAGGGGGTTTCAACAATAACCCAAATGCCGTTCAATTCAAAGCAGCCTTCAAGAGGCTTCTAATTCGAGCCGAAATTCGCGACGAAGGGCTCGGCAATTGCGTTGCCTTGGAGCAAATTAATATTTTAAATTGCACAAGCACTAGCCCACAAAAAACCTTAAACGATTTAACAGAAAAAAAAACAATTGGTTGAAGTGCCAGAAGATGACAGCACCTTATACGAGGAATACATAGATTGCTTAAATAGCACTCTTTCCCTATATGCTGACTCTGTTGTTACATACATTGCAGGATTTGTATCAAGAAAATTATCCCGCAATATAAAATGTCAGACGTGCAATTCGTTATTGTTTGGAGATCCGAACAGCAATTTGAAAACGCTGATTCATTTTAAAACAAGAGGTGGACTGAAATACCCATCGAAAGATGTTGAAGACATCACGAAAAAGACAGAAAAGATAATTAAACCTAACTTGGATAAGTCGATGCCCCAAAACTATTACCTATATATATTTAAATTCATTATGGAGCACTACTCCGAGAAATCGGACACCATTTTTCGGTCGGAATCAATTGATCATGACATTAATCATAAATACCTGTTAATAAAATGTGTCATCAAAACATATTTAGACATTCGATTTAGATATTTCGGGAAAAAGGTTACCGACAAAATCTCTCTTCGGAACTATTTAAATAAAATAGTTTTATTCCGTAACGAGTAAAAAACTTTTACCTAATGAATAATGATATATGAATAAACCTAATGATTTGTACAAGTCAGTACCTATTATCACTAGCCAAGAACGAATGTGATAATGTTTTTAAAACGAAAACTGTGAAAATCAATAATAATTTTATGTTCAGTGATTGGGCGACGGTGGGAATTCATAAAAACAGACAAAGATTATATGAATTTATACGAGGAAAGGACGTATAACACCAGTGATGCCTTTTGCAATTATGTTCGTCAATATTCAAAAGTCTCTAAACGTGTTTGTACTGCAGCTAAAGCTAATCATGTAAGTAATAAAATGGAAAATAGCACAGACATTGTAAAAACAAAATAGAAAATAATAAATAGGGAGACTGCAAAATTAAGATCTCAACATTTTGAGTTTCAATTGAAATTTAACAATAGAATTTTAAAAAATGATAAAGATGTAAGTACTTCTCTGAAGTTTTTGTAAATTTTTTCTTTGATATTCCAGTCTCGACTACCAAGTCACTTAACTCGTCACCCGCTCTCGCTGAATCGCTACTACATGAACATACCGCTGCATGTAACACAGGCAATTTCGTATTCGATCATGTAAGTCCTCGGGACATCCTAAAAGCATTCAAATCAATACAAATGAAAAATACTACCGATCTCGACGGCTTATCTGTAAAAATCATATCATCCATAATAGACTTAATTGCCCCACCTCTAGCTTGTTTATTTAATAAGCCCCTGTCAGTGGGCCCACCGTTTCCTGGAGGGTCAATAATTTTCGCTACTACTAACATGCAACAGGTGCTGCACTGACTAAGGCATGCGTTGATGATGGCATGTTTCCTGATCTGCTGAAACATAGTAAAATCATTCCATTTAGACCCCTCTAACTTCAGACCAATATGCTGTTGGGGTGTTCTGTAATTTGTCTAAGGTATTTGATTGTGTCCATCATGAAATTCTCATTAGAAAACTACGTCATTATGGAATACAGGGCCACGCTCTTGATTTAATTAGGTCTTACTTGAGTAGCCAGCCGGATACAATGTGTTGATGTGAACGTCTCAAGATCGTCTGGATCGGCGGTTTGTATTGGTGTACCTTTAAGGGTCAATGTATACGCTTTTACAATAAGATCCTACTTGAATTACAAAATCTGCCTCTTGACAAATTTTAAACAATACTTAAGCAAAAATTACATAAAAAAGGCTACTATAAAATTACAGACTACTTATTAGACCAACATGCATGGGATTAACCGACTCGACGCTCTGTAATTAATTATAATTATTATTGTAAACCATATTTATTAGTAAGACATGAGATTATAAAGAGCTACCCTTGAGTTTCTTGCGGGCTCTTCTCGGGGTACTGCATTTGGAAACAGCAACTCGTCGGTGGAGATGGGCTGCTGTTTACATTTAGCCAATCTTCATGGACGAGTTTAGAGTGCCTTGTTATTATATACTATTGACTTTTCTAAGTGTATATTCAATAACTACTGAAAATAAATGCATTTGACTTTGACTTGATTGTAAACTAGCGACCCGCCCGGCTTCGTACGGGTGCAATACTAACACTAAAACCTTCCTCTAGAATCACTCTATCTATTTTTTTTAAAAAACCGCATCAAAATCCGTTGCGTAGTTTTAAAGATTTAAGCATACAAAGGGACATAGGGATATAGGGACAGAGAAAGCGACTTTGTTTTATACTATGTAGTGATTAGTTAAATATGTGATTTTAGAGCGGAAGTCATAAGGAATGACGTTTGTAATTAAATAAATGTTCTGAAGGTGTTTTGTTTTTTTTTATCACGCGGTCCCTTGCTAAGTTTAAAATTTGATTCACTCTCACTTATGGTGCGGCGCACCTATCTAGAGGTGCGTCGCGGTCTTTGAGTATTAAACCAACAGGAGACGTCACGCGCGCTAGTTTCTTTGCAAAAAAGTCTGCCAATTTCTGCGGGGGGGACGAGGAAACAAACACAAATAATGTTCAAACAAACGCATTTTTTGACAAAACAATTAAACACTAGCTTGAACTAGATACACACAAATACATTCACCAATCCAAGCACTCTGTGTACTCAAGACAACTAGTTGTATATAACAGGTATGCGCTTTGACCGACACTTTTTTTTGGCAGAGGGGAACGCCTGTCAGTGGCGTCTCCGGTTGGTTTAATACTTGGTTTAATACTCAAAGGTCGCGGTAGTGTGTTACGGACTTTAGAGTCAGCAACACAATTAAAAGAGATTGTAATAGAAAGGTAAGAAAAAAGATCTCAGATCAAAGAAAAAAGGTCTAAGAAAAACACGTACGCTTATTTTGATATCCAACACAGCATAGCTAGATGCTAACGTGTTATCGCCGACATCTTTTCGGCATTTTTTTTTTTTATGATAAAAAAGGGGGCAAACGAGCAAGCGGGTCCCCTGATGGTAAGTGACTACCGTCGCCCATGGACACCTGCAACTCAAGAGTCACAACTGCGTTGCCGGCCTTTGAGGTGGAAGTAAGGGGAAGGGGAGGGGAGGGGAGGCGGGGGTTTTGGGGCCTCCGGTTACCTCACTCACTTAACGAAACGCAATGCATTGCTTTATGGGCCATTTATACGAGGGCAATCCACTAAGACTGCATACAACTGGTTTTCTGTGAGGCCGTGGTATCACTCCGGTATAATAATGTACTCTGTGACTCCGGTCGAGCCGGCCCAAGCGTGCCGAAGCATGGCATATATGCACGTGCGAGCGAAACGGCAACATACGAAACGACGATAAAATTTAGCATGCTAGAGATGGGCAGTTGGCACTGTCCTACGCCATGTTTATGTTTTCGGTCACTGAGTTATCAAACGACAACTTTATAAAATCAGTGTAGCAACTTTTAAAATGTATTGTTTACTTGGCAAATTTAAAGCACGAACTTGTCTTAGATTTCACACATCTAAATCAAAGTATCTTTGCACATAACAATATACTTACTTCCTAAAGTATAAATTCTACAAATAATTAATACGCAATAATATTTAAAATAAAATGAGCCAAGAACGTTTATCGATAAAACCTAATAACATTAAAAATCTTTGGGCAGCACTAAAACCGCCATGTTTAGCGGCCAGATGACGTCACAGGGGCACGAATTTTTTGTTGACGTTTCATTTCCATAGGTTTCATACTTCCATGATTTGGCCAAATAATCGGATGTTGCGAGCTCAACTTTAATATATGTAGAAAGTCATTATAATCTTTTAAATTTCATTCATAATTATTTTCGGGTGGTATGATTTTTGCATAAAATACGTGTAGTAATTTACTGAATTTTGGAGATACTCAAACTGAAATAAATGAAGTTATAGACTTTATGCATAGGTCATAAAAGCGAAATTTGAAGATCTATCAAGATACTGATCTTTGCTTAATGTAGTACTCGTCGCGGTGAACTCAGTAGTGTGGTCAACTGTACTTAGTAACTTTTTGACGTTAATGACTTCTTGCGATAAGCCGACGATTTAGTCCTGTCAAATTAAAATTAATCCTGTCAACTAAGGCGTGTTTAGCAATTTTAGCGACGATGTAAGAAGAGCAGTGATAGCCCGGACGGTTAAAGAGCCGGCCGAAAATCAGTGAGGCTCGGGTTCGAATCCTGGCATGTACCAATGAGTTTTTCAAAAACTTACGTACATATTTATCACTAGCTCGACGGTGAAGGAAAACATCGTGAGGAAACCCGCATGTCTCAGAATTAATTCTGAGACATGTGTAAACAGACCCGGTCCGGCGATGGGCTCACCACCTATCACGTTTAGGGGTCCAATATATCTCGTGAAATGTGGGTATATCCAGTAATGGAATACCTCTGCCTACCCCCTCGGGGATAAAAAAGGCGTGAGACTATATATATATATATTTATATTTTATATATATATATATATATATGTAAAAAGGTCATGGATAAAAGTGACAGATTAAGCACGTTCTTAAGGTTCAAATTAGTTAGTTTTTACATGTTTGACATTACAGATTACTCTTCAATCTATGGTTTATTTCTGTCCTTTTTCTTCCGTATTCTGTGAATAAGGATAGGCTAACTTAAAATTAGGAATTTTAGCTGGTCTGCAGAATCGAGTCTATAGATAGATTGTGTTTAGCCTTTGTAGCAATAGAAAATTCTCAGTGTCCCTAAAAATTATTTACTATCAACATGTCAACTTCTCGTTTTTTAATGTGTGGCATGGCTGCTACTGTACAGTCAAGAGCAAGTCAAGCTTGACACTACCAGTTTAAGCTGAGCTCTGATTTGTACTGCGCGCCATAGAATACAGGGCCGGGTCAAAGTCCAAAGTGTCAAGCTTAGCGTGCTCTTGACTGTACTATGTACTAGTTTATGACAGCTAATATCAAGTTTAGTTCAACACCGTCTATTGATACATTTGAAAACTCAAGTGACAGCTGTCACCGAAAACGCCTCATTAGTGTTGTGCTTAAACGATTTACTCAATTTAATCATTTCAGTTCAGTGATCTAAAATCCAAAATATCTGTTTTTAGTGTGGTTTTGCTACCTAATAAGGGGAACTAGAACACCAAAAATGGGACATAAATAAGAAACATGTTATTTTCATTATAATAATTTATTCACTATCGGAAGAATCGTTTTCATCATCAGTCACATTTATCAAGAATCTATCACTAACAGTATCAATGTGGTCATCGAGCTGGCGCATTTTGAGTTTTTTTTTTACATGTGTGACGCAATTCTTCCACTTCTCAGGAGTCACGTTACGTAAACCCTCTTCAAAAAGTATGTTTACATCATTTATTTTGTCTCTTTTGAACTATTTATGAAAGAATCAAATACTTCACTTTATTGTGAAAGGTGGTATCATTATTACGTTAATTGACATTTCGATCTGTCAGTTTATTCCGTCTGATTAAAAATCCGACTATAGATTTTGTTTATCCTTTGTAGCAATAAAAAATTTACAGTGTTTATATTTATTTACTATCAACATGTCAACTTCTCGATTTATAATGTGCGTTATGGCTGTTACTGTACTAGTTAATGACAGCTAATATAAAGTTAAGTTCAGCACCATCTATTGACACCTTTGAATACTCAAGTGATAGCTGTCACCGAAAACGCTTCATTTGGATAAATGTATAAATATAGATAATTCGACCTAAATTTCAGTAAACTTTTACAATGTTATCTGTATATTTAGAAATATACAGCGTGTCCAAGAAAATAGAACTTTAAATAAGTACTTCAATATTTTAAAAAAATTGCAAGATTGCCATGCATTTACAGGCCGTATTGTATGGAGTAATAAAAAATTTTTGTTTTGGCGGTAAAATTTTTTTTCACGTTAAATATTTATATATTACAAAATAACTTAACGCACTATTCCGTTGTCTTGCAATATGTCAGTAATTATAAGTTATACTTAGTAATTATTAACTAAAATGGTACACTAAAATAAAAATGGTTAGGTATCACAATAATTTATCTTAGATATGGAATAAAACCAAAATAAATAATAAAAATCAGATCAATAAAACGTTTCAACATTAAATCCAGCTCACAATTTTGTAGACTGTACTGACATGTATTTACATACTGATAAGATTGATTGTTCCAATCCCGGATGTCATTTTTCACTTTTCGTAGAAAAGTGTGTGACGTCACCCTGTTTAATTCGTTAAGGAACTAAAATTTTTTGAACTCACTAGTACGGACATGCCATATAATATACTAAATAATTTCTCAATACTAGATACATAATACATTAATAATTCAAAAAGGCTTCGGTCCTAATATACCTACCCTAGGCTAGAAAGAAACAGGTCTTTCACTAAAGTACAAAATACTGTTATTTACAATAGCCTACAAATTTTGCTACCTATTTGCAATAAAATTAACTTCATAATTTCATTTTTAATATTTCAACAGGGCTGGCTCCAGCTTTGGCAGCCACTTTTTCTTTATCCAAATGTTTCATATATGCCAAAAAACATGTCCACACAAGACTACAAATACTTATAAATGGGACTCTGTTTCTGGGAGGAATGAAACAAAAATTTACCATAGCTACAGCTGGCCAGATGGAAGCCCCTACCTGAAATAGAAAATATTCCATGTAAAAAAAATCCTTTTAATATAGGTACATAGGTAAGTATTTAAAAGAAAATTATGTGAGTAAGTGCTTAATTCCCCACTAAAAACTGTACCTTGTATGTTGGCCAAAACTTTGCCTTTACTTCTGCTGCAGCTTCATGAATAGGTTTCATTTCCAATAAACTCATGCCGAAATAAAAACTGCACATTGCAAATGGTGTATATGTGATAGTTTCCACAAAAGTCTGAAAAAAAAATTCACTCACTAAGATTGTTATGGATAGAAAAATGTAAGATAAAAATTAAGAACGTGATTACCTTTATAATACCTGCACGTATTGTGTTTCCTGGCCACATTACATTAGCAACTGTTAACCAACTGTAAAGAGTAGGAGCAACATAACAAGACCCATAAAACCCATATCTGGCACATCGCAACCAGTCATAGTTTTCTACAACAAATAAAATATTAAAAATAAATTTTATAAAATTTTATTAATGATTACTGTAACTACAAAGAAGTAACAAAATATGCAATGCATAGATTTATGATCTGAAATAAATTATTTGAATTGAATTGAATTGCTATGGCTGGTGGATGATGTGATATTTACCATAATGTCATCTCTGCGAGGTAAGAAGTAAAATTTGTATACCTACTTAAGTATAGTATGTATAACGAATTTAATGACTTAATGAGTATAGGAGAATAAGTTATGTACTTATTCTAGTTGTCACTGCATAGGTACGAATAAATTTCCTTATAAGTACCTACCAAAAAGAAAAAACAATAGATAGGTACCTACTATGATGCGGGGTTCCTACTTACCAATGTTTTTTCCTTCAAAAGTCTGCTGAATTATACTAGAAATTGGCCATATAATACTGTAAGATGCCATCCCTCTTAAAAGTGGATATTTTTTGAAGGCAACTACAACTTTGCTATATGCACCCATAATTCAGAATGACGATGTAAAAAGCCACAATTACAAAAAGCTTGTATTACATAATATGTACATTAATTGCCTTATGAAACCTAAAGCAACATTTGACCTTACTTCATAATCTTTCAGGAAATGTCGAAGAGTTTTTTGGAAATTTGCCAAATGTGTAGGTACCGCGAAATATGCGCAGGAGTTTTCTTTCTTTTCCTTCATTCTGTTTTGGCCGTCACAGTCACAGACCATTTTCTTTTTTTTTTTTTGTTGATTCACCCTTTACAGGGTAGGCAAAAGCATTACGCCATGCAGCCTCGTCATTAGTTAATGATATTCTTATGTAAATGGCTCTGCTTCAGAGTCCATGCACAAAAATACAGTGTCTTTAACACTTTCTACAACCCTAACGTGCCCTAACTTGGTTATCAGTAAAATGATAGCACTTTTACTGACGACTTTATTGTGACTTTTTGAGGCAATCCAAAAATGTCCATATCTCGCATTTTATCGAATTTCCCATTCACTGCACACTTTCACGGACACTTGCCACATAATAAACTATCACTATTATGAGTCAAAACCCGAAATACACAGCAAAATGAAAATTAAACAAAAAACATGACGTCCCTCTTCGGATTCCCGCCAAAAAGCCCAGACCATTTTCTTTTCCAATAATTTTGTCAATAAACTGTCATATTTTTTATTATTTTACTTCTGGGCAAGGCAATGAGCATTGGCAATTTAGCCATAATGGAAGGCTTTTTGGCGGGAATCTGAAAATTTACGTCATGTATAATGTAAAATATTTTTTATGTATATTTTGTTATTATTATTGTGAAAGTGTGCATGAACGGGAAATTCCGTAAAATCAGTACCTAGCAATGACATTTTGGATTGCCTCAAAAACTCACATTAGAGTCTTCAGTAAAAGTTAATGTCGATGACCGAAGGGCGAGGGGAGGGTATTATAGAAAGTGTTGAAGACACCTGTATTTTTATGCATAAACTGAAGCAGAGCCATCTATCGAAGAAAAAAGACGAAAAGATAAACACTTGGAAAAGGCTGAAGACGAGGCAGCTGGCAGTGTAATCTTTGATCACACTGCCTCGTTTGTGATCTTTGATCACACTGATTAAAGGGTGTTATTTAAATGGTTAGCAGAGTATTCGTATTTTTGTGAGCAGAAAAATATAATCTGTAAGCAGAAATAGTTAATTGGTCAGCAACTCATGGCCAGCAAACATTACAAAACCTATCAGCAATTTATGTCATTCTGGATGGCTGTAATTATTTTTGAGCTGCAATGAGCTGCTACTGTTTAATAAAATTTTGGTAAGCACTCAGAGGGGAAGCCAACAAATTTTTTTTGAGCTTTATATAAAAGTAGCAAAAATAATCTCAGCAAACTTGTAATGCGCAAAATGGGCGCATTTTTTACATAGATTAGGAAGGACTTTGGATTATGCAACATTTATGATTAATGATTATGATTATTATTACGATTACAAGTAGTGGTGGTGGTTGTGGTGGTGCTGGTGGTAGTGGTAGTGAGCGTGGTAGAGTGGGGTAGGAGTGGGGGGTAGGAGTGGGGGGTAGGAGTGGAGGGTAGGAGAGGTGGGTAGGAGAGGGGGGTAGGAGTGGGGGGTAGGAGTGGGGGGTATGGGGAGTGTGTGGGAGGTTGTGGGATCGTGTGGGAGCGTGTGAGAGCGAGTGGGAGCGTGTGGGTGCGAGTGGGAGCGTGTGGGAGTGTGGAAGCGTGTGGAAGCGAGTGGGAGCGTGTGAGAGCGTGTGGGGGCGTGTTGGAGCGTGTGGGAGTGTGGGAGCGTGTGGGAGCAAATAGGAGCATGTGAGAGGGTGAGGGAGCGTGTGGGAGCGAATGGGAGTGTGTGGGAGAGTGTGGGAGCGTGTGGGAGCGAATGGGAGAGTGTGGGAGCGTGTGGGCGCGAATGGGAGAGTGTGGGAGCGTGTGGGCGCGAATGGAGTGAGTGGGGGTGGGAGTGGGGGTGGGAGTGGGAGTGGGAGTGGGAGTGGGAGTGGGAGTGGGAGTGGGAGTGGGAGTGGGAGTGGGAGTGGGAGTGGGAGTGGGAGTGGGAGTGGGACAGGGAGTGGGAGTGGGAGTAGTATAATTTTTACGACATGTTTTCTCTGCTGTTCAATCATGAAGTCTTGCTGACCAAGTAGTTATTTTGCGGACCAAGTAACTATTTTGCGGACTGAATGTTTATTATGCAAACCCATGTTATTGTAAGCGGCCTATTTCTGATTTAATTTTTGACCATTATCAAAATTATTTGCCGAACAAGGATTGCTGCCTGATTTTTTTTATTTGCGAACAAAATCTTTGTATGCCGACCAAATGATTTAAATGCTGATTTTTTGTGGCTAACCAAATTTTTTAATTGCTGCCCATTTAATTACTTCTCCTGAATAAATACAAGTGTAAAGTGGCAAGTATCCGTGAGTGTGAAGTAAATGGGGGAAAGGTAAAACGCGAGGGATGGACATTTTTGGATTGCCTCAAGAAGTCACAATGAAGTCTTCAGTGGAAGTGCTATCATTTTACTGTTGATAACCAAGGGAGGGATGTAGAAAGTGTTGAAGACACTGATTTTTTTTGCATGGTCTCTCAAGCAGAGCTATTTAACTAAGATTACGACTAAATTAAAAAAAAAAGTGACACTCGTGGCGTGGGATGGGAGATGGATAGTGATGGATTGTATTTCATTGTATAAACCTATGTGCACTGCCTATGTGTGTGTGTGTGGTATATGTCATTGGGCTTCAATAAATTCTGTTATGTACTGTTTGTTACAGAAGTTCTAATAATGTAGTGAAATGGTAGATTAATCATTTAATTATATGGAAATAAAAATGTTGCTCTATTAAATTATATACTCGGAACTCTAGCTCAATATGTCCAGCAACTCTTTATTATTTTCCATCAACAATGAAGGCAAAGTTTATGCTTTGTCAACTAGTGGATCTTGTTGGCGAGAATTTATGTATCTTGGTTTGGAATTCAAAACTCTGTCCGCTGTGCCACATTTCCTTTGGGCAGTGGGTGGGGATCGGCAAATTTATCTACATGTTCATGGCCTGGAGATACCCATACGAGTCAAAGAAGAATCCTATGAAAACGAGAGATGGTTGCCTCTTGAAGGATTCAGCGGGCGACTACTACCTACAGATAGGTACCACTTTTCTTCGCAGGATGGAACTAAGGATAGATCTATAGATCGCATTAGATTGCCTTCAATGGCTTGGCAATGGGAAGGCGATTGGCAGCTGGAGCTCACTTTAGACGGTCAACCATTGGATCATGATGGTTGGAGCTACGCCGTTGATTTTCCAGCTCAGTTTGGACATGCAAAACAATGGAAATCTTGTGTGCGTAGAAGAAAATGGTTTAGATATAGGAAATTCAGTGCCATGAACTCATGGTGTGCTATAGCACCTCTACATAAAGACCCCACGCAGGAGCCTTTCATAGATATAAACATAGGAGGGAATCAAATACCCTATGCCTCTCCTGGGACTCTGTCAGTATGGGCTATCACAGCCCATGGGCGAGTAATGTATAGAGCTGGCACCAGCACCACTTCTCCAGAAGGTTTGAAGTGGATAAATATTAGCATTCCACCAAATTGTGATATCAAACAAATTTCTGTTGGGCCAACAGGTCTGGTTTGGGCATTACTTTGGACTGGGCGAACAATGGTTAGAAAAGGTGTAACAAAGGATTGTCCCACTGGTGAAGCATGGTTAGAAGTGAAGTCACCAACTGAAACAAAACTGTCTGTCATCTCTGTAGGATTTAATGCTGTTTGGGCTGTAAGTTCTGACACTAGAGTGTGGTTCAGAAAAGGTATTGATGGGAATTCTGCTGGAACATCAGAATCCGCTGCTATGGGGAATGGATGGTTGGAAATTACAGGGAACATGGTACACATTACTATTGGATTAAATGACCAAGTATTTGCTATTGGAGAAACTGATAAATCCATATATTGGCGAAGTGGTATAACAGCAGCAGAACTGACAGGTAAACGATGGAGAATGGTGCAGGCTAATATGCAACTCAGTCGCACATCTAGTTCTGCAAGTGTGGTTTCAAATACATCTAACACTAATAAGCATCATAGTCTCAACATGCTGAATGAAACTACTGCGGAGCTCAAATCTAACATTAATTTACGAAATTCATGGGAAGAGTCACACTCGGCACCAATAGAACATACTTTGCCTTTAAAGCCCCCTAAGGAGTTACGTACTAAAATAAATAATACAAATGTGGAAAATATTGACCTGACAGGAAAAAGTTATGAGACTACATTAAAAAATCCTCGTGCTTGGAGTCCAGTACGAAGTGTTGGCTCAGTAGTAGGCATGGAAGCACAACCAGATAGTGACAGTAGTGTGTTTGATGTTGACTCTGGCATGTACTTTGATGAAGAAGTCAGCCAAACTGCTTGGGGCACATGTGACACAACCTGGGGCTTTGTAGAAGCTGGGGCCTGTTGTATAGATACTGTGCAAGTACCTCATTGGTTTACTGACTCTCAAAAAACCAACATTGACCTTACTGCAAAGTGGCGAATTCAGATCCTAGATTGTTTAAAAAATAGAAATAAAAATGCTGATCTGGACTTGTGTAATTATGGAATAGCTATTGAAGAAAAGGGATGGACACGCAGCTGTGAAGCTAGATTAGTCAGTGGAATGAATACAACTGAAGACTGCATTTTATCACTATATTGGCATGCCCTTGAGAACATGGGAACATTGTCAGTATTTCAGCCTGATGGCACTATAAAATTTATAATAAATCTTGGTGAAGTGACCTGTGTCACAACATCATCAGAGCCAGGGTGCCCTAGGATTACATTGTCTGTACCACGAGAGAACACAGACTTAATTAAAATACAGTTTATTTCTGAGATGGAACATGAGGAATGGCTAAGTATTCTAGTGGATATCACATCACAGATTAATGGTCTATCTGGCAAACCGTCAGTTAACTCTGTTTGGGCTGTTACTACTTCAGGAGATATTCTCAATTGGGATCCTTTACCAACACAAATGCAATTTGAAAAAAATGGCACACATACCAAAGAATTTCAGGTTTTTGGAAAAAATATGGTATCTGGATTTTCAACCACATTGAACAACAACTTTCCTCCGGGAAGTTCATTAAAAATATCTGGTTGTTTGTTTGATGAAGTAATCCGATTTCATATAAATTTACAAGGTCCTGAAGTTAAAAAGCAAAGACATAAGATAGAAAAGGAAGTTACGGAAATACCATTACATTTTAATGTTAGATTTGATGAGAGTACTGTGGTGTGCAATACAAAGACATCTGGAAGTTGGGGTACAGAAGAACGTCATGAATTGGGTTTAGCTCGGGGTCAAGAATTCTGTATTGAGATACAAAGTGAGCATAAGGGTTTCAAAATACTTCTAAATGATAAGCATTATTGCTATTTTGAGCATAGAATAAGCCCAGAAACTATTACAACAGTTTATGTAAAAGGAGCTTTGAAACTTTATACAATGGATTACCATTCAACCAGTGCAATTATTGGCCCTGATGAAATGTACTGGCGGCTTATAGGAGGACATTTACGACGAGTTGAGTGCTGTAAAAATGGAGTAGTTTGGGGTATATCACACGACCATCGAGTGTGGGTTTACAGTGGAGGGTGGGGAGGAGGCGTGTTAAAAGGCATTGGTAGCAATGATGGTATTCATTCAATGTCAGATACTCAAACATACTGTGTATACGAAAATCAACGTTGGAATCCCCTGACTGGGTACACCTCTACTGGTCTTCCTACTGACCGCTATATGTGGAGTGACATAACTGGGAAACATAAAAGGACACGTGAGCATACGAAACTACTCAGTCGTCATTGGCATTGGGTGAGATTTGTTTATTTTTACATATAAATGAAGTAGCTTGTCACGTCTGTAATCCGCTAACTCCTGAACTAGGTACGCAACTAATTTTAATGTGGTTTTCACTAATATAAAAAGCGATAAACCAGGAAGGTTTTTATCATATAAAGCGAAGCATGTCACTAGTATGAAATAAACTGAATTAAGTAATATTGATGTAGATTACAAGTAATTTAATGGACAAATGTTATTTTATTTGCAGATATCGGAGTGGATGATTGATTATAATACACCTGGCGGTGTCGACAGCGATGGCTGGCAATACGCGACTGATTTTCCAGCTCCATATCACGGCAAAAAACTCTTTACAGACTGTGTCCGGCGCCGAAGATGGTACAGAAAAGCGCAGATTGTTACAGAAGGTCCTTGGATTCGTGCTGGGAGCACAGCTTTACTTGATATTTCTCTATGGGTAAGATTACTGTTGTTTCGCACGTTTTTGTTGTGTTTACCCACAATGGAAGTCGTTATGCCATGTCAGATACCTTTGAGTGGCTTCTAGAAAAATTCTGACTGATGGCGAATAAATGATTTTCAGGCGAATGGCGACGAAGTATCGGTATGGGCAATAACTTTAGGAGGTGATGCAATTTATCGCACTGGAGTGACTACTGCAACACCCGCGGTATGTGACTAATCCACTAAACATATAGGTCTATTAAATATATATATACTAGCAGTTTCAATATATATACCCGCGTAGTTTCTGTTCCCGTGAAATACAGGAATAAAATATAGCCTGTTACTCCCTGATAATGTAGCTTTAAATTGGTGAAAGAATTTATATAATCGGTTTCGTGGTTTAGGCCTGTTCCCGTGGGAAAATTATAGACCATGTTACTCCCAGAAAAGTACGCTTTCCACTGGCAAAATAATTTTTAAAATCGTTAGTATTGGAGCCTATTCAATACAAACAAACAAATCTTTCCTTAATCCAGTTCATTCCCGTTCCCGTTGGAATTTCGAAAAATCCCTTCTTAGCAGTTGCCTAAAACATATAAATAAGACACCTACATACCATATTTTAAATAGCGGGAGCCCAGCGGCGTTGCACGCGGGGATCTAGTTTATTCCCGCTCCCGTGGAAATTTCCAAAAATCCCCTAATAGCGGTTGCCTACGACATATAAGCCACCTACTACATACCATATTTAAAGTTTCTAGTCTTGTCGTTTCGGAGTAGAACGTATTTCTCTTTTTACCCAGTTTTTTATATTTTCCATATACTAATAATTTTGGTCAGTCTGTGAATGAGTGAACGCCCTCACGAACACCATCTCCCAATTCGCGGTGGGCTAGCGTGGGAGATTATGATGATTCTACTTAGGTATAATCTTGTAGAGGTAGTGTTTAATTGATGTTGTGATATTTAGATGCCCAGTATTCTCCGATTATAGTGCAGGATTATAAGACACCTTTGTTTAATGAGTATTATTGCAAAGAATCTAGGTACCTATTACTTTTTTCAGGGACTTCATTGGGAACATGTGAATAGTCCCCAAACTCTGATCGCTATCAGTACTTGTAATAATATCATATGGGCTATAGGACGAAGGGGGGAAATATATTACAGAGAAGGTGTTAGTAAAGAAATCCCTGCTGGAACCAGCTGGAAATTGATAGAGCACCCAAAAAACACCTATCCCTTTAATCAGAAAAGCAGTGGGGGGGCAAAATCGGTGTCACTCACAGAGAGTACTGCTTGGGTAGTTCTTTCGAATGGTGCTATTGCCGTGAGAACTGATATTTCTAAAAACCAACAGGATGGCAAACAATGGAAATATCTGGCAGGTAATAATGTACTGCAGCTGTTGAAGAATATCGCTTTGCAAGGTTAGTCAGAAAGTGTATAATGTCACAAGAGTATGGGAGTGTCAATCTCAAGTAACTTGTGCAGGAATTAATTTCTAATATGGACTAGATAAGTTCATAAATAGTTTTTTTTCTATTTATGGGCGTTAAGTCCACTTATCGAAAGTTACTGTCACTCCTAACCTGTCAAATAGTAAAAAAAAAGTATTGACTACTCCGATTCTCTTCAGACTTGATATACTATTTCAGACTAGCCTTAGGTTTCCGAATAATCTTAACATGAAAACGATTCTGCTTAAGGGTCGGTACAAGGCAATCGAGGGTCGGGATTCTCATAGAATTATATAGAAAACGATGCTCCGCAACCTTGAAAAAAATCACACAGCTAGCCAATGAATGTTACTAGGCGCTGAAACATTCGAATTTAAGATCATGCTTACAGATAAGTGTAAAAAAAAATCAGAAAATCACTAAAAACGCGTAAATCGCACTCCCGTATTCTAACAACTGAGTCGTAACTATCAAGAATTATTAAATGAATTTTATTACATAATACAGTTAAAACTATAAAGCAGGCGATAAAACCTTCATTTTTTAATAAATATATTCCGAATTTGTATAAAAAAATCACAAACTTGACCAATTTTTTCGCTCAAAATCTTCATACAAATTACTATGGAGCGGCGCGCAAATTCAAATACGAATGCGAACGCTCGCGGAATTCAGTCGGCCACGCGCCTCCAAAGTGAGAGCACGTCGCTTTGCGCGGCATTGACAGATCGCAAAAACAGACAAAATCAGTGCACAGTGGTCTCGTTACAAACTTGTGTGATAATTAATATTGTTATGAGTCATACCTAATAAAATGTTTGATGTTGTTTTTTTTATAAATCTCATATAGATCTACTCTACATCTAGGTACACTAATATTATAAAGAGGGAATAAAATAATAATAATAATAATAATCTTTATTTATTTCCAAAAATGACAAATAAATATTGAAGTCCTGCAGCCTGTGCTAGTTTAAATAACTGTGTTACAGGCTACAGTGTCTTCCCCATGCTAAACAAAGTAGGTATAATAATTTACATATTATATCTCAGACCTGTGTGGTATTACAGATTAAATAAAGGAATACAGTAATAAAAAATAAAAAATAAACAGAATGGTTTGTATGTAAGGAGGTGTGTGTTTGTGTGAATGTATGTATGTGTATGGGGGGTGGGGTTGTGTATATGGGGGGTGCGTGTTTGTGTTTGCGAGAGAGATTAAACAACTTTATTTAGCTAATAGTGTTTCTACGTCCTTGTAGTCTAATTTATTAAGCCAATTAATTGCATGTTCTTTAAAATCGTGATTGCTGCAACATTTGATTTCAATCACTTGCTTAGTGGCCTCTAGTAACTTATTATAGAGTAACTTATTATATTTGTATTTTTGTACGTTTGTAACGAATAAACTTAAAAACTACTAGACCGATTTCATTCTACGTTATCCCTGAGTATATTAGGCTGTATCTATTACGAATAAAAAAATAGGAATCCTTACTAAAATTTCAATGATGTAACCCAAGGTTTAAAAAATGTAACCATAAAATGTCTTTCATCGCATGCTACGAAAACTATTGATGGTACAACAAAACAAAATCTATAATATCTACAATAATATTTTTGTCTGTCTGTCTGAACACGCAACTAATAATCTCACGCCTTATATCCCCTAAGGGGGTAGGCAGAGGTATTCAATTTCTGGATATACCCACTTTTCACGAGATATTCTTTGGACCCCTAAACGTGATAGATAGATACCTAACGCAAAACCTACTTGACTGATTTTAACGAAATTTGGTGTGGAGATAATTGATTAACTGGGTCAACATTTAGGGTACTATTTACTACAGCAAAATATCGCATTACCACGGGAAAATATAAAAAATCGGTCAAGTGTGAGTCAGACTCGCGCACGAAGGTTTCCCTACCATTATCTATAAAAACGGCAAAAAAAAACACGTTTGTTGTATGGGAGCTTACCTAAGTAGTTGTACCCTTAAATATTTATTTTATTCTGTTTTTAGTATTCATTGATAACAATGAATACTAAAATAATAGCGGCAACAGAAATACATCATCTGTGTTTCAATTTCAACTGTCTAACTATCACGGTTCATGACATAGGTACAGCCTGGTGACAGACTGACAGATGGACGGACAGCGGAGTCTTAGTGATAGGGTCGTTACTTATGTATGATTGTTAAACTGTGCTGCATAAAGATACATTTACTCTACGTTTATCCCAAAATGTTTAAAAAATAAATGTCCAGCCATGCGAAGCCGGTGCGGGGCGCTAGTAATTTATATTTTTGACGCCCTTGTCAAATACCGTAATAAGTATGAGAGCTTTACGAAGTGACAGTTAAAAGTCGAAATAATTAGTTTTCTTGATTGATAACAGATGGCGTAATGTATTTAGTTAAGTCCTAGCTTTGCATATGTATTTCTGGTAATTATGTTTGGTTTGATCATAAAGGCTTGGGTAGGAATTATTAATTATACCTGTAGGTACTGTTCCGTGTATGTATTCCTACTTTCGAGTACCTACTTATTCTCGGCTCCTCACTGCACACACGTCCGTCACTCTCGGTGGTCCGTTCCCCTCTGGCGGGCTGCCGCCTGCCGGCTGTCACCCCACTTCTACAAGTGTGTGTGCGCAGGAGACGACAGAACACTTCCCTCTCTTTCACGCATACACTACATTACCTATGTTTTCCGTGCGTCTTTTGAGCATTTGAATACCTACCTTCACGAAACTCTTGTCAGGAAAGTACGTCATTATGATGTCAAATAGATATTGTATAATATTTGCAACTGTCATATTCACAGGTTAATTCAATTAAATATTATTAGAATAAATTAGGTGTGCAATTTTAATTATCTTATTTTAAAGATCCGATCCATGTGGAGTTTGTTTATATCAAATATATATAGTTTGACATAAATCAAATGTGCAAAAAAATCAAAATGTACTACATGCAGGAAAATATTTCCAACAGATTCATACGGAAAAACGTGTCCACGCAAACAAAGTCGTGGGCAGCAGTTAGAAAGTATTGTTAGAAAAAATACATTTGACATGACTATTTTTATATTTGGTAACAAAATCCAAAGTTACAATTTAGTTGGCGAGTCAAAGTCCGACGATTCGACCCACTGTGTTGCAATAGTAGCGCCAAAAAATCTAGATTTCGCGCGGCGAAAGTACGAAGAGGGCCCTTAATAATAACTGTAACACTGCTGTAATGTCAAGAGAGATGAAAGGAGTGATAGCTTATAGCACTGTTAAAAGTATATCCAGAAATGCCTCTGCCTACCCCCCCCTCGGGGATAAAAGGCGTGAGAAGTGAGCCGGCATGAAAATAAAATAAATGAAAAAGACAATAGAAAATCAAATAATGTCCCGGGCCCTTTAGTCCAGGCAATGAAGCGGATTTTTGTATGAAGACCCCAACATTAATTCCTCAGTCGATGAAACTTTGCAGGATTGTAGTATAGTATGAGACAATACTTGCATAAAAAAATCCAAAAAAAAAAATCTAACCGAAGTTAGGTATTTTTACTGCAATAGTTATTTATTTGATATCTTTGTTGGGAAAAATGCTCAGTCAAAATTTTCTTCGCCAGCAATATTCATATGTGTTAAGAAAGCTGTATGCGAAATATCCAAAAAAATCTCCTGGTAGAAACAACAAAAATCAGACGTATATGGGTGAGGCCGCGAATTTTGCCATAAATGACGCAGCAGTGACGCATAAGATTGCGTGACGGTGACGTAAAAGTAGTTTCGCAAAATAGTCGTGCAAAATTATAAAGGTTGGAGTATACCGAGCCACAAAAACTAGGTACTTGAAGTTGTGTGTATATGGTGAAAAATTAAATAAAATTCCTACCCCTACCCTACCCCTATGTTTTATTCTGATGTATGAGCTATATTATTGTAGTTTCATTAAAATCCATTCAGTAGTTTTTGCGTGAAAGAGTAACTAACATCCATACATCCTTCCACACATCCACACCTACTCACAAACTTTCGCGTTTATAATATTAGTAGGATAACAGTAGGTGGGTATACTTCCAAGAGAATCTAAAAATAAAACGAAAAAAATGTGCAATGTTTCTGAAACTAGTGTACCACGACCTTATTTTGGTAGCGCAGTAGTAGTGATGCAATATTTTCGCAACTGGTCGCGCAATAGTGACGAAAAAGTAGCGCAAAAGTAAAAACGCGCAAAAGTAAACAAGCGTTACTCCACAATTTATGAATATTTTCTATTAAAATAAGCACTATAACCTCCCCTGCGTTTTTAAGAATCAAGCGCAGTTAAAATCTTTGCAAAAATCTTAAGTTTAACTTTAAAATTGCGAAAAAACTTGCTCACGTAAACAGTGACCACCGCACTTCACCACAAGTTTGACACAATATCTTCTTCAATATGGCACCTGTCATGTTTGCTTCCATAGATAAGACGCATCGGTGTTGCCATTTCAAAAGAACATAAATCTACGAAATGTGACTGACAAACTGTAATTAAATATTGGTTGCGCAACAAAAGTCGCGCAATAGTATGATATCGCAATCAATTATACAAATTAGTAAAATGACAATATTAAATAGCTCTAGTTACAAGCATTTCTTATAATTTGCGTAGATTTATATGCTTTTATCGTAGGAATAATAATTCACCAACATTAGCAAAGTTCTTTTTTTTTATTATCTTCGAAAGTGCGCAGGGTACCAAAAAGCACGGCGGTTTTACACATTTTTTCCCATTTTTTTATGAGATTCTTCAATTTATACGGTTGTGTACCACAATATTGAGACTTTGACAACTGGCCAAGCTAGATAAAGACCATATAGTTTTTTAAAAAAATCAAGGAAATCTTTATTTTATAACTTTCTATGAAAAACAAGAAGGTTTCTTTGAAGGTCATGAAAAGTGGAAAAATTCGCGGCCTCACCCATATGTACCTTGCACGGGAAATTTGCTCAGTCCATTTTTTTAGCTGGAATGTCATTTAATAGTCGCTGTGAACTTACAATAGGAAAATCCGTTTTTTTTTGGATTTTTTTATGCAAGTATTGTCTCATACTATACTACAATCCTGCAAAGTTTCATCGACTGAGGAATTAATGTTGGGGTCCACTACCTTTATTGCCTAGACTACTTAGACATTATTTAGACGCGTTTTTAAACAGGTTATTGCAATTTGGGTTCTATTTTAATTATGTACTTACTTACATAAAAGTAATTTTAAATTTTTTACACGGTGGCTACGCGTTTACTGCGCTTACGTGGTGTAAGTTTTAAGTAATTTGAATAGAACCCAAATTGGAATAACCTGTCGGAAAACGCGCTGATTCCGCTCGAATAGAAAACGTCCGTCGCGTCGGTACGCGCTGTAAGCGACCGGAAGCGATCTAAAATGTTTTTATTACATAATGCTTTGCATCCTATTCATATCTATTGAAAATGATTCCCGGATTCGATTCCTTGTGACGACATAATGAGTTTTAGAAAACCCCAGGAAATCCCCAGGCCACTGATTTGATTCTGAGACAGGTGTAATAAACAGCACCTCGGTTTAGCGATGGGGTGACTGTCATGTTTAGGGGTCCGAAAAATACACTGGTAAAAATTGTTTCTTAATAAATTCGGCCCTAATTCCCCGTGAAATTAAAGAGGTATCAAATAACTAAGAAAACTCACAATTCGACGTCATCCTAGCAGCGATACCTAGTAACACTACTTATTGGTTTTGCAGATTAGGTTCAATTCTCAAACATTTACCTATCCCGAATTGGTGTCTCTCAGTTCGTAAAACACCTCTGCCAATTCTGCCATGCAGTCCGTATAATACAAAAAAATACTTACCAATGAAATATTCAATTTGCAGAATGTGAGATGACATTCAAGAATGTATCGGGTGTAGAACAAGGAGTGTGGGCAGTGGGTGCAGACAACTCGCTTCAGCGTCGCGTAGGTGCGGCGGTTGACAATCCCACCGGGATTGCGTGGCAGCACATGCTTTCAGGGTCTCTGGTCTACGTGTCTGCTAGGGGTTGCCCGTTGTGAACACAATCAAAATGGAAAATAGCGTCAGACACCTCACGCAAAGATCTCTTAAAAGCCAAAAAAGGCTACAAGTTTATTGAAAAACATACGTTATTTCAGAAACATTTCGTAATTTGTAAATGGAAAAGAAATGTCTCTTGAATTATTATCTTGGCCACTTGTTTCTAACTCTGTGGAATAAAATTTTCTTACGACGATTTTTATGTTGTTCCAAACTGTTTCACCTTCAGAGTGCACCGCAAAAGTATGTCACCAAAAATATATAAACTCGAATAAACTACATACTTATACGCATAAGTATATTTTATGACCCAGTGTTGAAGATGCAAAATTTTCTTTTACTTGAATCGACATTCCATTATGATTAAAACAGTTAGTACTCTCTATTGAAATGCAACTTTATTTTGTGATAGTGTTTTATATTAAGATAGTATTTTATAGGGAAGAGAAACATTTAAACTCATTAACTGTCTCTTCCTTTAAAATTTATAGAGCAGCTCTTCCAAATAATTATATAACTGTAAAAGCTACAAATTTAGACATGTTGTGATTTCAGTTTTACATTATAATGTTACGAATTAATTTCTTTATCAAAAGATACATCGTAATGTTTAAGTTATTTTAATTTTCTAGTCATTTTTTCTTGCAAAGGTATTAGCATCTTAATAATGTTCCTTGTCTTATATAGATATAATTTACATTGATACTTGTGTAAGCAAAATGTTACAGACTCATAATTACCAAAAATAAGCTTGTGCTTGGAAGAAAAAATATAATAATACGATTGCAACATTAAGTTTCTCATTTTTACGTTTCCGTTCCTGTTTAATATGATTTCTGATGTTCATTTCATATAGTACGCGCTAGTTACGCTTGCTAGTCTAAACACATACTTATTGTGTCAATACTATCACGGCTAAATCGGATTGACATGAACCTTGGGGCCCCGGAGCTACAGAGCTGGCGAGTGGCCTAAGTTATTGTAGTAGGCAAAAACACATTTCTTTGAATTTGTTGTTCTATAGTTCAGGATTTATTATAAGCTAAAAATCATCAGATCGTTGGAGCCCCGAGATCTCAGTAATTAGGGCAGTAACTTTTAGACAAAGTTTCTGTAATATTAAGGTAGTGAACAGAAAAAGAAAGAATAGAATTCGCAATTTAACATTTCAAGTAAAGTGCAGGACGATCAGAATACTGTCATGGCCCAGTGTTTTCTCTGAAACGAAGCATCCTAACATAGTATGTTGTTTGAGAAAGTTTCTGAATTTTTTGATTTAGGAAATTGTATGGAGCCCGTTTTTTATGTAGTTCTACGGTTTAATAGAATTTTGCACTTACGCGTGAATAATGTCATATGTGACGTGTCAGTTTACACTAACAAACTTAGATGATGCGTATTTAAAGTCCCCGTCACGAGAAGCTATAAATTATTTAAACAAACAATGGACTCGATTCTGCAGACCAGCTAAAATTCCTAATTTTAAGTTAGTCTATTGTTCTCCATAGAATACGGAAGAAAAAGGACAGAAACAAATCATAAATTGATGAGTAATCAGTAATGTCAAACATGTAAAAACTAACTAATTTGAACCTTATGAACGTGCTTAATCTGTCACTTTTATCCATGACCTTTTTACATCGTCGCTAAAATTGCTAAACACGCCTTAGTTGACAGGACTAAATATATCTCGTCTCTTTTCTAGGAGAAAGAAAATGGCAGGACTAAACGAAAATAAGTTTAGTCGCTGTAATGCCCATTGGGCTCGATTCAGCATTACACTAAGACTTACACTACACTACATTACACTTATTTTAGTTTAGTCCTGTCATTTTCTTTCTCCTAGAAAAAAAAGAGACGAGAGGTATTTATTCCTGTCATATAAGCCGTGTTTAGCAATTTTAGCGACGATGTAATAAGGGTCATGGATAAAAGTGGCAGATAAGCTCATAGTTCAAATTAGTTGGTTTTTACATTAACTGTGCATTAACTCTTCAATCTATGGTTTGTTTTTGTCATTTTTCTTCCGTATTCTATGGAGAAGGATAGGCTAACTTAAAACTAGGAATTTTAGCTGGTCAGCCAGAATCAAGTCCATTCATGGGATAGCGACATTTGGATTATTTTTATTTATTACTAAATTTATTTTTATTTGATTATGAGCCGTCTACTTCAAAATGGCGGACCAAATGTTTACAAACCCGAGTCCCTGTACCACAAAACATTCAATGGCTGCCATTGAATGTTTTGTGGTACAGGGACTCGGGGGCTTTATATCGCTAAAATATAATCAGGCTAACTAAAATAGCTTTTTAGCTTCGTATTTCTCGTATGTTAGTTAAGTTGATTGGATTTAGCTAACTCATAATTGTCGCTAAGTAACTGTAGAACTTCATTGATGTACTCTTCTCATGACGAGGACTTGAGTTACGTTAACGTTTAAGTCAAATAGGAAAACGCAAGGTGTAGGTGGCATGAATATTATTTTATGTTATTTCTACCAATCGTCATGTTACATAAATACTTTAGAAATAAAAAAATCCAGGTTGACAGATTGTCATTATAATAGTATTAATCCATCATATTACAACGTATAATCTAATTCGTATCTAATGTAATGGTTGTTGGGATCGTTTTGTATCCGCGGGTACCCAGCTACGAGAGCGTCCTGCCCTCCGATGTATAGCGTGTTGTAGATTTTCCAGTACACGTCACGAACTTTCCTTGCTGGGTGGAAAAGACCCTACAAATGAATAAAAATCTAGTCAATACACAGAAGTACGTATTGTACTTATACATATAATATATGATGCATATCGATACAAACTGTGTACTAGTTAAAGCGGAAAAGCCTAATATATCGTATTAAATATTTATAAGGGTAAGGTTCTTAATCGCTATAAAGTCGTAAGCAAACCGCTGGCCGCTAGAGAAATGTATCTCCTGCATACTATTTACTTTGCTATCTGTATTGCATAGGGGCATCATAGTTATTAATAAAATGCTAGTTATTTTGCGCCTAATCTCATTAAATGCTCATTCATAGTTTTTAAATTTCGTATGTACTACGCACAGATATTTGTTCAATGCTTTGCGTCATCCTGTCTAGTAAGAAAGATATTTACCTGCAAAGCATACTGCAGTATTTTAATGGGCCCAAGAGCGACTCGCATTCCCTCAACAGCGTCCATAAATGCTTGCACAAGATGTGGTGAGGTTTCGAAGATGTTTGGCCACACATGGTTCAATAAATGTACAAGCGCGTCTTCACAGCCAAAGCCGAAAACACCGAGAGCCATGTGCTTTATTGCTGCACACGCTGTTTGCCGATGAACCAAATCTCTGTTTGAAAAAGAATTTGAGAATTAACTTCTTTCGGTAAATAAAAAAAAAACACTTTAGGCCAGTATTATAGGATCCTCAGCATGAAACTCTGCTCTCTTTATGCGACTAATATTGCGGTATCTCTTTCTAACATCCTCACGCGGAGTTTCGATGCTTAAGGATCGTTCTGTAATACGGGCTTAAGTCTATGCCAGAACAATCAAGTCAAAGATTCAAACTTAACCAGAGATACTAATAAACTAAGTAAAATAAACTTTGGTTCTGTAATATGATTTTAAAAGTATACCTAAGCCAATTCGTGGACTGACAGTGACCATGATAGCATAAACTAACTTCAATGTAAAACTAAGACCATCTCAGGCCCTTTATTTCCGAGGGGGTAGGCAGAGGTATTCCATTTCTGGAAATACGCGTGTTTCACCATTCTTTTCTCACCCAAATTTCATAAAGCCGAGAAGAGAATTGTAATATAGAATTGTAACTCCAAATTAATAAGTATGCACAACCAAATTTGTGATAGTGTGAAGTTCTACAACCACAAGTATCTCCTGGTTGCTTCTGATGGTTTCGTTATTTCACCAAGCAGTCATCTAGATATGAATACTAATAATCTCACCTGTCCATAAGGGCATCTTCTAGCAAAGGACACACAGCATAAATATAATCCTTGCCCATCTCCCCTATGTATTCAAAGAGGAAGGAGAGAGATTTAAGTACGCCATTCTGAACATTCAATTCTGGCACTCTGTACTCGTTCATTAAGGCAGGGAGAACTGTGAACGGAGAACATGTTTCCGCGACGATAGCTATGGCAACGGTTGTACATACTCTGAAAAAAAATTAAGGTAAGTAACGACTCTTTATCGTACATCAATAAAAATATACACAAATAACAGCAGCCTCTCTCCACCAATGAGTTGCTGGTTTCAAATGCAGTACCCAAGAACCAGCAACTAACTTAATGGTACATCAACATTATGTCTTACGATAAAAGCACAATTTATTAATAATTATGATTATGGAAATAGAAACATGTGACCTGTAAAACATTCATTACCTGTTCTGTCGCTCCTGCACTTTCAAGTTGTTGAGCAAAGTCGCCAACACATCATGCGGACCGATGGCTTTGGCGATATAACCGAAAGTATTCACTGTCGCCCTTCGAATAGCCTTCTTGTGCGCCTTGAGAAGCTCCAAAAGTTCGAAGCATATTCTCATCCACTCCCTCGCCGACACAAATTCTGGGCCTCGGTCAGCAATACGACCTACTAGATCGATGCAGTTTTCTTGTACTTTCTCATGTCTGTAGAAAAAAAACAAAATTTACAACTAACTATGATACTAATTTATTGACTTATTGCTGTGATTACAGTATACATAAAAAGGATACACAAGTTAGCGAGTGTAACAAAAGGATAATATTAATTTGACAAGTCATATTTTTTCTTCCTATTTAACTTCTCTATAGTAATGGCCCACAGGCAGACTGATTTTTGTGTCTTGTAATTTTTAATAAATTACTTATCGAGCTGATATATAAAACTAAGTTAAGTAACACAATCTGTGAAAAAAGACCAATAGCTCATCATTGAGCTATGATGGGTTAATGAAGTAGTTAGCTTGTAATTGGAACCTTCTCTAAAAGCTGCCTTTACCTGTTCTTTAAAATAGGAGTCAATCTGGGCAGCAGATCTTTGATAGGAGGAGTCATTTTCGTCATACCAATGACGTTGACGATGGCCTTAAGAGCGCCGAGGATAGAGCCAAGTACTTCAGGATATTCTTCACCTAAGTACTCATACAGTACTACACCAAGATGGCCCATAAGTTTTTCCTGGAAAAGGTAAGTAAACATAGGTCAATGATTTGCTATACATAACGATCGATGGGGTGGTTTTACGCTAAGGCTGCTTTTAGACCATTGCATTGCTAAGATAAGCTATGAAAATAAACGATCCTTATTGGTGGATATCATACACATCTTTAGTTACATAGCTTAGCTGCTAAGCTATGTAGTTCCCGTTCCTGTAGGAATACGGGAATAAAATATAGCCTATGTTACTCAGGGATATTGTAGCTTTAAATTGGTGAAAGAATTTTTAAAATCGGTCCAGTTGTTTTTGAGTAAACTTTCAAAAATATAATAAATTCGGAGACATGTGTAAAAGACTCGGTCCGGCGATGGGCTCACCACCTATCACGTTTAGGGGTCCAAGGAATATCCTGGTGAAACGTGGTTATTTCCAAAAATGGAATCAGGGATGTTGCGAATATTCGCATCCGCATCCGCATTAATCAATGCGGATATTTATGCGGATGCGGATGTAATACAAGTTGTGACAAGAAAGAAATCGGGAGGGACCCGCGAAGGGCACGTGCCTTTCGCATGAGACAATGACCAATGGGAACGAAAAAATTGGTGACAAGATCCAAGGCATTTGTTGTGGTACATCCTTTGTTTCTTGTAACTAAATTATTACGTGTTTGTTTGCGCTGTGAGTTACTTATCGTGAAGATATATATTTTGAGTGTTATTGTGATCAGTGATCATTGTGTGTAGATAATTGAGTATTGGGAAATCTTTATATTAGTCTTAGCTCAGCTTATTAAATTAAAATCGCCAGGAAAATGCCATTATGTTATACCGGTAAAACCTACGTTTTATTGTAGGTAAAGTTTATAGTTTTATAACAGTATTCTTAATTTTTCCAGTAAGGTTCCTGTTATTGATTGAGTAGAATAGAATATTTCTTTATTTGCGTCAAACTTGGGTACAGATGAAAAAATACAGTTTTGGCAGTGCATACATGTTCACTATAATTAAAAGACATGCAAACACCTTTGACATAATGGACACACTTATTTTATTTTTTAATAAATTAATTAATATTGTAAAAAATACGTTCATTGAGCTATTTATACAATTTTCTTTTAATAATTTTAACGGGTAAGTCTTTAATGTCATTCGGGATTTTATTATACATAAGAATATATTCTAATACTCAAAGTCAATTTTATCATAATTTAATAATTTTTGGAATTGTTTGGGTCTCTGTGACTAAGAGGGTTTATGTTACAAATGTTTCTAAACAATTCCCCATGTTGTTTAGCAAAAACGCAAATCTCATTCATGTTATGATGTTAGATGATAATGGCAATAAGCCATTAAGGTCTTTAAAGAATAATCTACAAGAGTCAAAGCGAGATATTCCCGTTATTGCTCTAATATTTTTTTTCTGCGGAATGAATGCTCTACCTACCTACGTTTTTACTGTTTCCCCATAGGATGATACCTTTACCTAAAGTAAGATAATTCTTCATTCATATACTATATTTATATAAGATCCCAAACATCCGCATCCGCATCCGCGGATGTGAGCCTTCAAAAATCCGCATCCGCATTCGCATCCGCGAATGTGAAAAAATCGGCATCCGCAACATCTCTGAATGGAATACCTCTGCCTACTCCCTCGGAGATAAAAGGCGTGAGATTATTTATTTATAGAGGTAATAATTATAGCTGTATCTATATATAATAATGATAAACTGACTGACTGATTGGTAATGTATTTCAAATTTTGCACATAGATACCCAGTGTTATGTTTATGATATACAGTGTAGGCATCCACTAAGAAATGATTTTGCAAAATTCAACCCCTAAAAAGGGGTGAAATAAACGTGCGCGAGCGAAGCCGCGGGTAAAAGCTAGTTTTATATGTAAATTAAAACCCTTAGAATTGATTCGACTCCTGATTCAGTACAAACTAATTCTAGGTGGTGTGTTTATGATGTTATAAACTAGTTATAAATCTCTTGTTACGTTGTAATTACTGACCTCTTGGCAAGTCTTCATGACGACAGCGATCCGCGATATGAGATCAGCGGCCTGCTGGCGCACCTTAGCCGATTTATTGTTCATGCGCCAGAGGATGATACCGCAGATCTGGGGCAAGTAGGGCTTCACACGTTTGCCCAGCTGGTTCACTATTGTGCCGAAACCGTTCAGCATCACTACATCCTGTAGTATATAAATAGATATGTTAAGCAAATGTTTGCATACCTACTGGCTTTCGGTAGCAGTTATCAAGAAATAAAAATTGTTTTTATTTATAGTTTTATTGGAAATATGTAATAAGGTTCTATTTAACATAATATTAATCCCGATTCTATGCTGTCAGATTTGATCAATCGGCAGTTGGACACTAATAAGCTGAAATTGTCTTAACTTAATTGGAATGCAATTAGTTAAAAGTGCTATAGTTACATTATTTAGTTAACTTGCCTCAGTAGTCTGTTCTTGGAACGCATACAGTATGCCATCAATAAGTGCTTCCTCGAGCTTCGAGTCGATGTCTGCCGCGCCGAGATTAGCGAGAATCTTTTCTATGGACTCCATCACCATTTTCCTGTACTGTTCATTGTCATCTTTTAAGTCATCTACTATTCTGTTTATTATCTCTGAAGCACCAACCTGAAAATTATATTATGTATATTGTATTCTAGTGATACTAAGTATAGGTCAGGGAAAGTAAATGAAAGTATGCAAAAACTATTATCTATACTTCTATCTACACAAATATTATAAAGAGGAAAGAATTGTATTTTTGTAACGAATTAACTCAAAAACTACTGAACCGATTTCAAAAATTATTTCACCATTAGAATGATGCAATATCCCAAAATAACATACGCTATATTTTATCCGCATTCCCGCGGAGCGCTCCTAGTAATATTATAAACGAGAAAGTTTGTGATGCTGGATGCATGTCTCTTTGTTACTCTTACACATAAAAACTACTGAACGGACTTTGATTAAACTTTACTTTTATTATAGTGCATTACAATCCTTTACTTAATATTAACTAGCGACTCGCCCCGGCTTCGCACGGGTGCAATGCTAACACTAAAACCTTCCTCTTGAATCACTCGATCTATTGAAAAAAACCGCATCAAAATCCGTTGCGTAGTTTTAAAGATTTAAGCATACTTAGGGACATAAGGACATAGGGATATAGGGACAGAGAAAGCGACTTTTATTTTATACTATGTAGTGATTATTTTAACACTTACTTTGTTGGCTATTTCGACAGTTGTGTCGACAAGTTGTCTGTAGTTGCGTCGGTCGAGAGCCATGCGGTGGTTCCAGAAGTGTTTGAAGAAGTGAGGCAGTATCTCATCCATTATATACTGGGGCTCAACACCGTCTGTACCGCAGCACTGTTTCACTACCTAAAACCAGAATACAAGTTTATAGAAACATTAGAACATTATTCCTAGAATCTAATTTTAAGAACAAGCTGTCAAACGCCGTGCCCGAAGCAATAAAACAAGACCAACCTTCAACACAATCTTCTTCATTTCCTCATCAGGCGACTGGAACTCACGAATCAGGATAAGCATCACCTCCCTTGTATAGTAGTTGGCGTATTCGGCATCCATGAGCGGGATCAGATACCCGATGGCCTTCAAGAAGGCAGCCAGACCCTTTCCGCGGTGAGTACGTATACCCTTCCAGAGGGGCTTGAGGACGGAGTCGAAGGATTCGATACCGTAAGGGGTGGCGGCTTCCGCTAGAGCGGCACTCGCTAAAGCAGTGATCGTACGCACTTTTTGCTGTTCATCGACCAAACCTGTGAACAGATATTGGGTGAACAGACAATTCCTAAAATGTTATTACAAACAGATATACTCTCACACGTAAATACTTAAACACATAATCATTCACACACACTTAAAATTTCAATAAAATATTTAAGAAAAAGAAGTGTCAATTTAAAACACGAATACTGTATTTGTAATTTAATTTCATATTACCTACCTATTAGCATATTCACTTTCATTTATTATTAACTAGCGACCCGCCCCGACTTCGCACGGGTGCAATGCTAAAACCTTCCTCTTGAATCACTCTATCTATTAAAAAAAACCGCATCAAAATCCGTTGCGTAGTTTTAAAGATTTAAGCATAAAAAGGGACATAAGGACATAGGGATATAGGGACAGAGAAAGCGACTTTGTTTTATACTATGTAGTGATATTATATTTTATTGAGATTGGTTATATAATTAACTTTTTATGCCCTAGCATAATAATGTATTGTGTAACTGCTTTTTAACCCAAATAAAAGAAAAATTTCCATAAGATGTTTCTGTCAAAACTCTAGTACATCTTACCATGTTCAATGATCTCCACAAGTGATTTTAGATGGGGTAATATAGCACAACCCATTAGAATAGCAATCTGTTGCACTATCTTGATACCAGTGTGGCGAGCTTGCCACGACTTCTTTGATCTGCATACGGCTTTCAAGAATGGCAAGAGGGATGGGATACCTGAAAATTATGAAGTAGTTCAAAATATTAGTTATATGTTTTTTGGATATAAATATCACGTAGTCATGCCAAAATTGGCTACGGAACTTGGCGCTAAAAGGAACATATCTAACCATATTAACCATAAACGTTATATTTATCGTCCTGCCTGATGATCCCCATTATTTTTTTATTTTTTAATGACATAATAAAATATTACCTCATTTGAATTACTATCTAGCCTAAAGACTAATAAGTAATTTAAATTTGATCTGAACATAAACCTAACCTATATCTCATATTATACTATCTATTAGTGATGTAACGAATGTCATATTTTGGACATTCGCGGATGCGAATGCGAATATTTGCTGCCTACATTCGTGAATGCGAATGCGAATATTCAGTTTTCGTTTAAATTTGGCATTTTGTTTGTTAAATTCTTATGAAAATTTGATTGTTAAGCTTCATTGCCCAAAGTTAAATAAATTAATGATAAAGAGAAGACTGATAATGTAATTACGAGGTTAAGTTACTTTTTATTACATTTTTCATTTCTATCTCTTCAAATTCTAACTGGATTACTTTAAGTTTTTCTTGGTTACATCTTAGCGAGAAAGTCCATGGGCGTAGTGTTACTTAAGTAAGTGAAATACATATTCTATAAGAATTTTCATACACTATGTACTGTTTTTTCTCCGAATAAATAAAGTAAATAAAATAAAATAAATAAATTAAAAAACATAACAAATTAATGGATTTTGTTTTATTAACCAACTATTACATAAAAAAAATAGTTTTTATATTCGCAAAACATTCGCGGTAATTTCGCGAATGCGAATATTCAAAAATATGCGAATATTCGTTACATCACTACTATCTATATCATAATATCAGTATACTATAATTAGGAATTATTAAAATATCCCTTATACTCATTAGTATAAGAAATATTTGTACGAAAAAAATTCCGAGTGTAGATTTTAAGAAGTACAATCTATATAAGTTATCTAGGATTTCTCGAGTTGAAAAATCTGAAGTCTAGACTTACCTAAGGCTGATGCGACTACAGCGAAAGCTCTGGCGGTGGTATTACGCACATATTCATCAATGTTGTCAATATCCGGTCTCATGGTGGAAATCATTGTGGCCAAGCCAGCAGCTTTAGCTAAATTGGAAATGATTTCTCGACCCTCTACACGAGCGTAGTAGTCCTCGTCAATCAACAGAGGTTCTATTACGACCAGAATCTGTAATAAGACAGAACATTTTAAGTTTCATATATAAGGACTGATAATAAGGAATGAATAATATATTTTTTAAATAAACCATTAACTAGCATATGAAGAAAAATACTTACTTTATGGACATATGGGCGTACTAAGTCATCCAATTTGTACAAGATTCTGTCAATAACTTTGACTAACAAGTGACGTTCTTGATCTTCAAGAGTGGGGCTCATCAGCAATGGTAGGATCTGATTAAAAAGCGGACCAGCCCCGAATTCACGAGCCTTGTCCGTTATTTGACGAAGTGCAGCCTTGCACATAGGCGGTGTACCATTCTAAAAATAAAAAAAATATATTATTTTTAAGAATTAATGAAAAAAAACTGTACATTTTAACCATTTTCCCACTCTTTATAATTATGCATTCTTGCGTAACTAACTCAAACCCATTTCGTTGGTTGAATGATTTTTTTTTGTATCTGTTGTGTTATATTATCATGCTGCTGTAGGCTGTCGTCGGTAGTACCTTAAAAAAGTTTCGTTACTTTAATACATTCACCAATCTTTATAGATGAAAGCTTACCTTGATTTTCAATAACAGTTTCATGATTTTCCTCTCTTTCAACTCTTCAGGCGACAAGGTATCCTCGTCGACATCTATGAGGAGTTTGTCAAAGTACTGAGCGTCCTCTGGCTTCATGAACGGCAGCTGCTGGCTACCCTTGGGCTGCGGGTCGAGGAGGCGCGCCGCGGCGGCCGCGGACCCTCCCAATTCCTCCGTCTGCATGAAAAAGCCGATTGGGGTACCAGCCAACGGTGTGGGTGTTGCGGTCAGCTTCCGAGCGGGCGTCCGAATCGGAACGTAACCTGGGCAACAAGACCAACAAAATTAACAATGGAGGAAAAGTCACAGGCTGTTGAGATTTAAGCATGCTCCACATATTTTGACTTAATTAGCACAAACAGCAACAGAGATAATAAAGCATAATCTGGTTGTCTATCCGACGGCATGAGACTGTAAAGCCTGTCATCATTCATCTGAAAGAAAAATTGAGGATTAAAATGGATTCTCTTAGTTTCAAATTCAACAACACATGTATCATTTCACTTTTATTACGATGGTATCCACGTGGTGTTGGCTTTGTAAAATACATGTGCCCTGAAACTCAAGTGGCGATTAATAACTAAGGTGTTCTTCTTAATTTCTATCTTAAACAATTGTCAAGAAAACAAGAACAAAGTAAAATAGCACAGTACAGGGGCCCCAAATTAAAATATACGTACCGGCTGGGGGAGGCAAAACCTTGTACCCAGGTGGGAACATGGCATCTAACTCTTCATCAGTGTATGGTCTGTTGCGTTCATCTATTTCTTTTTCCCATCGGTATGCCTGCAGCTGCTCTGGAGTCATAGCTGCCACATGCCCCGGCGTAGGGGTGGCCATGGCCATGGCTTTTACTCCTACTGGTGTAGACTGCAAAGAGAAAAGTTAATGATGCACAGTTGTATCTATATTTTATTTGGATTTCTTAAAATATTGAGCTTACCCCCCCTGGCGTGAATACTGGAGTATGTGGCGTAGGAGTAGCATGAGACGGAGTGGCGTGTGACGGTGTAGCATGCGAAGGTGTGGCGTGGGATGGTGTCGGTGTGGCCGGAACCGGCGTAGCTCCTGGAGTCTCGTCCCAACGTGAACGCCTCTTGGTACCAGGTGTAGGGGTCTCTTGGATAGTATCAACACCGCTGCCACGATCAGTACGCGGTGTTTCAGCCCACCCGCTATTGTGGCCGGGGGTTTCTGTTGGGAAAATTGCGCATAATGTATTTAAACTGAATCTATCGATTATTTTTTGTATTTTATGGTACATACCTACATGATATAGGATGTTAGGGAAACACTTCCAAAAACGAGGACACACACAATTACATAAAAAAAATGACTAAACATTCCCTTGTCAATTAAAAAATATAATAATATAATTGTGGGACACCATTCATATGGTAACATAGTACCAAACTAAGCAAAGCAGTTTCAACTTGCACTCAGGCTTTAAAAGTGTTTCTCTAACACCCTGTATAAATGACAAATACCACTAACTAACATACTCATCACGGAATCTCTAGTATAGAGTATAACAAATAGAAACTTGAAATTTGGCAGATAGATAGATTTAGGACGTTTTTAATGAAATTCCCACGGGAATGGGCAGTTACAATATCAGCACTGCAAGTCCGCTGATAACTACAGTGTAGGTATTTATAAAAAAAATATCGTTTTCACCTCTATCTGTCTTTGGTGTTTCGTCCCACCGGTTGCGCCTGGATGCATGCTGTGCTGGAGTCTCCCGACCAGGGGTGGCGTGACCTGGCGTGATGTGGCCTGGGGTGGCGTCCCACACGCGCGCCGAAGGCGTAGCGCCCGGGGTCTCTCCACCGCGAGCTCCACCACCCGGTGTTTCTTCCCAAGCACCTCTCTGTTATATTAATAAATAAATGTTGATGGTCAATACTATAAACAGTAACTATAACTACATACAAAATAATGGTAGTACATAACATACATTTTAGGGCCAGCGATAACCGCTGGAAGCGCGGCGGAGCGCATTTAAAGACAACAATTTAATATAAGTCCAAGTTGTTGAGGCTTATATTAAATTGTTGTCTTGAACTGCGCTCCGCGGCGCTTCCAGCGGTGTGCGCTGGGCCTTAGGTTTACACTGAGATCCCTTACTTGAACGATGAATGTATAACATATATATATATATAATAACATGAATGTATTTGTAAACTAGCTGTTTCACCCGCATAATTTCAGGTTCTAGTGACAAAATTATAGCCCATGTTATGCACACAAAACTGAGCTTTTCATTGAAAAAATGTTTTTTTAAATTGGTCCAATAGTTTCTATTATTTTTTTATTATTTCTTTGGGAAACATACAGCATCATAAACAAAACAGCAGCGTAACATGTTAAGGTTAAAAAAAGTAAGATGTATGTATATGTGGTTTCAAAGCTTCTTCATTACAAGCAAACATATGAATATAAAAAAATATAAAAATCTTTCCTCTTTATATTATAATATTAGTGTAAATCATGAAATAATCCAAAACTCAGAGCCAAATAGTAATAAACTCACATACTTAAAAAAGTTTATTATTGAAATCCTCTAATATATAATCTTAAGTCAGTGTTTCTGGTTCAACTCTTCCGAAGGGGCTTGATGGTTTTAAAAATATATATTTGGTAGGTATGAGAATAGGTTGTAAAGGATTTTACACCCACCTACCTCCACGACCCGCCCCTCCCTTTTTATGGCAGAACAATGTTCGCTGGGTAAACTAGTATTACTATAAAAAAAAAGTATTATGGTTATACCTCATTATCCCAAGATGGAGTTGCCTGAGAGCTTGGTGTAGTAGACACAGACTTCTTAGCAACAGGTGTTTCATCTGAGCTCTGATCCCAGCGTCCCTTGCGTTTCGTTGCAGCTGGTTTTGATGCATCACCATTCGACTGGGCCACAGGCTTCAGAGTACCTTCCCTTGCTCTTTCCATCAGTTTTTTCCTTAGCTTAGAAGGAAATAAAATAAAGTCATGAAAATTCTGCATTAGATGCATATTTATTATATGTTAAAGGGTATGAAACCAATGATCAATTGGAGCATTAGTTCTATATCCTCGATGTTATGAACAATACTTCTGTGAAAATTTTTTTTTTTTTATAATACAATTTAAGTTAGGTTAATGAGAAGTAAATACATTTATAAAACAGTTTTTAAAGAATAACTAACCTCTGTTTCTTCTGCACGAAGATACTGTTCTTTCATAATTTCTGTGTATGTCCTAGAACCAACATCAGGAGTTTTTCCACCTGCAAATGTACATAGAATAATTACTTAAAGTCATATAAAAATAATTATAAATTATTCTGGATATGACATATTAAGGGAAAAAATAAAACAATTTGACAAATTACATTTATTTTTATTTTTACTTGAATGTCGCTCCACCCTATTGATGATCAGGACCTAAGGTACATAGGAAATGATAGATAGATAGTAATGTCATTAGATGTTATTGTAAATATTAGAAAATAGTGACTGTTAGTTTATTTGTATTCAGTAATAACTAATATTATGAAATGCCTATGTATTAATCTAAGACATTTACTTGCTATCTATTAAAATTTTAATGTGTGACTCAAGTGTTAATAATAAATCATTTTTTATCAGGCAACATGGCCTATAGCTATGGCCATAGATACCTTAACCTAGACACACATATGAAATAACATGACAAAATAATAAACAAAGAACACTAGGATCAACTCCCAGTCTGGTCGGAACAATAAATAAATAAATATGAATAATAAATAACACAAATAAAATTACCTTCTGCAAAAGGATCCATACGTGGGGGTGATATAATCAACCTGCGCCTTTTCTGTCGATAGTCATCCTCTCGGTCAGCGATGGTTGGCCTTCTTTTATCTGCAAACGGGTCATAGTCCTTGTCACTCTGAAAAAATACCATTACTATTTTATTGTAAATGCCGAAGCAGGCACATTGCAACATTGCCAAAGTGGATTTAATTACTTCCTGGTCTCATAGAAATTTCGAAAATCCTTTTCCAGTTAGTACCTATATCCTAGTAGCTATATTCCACATTTTAGCTTCATGGGCCTGTCCATTGATAGATCATAGTCATTTCTCTTATAGAAACATATTAAATTACCTGAGCTATGTCATTCAGTAAAGATGCTGGCGCAGTATATCCAGGTCTCTTCTGTGAGACTGGTACATTTTCGACATCCTCATCTTCAACCTCATCATTAGCAGCGATGGATGTCACATAGCCGTCATACCGTGATTTCCCCCCTTGCCCAGCATTGTCATAGATATCACTGTCGTAGTATGTCTCCCCAAGGGACACGCCTTTGCCTGAACCATTTTCTGGTAGCTCATTTTTCTTAGATTGAATTTCTTTTATTTGAGCCTCGATAGCTGTAAACAAAATATGATAATTTTATTATTTTGCAATTGAGGTGGTGCTGGGTGGTATTTTATTACCAATAACCTAACCTAATACAGGAAACCAAATAGGTAATAGATAGTTTGGGTTTTGGTGAATAAAACACGACAACAAATATAAGAAAATTAGACAGAAAATTTTAAAGAACCAGTATGTATGACTTGAGCGTTTCGCAAATTTATGTAAACGTAAAACGTTTCAAAAATGGCTGGCGTTTATTTGAGAAAAAAAATGTACCTTCGTGTGTCCTGGGTATTTTATCCATCGTTTTAGTATTATGCTCAAGAAAATTTAATGAAAGACTTAATCAATCATTAGAATTCACTGATATTTAATTATAATGCTCATAATCACACAAATAATCACTAATACAGACAACAATCCACCAACAATCCCCAGTGTTGCCAACACAGACCACAGACTAGGGATGTAAAAAATTATATATTTTTAAAATAATCGATTATAAAAAAAATGATTTTTAATTAATCGATTATATAAATTACGCGTTTTAATCGATTTTTTATAAACAGCGCCATCTATGCGGTGGATGAACCTTAACGTTGTCGTTAAGCTTTTTTACTTATCGTTTCATTTTATTTTAATACTACGAGTACTCTTATTTTTTATTATTTTTCGTCTTTGGACTGTTTAAACTTTAAAAATAAAGAAAGACTTGTTTTTTTTATTTTAGTTTTTGAGACCATAACGCAATCGTATTCTCAATTTCTCATTGAAGGTGAAAATCTTTTGCGGGTTCATATTGGGTCTGACGGCGAAAGTTCTTGGCCGTCGTCTTCTTGGATGTTGACCACCATCCTCAGAGACCGAGTCTGAGCTCCAAACACGCAACATCACTCAAAATATTCGAATTAACAAACAACAAAACATAAGTCAATATAACAAACTTCCTCCCTAAATTACCTACGTCTAAACACCTGTAGAAATGTTTACAAGTTTTTCTTTTTTAATTTTTTTTGCAGTTGTATTTTACAAGTTTTTCCCTTGACTAAGCATTAAATTGTCTATGGAAAGTTACAGGCACGGGTTCCTGTAGATTGTAAATAAAATGACCTGTAGTAGCTTTAGAGTCTGGCTAACGAAAGCTGGCCGTAGAAATTGGCGGCAAATTTAAAAAATACATGCATGACAACACTGAAATTATACTCTGAAAATTGGAATAACTTACTTTGATACTTGGTAATTGTGTAATGAAGAGACAGTATAAGAACATTATATTAGGGAAATAAAGAAACAGAATTTACGTACACATGTATATATTTTTTATATGTACCAGGTTTGTAATGGGATTTTAAGGATTTATTGATCTGGGCCCTATTTTATAAAGCTACAGGTTACAAGTTACAGGGAAAAAAGCAGCAACACTGATTAATTAAACAGCAACACTAGATAAAATTACAGGTACAGGTGTTTTATAAAGCTACAGGTCATTTTATTTACAATCTACAGGAACCCGCAGTGGCGTAACTATACCATCTGGGGCCCGTGGCAAAATTCTTTTGATGGGGCCCTATCAGTAAAAATCGTCACGTTGTACTCAGTTTAATAAATATAAACTAGACTCTCTACAATCTACCATACTATGGTATACAATATAACTTGCGAACAAGTACGTAGGTAGTATTCTTGCAACTAAATAGAAATAGCTTAAAACAACAAAAACAAGCTAAATAACAATATCCCATTGTGGACCTTATAATTATCTTGCCCCTAATAATCACAAAATCTTCTACACTATAGAATTTTTTTTTATGTAACCACTGGTTGAGCGTACTCCTAAATTTATCTGCATGTAATAGTTTAAAAGAATCTGGAATACTATTATAAAGTTGTATTGTAATAATGCGGCTAGTCTTCTGGGCACTGTCCCACATGGTTCCTCTTTGGAGGACATTTTTTATCTGTAATTATTGTAAATGAATGTATATTTTCTTTGTAAATAAATATTGTAAAGTTTAACAGACTCTATCTCTATATCTTCTATAAAACACCTGTACCTGTAATTTTATCTAGTGTTGCTGTTTAATTAATCAGTGTTGCTGCTTTTTTCCCTGTAACTTGTAACCTGTAGCTTTATAAAATAGGGCCCAGATCTTCTCTTCCGATATGTCCCAAATCTACGTCATGATTTTTGTTACAGTTCATACATACGGTAATACCATTGAAGTGACGTAGCTTTGGCCAACCACGTTACGCAGATTCACGGGAAAATATTACTCAGTGGCGTATTATTCTTGTACCATGCTCTCCGCTAGGGTGCTGCCAACTTAGCGCGTTTCGCACCAGGGGCCCGTTTACCGAAACTACAATTCTTGTAACTTGTAGGAAAAAATGGCAACACTGGTGAAAAGTCTGGCAACACTGACGTTATTAGTGTTCATGGAAACTGCGATATCACAACTTGTGATTTACTTGCTACAACTACAAGTTTACCTTCCATAGACTATATATATTTTTTTTATAGTTAAAAATCACCAAATCGAACAAGCGTTCAACAAAGATTTGTGGACTTGTTAATTTATATCTGTCAAAAATTTTACAATTCTACTTACCTTTGGAGCTAGGTAGACTTGTGGATTGTGCGATTTAAATTAGAATTAAATTAAATTGATGGTCAAACGAACTTACCTTAAGTGAAGTTCGACCCATAATTATATGAGGCCTTCGTGTCCGAACCGAGTCCTAAATTTACTTATAGATATATGTGTCTCTAGTGATCGTCATTCACACGGATTTCAAAGCTTAGTATTATTTTAAAAAATAAAAGCATTTTTCAGTCTGGCAACACATATGTCACCCGTTTCCGTCAAAGTCCGCCATATGTCATTTAAGTTCAAAGTTTAATATTTTTGGGGAGATCCAAACTTTGGATCCAGGGTTGGGAGGGCTGGACTCGGTTCGGACACGAAGGCCTCATATAATTATGGGTCGAACTTCACTTAAGGTAAGTTCGTTTGACCATCAATTATATTTCTGCCTTCGTGTCCGAACCGAGTCCTAAATTTACTTATAGATAGATGTTCAAAGCTGTTTTATTTATAAAACAATAAAAAGTATAATGTTACTAAATTATACTTCCCTGTCTAAGTAAATATATTTTTTATTTCCATATAGTAGGAAGGTACTTGCTAGGTTTTGGATCGATAACAGGTATCTTAAAGAATAATAAATAATCAGTAACTCTTACACTGTATGTACTACAATAATAATAAAATAAACACATTAAAAGTACCCTGCGCAGTCGGGTAAATAGGTGTAAGATAACTATGAAAAGGTGTAAACAACCTAGAGATATATCTACCTACAGCCAATTGAAACCTTACGAATTAAGCAAATCATTTTTCTTTCTTTCAATAGCTAACTATTGGGTCTACTATAGAGCCTTTTTCTTATAGGCCTACATTTTGGGTAGCAAGTGTTGCAGCCTACATAAATACGTATTATTTTTTTGAGCTATCTACTCTAAGTTTGTGTTAAATATTCTCTGAATAAGGTTTTATGAAGCTTTGGAACAAAGAAGTATTACTGGAACGTAAATTTTTAGTCAATTTTAAATAATTAATCGAGCAAGGTGCAGGCTGGACAGTGGACATATTTCAGGATTGAACTTGAAATAGACAGGCAAAATCCCAATTATTCTGAGAACTTTTTTATGGAGCAGTTTTTATTCTTTCTGGATTTTATTAAAGTTGTGCAAACATTACTTTAAAAACTATTTCAAACTTCAAATCAGAGATTTGATGAAAATTGTGCTCTTTTCTATCTTGCACACTAGTGCTAAATATATTTTGTGTGATAATATCAATATTATTTATGTTATCATATATAGAAGACAGAGTAGGAGTGAAACCATTGTCCAGTAGCTAACACTATAGGTAAAGAACTGTTATGGTTATAATAATATACTTACTTATTCTTTAGGAAACATTCTCTTCAGATGGTCCGAACACAAAAAATGATCCCTATAGTATGGTATTTACAGATTAGGTCATAATTGTCATCAATTGTAAAATTATCACATTCTTGTAATAGTGACTTAACTTGTTAATTTATAAAACGAAAGGCCGATCTGCCTGAGTTTGGTGTGGCACAAATTGTTAACTGAATTTAGAAATGGCGAAAAATTTCATACTGATAACCTAGACAGAAGTTTCAACATATAGGTATACCCAAAGAGAATATAACCACTAACGTTTTAGGTATACCTAGGCACAGATATTACAATACTGTAGGTACAAATAACATATGTTTTTTAAAATATTTTTGAAAAAAAAAAAAATACCAGTATATACATTACAGGATCATATTGCTTTCATAAATGTCAATACTCTGAAACACAGAACACTTTTACAATACCTTGATGTACATATACGCCTGCCTGGCGTCTACATGCCACCAGAGTAATCTACTTGTATAGGTAGAGAGTGTGGGTTCCTGAAAGGGTAAACCAATAGTTTAGTGGGGCCTAAACATTGGAAATCGAGGAAATTTTGGTACACCAAAATTCTTCTTGGACTATCAACTTAGATCAAAACAATTTTATCTAACACTATCAATAACCAATATTTTTCCTATTCTTAGAATGAGTCTTACAACTGTGCGAATACTACTGCAAATCCATTAATAAACCAACAAAAATACCTGTAACAGGTTTAATCTAGGTTCTTGCAAATAAATAAATTGTTAATTGTTCCAAAGTATTTATACTCAGCTTTTTTGCATTAACATAAAGCTTTCTAGATTCCTTGTAATTTTCTTTAGAGGTAATATATGATGCAAGCATATTTGAAAATATACCCATTTTTTAATTCTAGCTATTGCATGTAAATAGTAGTTTTTATTTGTAGATATATGTATATATTCATATCTTTTAATTTTATTCGCACCTGAGAAATCTGGAACAAGATTTCTTCTCTAGAGATATTCTTACTATAAGTACGTCATAAGCAGGAATGTATACAAATATACCTACTGCATCCATGGTCGTACGTAAGCGTAAGTGAGCAAATTGAGTAATACCCATATTATATGTCTAATTCAGCAGTTGTCTTATTTATTCGAAAAAGTATTTCAGAATGATGATAGTCTTTGCTCTTCTGAAAAAGAACTCAAAAAACGCTATCGCCATTACTTCCAGGTAATTATGTTAGTTTCTTCTATATTCTACTCTCCTTTAACATTTTGTTAATTACGAGACTGTATTGATCTTATTCGATTATATTCTCACCTTACCGTTTTCATTATCACCATTATTTAAATAATGCAAGATATTTCGATCGCCCAATATTTCTGATGTCCCAACAGCCAGTCGTACTAAATGGCTGGGTATGCTGTTGTAAGGGAAGCAAAAATTTGAACAATCACTCTTGTCTTACAATGTCGTAATAGTTGTTTGAACAAAATTAATTTATATTTTAATATACCTAATAATTTTCTTGAGTCAAACATTCTTATAGAAAATTCATCAGAATTTTAAGAATCCTAGAAATTTGCAAATCTTGCTTGTGTTATTAACTTGATTACCAGATATGGTACTGTGTTCAGGCCCAATGGGTGAACATTAATTTATATAATACAAACCATCCCAAAAAACAGATCTAAGATTTTATTGTATGTCATCTTCATGAATAAGTAGTTACCTATTAAGAAATATGTAACCTTTAAATAAATGCTGGACATCACTGGATTCATTAAACTAATGATAGATCTTACATCTTCCAACTTGAAATGGTTTTGTATGTATTTATTTATTTTTTCAATTTTTTGAGGTTAATTATGACTTTGAAAAAGTTATTTGGTTTTGCTATGTACTAGAAATACCTTAGAAATAAATTGATTAGAATGTGGGCCACAACGTGAGATTCCTTCACATTCTAAGAGTCTCAAGATCTCTGTAGGTATGGTATGCATCTGGTTATTGTATGAATTACCTGATTGATTATATACCTATATTTAGTCATTGTTTCGGAGGCTTTCCTGTATAGTAGTAGTAAGGAATGCTGTATCCCGAAATGTAAGACAGATTCACTTTATCCTGAGTGTTTTCCTCCAGTTATAATGAATAGTTAAAGTCCTCCACAGTGATAAATTGACCTTTAGCGATGATTTTTGTGTATTTTTCTGCTGCTGCTGAGGTCTTTGCCCACCAGCTGCCAATCAACTTGTAGTCTCATCTGCTGTGGCTGTGGAGGCGGGCCCCTTCAGTTTAAAGTATCTGATTTGGGTTTGTTGTTGATGAATCTTACTTTGAAGATCATCTGTTGTGGTGTCTGATGTCGCAATTCTTAGCTGTTTTTGCTTATTTTATTTGTTTTATACTTTCAAATAAATTAGGTATCACCGAACAAGAACTTTCTTGTCTTTGTCCTTTGCCTCAAGGATAGTTTCTTTCGCTGTCTTTAAAACATTAGCCAGCACCGGGCCTGTATTGTTTCACAGCAGCTGTTAATCCTTGAAATAATGCACTTAAGGATTTTGCAATATTACATAAGTATTTTGTTTCGACTTCTAGACATCTACATACCTATATATATATATATATATATATATATATTATTAATATTTTATTTATTTTCAAAATAAATAAGGGTCCAAAGAATATCTCGTGAAAAGTGGGTAAGTATATCCAGAACATGAATACCTTTACCTACCCCATCGCGGATAGAAGGCGTGAGATTGTATTTTTCCGAAATAATAATTGTTGTTTCCAGCATCAGCAAAATAACATCCTTTCTTTACAGAATCTCTCACCATACTCCTAATGGAAGTACAGTATACATAATGAGTAAAACAGCTTAGTTATAACCGCCACATACTCAAACTTATTAACCAAGTAGGTACATACATAGTCAGTTTCAACTTGTAGGCAACTTTTTAGTTTAGTTTCGTCTTCATGCAGCTCCAGTAATTATGATTCGGCTCCATGACGCAGAAGTTGCGTCAAAGTGTCGCCTTAGGGACGATGCCCCTTAGGCTAACTTTATCTTTTCAGCTGTGACCCCAGTGATGGTGATACAGCTCCCTGATGCAGGATTTCGGTCAGTGTCGCCCTAGGGACGATGCCCCTTGGGCTAACACTACCTGTTGAACTGTGGCTCCAGTAATAGTGATACAGATCCATGATTCAAAATGTCGGTCAGAGTGTCGCCGTAGGGACGAGGCCCCGTAGGCTTACCCTACCTCCTGAACTGTGGTGTTAACGAGGTTAACTCCGCAGCAGGAAGAGCTATGGTGCTCTGATCAGCGATAGCAACAACCCCTAAGGCAGTGCGTAACGCGTGATCGAGGTGTCAAGGGTGAGAGCTGGAGCCCTGCAGGCAATGCGTAGCACCCAATTAGCAGAAGTGAGAATGCAATTCGACAACCTCTTGTAGACAGCTGTGTAACATGTGAATTTATGTGAAGCAGTTCGTGTTATTTTCAGAAAATTATCCTCGTCTGGATATTCTCTCATTTCTATCTCTTGTTATCTTCAACACAACTTGTGACTGACTCTCGACAGCTTAGACGACGAGGATGGTGCAAGCCCATCAATTATTTCTATCGCACGAAATCGTGCTGATCAGCATCTGTCCTCTCTTTTAATGTCTTGAGTAACGTTTCAATATCCTCACGGAGTTCCTGCAAGTCTTCATTTTTCCATTTCAGCATCTTGAAGTCTTTTAAAACCTGAAAAAACAATTTTATAAAATTTACCGTAGTGAACAACGAACACGGAAACACGTAATGACATATGGCGGACTTTGACGGAAACGGGTGACATGTGTTGCCAGACTGAAAAATGCTTTTATTTTTTAAAATAATACTAAGCTTTGAAATCCGTGTGAATGACGATCACTAGAGACACATATATCTATAAGTAAATTTAGGACTCGGTTCGGACACGAAGGCAGAAATATAATTGGGTGAAGAATCTGTTTGTCTCGAGTCCAGGGGGCCAATTCTACTAAATGTATCTGGTAATGGTCAGACAATGGGTTCAATTCTACAACACCGTCTAAACCTCTTAATTTTATTTGACAGCTGCTAAAGCATTTTGCTATTCTAGGCAGTACTGTCAAAATCAAATGACAGGACTAAAAATGAATCTGACGTTCCTAATTTATCTGCCCAATTCAATTTAGGTTTAGCGACCTTATGGCTATTCTGTGGACGCCATTTTAAGCATTTTAGAAATGTCATCACGGCTAAACCTCCTAAATTTAGCGGCGATTAAAATGGTGTCGCTTAAATTAGATTATAGGAAAAATCCCGACATATTTGTGTTTGTTCAAGTTTCAAGATATGTTCCATATTTTTAGAAATAGTCAAGAGGGTTTTTGGTGGAAATACGAAAAGGGGGATCATGTTTTTTTTTAAATTTATATTTTGCTGTATATTTTGGGTTTTGACTAATAATATTTTGTGTGGCAGGTGTCTGTGAAGGTGTGCAGTGAATGGAAAGTTTGATAAAATGCATAGGATCGACGTTGTTAGATTGCCGAAGTCATTTAATAAAGTCTTCAGTAAAAGTACTATAATTTTACTGTCGATGATCCAAAAAGGGGTGTTGATGACTCAGTATTTTTGTACATGGACTCCAAAGCAGAGCCGTTTAACTAAGAAATTTGAAGATTGCTGAAGATGTTATTGAATTAACAAGAAAACAAAGACTGAGGACGAGGCACATATCCATTTAAAGATAAACTTAACTGAAGACGATGTCGCGGATCATCGCGAACCTGTGGTAAGTCGTGTGAACTAATCCTTATTTTGTAGCTAGCAACATTTAGATGACAGAATAGACAGATACATTTGGCGCCATTGGTTAGACGAGAAAATTAAAGAAATGGTGGTTCAAAGGACGAGGAAGGAAGTTTGTGCAAGTGGACAAAGTGTGTATAACCTGATCCTGGATCCTGAAAGGCTGATGAATTTGAGCTAAGTATTAGACTAGGTTAAGATAACAGTCATAGTAAAAGTTCTAATCGTAGTAATTACGAATACAGGTAAATGGGATCCCAAGTGCTATGTATAGTATATCATATTCATTGTAGGATACTGAAGCTGAAATCTTGAGTTAACCTGGTTTATGCTTAGTGTTTATATTTCAATCTATCAACAGGCGGTGGAAATAATCTCCAGGCACCAGAGGAAAATAAAATATCGTAGCGAAGCAAATCATAGACTACCAAAGCGGTGACACAGGACTGGACGTTCAGGTAGGACTTGGAAATTATAATTATTACCACCGACATGTTAACGCCAAAACTTAGGTTGATAGAAAATTAATAGTAAGAATCGATATCAATAATAATAAATATATTATTTCTTTATCCCCTTTGGCGTCATGGTGGAGGTGCTGGGATATTTCCAAGTCCAATGTGAACGACCATAATTTGTCTCATTTACGCATGGTTTTGTTAATGATAGTTTTCTATTATTTTAGAATCATTTTCCGTTTGTTCATGTTTGTCTTTCATCCTTAGTTCGTAAGTCACCCTTAGTTCGTAAGTCAAAAAAAAAAAAAAAAAAAGGCAATGGTAAGTGATTTCTTTTTTTTTTTTATCGATTTTAGCAGTTACCAAATCATCGATTCGCAACGATTATTTTTATTCATTTCAAAGTTTTTCGAACGCTACACTATAAAGTGACATGCTTGGAAATCAAGAGTGTTATTATTTATAAGTAAACGATAATATCGGGACTCCTGATGCGAGTCAGTTATAACCCCGTCTCCCTTATTTGGTATCGTGTACGTCTGTTAATTCTGTGTAAACCCTGTTATGTTATAAGGAAGCTATTTTTTAGATAGCTGACAAGCCGGCGGTCATGTTTTGACGCGGATTGTCTTGAGTGGTATCGTTTCCGGTCTGGCAGAGGCGCAGACTAAGAACAGGTTACAGTCCCGCGACCCGACGTGCTGGGTGGGGCCACCTTGGTGGTCTCTCATGTTTTGACGCGGAGGGTTATGGGATCTGTCGACCCGACGTGCTGGGTGTGAATGTTCTCGTTCGCTCATCTTTTGACGCAGATCAATGTGTATCGCCGTGGCGTGACTGAGCGCTGTCATTGTTCGTACAGCGTTTTGTTAGACACGGTGGTAGGTTCAGCTGGCGACCCGACGTGCTGGGTGCTTGCTCAATGACGCTGGCTAAGAACAGACAAGAGTCCAGCAGCCCGATACAGGGTAAGAGTGTAAAATCACTTGCTCAGACTGTTAGGGACGGGGTAGAATATTAATAAATCCAGAGAATAGCATATTATTGAAATGGTCTTTTGAATAAAAATATCGATATGTGATGGTGATACTCCATGAAGCATGTTGTAAAAATATTTTACTACAGTTAGATCGACTAAAATTGTACCGTATGCCGATGGGGCGTGGCGTGCCGACAAATCGACATGTAAGTAAAATAATAATTGTATTCGATGAACATCGATTTTAATCGATTAACTAGTATCTATGGTCATGAAACTACGACTCTTACTTACGCGGGTTGAGAAACGTCAAAGTGAAAATTTCCTTGTACCGGTCGAAGTTTGTCTCAAAGTTTATGTAAAAGTAAATGAAAACGAAAATACTGTGCAATAAGTGGCAAATGGTACTTGTTTTTATGAGTAGATACACATATTTTTTGTTCATATCATCTGGCCAATGCGAAACGCAGCGTTGCTACTTTCATGGTAAGTACAAAGTGAATTTGTTTCGAACATTATTTCACTGCGTTTGATTTCATTTGAAAATGAAATAAGATTGTCATAAATTGTACACGAGCAATATTTATGGTCTTTCACAGATCTACAAACAAGTTAAGTATGGATCAAATTTGGGGAAACATATTAAAAGTAACTTCCGACAGACTCTTACAGCTTACTGCCTCAGCTAAACAAATAAGCGAAACTATCAATAGGGACTCACTGCAAGAAGCGGTAATAAATGCAGAGGTAGTCGCGTCTAAATTAAAAAGCGTATTACTGAAATTAACCAATGATTTAAACAATTACTTCAAATACGTCAACAATCCATCAGCGGATGATATATCAAATATAACTACACATCAGTTGGAAGCGGAGGAGGTTCTGAGTGAGCTGAAGATTAAAATCGAACATGCCAAGACCAAGGAAACAACATCTACTAAATGTTTAACTGGGAAACTTCTAATACTAAGTTTACCTACATTTGATGGAGACATCTTAAACTGGCATTCCTTTTGGGACCAGTTCAGGTCTCAGATTGATCAGCGAGAATTATCAGATGTAGATAAATTTCTGTATTTATCTGCGGCCTTAAAGGGCGAAGCTAAAAGTTTAGTGGAAGGCTTACAAGCCACAAATGCAAATTATGCCATAGCAGTCACAACCCTTCGGGAGCGTTATGGCAGAGACAAATACATAAAGGATGCTCATTATGCTGCACTCAATAAAATAACACCGGCTAGTGAAGCTATTATAGATTGTCGTAGAGTATTTAACGAACTAGAACGACATCTGCGAGTTTTAAATGCCCTAGGAGAAGATGTCTCTCACAGTTTCTTCAGGACTTTAATCTATGAAAAATTTCCAGAAATTATTGTGTATGAGCTGAAAAGAGTTATAAAAGAGGACTCCATAAATGAAATAAGGACTCAACTTTCAAAGTTGCTTGCAGACAAGGAAGAAGTCTCCAAATCCAAATAAAGTTCCACAGATACCGAAGGTTGTACAACAGGGACTTTACAAGCTGTAGAAAATATTTCTAAAAGGAATAGCAGACCATTTCGCAATACCTTTAGCCAAGGCCCTAATACTAAGAAATCTCATTGTGACTTCAAAAGGAAACGTACATTCAAGGGAGACAACTTTCAACCGGAGCATGGGAAGAAACCGAGAAAGGAATGCAGATTTTGTCACACTCATTCACATTACAGTGATGAGTGCACTAAATATGCAACGTTGAAAGTACGGAAGCAGAGGCTAGGGAAGAAATGCTATTTATGCCTGAAAGAGGGACACTTTTTAAGAAATTGCAGAATGAGTTTTAGATGTCATCACTGTAAAGGAAGACATAATAGAGCGCTTTGCCCAAACCAGTTGAAGTCTGCTATACCACAGGAGGTGGCTGCAGGTGAGAATACAACTTCATTTCTCAATAATGTTGACCAAAAGACAATAAACTTTAGCTCGGTATCTATTTATTCTTGCTTGCAGACAGCAACTGCAGTAATAAGGAATAAGACTGAACAGGGTACTCCACAGTCATGCCGCATCCTACTAGACTGTGGAAGTCAAAGGAGCTACATAACAACTAAGTTAGCTCAATCAATCAATTTTACACCAGAAAATGAAGACCTGCTTATGGTATATACATTTGGTTCAAATAAACCTAAGGAGATTATTAGTCCTGCGGCGGAAATCTTCTTAGAAACCAAACGTGGCTTACAGAAGAGGATAAGAGTAAATGTAGTCCCACATATCACAAATAGTATCCCGATATTTAACTTTCCGGACAAGATATCTGTAGATATCAAAGCTGACGATGACTCATTGGGAGATATAATTAATGTACTGATCGGAAACGACTATTATTTCTCCTTTATTAGAAGTAGTCGACGCCATATTGGAGAGAATCTACATTTAATTGATACCGACTTTGGTTGGATGTTAACAGGGGGTACAGATGGGAACATTTATGACAATGCTCTTTCTATAGTAACATATTGTCAATGTCACGGACCTAGTTGCCCATACTTTACAGAGCCCGACTTACCTTTGCGAAATGTCGACATGAAATTCTTATGGGCACTTGAGAGCATTGGTATAACGGACTCTCCTAAGACTACTAGGGAAGAAGAAGCGGTGAAATTCTTCAATGATACCATCAAGTATGCAGAAGGACGGTATGAAGTAAAGTGGCCTTGGATACAGTTCCCTCCAGATATACCAACCAATTACAATCTGGCTTATGGAAGATTGAAAAGTCTACTGAGGAGATCTGATAGCGCGACGTTAACAGAATATGATCGGATACTGTCTGAACAACTTGAAGCTAATATCATTGAAGTTTTAGAACCCCAAACAATACCTATTTACCAGGTAAACCCGCCTATTCACTACTTACCGGGTCATATAGTTAAACAAGAAGGAAAAAGGGGGCGTATTGTTTATGATGCTTCAGCTAAAGTAAAGGATTATAAAAGCCTGAATGAATGTATGTATCGAGGACCATCAATGCTAGAAGACTTAACCGCCCTACTACTAAAATTTAGATGTGGAGAAGTAGGAATAACAGCCGACATAGAAAAGGCCTTTCTTCAAGTCGGTCTCCAAGTTGAAGATAGAGATGTCACGAGATTCCTCTGGGTAAAGGATCTGTCTAAAGAACCCACTGAAGATAATATTCTTCATTACAGATTTTGTAGAGTACCGTTTGGAATAATTTCAAGCCCGTTTCTCTTAACAGCCACAATACGACATCATTTATCACACGATGAAACCCTTCTTAAGAACATTGCTGACAGATGTTACGTTGACAATCTCGTGACATGCGCTGAAGACTATAAAAAGGCTACTACGTTATATGAAGAAACCAGAAAAGTCTTCAAAGAACTGGGCATGAATATACGAGAGTGGCTGTCAAATGATAAACATTTTTTGGAAACTATTCCTGAGCCACTAAGAGCACCACAAAAGGACCAAATAAAGGTTCTTGGCCTTATGTGGAACGTGGAAAAGAATAATTTAGAACTGAAAATTAATGATAACTTGTTCGATTGCCATAAGAAGAAGCTTACTAAAAGGGACGTTTTACGCACATTATCAAGGGTCTATGACCCATGTGGTTTCGCTTCACCACTCATCCTACCTGCAAAAATATTCTTTCAACAGCTCTGCGAGACAAAGATTAAATGGGATTCAAACTTGCCAACAGAGCTCATACATAAATGGTCAAAAATATTAGAAAACCTTAAACTGATTAGAGATATTGAAATGCCAAGATATGTAGGACATGTATCATCAAAGTCAAAAGTAAAATATGAACTTCATACATTCACAGATGCTTCTATGAAGGCATATGCTGCAGTGACATATCTACGTATAGTCGGAGAGAGAGAAAATAAGTTAGCATTCCTTATGTCAAAGGCCAGGATAACACCTTTAGAGGATCAAAAAGATTTGAAAATACCTCGTCTGGAACTGTTAGCATATTTAATTGGTAGCAGGCTGATGAAGTATGTCAAAGCAAACATAGACTTACCCATACACAAACAACATTTGTGGACAGATAGTCTGGTCGTGCTCGGCTGGATCAAATCGAATAAACTGCTATCTCCATTTATTACTCGTCGTGTTAACGAAATCAAGGAGAACAAAGACTTCGAATATCGCTATGTAGATACGAATAGAAACCCAGCTGACTTAGCTACTCGGCCTGAGCTGTGGGAAAGTAAAAAGGGATTATGGTTCAATGGGCCTGAATTTCTTTCCAAGGAACCAGTACATTGGCCAAGTAGTACAAAATATGAAGATCGTCAAGCCTTTCTTGTTGCTGGGGAGGGCCTGGACATCATCAATGATCCAGAGATGTCAGTGGAGGATGGTGAGAAGGACATACCTGATGTCCAACACAATATGGATCTTGATGGTCATACAGCTCAAGAGCAGGAACATGCTATCCAGATAGGGACTGATATTATTGAAGATAAAACACATTTATCAGAAATTATAAATCTGCAAAAGGAACATTTCCCAGAAGAAGTGAGTGGAAAGGAAACTCATTTGACACGAAACTTAGGGCTGTATCTAGACGTAGATGGATTACTAAGAAGTCGAGGACGACTTTCAAACACTTGTTGGTCCTATGATATGAAACACCCAATCCTTTTACCGGCCAAATCTAGTTTCACAGATAAGGTTATCCGAGAGACTCACGAAGAAAACTACCATGTGGGAGTTCCACATACCTTGAATATCATCCGTGGAAAATACTGGATACTTCAGGGTAGGACACAAGTACAGAGGGTACTTAAAACCTGCAATCAATGCATTAAACAGGGTGGAGGACCCTACCGACTTCCTCCTACACCAGCCTTACCAGCGGAGCGAGCGAATTACAGTGATCCTTACACCTATACAGGTCTTGATTATTTCGGTCCAGTATTGGTTGCAACAAAACTAGGAAAAGAGAAACGGTGGGTATGCTTATTTACCTGCCTTGCTGTGAGAGCTGTTCACATGGAGATAGTAATGGATTTAACAGCTGAAGAATGTCTGCTTGCGTTGAGACGTTTCATAGCCTCCAGAGGAAAGCCAAAGATGATATTATCAGACAATGCACCTCAATTCAAGCTGACATCGGAACTTTTGACGAGCTCGTATTGCGTAAAAAACAACATTAAGTGGAAGTTTATCCCTCAACTGGCTCCATGGCACGGGGGAGTCTATGAACGGCTCGTAGCCCTGGCGAAGCACTGTATGAAGCGCACATTGGAAAAACATTTACTGCACGATAGCCAGCTACTCACAGTAATTAAAGAGATTGAGGGAGTCATTAACACAAGACCTCTGACGTACGTTGGCGCAGATTTGGACCGTGTGCTGAGACCAGTAGACTTCTTGAGATTAGGTAGTTGCGTGCTTCTTGAACCAATGGAGATAGACAACATGGGCAAGATCACTGCTAGGAAAGTAGACCTCATTGCAAGCTGGAAAAGAGGTACCATGATTCTAGGGGAGTTTAAGGACATGTTCATAAAGCAATACCTAACAAGTCTGAGGGAAAAGCACAGATATTCCATCAAACAGCATAGATCCACTTCTGATAATTTACCAAAAGTAGGGGATATGGTTCAGATTTACGACGACTCTAAGAAAAGGATAAACTGGAAAGAGGGGAAGATATCAACCTTGATCAAGAGTCAAGACGGGCATTGTAGAGTTGCAAAGGTGAAGGTTGGTGACACGGAGTTTACCAGATCCATTGGACACTTATATCCACTGGAAACAGACTGCAGCGTAGAATCTTCAGGAGCAGAAATTCCAGTAGTCGAACGAATGGATCTTACTGTACCTGCAGATCATCCTAACATAAGATTAGATAAGATACCACCTGAAAATGAGATGCAAGATAATATGGATGTACCAAATGAAGTACATAGTCAAGAACAAGCTGAGGCAGTTCAAGGCACAGAATTGACTTCGAAAGAGTCTGAAGTTACTGATAGGCAAGAGGAAACTGTTCAACAAGAGTTGGAGGATACTCCACAAGAAAGGGAACTGAGTGACTTACCTGTTGAGACGAGACCAGAACGGATTGCAGCTCAACGAGCCCGAGAGAAGATTGCTGAGTGGACACGCCACTTAGCAGCTCTTCTATAAGCTTCTTTTGTTGTCGGGAGTGTCGCGGATCATCGCGAACCTGTGGTAAGTCGTGTGAACTAATCCTTATTTTGTAGCTAGCAACATTTAGATGACAGAATAGACAGATACATTTGGCGCCATTGGTTAGACGAGAAAATTAAAGAAATGGTGGTTCAAAGGACGAGGAAGGAAGTTTGTGCAAGTGGACAAAGTGTGTATAACCTGATCCTGGATCCTGAAAGGCTGATGAATTTGAGCTAAGTATTAGACTAGGTTAAGATAACAGTCATAGTAAAAGTTCTAATCGTAGTAATTACGAATACAGGTAAATGGGATCCCAAGTGCTATGTATAGTATATCATATTCATTGTAGGATACTGAAGCTGAAATCTTGAGTTAACCTGGTTTATGCTTAGTGTTTATATTTCAATCTATCAACAGGCGGTGGAAATAATCTCCAGGCACCAGAGGAAAATAAAATATCGTAGCGAAGCAAATCATAGACTACCAAAGCGGTGACACAGGACTGGACGTTCAGGTAGGACTTGGAAATTATAATTATTACCACCGACATGTTAACGCCAAAACTTAGGTTGATAGAAAATTAATAGTAAGAATCGATATCAATAATAATAAATATATTATTTCTTTATCCCCTTTGGCGTCAGACGAGGCAGTACGGTCTATGACTCTAGCCCGTCCAAAGAAAAAAAATCTATTTGATAATACCTTTTCAGTGTTGCCCGAATAAAAGTGACTTTATTATTTGAAGTAAAACAAGAAAATATAAATTAAACCTATGTTAAAATGATAAAAATGGCATCGAAAGTAATCGTTGAGAACTTTATTTACATATTAATAAATATATACACATTTATTATTGTATTTTTTTTAGATTTCATTCATTCGTTCACTCAGCTCTTTTTTTATTTGTAATTGCAACACTATTCAACTTAGGCATTTTACGCTGTGGTTATAGACTATCTAAATTTAGTAACCATGGCGTTTTAGAATTGCATTTGGCTTAGCGGCTGCGTAAAACTAAATATAATTTAAGAAATTTAGTTTTAAGCTATTTAGGCAGTGGACGCGTAGAATTGAACCCAATGGTGTTATTTTGACGAAACTACAATTCTTGTAACTTGTAGAAACAAATGGCAACACTGGTGAAAAGTCTGGCAACACTGACGTTATTAGTGTTCATGGAAACTGCGATATCACAACTTGTAATTTACTTGCTACAACTACAAGTTTACCTTCCATAGACTATTTTTTTTTTTTTAGTTAAAAATCACCAAATCGAACAAGCGTTCAACAAAGATGTGTGGATTTGTTAATTAATATCTGTCAAAAACTTTACAATTCTACTTACCTTTGGAGCTAGGTAGACTTGTAAATTGTGCGATTTAAATTAGTAGAAGGTGCGAGTGGCTCTGAGATTCTTTTGTTTGACGCAGTTAAATAACAAGGAGTGCTGAGTGCTTTATGTTTGGTAGCCAATTCCTTGCTTAAATCCAAGACGGAAGCTAAGAATTGAAATTAGTATTAAATTAAATTGGGTAAAGAATCTGTTTGACTCGAGTCCAGTTTACTGTAGGCCTAGTTAACTAAATCGGTTACCTCAAGTGTGTAGGTTTCCTCACGGTGTTTTCCTTCACCATCGAGCAAGTGGACAGGAATCTCAGAGGTATTTTCTCATGCTTTGAACACGGTTTACACAAGTTGAGCACCAACATTTGACCCATAGATCCATACATGAGTTCTAACGGACAGTTCTCCAGTACGTACCCAAGATCGAACCGAGGCCCCCGATGTATATTATGATTGGATTAGGTATGATTAATCCGTGATTTTAAGAATAAAACAAGTTATAAAAAAATGGCTTTTGTTATTTCTAATCATACGTACGTACAGCAACAATTTTCAAAAAACTTAGATAGATTTCAGACACATAATAATATATAAATAGTGATGTAACCAACACTTGTTAAATCGAGGAGAACCACTTGTAATACAGCAAAAAAAAAACTAGTAACTAGTCTGGTAGGAAAGCAGTGTTCGATGGACACTTGTACTTGTAAATTGTTAACAATGGGGACTTGTCACTTGTTGACTTGTTGCTTGTAACTTGTAGTTTAGTTGAACGGGCCCCATGTCATTGTCATTATCATCCAACTGTAACCGTTGTAATTTAGTAGAATTGGCCCCCTGTTTAGTGTTTACTTTAGGTCTAGTTAACTAAATCGGTTATCTCAAGTGTGTAGGTTTCCTCATGGTGTTTTCCTTCACCACCGAGCAAGTGGACAAGGAATCTCAGAGGTATTTGCTCATCATGGTTTGAACACGGTTCACACCCAGTTTAGCACCAACATTTGACCCATAGATCCATGCATGAGTTCTAACGGATAGTTCTCCAATACATACCCAAGATCGAACCGAGGCCGAGCTCTAGCCGGCAAATGTTATGTATATCCCTGATGTATATTATGATTGGATTAGGTGTGATTAATCCGTGATATTAAGAATAAAACAAGTTATAAAAAAATGGCTTTTGTTATTTCTAATCATACAGCAACAATTTTCAAAAAACTTAGATAGATTTCTGACACATAATATATAAAACAATTATTTGTCAAACAACTAATAAATGAAAAACCAATGAAGTAGGTCAAAAATGCCCCCCACTTGGTACATGTCACATACCTGACAAAACCAAACTATCACAAACTACAATGACAATAGATACTATTTCCATAACAAAAATGCTAAGTTCTGAACTAGATTGATTACACCTAGCGGCTGCTAAGTTTTTAATTCTTTCCTGTTTTCCATGTTCATCAAAAGCCCAAAACACAACAGAAACCACAGACAGTTATTTGACAAGATCAACAGGCATTTACCATAACATTTACCCATTTTTAAATAGTGATGTAACCAACAATAATGTTAAATCGAGGAGAACAACTTGTAATACAGCAAAAAAAAACTAGTAACTAGTCTGGTAGGAAAGCAGTGTTCGATGGACACTTGTACTTGTAAATTGTTAACAATGGGGCTTGTCACTTGTTGACTTGTTGCTTGTAACTTGTAGTTTAGTTGAACGGGCCCCTGATCTAGGGCTTTTTTTGTCTCGAAGCGCGTTTTAGCGCCTAGCGCTAAATCTAGCGTTTTTTTTAAATATGAAACTATATTACATAATACAGCGTATAACATCAGAGATATTATATATAGAAAGACGTAGATATGTTACTAGAGCACGGAAAATGAGGCCGACAAATGTAGTTAATTAACCACATTTTATTTAGTCGCATTGTTTTTCAAGTCGTATTTCAAGCGCAACTCTTAACAGATAGCTCTCTTTTTCTTTATTATTCGTTCCTTATCATTTTTCCCCGTCATTGTTGTATTCTATAAATACGCTAAGAAGTAGTATGTACAATATGTTGTAGCACACTCATAAATTGATCCCCATCAATTTTCAAACGCAAGCAGTATGAATATAACTCATCCTTACTTTAATATCTTTGGTATATCATAATAACTTACTACACTCGGCGTCAAAAAAATCACACCTTTGGAAAATAATACTTCAAACCACTTTTATCCCCATTTAGAATCAATGATGATGGAACTATTATGTATTATTTTAAAGGTCTAATCATAAACATTTAGGAAATCGTACTTTAGTCTTGCTACGTCATAAAAAAAGAAGTGATTGCAAAAGAAGAAGAAATAGTTTGTTTGCAAAGAATTTAAGTAAGACAAAAAAAATCCAAAAAAATGCTTTTAAAATTACTTAAAACCTAGTGTTACCCCCCCATACCCTGATAACAGCTTCCATGCGATCTCTCATGGACCTAATCAATTTTAAAACGTCTTCCTGAGGAATAATATTCCATTCCGCAATGACGGCCTCTTGAAGGTCTTGGAGGGTGGTAGGAGCGGGATCTCGTGACCGGACTCGTCGTTTCAGTTCATGCCAGAGGTGCTCGATCGTGTTCAGGTCTGGACTTCTCGCTGGCCAGTTCATGACGGGGATCTCAACCTCATCAAGATAGTCGGGTACAATTGTCGCGGTGTGGGAGCGAGCGTTGTCGTGCATTGATGTGAACCCAGTGCCGACAAATTCAGCATAAGGGACCACATGCTCTTGCATAACCTCTGTGATGTACCGGTGAGCAGTCATTGACCTTTTTCTGTCCGGGATACGCACAAAAGCTCGGTTTTGTTATCAACAAAATACCGCCCGCAGAATATAGAGGAGCCGCCCCCATATTCCACTGTCTCCTCAATGCAGGCCTGTGCGAATCGTTCCCCCCGCCTTCTGTATACTCTTCTACGTCTGTCGTTGCAGAAAAGGCACACTCTCGTCTCATCCGAGAAGAGAACGGCTCTCTATTGTTCGACCGTCCAGTCGACGTGATCGCGAGCAAACTGCAAGCGGGCTCTACGATGCTGTGCAGTAAATTTTGGGCCTGTAGCGGCCCTGTAGGCCACTATCTTCTTTTCTTTTAGCCTTCGTCTGACCGTAGAGACGCTTACGGTGGGTCTGCGAGATGTTTGGAGTCGCTGTTGCAACTCAACAGCATTTGAGAACCGATTTCGCAGTGATGTTGAAACAATAAACCAATCGTCTCTCTCCGATTTACAGCGTCTTCTACCAGATCCCTATCTTCGGATGTAGCCACCAGTTGCCAGGAACCGTAGGAGTACTCGCCAAACCGAAAAACGACTTAGGTTCAGTTGCCGAGCAACATCACACTGTTGCATCCCCGATTGCAGTAATGCGATCACTTGAGCGGCTTTATCAGGGGTGGGTTTTGTGTGTCTTCCTCAACTTCCGGACAACGAATAATTAACTTTTGACCCGTGTTGACCCTTTGATACCCCTAAAAGATAGCGCAACTAGCTGCCCTTTTGGACAGTAATTATGCATTATTTTTGTATAACGTTGTTATTTGGGTGAAATGTTTTTTTTATGGCATACATGATTGTTAATTTTAATGTCGTTAAAGTAATGTTTAAAATGATACCTAATAGTCCTATCATCATTGATTTTAAATGGGATTAAAAGTGGTTTGAAGTATTATTTTCCAAAGGTGCGATTTTTTTGACGCCGAGTGTAGTTCTAAATAAAATTATGTATTACTACCCACTAACAACATTGAAAAACTAAGAAACGAAGTCTTTGTCTTCATCATAGAGTCATCATCTAATCGGGGATTCCGCGCGTATTATTTTGTATTCCTCCGTAGCGAACTTTACTAAGATCGTTTCTGGCTGGAATAAATATAAACGAAGAAGAAATCCAAGAATCCGACGATGATGAAGATTTACCTAACCCGGCTTGAATTTAATGAAAAATATTGTTTATTATGTATGTCATTGTTATTTTCAAGTTATTTAATTATAAAAAAATGATTTTATTTGTATCTTTGTTTCATTTCATACTATTATAATTTTTTTCTGATTCTGTTTCTGTAAAAATATTTCTAGTTGGCGCGAAATATAGCGCTTTTTAAAAAAAATGCCTTTAAGCGCTTTCTAGCGCTTTTTTACAGCGCTGACAGCGCGTTTTTGCTAAAACTAGTTGGCAGCACTTAGGAGTAATAGTGTTCTGTGGACATATTTCTCCTCGCGGCTGCACTGGGTACGTGTATAGTGCATATTTTAATTGTTTTTTAAGATTTTGTTATTAATAAACTCCTTTTTTCTGCTCAGGAGAAAGAAAAACCAATCCTGGCGTCTTAAAGCTAAGCATTCAGGTTGATTGACTGCAGTACATACGGTGAGTACTCGGATAATTTGTAGAGGCAAGTTCCACGTCAAGTGTGTTGGAAGAAGGTGACACGTATTATCAAAATTCGGTATACCAATTGGCAAATACCTAACTGTTATGAACCACTGAAATTGATTTATTTTTGTTACTATGTCTCTTACATTTTCGTGATGAAAAACCCAAAACACGAATAAGGCGCTGAACGTCACTGACACTATCTTTGTACAAGAAAGCTCATATTTTCTTCAAGTACATAATTTCGATAATACGTAGATGAACTACGGATTTTCAAATTGATTTGCAAGGCGCATATTTTACTGTTATCATTTGCCTACATACTGCCCCCATACCATATGATGTTTCAATTATTAAACGTCGTCGTAGCCAATTCGTCGGCTGATAGTCAGTTTACTTCTATTTAACTCGTTTCACAATGTATTTGCTAGTGCATACTAAAAAAACCAGTTGTTACCCATCATAGTTATACTATACCTACATACATGCATGTGTTTAGTTAGAACAAAACATGGATAAAAGGACCTAGTATATGTTCATCCTCAAAATGCAAGCTTTCTCCTGCTATACTTTATACAAGACCAGTATATTTTAGTTATTTATTTAACTTCATGTACTAAGAAAATGTAAACATGGCAAACTTAATGCCTAAAGACTAGCCAACCATCAGGCTAAGCAAAAATAATTTGGCAGAATTAGCCGAAAATAATGAAATATAATTTTCATTTTACAGTAAATTCTAATACTTAACAGTTTATCATAATAATCATTAAATCAGTCAAGCATCATGCAGTTCCATTGCGCGACAGAACAATTTAAAAACATCTATGGTATCTCATTTTACACAGAAAGAGTTACCTTTGACGGGATATAACAATATAAAGCAAGTGCAAGCAATATGACATACCTAATAAAAAAAATATATAGCAAATTAAACAACAATAGAACAATCAAAAAAGTGCTGCAATTGAGTACTAGAAACTATGACACCTTGCTATTTCAGTACATTTTCCATAGTAAAATTTTGTTGTGACAGATTATAAAACGTAACTGATTTGACTAGGCAGGACACTACCCTATTCCTCAATATTCCTCATACACACCAATTAGTATAAAAAAAATTATGATGCATTCATACTTTAGTTTTGTGTAACCAAATTTCATAAATAAAGAGCAATAATACACACACCGGCACAATTAGCGGAACAGAAAAAAAAGGGAGTATTTACGCATTATTGCGTGTTACTGGCCGGCTAAACAAGCTTTTTTTAAATTTGGGTTTTAATTTAAAAATGGAATACTAAGCGACTGCCCTTTTTTTCATTCTTTTGTTTTAATTTTCATTGATTCATTTTTTCCACCGCTTGTCCGTTTTTAGAAGGTTCGTGAATTCCATTTGAAAAGCTTTGAATTGCAGTTTTTGAGGCTTTTGAGTTTTTTCGCATATTGATAATTTACGAGCATCTAATTATGCCTGATTTAACGCCATCAGAAATCATTAGGGCAGATCAAATGAGGAGAAATGGTCAAACCTACAGATCGATTGCCAGAAGCCTTCGTCGATCGTTATCAACGATTTATCGTAGCATCCAACGATACAGATTGACGAATGCTCTAGTGAGAAGGAGAGGACAAGGCCGGAAAAGGTGTACTTCAAGGAGGGATGACCGTTTTCTCCAACTTCAAGTCCGACGGAACACGAGACTAACGGCGGTGCAGGCTCGAAATTTACTGGAAGAGGTACGAGCAGTAAGGATGAGTGAGCGGACAGTTCGTAGAAGATTCGAAGAAGTGGGTATAGGCTCGTATGTGCCCGCCAAAGCCCCAAAACTTGAGAGACATCATCGCACAAACCGTCTACACTTTGGTCGTGAACATCGTGATTGGGACTTCGACGACTGGGGACAGGTTCTTTTTACTGATGAATGCAGAGTTATGTTAAATCAAATTGATGGAAGGCAGCGAGTATGGAGACGCAAAGGAGAACGGTATATCCAGTCTAATTTTGAAAATACAGTTGCATATGGCGGCGGTTCAATTATGGTCTGGGGAGGAATATGTTTAGGAGCTCGTACGGAGTTAGTAGTGGTCGATGGCGGGAATCTGAATGCTGATCGGTATATCAGGGAGATTTTAGAAGAACATGTTGTGCCATTTGCCCCCTTTATTGGTAACAACTTCATTCTAATGCAGGATAATGCTCGGGCTCACAGTGCTCGCACAGTACAGACATACCTAAACCATGTTGGTATAACGGTGATGGAGTGGCCAGCACGGTCCCCCGATATGAACCCTATAGAACACGTCTGGGACTTGCTAAAGAGGAGTGTAAAGTCAAGAATGCCCCCTCCCAATAATCTCAACGAGTTGCGAAACGCATTACTTGAAGAATGGCAGAGGTTGCCCCAAGAAACCATTGATAACATCATCCGCAGCATGCCCAGACGGATGGAAACCCTCATCAGAGCACGAGGAGGAAACACTCGATATTGAACAGTCATTGAAATTGTTGTTAAACTTTGGAAAATCTTGAATTTTCTGCTGTTTCTCTATAATTAAAAATCGAAGAAAAATGCATTTTGTTTAATTTAATTTTTATTTTTATAAAATTTTAAGTATGGTGTTACAAATGAATGTCAAAACATGTTAATTTAATTGTTGTTTCATTTTAAATAATATATTGTTTAAAAATTACATTCATTGTTCTAAATTCCCTCTTTTTTCTCCTTTTTTTTTCTGTTCCGCTAATTGTGCCGGTGTGTGTAGTACAGTTTCCATAGGTAGCCCTAAATTCAGTAATGCTAATTCATTTTTCAAAAAATTTTACAAAGTAGCTGAAATTGATTATTTAGTAGTAGTAGTTAGTAGTAGAATTGCGCTTATTCTGTTACTTATTGTATAAGGCCAGGCTAACTTGATAATGAATGGGACAATATGCGAATAGGACGTTTAGCAAATGGGTCATTTTTTTTCGGTGGGACTTTTTGCGAATGGGACGTTCTGCGCCTAAACCGTATTTGAATAAGATGTGAACGCGTTCATAAGGTTCAATTTTCTTATTTTGACATTTGTGATATTGTAAGTAAATATGGCGCTTATTTCCCTTTCCTTTCCAAAGCAGTGGAAAAGAATAGAGCCAACTTAAAATTAGGAATTTTAGCTGGTCTGCAGAATCGAGTCCAGTTACTACCTAAGTATTACACCTTATTATAATAATGAACATGACATCATTAATTTGCTTAATAAAAACTAAGTACCTATATAATTTAGGCACTTTGGAAGTATAATAAATTAAACAAAAGTGGCTCCTTTATGATTGTAATACTAAGAATTATAAAGCAAAGCCAAAATGTGTATAATCAATATTTTTTCAAGTACTCATATTAAAAAGAAAACATTTTACAATGCTGTCCAGAATTACACTTAAAAGTGTAATTTGAAATTTCTTTTGTTTCTGTCTATTTGCTAATGTTTTTTTACAAAACATGTACTTAATTAATTCCCAACTTACTAATTTAGTACATTCCACAATGCACAATCTAGTTTGTTGCCTTTTGAGTAGATAGCTCAGTTGTTCCTGTATTTTATCTAACCTGTCAAACAAAAAGTTTTTGTTATTAGAAAGTATAAAGATGAAAAGGTAATAAAATAAGGTTTCAGGTTCATAAAAATTTTGTTCTGTGTTCTGACTTTTTACAAAATAAGTGGATGTTTTTGCATTTTTTTATGAGAGAGTTCGGCTACGTAAAAAAATAAACATGAATATTTTTAAAAAGATATTTCGCATAATTAAATTAAGCACGTAAAATATTATCATTTATATACATTACTATGTGTCCTTCACTTCATTACTTGGCTTTAACAATCGACAGTTAAACATAGTAGTCTATATGATAGTCCAACCAATTGTTCAAATAAGTGGTGCAACTACATATCAATATTTGTCATTGTTGGGTAAAAAAATTCGTTTTATAACATAGTACTGTAACGACTCGGCGCGAAAAAGGACTGCTGGAGGGGACGAAAATGATGCATCAGCAATCCATGATGGTTGGAGACATGTTACCTGTTCACCCTGAAATGCCTGTGCACGGAGAAGATATGAACAACGTGGGCTATGAGAACAGCGGCTCGTACGCGTACGATGACCTATTCCCGGCGCTACCGCACTCGCAGCCCCCGTTGCAGCGCAACATTCAGCAGGTCACCAATAAGCTGCGTGTTGGATCTTCCCTGCACACCCAGGTAAAATATAGTAAAACATAATTTTTTATTAAGTTATGTAATATTCTTATGAAGAAGTGTAATCCCATTTAGATCCTTCTCCTATAGTTTCCGAAGCAACAATTATGAATAATAACCTAGTATTATCTGGTTTTGATTATTCCACAAAAATAATATTGTGTAATGTAGGTTTTCTAGGTCAACATATGGTATAATTACAGCTCTGTCGAAAGTTGCTTACTGTAGCTTGCAAACGTGTACCCATGTGCTTTTAAATCGCCTTATGTAATTTGTGGCTATGAACAATGTTGCATACAAAAATATGTTGTTATCGAAATTTAGCGATATTATATTTGATAAGAGCTTGAACTTTGAAATCCATTTTATAATAAATGATCATTAATCATTAATTTGTCAATATTAACTTACATTTTTCCTCACTCTCTTTTCGTCTAATACCTACAGTAATTGTTTCTGAGCTGTACCATACCAACATTAAAAACACACACCACCACAATACTTAATTTTTTCTATTGATTGCAGTATTTTTTATTTCATTAATTTAAAGATTTGTATTTTATAGAATAGAATGTCTCATGATTATGAGGCATTTTGCGTCAAACAGAAAGACTGACACTCTGTAGTTAAATTCTTTGTCTAGTAACTTGATTATTTTAATGAAAGAGAGAGCCAGAAGACATAGTGTTAATATATTGTACAAAGGTATTAAAATCAAGCTAATGCAATTCTAACACCACAAAAACTAATTTTTTTTTTTATAAATATGGAACAATTTATCACAACTAAACATAGAGCCAATTACATAAAAACCATATAATTCGTGAAATTTAATTTACAAAGGTATTTTTAATTAAAATGTTGACCTGACTCATATTTTTATCAGATGTTATCAATGCCGAGCATGCCTATGTATGGCTATTATTGTTTTATGTAGGTATGTAATTCAAGCGCTGATAATTTTAAATGTTATTTGATTTGTAGGTTTTCCATGTGCCATATGAAGAAAGAAAATTGGATAACGCCAATACTTTCGGCGAGGGTGAATCACTGAGAACTTGTCAAGCCATCACTAAGGAAACCGGAGCTCACATTGAGATATCAACAAGCAAGGACGGGAGTCTTACTTTCCTTATCACCGGGAAGCATAGTGCCGTGCTTGATGCAAGGCGTAAGATTTTGACTCACTTCCAGCAGCAGGTTAGTAATAATATCTGTAACGAATTGTCACACATTGAGCGTGTAGCAGGCTATATTGATAAAAAAATAAACCATTTAGATAAAGTTAATGTGGATGCAGCTACGTCAGTGATTGTAGTGGTAGTATGTGATATATGTAATTTAAATCAGACTTTTTTTGTATAATAAGAATTGTATAGTAACTTTTTTCTTTGTAAATTATCGTCAATGAAACAAAAAATGTATCTGGAGATTTTAATAGTCACTCAATTTAAACAAAAACTATAGATACTTTATCAGATTTTTCAAGCTAAAAATAATAATAGCAAAAATATATACCTTTAAAATAATGGGTATAAAAATGTTTGTTTCTTTTGTCCTTATAAGGCTAGCAAGCAAATACCGATTCCTAAAGAGCACCACCGTTGGATTCTCGGCAAGCAAGGGCAGAAGCTCAAGGAGCTTGAGAAGGTGACCGCAACGAAGATAAGTGTGCCTGGCATTGCGGACACTAGCGAGACTATCACCATCACTGGCACCAAGGAAGGAATTGAGAAGGCTGAACATGAGATTCGGGTCTGCTCTGAAGAACAGGTTAGTGCTATCCTGATTCTAAAAGAACCTACTTTTTACTAGTATATATTTCAGTCTGGCCATCCCCAGTGCGGGGTGCTATTACACGCCTTACAACCAATTCTGGGCTTTCTCATGATGTTTTCCTTTATTGTCGAGGTAATGATGTATATGGATAATATATTCGTAAGGTTTTGAAGAACACATTGTTACATGCGCTCATCAGAATGGAACTTGAGCCAAAGGCATGAGGGTGCTTTTGAAAAAATTATACAACAATGTCTTTATATATTTCTCAGTCGCGGAAGGCACTTGAACGCGTCACCGTGCCGAAAATCTACCATCCGTTCATCCAAGGCCCGTACGGAGAGCGGTCGGCGGCCCTCACCGCTGAGACAGGCGCGCGAATCCACATCCCGCCTGCGTCCACGCAGAGCGACGAGATCGTCATTGCAGGAGAAAAGAATGGCGTGCTCGCAGCGAAGGCGCAGATCGAACAGATCTACGAGGATATGGTAAGTCGATTTGTATATGTACAGTACACTTCTTTATTATTGCATGCAATGAATTCGTTATCTATTTACTCATATCTTAGCCTTACATTTCAAATGTTTCACAATGTTTTATTTGGTTTAGTTTAGGTATATGAAATTGGGGTTAGTGTAAATTAGCATTAGCGTCCCATGGGCCCTCTAGGACAAGATAATCCTATTGTCTCTGTATTCCGTTGCTTGACGGGTAGGTGAGTATTTTATATGGCTCCACCTCTTTGAACTTTGGTTTGTTGTAGTTGACATTCATCCAGTTTTTCCTGATTTGTTTTATCAGATCATCAGCTCATCTCTTCTTTTGCTGTCGAATACTTCTTTTTCCCATTGGGCCTAGTCGATATGCATTTATTTATAATTTTATTTCTTCCATAGGTCAAAAAATGCTCGACGGTACGTGTTGAGGTTCCGAAATCTCAACACAAGTATGTGATTGGTTCCCGTGGTACTACCATCCAGGAGATTCTAAAAGAAACCGGCGTGTCTGTGGAGATGCCGCCCCCAGACTCTCCCACTGGCACCATCACTCTGCATGGACCCCACAACAAAATTGGCCTGGGTATGTTAAATTTTGTATTAAACATATTACATTAAGTATTAGTAGTCAACTGATATATACTTGAATAAACTACGATTCGTATGGATATAGCTATGCTATCCTCTGTCTTATTGTACCGATCATTGACACAAGATCTCATACGTAATGCTGTACATAATGGTTCAATTGCTCTCGACTCTGTTTGGGAACTTATAATAGCTGGAATATGGGCAGTACGCAGGGTACTTATGAATGTGGTCATTGCCGTCATTAAAACCATTCAAATATTATGTTGATAGAACTATTTATCGGTCCATAGTTTTTGCAAATACGTAATTATTATGTTTGGTATGTTGATTATGTACGAGTACATAGCCTTGAAATTGTGTTTGGGAAATTTATAAGCATATAATATATTTTTGTTAGTATCGCGTAAACCGGTATTTGTAAGAATGTATTTTGCAGCTTTGTCCAAAGTATGCGAAAAGGCCAACTCTGTAAAAACTGCGACCGTTGATGCGCCAACGTGGATCCACAAGTACATCATCGGGAAAAAAGGTTCCAACATCAAGAAGATCACTGAAGACTTCTCAAAGGTAAAGAAATATCTATGACATTATTTATTTTATTTATTTATTAACTTACTAAAACACTAGCGGTTCTGTGCGGTCTCACCCGCGTAGTATAAGAATACGGGGATTAAATATAGCCTATGTTACTCAGGGATATTGTAGCTTTCCATTGGTATAATAAAATTAATTTGGAAATCGGTTCAGTAGTTTTTGAGTTTATTCTTTACAAACATACAAATCTTTCCTCTTTATTGACTCCTCTTAAATTGACGCCCTGATATACATACAAGTGACATACATTTTTGATTTACACTTTTAACTGAACATGACATTGTATGCCTACGGTGGATCACAGCGGACTAATATCTATAATATATAAAGGACTAAATATTAGTTAAAAAAACTATGTACGTACAACATGTGTTCAAAATAAATATATTTGATTGATTGATTTATAATGTTAGTGTAGAAATACGTGAAATGTTCACCAAAGAGTAACATACACCGGTAGGGTTTTTCTGTGCCCTCCAAATTCCCGCGACAATTTTTTTTTATCAGGTAGTAAGATAATAGTACATTATGGTACAAGTGAGTAAAGTTGGTGATTACCGCTGAGGCGCCATTGAGACCCGAGCCGTAGGCGAGGGTCATAAGAGAGCCGAGGACGGTAATCATCAATACACACGTGTATCATACGACGTTTTTCAACACACTTGTGAATAAATAATACTAAAAAATCATTTTAAAATAATCATTCGCAATGGCGGGGAAAATTAATTGGTTTTCCAATTTTTTATTTATATAATTTGGAAAAGGCAAAAGGATCTAGGCCCATACAGCCTCGTTTTCCTATGCGCTCGCATCTTACAATGGCGATCGGCCATGGACTAAAAAAATTAGGTTTCTTTTTCTTTGGTTTGTCGTGGATAGCGTTTTAGCCACGTACAAAATGGGGTATTTAAAGTTTTTACAGAGAAAACCAAAGTTATATTTGAGTGAAAGTTTTGTTTATTAAACACGTACAAGTTGAAATGATCTATTTAAATACGAAGTTGCATGAAATGAGCAAGCCATATTTGTGTATTAATTTATTAGTACGATTGAATACGATCTTTTTTGTATCGAAACTTTTTTAAGAACAAAGCAACTCTAGCAACAAAATTGAAAAAAAAAATCTATAACTCACTAGTGAATAATAGCAAACAAAAAGTCTCAGTTTGATTATAGGTGTCATTATGTGCCTAATTGCAGTGAAATTAGAGCCACTTTATGAGCAAGTGTGTTGAAAAATATCTAACACATATTTTCTATAAGTTGGGTTACTAGGTCAAGTGAGATAATATATTTAAAAGCTTCATCTGAATATTTACGTACATTTGTTTTTATACTGCACAGTTTTCGACAAGTACCTCAGCAAGTCTAATTTATAGTTGGTATTTCTTATATCGTAGGTGCACGTCGACATAACGCATTCCGAAGATAAAGTAAAAATCGACGGCCCTCCGGAAGAGGTTGAGCGCGCGCAAGTGGAACTGGACGACTTTGTGAAGAATCTGCTCGCCACGCTCACTTACGTCGAGCTATCTGTCGATCCCAAGTTCTTCAAACACATCATTGGCAAGAGCGGATCTAATAGTAAGTAGTGTTTAGAAAAAACTATTTTTTTTTTAAACTTTAATATTTGAATTCTGGAACAAAAAGGCTTTACCGTATCGCCTAGATGGTAGGCAGAGGTATTCCACTAGATGTGGCGGTCAGGTGGTCAGCCTGCAGGGTTTCCTCGCTATGTTTTCCTTTACAGCCGACCTGCGTAACCTACACATGTACGTAAGCTTTTTGAAAAAGTCATTGGTACATGCCCGTACCATCATTCGAACACGAGGTCCACGCACGAGAAGCGAGCTCTCTTCCAACAGGGCTATCACTGCATACATTTTACAGTTGTTGTAAATAAGAACAAGTTTTAAATATATTATTCTTTTTCAGTTAACAGACTGAAAGACGAGACTGGTGTAGTTATTAACATAATTGAAAACGAAGGAAACAATGTAATTCGCATCGAGGGCAGTCATCAGGGCGTCGCCGACGCCGAGAGGGAGCTGAGAGAGATGGTCATGAAACTGGAAAACGAGAGGACAAAAGAAGTGTTCGTCGACCATAGGTACATCAAATCCCTTATCGGAGTCAGAGGAGATAAGATAAAGGAAATCCGAGAAAAATTCGACCGAGTTCTCATAACCCTGCCCGACCAAGGGCAAAAGAGGAGTCCAATCAAACTAAGGGGTCCCCAAGAAGACATCGAAAAATGTGAAAAGTACCTCCACAAATTGATAAAGGAAATAGCCGAGTCATCCTTCGTCCAGGAAGTGCCGATTTTCAAACAATTCCACAAATTTATCATTGGCAAGGGTGGAGCCAATCTGAGAAAAATTCGGGATGAAACACAAACCGTAATTGATTTGCCAGCTGAAGGAGACGAGAGTGACGTCATCACTGTGCGGGGCAAGAAAGAAAATGTAGAGGAAGCCGTGAAGAGAATTCAACAGATCCATAACGAGAAAGCCAATATTGTGACTGAAGAAGTGACGATTCCACCTAAATATTACAACTCGTTGATTGGTGCTGGTGGCAAACTGATTCATTCCATTATGGAGGAGTGTGGTGGGGTATTGATTAAGTTCCCACCAGCTGAAAGTGACAGCGACAAGGTTGTCATCAAGGGTCCTATTGAAGATGTAGAGAAAGCTAAGCAGCAGTTGCTTGCACACGCGTCTGAGCGCGAACTCACTTCTCACACAGCGCAAGTGCGCGCAAAGTCCGAGCACCACAAATTCCTGATTGGAAAGAATGGTGCTAATATTAAGAAGATTCGGGAGCAGACTGGTGCACGCATTATCTTCCCTACTGAAAAAGATGAAGATAAAGAAGCCATTTTCATTATGGGTGAGTTTCCATCATCATCATGTCATTCAGACACAGAATCAATGTTATTAGATAAAAATATATTTGTACTTTCTAGACAATATTAAATTATGTTTTCATATTTTTCGCTTTCGTGTTGACAACGAAACTTCTACGTCATTTCTACAGTCGCTTAATTACAATACTAACTAAGTATTACGAATCACTGACTAAACCTATTTCTATGGAATATTGCTAAAATTTTACTTAGTACCTGGGAGACCACCACGCCTTCTGCCGGTGAGTCGCCTAATATTTCAGAAATAAAGTTTTTGAGTTTTTACATGAAATACAATTATGCAGTTAAACTTATAATGAAAAACTATCTGTATACAAAATTTCATGAAAATCATTAGAGCGGTTTCCGAGATACCCGAAATATACATAAATTCAAGAATTGCTAGTTTAAAGTAATAGAATTAATGGGTATCGTATAACCATCCGTGACTAACCATTACATTCTATAGCGTAACGATAATAAATCATCTTGCCTACGGGTGAGCTATTTGCTGATTATTACAATACCGTATCCATTCCGATCAGGGCGTGAGGAGCAGGTGACTGCGGCTCGCCAGCAACTGGAAGTTGCCGTCGCTGAGATCAGCAACGTGTCGGAGGGCGAGATGGCGGTGCCCCCCCGCCACCACCGGCACTTCGTGGCGCGCCGAGGAGAGGTGCTCCGCCGCATCGCCGACGACTGCGGAGGCGTCCAGATCTCCTTCCCTCGCCAGGGCGTCAACAGTGACCGCGTGGTGCTGAAGGGACCCAAGGACTGCATTGAGGCCGCTAAAATTCGCATCGGCGAGATCATTGATGATTTGGAAGCTAAGGTAAGTCTTGCTCATCATTAACATCACTTGGGCGCCGAGCTTTTCAAGATCTTTTGTTATGCGCACCGCCAAGGAGTGGAACTATGTATCTGCCGGCGCGCGGCGTCTGTATTTCCGAGTTCATACAGTACTGTATAACCCGTCAGCTTTTAAGGCTCGAATGGACAGGCATCTTCTGGGCAAGCTTGTCCCATCTTAGGTCCCTTATTTGTCTTTGACTATCCCTAAGGGTAGTCTAGGGTCAAGAGAAAGCCCATCATTAATAAAAAAAATATTTGTAGCTTATTTTTTTTTATCTCACTTTCTGTAGGTATTACAGAAAGTGAGATAATATTATAGTCATGTCCACGTATTTTTACAGGTGACCATCGAATGCATAATACCTCAGAGGCATCATCGCACAGTGATGGGCGCGCGGGGTGCTAAAGTCAAAGACATCACGGCAGAATTCGACGTTCAGATTAAATTCCCGGAACGCGACACTGCCGAGGGCGCTGATGTACCTGTCAAGACTGTCGAGGAAAACGCCGAGCCCGGGACCAACGATATCATCAGGATCACTGGCCGACCAGAGAACTGTGAAGCTGCCAAGAAAGCTCTACTTGAACAGGTGAGTTAAATTACATGTTTGGTGTAAATTTTCTTCAGCACAGCATTGACATCGTAACCATGTAATTTGTATTGTGTTGATCGTTCAAAAGCATTATGTGTTGAGGAGTTTCTTGCCCCGCTTCTTCTTCTCGACTATGACACAGGGAATTGATGTCGTTGTATCGCAACATTGGACAAATTTAAACTGATCTTATTCTGTTTGGTTTTGTGCGTAGGTGCCGATCACGATCGAGGTGCAAGTGCCGCACGAGCTCCACAAGCTGCTGTACGGGCCGCGTCGTCGCGAGCTCATGCAGACGCATGACGTCCACATCCAACTCCCACCCACTGACGACACCGAGGATGACACTGTCAAGGTAACATTGTTACCTCGTTGTCATTGACAAAATCCAAAATTCCGTGAGACACAAAAAACCTGTTCCTACCGAATTGTAATAGAAAAAAAATATTAAGCTTGCGTGGGAACATCGTGAGAAAGTTTGGCAACACCAGTGTACTAACTTCATTCTAGACTGTACCTAATATAATATTATGGCTCCTGTCTTTCCAATACTATTCTGCATTTTGGTGTAACATGGAGTAGGTCATTTTCTAATACCTATATATTTAAAATAATTAAAGATAGTTAAAATAATTAAATAATCTGACGCCTTTTATCCCCTAGGGGGTCGGCAGAGGTATTCCATTCTTAAAGTACCCACGTTTAACCAGTATATTCTTTGGTCAATGGTCTATAATATACGATAACGATAGGTCTTGAACCTATTGTCGGACCGGGCTGCTGTTACACATATCTCAGAATAAAATTCATTCTGGGACCTGCAGGTTTCCTTGCGATGTTGTCCTTCACCGTCGGTGTTGGTAGTATTGATAAACAATTGTTATTTGGACGTTGTGTCCATTTCCATTGCCGGCTATTATGGCGCCCATAAGAAGTTTTTATTATTATTTATATTGCAACTTCAGTGTCTATATTTAGGGAACATCTATATTCAGCAGCGGACATCTATTATACTGATTACTAAAGTTTCCATTTTATTTTTTCAGATTATTGGTACTCCTTCGAACGTCGAAAAAGCGAAACAAGCTCTTTCCGAAAAGATTGGCGAGATGGAGAAAGAGAAGGAAGATAGACTTCTCAGGTAAACATATATATGTATAATCAATAGATTAATCTGCTCCGCTTCCTCTAGGAAACCAAACCACATAGAATTGTAGACAAATTTTTAAATTTATTATTTTATTTCCCACAGGTCATATGAGCTGAAATTCAAAGTGGACCCAGAATACCACCCACTAGTTATAGGGAGGGGCGGTGCAGTGATCACCAAGATTCGCACGCAGTACGGTGTGCAAATCAACCTGCCCAAGCGCGGAGAGCCCGATGACGACATCATCACCATCCAGGGGTACGAGGACAAAGCGCACGAGGCTAAAGAAGCTATAATGTCTATTGTCCATCAGCTTGTAAGTTTTGTTACCTTTATTAGTTTTTATAGATGTTAGGATAAGGTTTACTTTAGATTGACTTTTGTAGTACTGCTATTGCTCTTGAAAAATGTTCAACTCGAATTTTTCAATTGTCTAGTCATTTAGTCACCAATTTCTTTTTCATTTAAAAGTGCCATTAGTAAAAAATATCTTGTCTAGATAAAGCTTAATAAATGCGTAAAAATATTCCCTAGAACTATCTTCCATGGAGCCTTGAATTGCCTTGTAGTTTTGCCGTTCCATCCAATAATTTAACTGTTCTTTTTATAAACAAAAAAACATGTGATGAATGAGAACCTCCTTTTTGAAATATTATTATTTTAAAAATCATGAATTTTTGCGTACCTGTATCTTATTAACTTCATAATATCTATCTATCAGAATGAAAGTATTATATCAAACTCAAGTCAAATGTGTAAGAGTACCTCTTCCGATTCTGACACTTTACAAAAAGCTAAGTATGAGGGTCTATCAATTGAATTTGTAACTCAACGGAGAAAAGTCCCAAAAATTGCAAGTCTTTCATTTGATGAAACTCAAAAATATACACAAATATCACACCAGAGTTTACCAGATAGGCTAGTGAATGGTGACGAACTCGCTGAACTTAGAGAAGAATTAGAGAGATTGAAAAAGGAATTGCTGTCTGCCGAAGGAGCCATTGAAGAACTAGGGATTGAAAATCATAACCTAAAACAAAAGATAAAACAGCACGAACACACGATAAAACGATATAAGTCCGTAAGGATTGAAGAAGCGCTATTACCTAAAACTTTTTGTTCGCCGAAGTACAGATATATGAAATCTGGACTGAATCAAATGCAATCTTTTGATTCAAATAATGAAATTATTCCTCAAGACGACAGTTTTAATAAAAATGAAGGCATTTTAGCAAGCTCATCACCTAAATTGCCCAGAGACACTCGCACTTCAGATCATATAACTGAAAGTTTCGGTCGTAAAGGCAATAAACAAGAAACCCATCGACCAGCATTGCATAGCGTCAGTCGTAATAGTAACCGGAATAAGGCATTTACCGAAGAAAAATGCTATGATCGTGTTGTGATTTGCGCAGATGAGAATGGTAGAGACCTGAGAAAAATACTACAACGGCTGCTGGGGGATCGCTATAGAGTATCGGCTTTCCTAAAACCATATGCTAGTGTAGAAGAAATATTGAAGAGTTGTACTGACTACTGTAGTGATTTCACCCAGAAAGACTACATTATTATACTAGCAAAAAATAGTCAGCACAAATCTGCCCTGATTCATTCAATTGATTTTGCTAAATTGTTAAGATATACGAATGTTTTTGTAAGTGAGAATTTAATTAATGAAATTAGTGTTTACCACAACATGACAAAGAGCGATGATTTGAAACCAAGCAGTTTTGAAGTCTTTTGTCATTTCAATTTATATAGAATTCATAAGTTGGAAACTTGTAGGTCAATTTGGAGAGCTATTGTACATAGGCAATCTGAGATAGTACATAAAGAGCGCACTTTTTTTCGTAGATAGAAATATAATTCTGAGTTCTTTATCGACAAGTCTCAATCTGAGTAATGATTCCACTGATCATAGTATAAATGTTGTGCCCTCATATGATGTTTCAAAGGGCGATCCTAAATGTAGTTCGGGTTCCGTGCATATGAATATTCTTCATCAAAATGTCTGTGGAATTAACAATAAAAAGGATCAACTAGAATTATACTTTGAATCTTTACTAAATATACAAGATTATATATGTATTAGCGAGCATTTTCTCAAAAGCGACTCCATTCCTTTTTTTAGACTAACAAATTATAATATAATTACATTTTATGCCAGAGATAAAAAGCTCAGAGGAGGCACTTTAATTCTTGGGCTCAATGGTAGACAGTATACAAAAATAGATTGTGTCAAATTTGCTGCAGCTCAGAGTTTTGAGCTATGTGGAATTAAGGATCTAATTAGTAATATAAACATTTTCTGTTGTTATCAAAATGGTAAAAAATATGAATTGTTCTTAGAGAAATTAGAACTATTACTTCAAAAATATTTTGACAAGAAAGTTGTAATAATGGGCGATTTCAATGTAAATATACTTAATGACGATTGTAAGAAAAACGAATTCATCAACCTTTTAAAATGTTACAACTTTAGACCACTTATACAAACTTGTACTTTTATTAGAAATAACTCTCATTCTTGTATTGACAATATATTGACAAATATTCACACGGAGTCTGTTGGAAATGCTGTGGTTGATCACAATGGCATTGCGGATGGACATGCGGCTGTAATGGCAAGTCTAACCATAGAAGGTATACGGCGAGATAAATGGAAAGAAGAGGTCATTTTCGTTGAACGGAGGATTTTCAATAATAAAAATAATAAAGAGTTTAGAACAAAAATTAAGGACATTAACTGGGAAAATCTTGGAATAAATGGATTTCTGAAAAATATCACTGGTTCTTTTAAAAATAGCTTTAGAAAAAGAAAGATAAAAGTTAATAAAAATACAATAGGCGAGGTAAAGTGGATAACGAAGGGTATCAAGGTGTCCAGTATGATGAAACGAATTATGTGTAACGTGGACTCTACCCACAATGACATTAGTTTAATTAACTATAAGAAGAAATTCTTGAGTATTTATAGGAGAGTACTCAGAGCAGCTAAGCTTTTAGCAGTACAAGTTAAAATTAGTAAAGAAAGGTACACGGCAAAAGGGGTTTGGAAAGTCGTAAACAAAGAGAAAGGAAAGAACACAAACGAACTTAAAAATATAATGTTAAAGCTGAATGGTAAGATTGTGTGTGACCCTGCTGAAATAGCTATGATTTTTTCTGAGCAGTTCGACAACAATCTTTTGTGTTCCTCTGGAAGTAGAGATAAGGCATTAAATTTATTACGGGAAAATACTAAAAGAATCCAGAAAAACATGGACTTCAAGGCTGTATCTGCTCAGGAAGTTTCGTCTGTGGTAAGAAATATGGAAACAAAACGTTCATATGGGTATGATGAGATGCCTATTGCAATAATAAAAAATAACATTGACCTATTAGATCACGGTCTGGCTTTGTTTTATAACAAATGTATAGAGAAATGTACGTTTCCGGACCAGCTAAAGATAGCAAAAATAGTACCCATTCATAAGAAGAAATGTAAGTTAAATCCCAAAAATTATAGGCCAATTTCTATGTTGCCAATATTATCAAAGATTTTTGAAAAACTCATCAAATCTAGATTACTTGCTCATTTGGAAAAAAACAATGTTTTAAACACAAGACAATTCGGCTATCAAAAAAGTATAGGTACTGCAGATGCTATTGATGCCTTAATAAATGACATCGTAATAAATTTAAATAAAAAATTAAAAGTTGTTGGCTTATTTTTAGATTTAAGTTCGGCGTTCGACATGGTAAATCACAAGATTTTACTAAACAAACTTGAACACTATGGCGTCAGGGATGGGGTTTTGGCTCTGATAGAATCCTATCTCAAAAATAGAAAACAGTTTGTAGAAATTACATCAATGAATATCGAGGGGTTGGAAACTGCTAAAAAATCTGAATTAATTAACATTACACGAGGTGTTCCCCAAGGTTCCATCTTGGGTCCTATTTTCTTTATAATATTTGTAAATGACTTGGTTAACTGCGTTGTTTCCAGGGTACCTGACACCAAAGTAGTACTGTTCGCCGATGACTCAAGTGCGATTGTATCAGGTCATAACCTACAAGAGCTAAATTGCAGGGCTAATGCGACATTATCTGCTTTTGACGCTTGGTGTCAGGCAAATGACCTACTGCTAAATGCGCAAAAAACTAACGCAGTTCTTTTTAAATCAACTGCTGGACGTCAAGATTACCTTACGCTATTTTTAAATAATCAGAAGATAGAGATATTAAATGAAGTTACGTTTTTAGGAATCCATATAGATTCATTACTAAACTGGAAGCCAGAATTAAGTAAGCTGGATGGATCAATCAGCTCTGCATGTTATGCATTGAGAAGCCTGAGGGATATACTAACGTTAGAACAATTGAAATCCGTTTATTTTGCAATAATTGAATCAAGGTTGCGTTACAGTATTAAGCACTGGGGAAATAGTTATAAATATAATTTGGTTAAGGCTTTCATCCTACAAAAGAGAGCAATAAGAACTATTGCCCGAATTCCTTCGTGGGAATCTTGTAGGGAGTATTTCAAAAAATATAACATTTTGACAGTTCCTAGTCTATACATTCTGGTATTGTTAGTAGATCTAGTCAAACACAAATCGGTATTTGAGACAGAGGATGAGATGAGGTTGCGTCTAGAGACTAGACGTAAAGACCTTACACATGCCATAAAGCCATGCTTAAATGTCGTGAAGCACAGTCATCTGTATCAAGCGGTTGCATTTTTCAATAGACTTCCAAGAGAATTTAAAACAATAAGTAGTGTTAGTATATTTAAGAACAAAGTGAAATTATTATTATTGGAGTTGAATTGTTATACATTAGATGATTTTTATATTTTTTGATTTTCGTTTATTTAATTGACATTCTTTGTTTTGTTATTATTGTATTATTTGATTGAATTTATTACTATTATTATTTTGTTAATTGATTATGTTTGTGTTGACCTAATAATTTTGTAATGTAGTAGAGGAATAATTTTAAGAAAACAATTTTCGCACACAGATTATTCTGTTTTTGAAATAAATAAATAAATAAAAATAAATAAATATACAATGAAAATGAATGAATTGCCCCGAATGCCAATGAATGAAGTGTCAGCCGACCTCTTAGAGGTCGATAACTATTTAACTACATGACAGCTGAGCTCTGCTTGTGTAACGTTACTAGGATAACCAATACCGCGAGGAAGTGGATATCGACCCCCGCGTGCATAGGCGGTTGATCGGGCAGCGTGGCAAGAACATCCGGCGCATCATGGATGACTACAAAGTGGAGATCCGGTTCCCCAAGTCGAACGACGACAGCATCGTCGTGATCTCCGGCGAGGAGGACAACGTGCTCGACGCGAAAGATCATCTGCTCAACTTGGCAGAAGAATATGTGCGTATTGTTTTATTATGTACTAGCGGTTCTGCGCGGTTTCACCCGCGTAGTTCCCGTTACCGTGGGAATACGGGAATAAAATATAGCCTATGTTACTCAGGGATCTTCTAGCTTTCCATTGGTGAAAGAATTTTTAAAATCGGTCCAGTAGCTTTTGAGTTTATTCGTAACAAACATACAAAAAAACAAATCTTTCCTCTTTATAATATTACATCTACAATAGGGTTTTTTTTTGTATTGTATGTTTGTTTGTAATGAATAGCCTCCGAAACTACGGAACCGATTTTAAATTCCTTTTGGTGAAAAGTTCTTGCACCAAAAGGAATCTTAATTGTCAATTTTCCCCACCCTTGACTTAAGCTAGTTAAATGGCGTCGAAGAACTAGTAAATAATAAGGTTACTTTGTTATCATCAATCCGTAACAGCCCACTGCTGAGTTAATCGTCTTTCCTCACACATGAGGAAGTATGGGCTATAATTTCCCACGCGAGCCCACCGAGGGATATACTTGAATAAAAATAATGTCCTCATTTCTGTGACACAAATTGACTATTGAAGAGCAGTGATAGCCTTACGGTTAAAGAGCCGGCCGAAAATCAGTGAGGCTCGGGTTCGAATCCTGGCAAGTACTAATGAGTTTTTCAAAAACTTACGTAAGTACATATTTATCACTAGTTCGACGGTGAAGGAAAACATCGTGAGGAAACCCGCAGGTCACAGAATTAATTCTGAGACATGTGTAAATAGACCCGGTCCGGCTCACCACCTATCACATTTAGGGGTCCAATATATCTCGTGAAATGTGGGTATATCCAGTAATGGAATACCTCTGCCTACCCCTTCGGGGATAAAAGGCGTGAGATTATTTATTTATTTTTTTATATTAAATTGACTATTGTTTACAGCTGCAAGACGTGGCCGATCGCTACTCAAGGCCGGCGGGCCCGTCCCTCGGGGACTTCGGCGACTTGACCGGCGAGGCGGCCGCAGCTAGTGCGGCCTCCGGGTTCGTGGTGAGCGGAGGGCCGTGGGAGCAGCGCGCCCCCGACACGGCGTCCACCCACGAGTTCCCCACGATGCCGGGCGCCCCTCGCGCCGCTGCCCAGCACTCCTCGCCCGCCGCCGCCTGGGGCCCGCGCCGCTAGCCGCCCCGCAAACGCACGTAAGACCAAATAATAAATACGTACATACAACATGTAGTGTTGCAGTTCACAGTACACAGAGCTCTATTTCTGACTTGTCACTGTGACAGTCTCGTAGTATGCGGGCTAGGTCACCTACGACTTGCAAGTCGCATGAGGCTTTCGGTGATTTACCTTGTTGCCTATATGATTCAAAATGTGTACATATTTATGGTTTTTGTAAAAAAAAAAAGAGTAAAACCACATGAGTAAAGAAACGGAGGCAAAGCTTCTAAGGAGCGTGCTAAATTCTTACCTATTTTAGTAGGGTTGGCAAAGGGCAATAAAATAAACAAAACATTTATTAGCTTTTTCCTTGTAAGTCAGATTATTTACAAATTACTTGGTCTAAATATTTTTTTATAACTTTTTATTTTTAATATTTTATTAAATCTTTTGATCTAATGATGAATTCTAAATCTAATGTATTTTACACCTCTGAATCTAATTATTTACACTTTCTTAACTTTTTAGTTTACACTTTATTCTACCAAAAACAATTTAAAATAACTATTTCTTACGAAGCAAAAGCGCGAAAGAAATATGGCAACCGTTGCGCGGCCCTCAGCTTGTCTACTGTCCGAGCGGGCGTAAACCGGTTTTATCCAGTTGCGGCGCGTAAGTGACGCAGCGGCTAGTAGACACGCACACAAGCACTGCATGCTTGTAGTAGGTGTACCTACGACAGGTTTTATGAAGCTTTGTCTCTGTTCCGTTTCTTTACTCATGTGGTAAAACTGTTAGTCAATCAATGTAATGTTTGAAAATTATTCTACCACTCACCTCCAGCGTTCGACTTGCGACGAATTTTTACGGAAGTTTCCTATGTCACAGTCATAGTTCTTTAACGTCATAATCACGAGACAAAAATAGAGCTTATGAACTGTCGCTAACATACTTCGATCAACAATACGCAGATTGCGCGTCGTGAATAAATTGAAGTGAACTTTTAACAGTTAAATATTATGTGTATTACTAGATCTATTAGCTTGTGGCTGTTTTACTTCGACAGCGACGAGACGAGAATGAATTAATCTTGCTTTTCTAACCACAAAGTACAAAATCAAACGCTACAATCGGGTGCTCACTCTGACGTTGTCTACTAGAATTGTTGATCGAATAGCCATATCAAAAGTTGTACTATTTATGAAACATTGGTGAATTTTTCATTCGACAGTTGTAGAATCGCCTATATCGTACTGATAGTTTTAACTTTTCCTACCTCTGTAATGGACACTATATTAGGGCACGCATAATACATTTCTGGTTAATAAAAGACAGTGCCGCTTGTAACAGACATTTGGCGAGTCCCCGCGGTCTGTATGTCTGCGTAAGTATTATTTAGTCTTGTGCTCCAGTCTTCCCTCGTCGCCCTCTCGTGCCTCGTAGCGTATGACATTCGATGTCAGGGGCGTGTGATTATATGCATACATACATATACATATTTTTTAAGTCTGTTCGTAGTATAGAACGGGGTATAATGTAATAATATTAATTATGATTTGAATCAATTTTGAATCGCACTTAGTATTGTGCGTCAGGTTCGTTCGGCCTATTTTTACTAAGCAGTTTACCTAAAAATACATATTGTATAAAGGTACTTTATTTATTAACATGCACAATGTACCTATTGAACATGTATATAAAAATATTTTAAAGACAATTAATTTGTGAAACTGATATCTCACTAATTCGATTTTTAAATGAAATTAGTTATTTAGATAGGTTCTTATGTCTCCAGTGAAATAGTTCCGCATTTTAGCTTATTTTGGTGAATGTTGCAATGAAATTAGGCTGATCGATAGTGTATATCATTTTTAATGAATTATTATTAATATAAATTTATATGGAGAATGCCATTTGACTAAGTTGTTGATTACTTTGATATTTATAGCGGGAATTTAAATATCATGCATACCCTGGAATGCATAATTCAGTGTACTTATTGTTTTAAATTATAAATGAATTGTCTATTTTTCATAATAATTTTCATGTTTATGAATTAGAATGATTTTTCTATATTATGTTTTATAAGTGTTGCCTATAACAGTAAATGAATCAGTAATAATAAGACAAGAATGAATATTTTTACAATGTAATTTGTACATAGTAAATTGTGTTTGAAATATTAATAAAATCTTTTACAAGAATAACAAACATTGTTTTTTTATTAGTTTTTAATTCACACTTTAGTGTCTACCAGTCTTTATATTTTGTGTGGTTTGGTATTCTACGTGTATCCTCCATCATATATTCTAGGATTTGTTGCATTGCCACTGGATTGTCTTCTGGAACCTAAAAATAACATATATTTTTATCTTAACGTTGCATTTTCTCAATCTAATATAACATATTTCTTGTTCTATACTACTAATAAACATTTAAAACCACACCATGTAGGCATTCTTACCCAATGTCCTGAGCCGAAGACACTCCAGAAGCTTAGTTGCCTCGCTTCTTTGTAGAAGCCATTCCTATCTCCGCGAATTTGAACCCTTTTGGCTGCTTTAAACTGTGTAGCTCCTGGCCACTTAAGCTTGTGTACCCAGTTCGACGCACCTAAAATCATACATGGGTAGCGGAGAGTTGGAGCATACCACGAATCAGCATAGAAAATTTTGGAGAATACCAAAATTTTCTATGCTGATTCGTGGTATGTGTACTCCTATTAGCTTGTGCTAATTTCCTAGCGAAATCAATGTACAAGACTTACCAGCTAATGGTGTAACTATGTCCAAATTACCATTATAAACTGCTATCTTCAGGTCCGTTTGATTTAATAAAGTTTCTACTGAAATAAGTATATCAGGAAATTAGATACGTTTATCTTCGTACCTAGTTTAATGAATTCCTCAGTAGTATGTACCACAGAGTACTAATATATTATTATACTCACAGAATTTGGTCGACGGAACGAGGAAATTTTTGCTTAATTTATGCCAGACACTATTTGACATGTATTTCCATTCTAGACTCTGGTTAACAACATGAGATAGGGTTGGTACAACGTATTTGTTTATTTTAACTGCTAACTTTGTGAGTGCTGGGTACGGGCTTATTTGGTTAATATTGTTAAAGTTGATATCCATGCCCGCTTGTGTGTTAAGAGTATCGAATACTAAAGAATTAACAATTTCTGCTTCTACATATTCCTTCTTTTCAATGTAACTGGACATTTGCTTAGCTAAGGTCTTGGTTGTAATATAAGTCCCTTGATCTATTACTCCCTGAAATTAATATAGTATAGGATTATTTAATTAGAAATGTTGCTCTGGATATTTTACAAAAAAAGAAAAAGAATTAAATAATAAAGGGCCATAGCTCAGACGTCTGAGGTACAGACGCAGGGAAAGAATACTAGACTACTTATTTGAGAAAAACCTAATGGTACTTACCATGTTATACAAGAAATCTGGTTGTATCAAAGTACTCTCCTTTGGGTCTACCCATCCACTGCCAATTCCAATGCCTTTTAAATTCATTTTCAATCGTCTTTTTTGTATTCCCTGTAATTTATGTTGTTGAGGTGTAAAAATATTAAAAGTACCTACTACCTATCAATAAAAAGTTACAAGCCCAAGCCCATCAAAGAGGTTAGAAGAAATTTCTCCTTCCTTTTTCTTCAAACGTCTTATCCCATAGTAATTAGTTCCGAACCAGCACTACCAGCGTTATTAAATAAAAGAATGAAGAGGAGTTGTAAAAATAAACAATGTATTATAGATTATATTATTATATGATATTAATAATATATGCTCACGCTTTATCCCCGAGGAGGTCGCCAGAGGTATACTGGAAACTCCCACTTTTTAACCGACTTCATCACCAGTACATTTTTCGGACGCCTAAAAGAGGTGAGCCTATTGCCGGACCGGGGCCGGGGTGTTGTTGCACTTTTTTTCGTTTTTTTTTATAGCTAGTGATAAATATCTCCGTAAGTAAAGTAATTAATACTTGTACCTACCAATAGCGACACTACTTTATATCTGTACCACGAGGGAGAAGCCTGGTGAGCCGTGGTCTTGTCTCGTGGGAGACACGGGTATTGTAACCTATCTGGGTCCCCAGACGCTCATAGTGAGTAAATAATTAACAGAAAATTTAAAATAGTAATTATACTCCATGAGAGAGTAAATAAATTATTTTATTTTTATTAAGTGTATATTTTTAGAAAAACTACATGTCCTCCCTAACCAGAATTCGAACACGACCCTTATGCATGACAGGCGGGCTTACTACTAACAGGACTAGCTATCGCTGCTCTCTATTGATATAATAATGATGTTGATGGTATGCAAATATACAAATATAAGACTATATCTACGTACTGTGTGCAAATACCACGCTAATCTCGGAGACATCTTGCCTCCATAGCTCTGTCCGAAAATGTAAGTTGGTGTAGAGCGAAACATTTTGTGTCTTTTGAGGAACACTTTTATAACTTTCGTGAGGTCCAGTGCTGTAGATCGCAAAATAATTAATACATAGTTCAATATAGAAAACATAAAAGGCAAAGTCCAAAGAACTTTTACTCGAAACGTTCTGCATCAACTTTGGCATTTCAATGATATAAAAATCAATTCGCAAAATTTTTACTTATTATGTCGTCAACTACCTACTACTTGACATAGCATGAGGAAAACTACTACATACTCGTTTCGAGATACTACACAAATACTTAGTCTGGCCATAAATACTGTTACAGTTAAAAATAAACAAAATGGTATATTTGAATTTTGAATCGGTGATTTTTATATGATTGTTCATTGGGTTTTCTCATTTTGGCGCCAATACATTGTACAATATTTTGCGATATTAAAATGGAGTGGGGTGATAAAGAGAACCGAATCGCTATGATTGCATTACACAAAGTAGTTAAGGAGCCAAATGCAATTTTTAAAACTCTCCATACGCTTGATATTAGTAAAATGTTTGTGTACCGGGCTATTAATGGGTACAATGAGACCTCCTCGGTTTGTGACAGAAAAAGATCTGGCCGTCCACGTAGTGTTCGTACGGAAAAGGTGGTCAAAGCAGTAAGGGAAAGAATTCGAAGAAATCCTGTCAGAAAGTAAAAGATTTTATCTCGGGAGATGAAGATAGCACCTAGAACCATGTCGCGTATTTTAAAAGATGACTTAGTACTAACAGCCTACAAGAAACGTACTGGTCATTTCTTAACTGATAATTTAAAAAAGAATAGGGTGGTAAAATCGAAAAAACTACTGAAGCGGTACGCAAAGGGAGGTCACAGAAAAATATTGTTTACGGATGAGATTTTTTTTTACAATTGAGCAACATTTTAACAAACAAAATGACCGTATTTATGCTCAAAGCTCTAAGGAAGCTTCCCAATAAGTCGACAGAGTGCAACGTGGGCACTATTCGACTTCAGTGATGGTTTGGTGGGGTGTTAGCTATGAAGGAGTGACTGAGCCATACTTTTGTGAAAAAGGTATCAAAACATCGGCACAAGTGTATCAAGATACCATTCTTGAGAAGGTAGTGAAGCCCCTTAACAACACCATGTTCAATAACCAAGAATGGTCCTTCCAGCAACACTCGGCGCCGGGTCATAAAGCTCGGTCTACGCAGTCTTGGTTGGAAACGAACGTTTCGGACTTCATCAGAGCTGAAGACTGGCCGCAGTCTAGTCCCGATCTTAATCCGCTGGATTATGATTTATGGTCAGTTTTAGAGAGTACGGCTTGCTCTAAGCGCCATGATAATTTGGAGTCCCTAAACCAATCCGTACGATTGGCAGTGAAGAATTTTCCCATGGAAAGAGCGCGTGCTTCTATTGATAACTGGCCTCAACGTTTTAAGGACTGTATTGCAGCCAATGGAGACCACTTCGAATAAGTTTTTTATATTTTAAACACACTGTAAAAATAATAAATGTTATTTGCAATAGAAAAAAATGTTTTTCTTTGTTTCAGTATTTATGGCAAGAGTAGGTAATTTACCAATTATAATAATAATAATAATTGTGGGACACAAGTCACACACGGTTATTTAGAATTTAACTAGGCAGGACCTGTACTATGGGTACTGAACAACTGATAAACATACTTAAATAAATATTAAACGACCAGACACGAAGCCAACAGATATGTTAATGCACACAAATGTTGGCCCCGAGCGGGGATCGAACCCGCGACCTCCGACTCAGAAGGCAAGGTCACTACCAACTGAGCCAACAGGCCCGTCAATTGTATCTCGAGTTTAACGAACGGAAACGATGAAATAAATTAAGTATCCTCATTTCAGCAGCAGCAGAGTTGAGGCTCTCTTTTTTCAGTTTTCATCTCTATTTTTCGGACTCATAAATGAGACAATCCAGTGCGAGTTTCGTCAAGATAGTTTTCGTCACCGTTGAGCTATTATTATAGTATAGACCACTTTAGCTTGTACCGCCTTTTAAGAGATTTAAAATTTAATAGGTGGAAAACCCGAAAGCCCAAAACGGAAATCTGTTTTAGGCCGCGGCTTAATCAGCCGATTGACAAATCCAAGGCTGGGCTGATTGAGAAATAAGATTATTTACCTATATCTCTATCTGTGGTTACGAGCAATGAAGAATTTGTGACGTAGCTGAATCCTGTGCCCACAGGATGATCTATCAATAAAAGGTTTCTTCCCTTCACCTAAAACAAGAAACTATATTACAATAATTATGTACAGTAAAGAGTTGTTACTTACTTACTAACCTACTCACATTTATATAGACCGTTTATATTAACTTATTATAAAACCGTCTGTGTCTATTCATATTTAAATTAGATACACTCTATAATACAACCATCTATAGGCAGCTTAGGTACCTACTGTACATGGATAAGCTACCGAATTAGGTTAGAAATAAGCCAAGCAATACAATGAAAAAGTGTAGAACTTGTTGATTGTAGGTATTGCTTATTTTAAATGTAGGTATCCACTAGATAATACTGGTAGTACGTGTTTGTGACGCTTTGTCAATGTTTTTCTTACTAAACAAACAAAAATATTGTATGATCGTCTATATCCATTATATTGATGCAAAAAAAAATTACAGAGACATTCGAAAAGCTCCTTTCTCAATCCAATTATTATTTATTAACTTCCTCCTGCGTAGCATTATAAGAGGAAGTTAATGGTTTGAGTAGGATGTCTGTCTGTCTGTCTGTCTGTGTGTCTGTCGACAGGATATCTCCGGATCTACTGGACCGATTTACTTCAAATTCGGTCAGTAGATACCTAATAGGTCAATACCTCGATCGAGTTTGAATTTCAGACCCGTGGGTCAAAAGGGACTGGGCATTTCAGACCCGTGAGTCAAAAATTTCAAATATGTCAAAAATGACAAAAAATGTCAAAAAGGTCTAAAATGTCAAATAATGTCAAAAAGGTCTAAAATGTCAAAAAGGTCAAAAATGTGGTCAACAGCATTATCGAACATGGTGGTGTGTCATAGGGTTGATGAGGATTCCTCTTCCGCTTCCTCATGTTGCGGAAGTTCCGCAATTTTTTAAGTTCCGCTACCGCTACCGCATCCTCATATTTAAAATTGGGAAATTCCTCATCCGCTTCCGCTTCCTCATAAATTAAGAGGAGTTAAGAGGATTTCTAGTGTCACTTAGGTTTAGAGTCGAGGCAAGAATAGCCAATCACAGCAAGCGCTGTCTCCCACCACCCGCTCCTTATACTAATCCTTATTCTTATAAGCACAGTCGAAAGTCAAGTTTTGTTTATGCGCGCGTGCCACGCATCGCATTTTTATCAAAGTTTTATATAAAGTATACTACTCGGCTTGTACATAAAGAGTTTTTACTTTGCATAAGAAATATAAAAAATGCGACCGAAATCTAGTGCTATATGGACGTATTTCAATGAAGTAGACAATGAAACTGTTCGTTGTATGTTGTACAACAAAACTTGCTCAAGGAAAAGGCTTGGAACTTCAAGGTTACGAAGCCATCTCCAGTAGTGTCATGAAACGGAATATAATATGCGGAGTATCAAAAATGTGATGCACTTTTGAAAGCTGAAGTGAAAGCTGAAATAAAAAACGAAAGAACTTAGAAGTTCCGCTTCCGCTTCCTCTTAGCTACTTCCTCTTCCGCTTCCGCATCCTCAAATCTTATACTTGACAATTCCTCATCCGCATCCTCTTCCTCATAGCCAGTTCCTCATCAACCCTATGTGTTGGAAGGGTGGGTTGGTGTTGGAAGGATGTATGGTTGTTGGAAGGGTGGGTGTTGAAAGGGTGGGTGGGTGATTGATTCATCATCAATCATCATCAAAATTATTATCATCATCATCATCAACATCATTTTCGTTGTTGGCAGTAAACAGGTGGAAGTTTGTCCATAGAATTACATTCTCTCGTTTATAACGGCTCTAACGATTTTTATGAAATGTTGTATACCTACAGATACAGTTTTGTATTTTAAGTTCCAAGTGCATAGTTGTACTTTCAACGCAATTTTATACACAATTTTTGTTTAAATTTACTACTACGGCCAATTTTTTTTTGTGTAAAATTGCAACTACGGCCACACCGGCAGATGGCGTTAGAACAAGCGAAGCTCGGTCTCTCAGGTGCTAGTAGGTAACATAAGTCCATAGTTGTTTAGAATTAGATACTTATATGATGATGATGAGCAGTAGTAGGTATGGTTTTGGGCACCTGACTATTATTTTAACGGTCGGTCAGTGTTGGTGAACACGAACCTTCGAGGTCACGAGCCTCATGATCGCACACCCCCACAATGCGTTCGCTTTTAATAATAGAATTCCCCTACCAATTACCAATCCAAATACCAATATCTCGATGATTTTACTGTACCCAAGTATGATTTCGTGGTTTCATATCCATGTTAAGGGGTCCTATTTCGGCGAAGTTTGCGATCCCGCTAGCCGCGAGCCCCGGCCCGCCCTGAATCCATATAACCAGAGGCTTCAGCTCTGATTCATCCCTCTTGCCGTCTGCGTAGTAGAACCAGTAGAAAATGTGAGCGCCCCTACGCACTTCCACATATCGTTGTATGCTTTTCCAAGGCTGGTTACGCAAAGCTTCCACGTACGGATTATATTCTACAACGCAAAAATATAGCATGATCCTCTATTGGAGGTAAAACGTTAGCTGAATTAGCAGTTTATCTATGCAAAAAGTGTACCTGTTTCTACAGATGACTGAATATAACAATTCGCCGGTACAAAACACAACACTACCGTCAAAATTAAAAGCGATTTCATTTTTTCACTATAGAAAAGGCGTAAACACTTCATTATAATCCTACTAGGTAGGTACACGTTTTATATTCAGTTCAACAACAAAATTCACATGTGCGATTTCGGGTTGTTCGCGTCCATTTAAAAACTTATCTAGAATGTATAATACGATGAGATCATCTTTTACACCCCTGTGATTAACTAATTAGCGAAATAACGAATACAAAAAACGCGAGTCCTGCCGTGTGTCACGCGCTCTCTATTATGGAACTCTGGTAGGTACACAGCTAGATTGTACTACTCATTAACATTAATCGACTCAATTATTGTGAACGGAACTATCAATTCCAGTGACAAACTATCCAAACGGCGTAAAGGACCACAACACAAATGACTCGTCCTCGTATCCGCACCAAAGGTTATAATGCGACATTTTCAATGAGGAGGTTACAATAGAACGTTACACGACCATGGTGGCACGAAGACAATGAAAAGGTCAAATCCTTTACAACATGTAAATTGATGGTGGCAGATGTTTTGATTACCTACCTTAGCTATTTATAATAATAATAATCTTTATTGCTTTCTTGTTGTACAAAAAAAGGTCTTAAATCATTATTCATAAGATCAACAAGAACCCTGTAAGGGCACCGCAATTATAAATTTACAATGTGTTATTTTTTAAACTATTGCATAGCTTCTATCGCGGGCCTTGAGCGCGGGGATCGAATCCAGAAATTCCGTAACGAAAAAAACCTCACGCTCCCCACTCCGACGGGCACGGAGGTCCGAGTCCGAGTCCGAGTCCGAGTCCGAGTCCGAGGCCGAGTCCGAGTCCGAGTCCGAGTCCCACTCCCACTACCACTACCGTCCGTCTCCCACTCCCACTACCACTACCACCACCACCACTACTTGTAATGGTATATGTTGCATAATCCAAAGTCCTTCTTAATCTTTGTAAGGAATGCGGAGACCGTCAAGTTAGAAGCCTCACCATGGAATTGAGCTGTTCTGATAATGTCAAAAAACTCTTCTTAAATAGTGCCAAATAGTGCCCGAAGCATATAAATAGTGCTATCATACTTTCGGAGATATTCAGGTCGTTCAGTGAGGCTGCTATCTTGACGTCAAGATAGCAGCCTCATCTCAGTACACAAAAACCACAGCACTGTTCTTGAAGAACTATATACCAAAAAACTCTTCTTAAATAGTGCCTTGGATTTGCAAAGTTTCAGAATTAGTGCTTCAAAGGAACCGAAGATATTAGGGTACATTGATGAGGCTTCCAACTTGACGTCAAGCTGGAAGTCACATCATCAACGAGGAAGAATTTCGAATCGAGACTAATGCCCAAAAACTTTTCCTAAATAGTGCCTCCGGAATCAAAACAAAGAGGAACGATTTAACTTGTATTTTAGTCAATAAATCGATGATAAACTTCCACGTAGTACATTTTGGATTCGGTACAGATAGGAATAAACCAACTAGATCAAAATGGAGGCTCAGCTTTATATAGAGCAACATCTCAGAATGTTTTTTTTTGTTTTTTTTTTGTAGCTAGGGGTACAAATTGTGATGATTTATCAAGTATCAGGATGCGGACTGGTTTAGTTTTTAAGATATAATTTTTTGAAGAATTATAACTTAATCATTTATCAAATATCAAAGAAAACGCAATGTCCAATGTCAAACTTCAAAAAAACGTTTAAAAAAATTTTGTTCATTGATAAAAAAAATCTTATGTTTTTTTTAAAACATCGCTTTTATTTAAGTTTTCTTTATATTGTATGTATTCTTGCTGAATATGTAGCAGATAACTTAAAAAACTAATGAGATGTACAAGATGTTCGATACAGGAACAAGGGAAATAAAAAAGCTCTATTTTTGGGGTTTGAGCAATTAATTATTAGAAATCTAAAGTATAAAATACATACAATGCACGAGCGCGGAACCAAGCGTGTCTAAGGCAATTGAAAAGACAAGATGGCTTTTTTAACCGTTCTTAGAGAAAGGGGTACCAATTAAAATATGGAACTATCGCCCTAATTACAATGTGCTACTGAGCTAAAATAGCATAAGATTGGCCATTACGGTTTTATACAAATAAATATAAAAAGGTATAACACATTGATGCTCGTGCGTGCCACTAAATAATTAAATTATAAAAAAAACTACGACTATAAGGTCTGCGGCGTGAAGTAGCAGACACAAGATAAAAAAATTCAAAGATTATATCCAAATCTTTCTCCCAAACACAAACTTTGGGTAGAACCAAGCCATTGTTTGTGGACTGGTAGGAATTTAAAGGATCCGATGGAGAGACAGTCTGGGTATGCCTTTCCCTCTCGGAGGCAGGCATGTATATATTTTATGTAAGTATAATACTCAGGTAAGTATATAAAATATTATGTTTTATATGGATTTTCATTTCCGTTGTTTGATTCTTTCAATCCTGTGGCACAGTTCTTTCATTGCCGTGAACGCTTGTTTCATTGCCGTGCACGTATGTTTAATCGCCGAGCACAAAATTTTATTTTATTAATAAAAGCGATGTTTTAAAAAAAACTTAAGGATAAAAAAAACCACGGAAATGAAGATTTTTATGGGCCTGTTGAAATACACCCTCATCTGCTAGATATTAAGCAAGAATACATTTTAAAAAAACTCGATTTTGTTTGAAAAACTAAAGATAAAAAATCCACGAAAATGAAGTTTTTAATGGACCTGTTAACATTCATCCTAAGATAAAACAATATTGTTTAAACATGTTTAGGACACGGCGATGAAATAAAAATTTAAATATTTCAATAAATGTATTCCGTACACAAAACATTAACTATTAAATAAAAATAGGTTTTAATATAAATAACCAATAGATTTTTATCAATGAACAAAAATTTTTTTTAAACGTTTTTTTGAAGTTTGACATTAGACATTGCGTTTTCTTTGATATTTGATAAATGATTAAGTTATAATTCTTCAAAAAATTATATCTTAAAAACTAAACCAGTCCGCGTCCTGATACTTGATAAATCATCACAATTTGTACCCCTAGCTACAAAAAAAAAACAAAAAAAAACATTCTGAGATGTTGCTCTTTATAAAGCTGAGCCTCCATTTTGATCTAGTTGGTTTATTCCTATCTGTACCGAATCCAAAATGTACGTGGAAGTTTATCATCATTTATTGACTAAAATACAAGTTAAATCGTTCCGCTTTGTTTTGATTCCGGAGGCACTATTTAGGAAGAGATTTTTGGCATTAGTCTCGATTCGAAATTCTTCCTCGTTGATGATGTGACTTCCAGCTTGACGTCAAGTTGGAAGCCTCATCAATGTACCCTAATATCTTCGGTTCCTTTGAAGCACTAATTCTGAAACTTTGCAAATCCAAGGCACTATTTAAGAAGAGTTTTTTGGTATATAGTTCTTCAAGAACAGTGCTGTGGTTTTTGTGTACTGAGATGAGGCTGCTATCTTGACGTCAAGATAGCAGCCTCACTGAACGACCTGAATATCTCCGAAAGTATGATAGCACTATTTATATGCTTCGGGCACTATTTGGCACTATTTAGGAAGAGTTGTTTGACATTATCAGAACAGCTCAATTCCATGGTGAGGCTTCTAACTTGACGATCTCGGAATGGAGACCGTCCGCCCATTTTGCGCATGACAAGTTTGCTAAGATTATTTTTGCTACTTTTATATGCAGCTCAAAAAATATTTTTTGGCTTACCCTCTGAGTGCTTACCAAAATTTTATTAAACAGTAGCAGCTCATTGCAGCTCAAAAACAATTACGTACAGCCATCCAGAATGACATAAAATGCTGATAGGTTTTGTAATGTTTGCTGGCTATGAGTTGCTGACCAATTAGCTATTTCTGCTTACAGATTCTATTTTTCTGCTTACAAAAATACGAACCATTTAAATAACACCCGTGTGGATTGAAGGCCGTGCATTGTCTAACGTCGTTTCTTTTCGGCAGTCTTGTTGTTACAAAATGCTATGCAATAGCTTTACCGCGGCAGTCCCCGAGTGCCACACGTCTTTTTTTTAAACTTATCAGTTGCCAACAGAAATAATCATTTTTATCAATAAATATTTATTTACTAAATCTTGACGTACTGAGCTTCTAAAAACGTAAAAAAAACTTATAAGTCCACTATATTATGGTCTATAAACTTGGTATATTTTTTTGTACATTGAGACGGACTATATATTTCGAAGTTATGAAAAATTATCATAGGTTCCGTAAAAAAGTACTATCAAAATGCACATCTTGCTGCTGAACTAAGTAGGTACCTAGGTGATTTTATTTTGCGATGCGAAGTTTCTCCTGGTGAGTGTTTGACGGTGCATTTGAAAATAAAACTAGGATACAGTAGAACTTATAATGCAAAACTGTATCTGCGAGCAGCGATTAGCCTTATCTACGGTTAAAGAGCCCGCTTCTCATGGTGATAATCAGTGAGGCTCGGGTTCAAATCCTGGCACGGAACCACTAAACGAATAGATAGGTACTTACTGATATACTGCAACTATCCTTAAGCTTGTGAATCAGCACTTATCAACGCTACCGCAACAAGCTGAACAAACGACGTCTTAAGCCAGCCGTTTCTCTCATAGTTATAAAGTAGTTTGACTACGACCTCCCCTGTCTGGTTAATGCTTTCTAGGCATTAGGATTAGTTAATTCGAAATATAAATTATCTGCTCAGATGAAATAGACAGAAAATAAAGTTAGAAATTAAAACAAAAGAATAACTTAGAACATTTTATTTTAACAAAAGATCTAAAAACGAACCGACAACACTGATATTATTGTTTAATTGCCTGGGTCTTGGTCGCCTTGTGGTATAAATTAGAGTTTGGGTTGGTCTTGGGGGGTGCCTCTCGTAGTTCGGTGTCCCTCGGATGGCTAGCTCGTCTTCTGTGGGGGGTCGTCGGGTAGGCCTTACCGCAGTCACTCCTACTACGTCCCCGATAGGTCCTCCCACTATCTCAGGGCGGTATGTCGACTGTGTTTCATGACCTTCTTCGTGAACAGGCTTGATGTTTTCTGGAGTGAGTAAATATATTTTTCATTCTAATGTTCTACTGCTGAACTTAGTTTAGAGAAAGCGACTTTGTTTTATACTATGTAGTGATAGTGATGTATAGACGGGTGGCTAACGTGCTGTAGTAGGTGCAATTACATTTCTCTCTAAAGGTACGAATTAAGTAGGTACACCCTAACGTCTTTATAATTCAAATTATTTATATCTATACATACATATAATAAAACTGTAACGAGACCTTTCCGTACATGAAATATTTTTTGAAAATTTCAGTAGTAGTGTATAGTTATCAAAACACCAATTTCAGAATATTTTGTCTGTCTGTCTGTGCACGCATCACGCAAAAACTAATGGAAGGATTTTAATGAAATTTTGTGTTTTTTTTGTTGTTTAATAGCCTGCGCAGACGACACACTTTTGTCCCCGTATTTTTTTGTCCGCCAAAATAGAACGCTTACAACTGTATCGAGTAACGCACACGAGGGATTAAAAGTATGGCGTACAAAAAGTCCCCCGAATAATCGCGGACACCGAGCCGCCGGCGGTACAGGACAAAAAGAGACGGACATATTTTATTACGATTCGGGGGACTTCGTCCCCCGGGAACAAAGTCCGTCGTCTGCGCAGGCTATAAGTATTAAAAAGTCTCCGATACCACCGCACCAATTCAAATTTTTTTTTGCCAATGGAAAGCTTACCTACTCTCTAACATGGGCTATAATTTTTTACAGTCCTAAACCACGAAACCGATTTTACAAATTATTTCACTAATTGTAATTTAAATAAAATTACCTAGTGTTTCTGGATGGTAATAAAATGTTTAAGTACCCTTGTGTTACCCGATGTGAATTAATTCAAATCACCAACCAGTGACACTGTTAGATACTCGATGACTAATCTTTTTCCCAACCAGTAACAGTGTGACAGTAAGGGGTGTTACTGGATGGGCATTGGGCATATACTCATTATCAGGGAGTATCTAACATTGGCTATATTTTATTCCCGTATTTCCACGCGAACGGGAAGTACGCGGGTGAAACCGCAGGGCACTGTCAGTAAGATTATATTATAAACCTATAAATGTTAGGAACAGAAAACTTAAGTTAGCGTTAGTAAATAATTACCTAGGTACTATTCACCTTAGCTGCTCCAACCAAAAGTTGAATTTTGCTCACTCTGTGAGACAAAGTAGCTTTTTAATTTTGCGGCCATAGGCGAAATCGCAAGGATCCAAGGGGTATCGAGTAATAATTCGATGTTCTTTGGCTATTTGCGATTTCGCCAATGTCACAGAATATACTGTCCTATCTATTTTTAACTCGATTTTAGTATCTGTGCTATTAAATTCCAAATCGAGCTTATTTTATGTGAAGTAATTAAATGATCAGCAATTATAAAATTTGGTGAGCCACAAAAAAACAGCATTTAAATCATTTGGTCGGCATACAAAGATTTTGTTGGCAATTAAAAAAATCAGGCAGCAATCCTTGTTCCGCAAATAAAATAACTACTTGGTCCGCAAAGTAACTACTTGGTCAGCAAGATTTAATGATTGAACAGCAGAGAAAACATGTCTATAAGCAGTGTATTTGATTGGGATGCATATTTAAAACATGGCGAGCAAAATAACTAATTGGATTGCGTTTTCTTGAAATCGGCAATGTACTTTAAATAATGACAATGACAATACAATGACAATGACAATACAATGACAATGACAACAAAAACAACAATAATAATAAGTTGCATAATCTAAACTCTCCTTCTTCTCGCGTACCCTCTGAGTGCTTACCAAAATGTTATTAAACAGGAGCAGTTCATTGCAGCTTATATAATTAATATGCTGAACAAAAATAATGACAGCCATCCAGAATAACATAAATTGCGGATTGATTTTGGAATGTTTGCTGGCCATTGAGTTGCTGACCAATTAGCTATTTCTGCTTACACAAAAATACGAATACTATGCTAACCATTTAAATAACACCCTTATTTTATTACTATGTATCTCCTAGCCATTCTAATTAATGTTATTTGACTTTTTTATGTTGTATTTTTTCATTATCATAATTTGGTAGGTATGTTCTCGTAGTTGAGGTTAAAAAATGTGTGCCACACGAGAGCAAAGTTACATATTTTGCATCTCGTGCTTTTGAGTCTCTGATCTACGCTCAGGATTCTAACTTAGAATAATTCGCTTGCTCAGGATTCAAATAGGTACCTAGTCTGTGCTATTGCACTCGCAGCAAAAAACGACTTTGCAGAGAGCAAAGTAGTTTTTTTCAGAAATAACTATTAATTCAATTTAGTCCCCAAGGCTCCCTCAAATAACTTTCAATCAGGTGCACAATATGAATAAGTGCAGATGAAAATGGTAAAGTTTTCTATTACGTAAGAACAATGAGAGTGTAGTGCGACAAAAGCTATTGAAACTGGTTATAATTAAGTAGGTATATGGGAATTACTTAATACCTGATGGATTTTGGTAAGATGGCGGCCTATAAGGATTATTTCCGAAGTATCCACCGGACGGTGGACGAGTGGCAGGGTAGTTCGGTCGTGTAGGTCCCGATGTAATTGGTTTTGGTTGCTGAGGCTTTTGACCATACTGAGGCCTCTGGCCTTGCGGAGGCTTTTGACCATACTGTGGCCTCTGACCGTGCTGAGGTTTTTGTCCATTCTGAGGACCCTGTCCATTTTGCGGCCCGTACATATTAGGGTATTGTCCATGCTGTGACCCAGAATTATAAAATGGTCTGTTCAAAAGTCCACTAAAGAATAATCTGCTGTCTACATAGGTCCGTCTTCGTTCTGGTTGTAGTTTAACTGTAACAAAATTAACCGTAAGTGATTTTTATTATTTTTTCTAAAGTGTTAAGGTTCGTTCACACTCACAAAAGCCACTGAAAAGCGGGAGCATCGCCTATTAGGTACCTATATATTCTGTGGCATCATGGTGGCATCGCTACGAACGGTCGTCGCGTCGGTCGTCGCCCCGCCAGTGTTAAACGTTTCAGCCGTAACGTCTTTGGTGGTAATACCTACCTAATTGGAGAATAAGTATTGATACCTACTTACACAAATATTCCTACTAACTGAGAACCTCCTCGTTTCTTTGTTTAAGTCGGTAAAAAGGTTTTGGTGAGGGACCACTGGATTCATGGCCTTGTCAATCAATACTGTATACTTAGTAAATTTTGGCGCTCATGTTAGCTACAGTCGTGTGTGAGGAAAGTTTCGCCTCGCAGCGCAGCTCGTAGACGCTCAAATTTAGTGTCTTACTGCATAGTGTCGACAGATAGCAGCCTTTTTCTCGTCCATTTCTTGTTTGTATATAAATGAAGTTGTTCACATACTACAGTACGATAGGTACGTTTCCGTATATATAAGTTACTCTATGGTAGTTACGTTTAAATGCAGTTCACAATTTTTTTTTTGTTGGTTGAAAACCCATTCGGAACTTCTAAGACACGACAGCCGCACGATAAAAAATAACTTAACACAATAGGCACGTATAGGTACCCATAAATATAAAAACAGGCCAAGTGCTAGTGGGACTTGCGCACGAAGGGTTCCGTACCATTATCTATAAAACGGCAACAAGATCACGTTTGTTGTTATATGGGAGCCCCTTAAATATTTTATTCTGTTTTTTAGTAAGTAAGTACTTATTTCTTTATCATCTGTGAACATTTCAACTGTCTAACTATCACGGTGCTTGAAGATACAGCCTGGTGACAGACGGACAGCGGAGTCTTAGTATCTAATAGCACAGACCAGGTTAAATAAAACTGGTCCAGATTTACACTTTGGGTACGGAACTCTAAAAACGAATTAACAGGTTTCCTCCTATTTTACCAAGACGGAACGGCGGCCGTAAGTTCCCAATATTTAGTCTATCTGTGGTTTTGCCTTACCTTCCCTACTTACCTACCTACCTACAATTTTCATGAAAAATAGAGCTCACTTTTTACTAGTGAAATTTTAAAAAGTCAATTTAATTTATGCGGGATGTTTATATGTATGATACCTTTATCATTCTAACTACAATTAAACGGAGAAGGAAATTATAATGAGGAAACATTATTTTCACATCACTATTTCAGTTTTACAACATTTATAAGGTTTCCTCATTATATTTTCAGGCCCCGAGTTAGTTCTGAAGCAATTATTCTACTGTAAACTGTAGTCGACGATTCAGTAGGTATTTTATTAGCGGTTCAAACATACCTAACTGTCTAAAAAGCTAAGCTAGGTTAATGGTCTGGGCTCTATTATTTGTCCTTGTAGCGGCCATCACGCAGTTATTTCATAAAGTTTTAGTTTAAGTACCTATATCTATAGTGTACCTGCACATATAATAAAAATGTAGTCACGGAAAAAAACGCCGCTTGACTGCTTTATTAGCGTGCACAACTCATATTAACCTAAAGCGTACGTAAAATTCAGTGCCTAGATACACACACAGACTATTAAAAATTAAAATAATATACTTAGGTAGTGTTTCACTGAAACCTCAAAGCCAGATTTGATTTATCAAAGGAGTTTTTGAAGACAAACTGAAAGGTTTTTGATAGAGACATTGACTGATTGGTAAAAATTTTTTACAAAAGTAAAAAGGGCAGATCTATTCTTTTAAAAAGAAAACAAGTTTACTATACCGCTATAATTTACTGATTCGCCAGCTGTGAAGATAACCACTAACCTGCTGATTTGACCTGCTATATTAGACCCCAGAGCACTCTGGATTTTATCCAGAGAACACGCACTCGATTATACCAGTCAATGGAGAGGTCCCGTCACATGGAGAAAAATATGTCTAAAACCTTCTAATTTCATAACCTCGAGAAACAACACAAAGGGTGGCGGCCCGGAGCTCCAGTCGAGACCAAGCAGCCGTTGAGAGAACTGCTGAAACTACTATTAAAAAGTCAGCAAGGGATTCTACCCTAATTCTACCATAGGAGTGCCGAGTCCTCCTGCTATACGAGTGCTACATGAGTATCCTGTCTCTACAAGAGTTCTGACCCTCTCGCATGACATCAAACCGTAGTAGGTACCTCACTGCAAATCTCTGTGACTTCTGGTATTTTCTCCGGTGATCACTATTAGACCGGGCGCGGGTGAGATTTATACCTAGGTATTAACTACGGAGGTAGTGTGTGTCGTCTTATTAAGTTACATTACTTACTCAATTATTGTCCTAGGTTCAGTGAACAAATCAGCTTGCTATAATTTTATTTATTTTTATTTCGCTACAAAATGTAAGTAGGTAAAGACTGGAGCAGGTAGGTACATTATATTTGCTGTAAGCCTATTATTAAATCCATGGCACAAAACAACCAACACTAATAATCACGCAAACTTAGCACGCGACACGACACGACCCGGCTTTTTGTAAAGTGTAAAAATTCAAACTTACGTGCACTAAAGTCGGTCTCATCATAATCCTCGATTTCGCCGCAATCATCGGGCTCGTCTTTCTGTGGCTCCTCCTGCAGGCTGTTGGGCGGACGGGATTGTTGGCCACCAGTAGGCGCCAGCAAATCGTAGAAAGCCCCAAATGTCCGTGGCCTGACAGAGCCTGAATCCCAATGTGCAAATCTTTTGTAAGGAGCGATTTTATTCGTTGGGCACAAAGGGTTTACTGTCACTGCATCTAATGGAACTATCACCTATAAGTACAGAAATTTCAGAAAAATAAACAAAACCTGAACATTTATGTGAGAAGTATTGTAATTCTTGAAATAGGTACGTACCAGTATTATTACCGGCACCAGTAGTCTTAGTAAATCACTGTATAGAGACATCATTATAAATTGTGTTTCAGTTTATAGCCTACCGAATTTTTTTATTTAGTATAGAAAAATCGTTACAAGATACTCTTCGCTAAGAGACACAACTTTTATCTGAATGTAAGCTAAAATAACATTGTTGCCACACACAACTCGACGAGCTCTCCCACGCGCGCAAAATGAATGTAAATCCTTGGGCAATGGCCGCCCCTTAAAGGATATAATATAAATACTCTGGTCAAACACATGAATATTTGATTCATTAAGGTTTCGAAATACTAGCAGAGAAAAGACTAGCAGAGCAGCGCCCTGCGGTTTCGCCCGCGTAGTTTCCGTTCCGGAAATACGGGAATGAAATATAGCCTATGTTATATTTACTCCCTGATAGATAATAATTTAGCTTTCCGTTTTCCAATTTTTTTAAATCGGTTTCGTGGTTTAGGCCCGTTACCGTGGGAAAATTATAACCCATGTTACTCTCAGAAAAGTAAGCTTTCAATACAAACAAAAATCTAATCTTTTTTCTTTATAATATTAGTGCTGGTGCCCAGCGGCGTTGCCCGCGTAATTCCAGTTTATTCCCGTTCTTGTTGAAATTTAGAGCAGTGATAGCCCGGACGGTTAAAGAGCCGGCCGAAAATCAGTGAGGCTCGGGTTCGAATCCTGGCATGTACCAATGAGTTTTTCAAAAACTTACGTACATATTTATCACTAGCTTGACGGTGAAGGAAAACATCGTGAGGAAACCCGCAGGTCTTAGAATTAATTCTGAGACATGTGTAAACAAACCCGGTCCGGCGATGGGCTCACCACCTATCACGTTTAGGGGTCCAATGTATCTCGTGAAATGTGGGTATATCCAGTAATGGAATACCTCTGCCTACCCCCTCGGGGATAAAAAAGGCGTGAGATTATATTATTATTATTATATTATTTTGTTGAAATTTTCAAAATCCCTTCATAGCGTTTGCCTATGACATAACTAGGTAGGTATAACAATTATTTTATTTAAAGTTATGAAAGTAACGAGACCATAAATTATTTTTTGAAAGTTTCAGTGGTAGGTACTTAGTGAGACTTAGATATCTACTTAATATTTATTTCCAAATAATATTCTCTAAGATTTACAATAGTAAGTCAATCAAAAATACAAATCAAAAATCGATATCTACTTAGTTATCGATTTAGATATCAAACACCAATTATTGAAATTTTTGTCTGTCTGTGCGTGCACGCATCACGCAAAAACTATTGGACGGATTTTAATGAAATTTGGTATGTAGATAACTGAGTACTAGGGTCAACATCTAGGGTACTTTTTAGTCCAGGAAAATATCTAACTCCTACGGTTAAAAAGATAAATACGTACTACTCCGAAAAGATTTCACCTATAAACTTGAAAGATGGTAAGTAGGTGTATACCAGAGAGATTTAAATACTAGTATTTAAATCTCTTTGGTGTATACCTACGTCGTAGGCAACCACTATATGAAGGGATTTTCAAAATAATAATAATAGATAATAATCAAAGATCTGGTTGCCTGTAATTGGGTGTACACTATCATTTTGTACCTACTCAATGTATGATTTTTATTTCCCATTAGTGTGCTATCTGTTGGCAATCCTTTAAAAATAAATAAAAAAATAAAATTCTAAGGGAACGGGAATAAACTGGATCCGAGCGGGCAACGCCGCTATGTACCCGCTAGTATCATATAAAAACATATATAAATTATATATCGACTATTACCTACTTTACTTCCATGTCAAGCTTAGAAGAAATTATCTAAAACTATCATTATTTCGGTTGGGGGTGTTTTGTTGAATCAACCGTTATGACATTGTTATAATTAGCCGATAACAAGCTTACGAAGCAACAAGAACGAAGTAGGTATATACTTTATTGATATCAGTATAGGTACTACCACCACATGAGTAAAGAATTACTCATGCATGTGCTACCACTTCTGACCCACTCAGAAAATATGTAAGTACAAACAAACAAGATTTGGAAATGCTTTGTTAATCTTCTTACTCAAGTGAAACCATATTTGTGTTTCGTACCTAATGCAAAACAAAAAGTATACTTCTAATCCTACTAAGAATGTTCCATTCCGCCTCCAAATGACATCAATTTATTAAGCAAGCGATACCCGACTCATACATGATGCAGATTATCTTGTAGTTGTTGCAATAGGTAAATCCGAAATCGACAAATTAGTTAATATGTAGTGTGGTTTACTGAAGGTGGACTTAATAAGGATTTTAAGGGCGATGGTCTTTCAGTTTAAAATTGATTACCTTTATAACGTAACATATAACATCATTTCTACGTAACTGATAAGAGTGAAAGGTATTAAAATTAACTCTATTACATGAAATTAATAAGTATTTAACTATGTACCTACATATTTTTATTACAGTTTATATGAGTAGGAGGAATATACTAGTCTAACTATTGGTTTTCTTTGAATTATAATACCTAAAATACTAACGTAAGTATACCTCATAAGTATTACAAAAAAATATATTGTCCCATTTTAACTAAAAACTCTGCGTGCTGTTATTTTGTCACTTACAACTTCTTTTAGTGTTGTAGGTGATACCTTAGTTAATTAGGTTCTCTATACTAACTAAACAAAAAATAGTAGATAGATTATACAACAAGGGAATAAAGCACTGTTTTATGTCACGGGCGCGACATTGAATCCTGAACGTAACGAAGGACTCCCAGTTTTACTCCCGAGCGCAGCGAGGGAGTTATGATTTAATTCCCGAGCGAAGCGAGGGAATTAAGACTGAGTCCTGAGTTTAGTGAGGGATTTAAACGCCCAAGACAAAAACAGTTTTATTCCCGAGTTATATACTCTACTTTTCTCACCTTATGCGAGACAATAAAATGCAATTGCATGGTAGTAGATTATTGACAATGCCTATGGCATCTAGTATAATAGACTCTGAAGTCAAAGTACTTTCATAACTCGACATTTTCGATATTCTTTTTGAAATGTTAAAGCTATAAAACGGATACAGCAACTTGTTCCTGCCGGCGTGACCTAGGTACTTGATTTAACAATTGAAGATCGTGCGAATCTAGTTGGTCGCGGCTTCGGTTTTCAAAAATCGAGTTGGCCACGACTGCACCACATTTTGCTTAACGAAATTAGACTTTATCGTCATAGCAATAAGGATTATGAAAATTGAAAATTACATTATTGACCTAGGGCTATAATGAAATTCCATACAACATTATAACCCGGTTAAAGCCAAGGAATATAATGTCTTGCTTTCGGTGACGTTTATATGATATATAATCCGGCTTTGTCGAGCATGTGGTGTGAAAAAACTGTTGTGTAATAGAAATTCGAAACTAAGTTATATTTAACTGTGTGTGAAAATTAAAACGCAATAAGTATACGAAACGAGAAAAAACGAGGACAACGCTGGCGAAGTCAAGCTACAGGTAGGTACCTACTTAGTTACACATATAACCATATTTGGGAACCTGTGGGTTTCCCCATGTCGAAACCACATTATTCTTCTTTGCCGAGCTAAGTTTTTGACAAACTCTTTTCTTGACTCGGGATCGATACCCCGGGCCTCATGTAATGAGAGGCGGGTTCACTTCGTTAGTAAAATACAAGAAATAATTACGTAAGTACTTAAGAATCTACCTAGATGTTAGGTAGGTCTAAAAATTAAGGGTTGGTTCCAAAAGGTCTAGGTAAAATGTGTTTGCTCCTTGCGTGTGTTTTTTCTGAACATCCTCGAAGCGTATAGAAATTGGCCGCCAAGTTTTCGCTTGCCATCTTGGAGTAATATGCGTTTTGCCACCCTGACGTCAGACATCCGTGGGACGAAAGCTGTCGTCGCTGTATGTGTTCCCGATATAAGACCCAAGTTTTGGAAGAATTTAAAAGGTTGGGGAGAACGATTGTCATATAGGTAGACAGATATCTTAGTTGACAGCTTCAAATCATGTGTTCGTAGTAGGTTACCTCCCTTAGCTCGGAGTTTACCAAAAGCTGCTGCTGCTACACGAATACGGTAGTTTATCGCACTTAGATGTAATTGAGTACTGCCCAAGTACTTAAATTTCTCCACTTGTTTCAGTTCATTGCTGCCAAGATAGACCTTCAGAGGTTCTGATGTTTCATTAAAGTTTATTGCTATGACCTCGGTCTTGGTGACACTAATAAGGCAAAATAAAATGTTGACGTGGTTTTCTCCGTTAGGTGAAAGGGTTTTTATAAGTATTAATGTAGCGGGTGCCTCGCTCGGATCTAGTTTATTCCCGTACCCGTCATGGGCGTAGCTAGGGGGGGGGGGGGGGCAGGGTGGGCCGGGCCCACCCTAGAAAGCTGTGGGCCCACCCTAGAAAAATACCCGTGAACCCTTCCTCATAAATAAAATAACTTCATGCTCAATTAGCGGAACCGAAAACAGTCTTCAAAAAGCGTGACCAACTTGCCGTGACCGGCCAATTCATGGCTGGGGCCATGGCCCCCCCTAGGAAAAAACCCTAGCTACGCCAATGGTACCCGTGGGAATTTCCGAAAATCCCTTCATAGTGCTTGCCTACGACATATAAGAACCTACACTATATACCACATTTCAAATAGCGGGTGCCCAGCACGTTGCCCGCGCGGGTCCAGTTTACCAACAACGGAACTGACTGATACAATTTGCGTAAATTAAATAAAAACGTGGTTTGTGTGTGTGTGTGTATACCTGCGATATCACAGTAAGACCCATAGGTTGCCTGGAAGAAAGGCGTAGCCTTTCTGTGACGGACGGAAAGCGTCGACTCCGGCCGCGGTTATGAATTCAATCAAATAATATAAGTCTAAATACTTTGCGGGATTTTGGTAGGTACAACTTCATAATGTCCCATTCCGTGTCTCATTCATGTCGCACCAACCTGCTCATGCAATCGCCTGCACCGCGCTGTCGCGCTGACCAACGGCATTACTCATGTGTCAACGGTATGCGGATGGTATGCGGTATCCTGAGTGCGATATAGGTATATCTATATTTGTTACTGGGATGGGTATGTTGATGGTCAAGTGCAAGCTGTGCAAGAGAATGCTAGAGGATAACGATGAACGTGCGAGCTTATGTGTGTAATTAATTAAAGTTTATTTTGTTTAAATTTGTGGTGCTCTGGCTTTGGCTGTGAAGCCACAAATGTGAATAAATTAAAAAATTCTGCTTTTTCATTCCGGTCACCATTTTACAAGCAACCTTGGAACATAATTATATTTATTTATCATAATTATTTAACTTCATGTACCAAGAAAATGTACACATGGCGAACTTAATGCCTAAAGGAATTATCTACCAGTCAACCATCAGGCTAAGCAGAAATAAATTTGGCAGAATGGGCCGTAAATAATAAAAATATCTAGGTAGAGTTTGGCTACTGAAAGATGAGACTGAGGTTTTTTTCCAAAAATGTATCTGGAAGCACCAATACTAACGTCACTGTACTAAAAACCTGAGTAGTTGATGTGTCAAAGTGAAAAATATTTGTATGAATTGAAATGTTGAAATGAAATGAAAATTTATATGATTTCTAATTTGAAAACATGACGAAAACACTCAAAAGCGACTTGCGAAAGGTTCTTTTTACAATGATTAGTAAATTTAAAGAAAAACAAGTAGAAAGAGATATAATTTTCAAGCAAAGATAAGAGTGTTTACGTGAAATGTCTCAGTGCATTGTTTAGTATGATTTGTTTAGATGTAGATTTTGATACTTTTCATTGTTATTGCACATTTCGTTTGTTTTGACTATTTATTCATTTGCAGAAAACATGGATCATGTAAGTGATCGAGTTGCAGAGAACATAAAAGCAACAATAAAAAATTTACGTGATTTGTTCCAAAAATAATGTATAAAAACCAATAATGTTAAATACCAAGATGGCGTATAGTCATACGACGCTGGTTTAAATAATTGTTCCGCTACGAGTGACTACGACATGTACATACTTACCTCTTAGCGTATTTATAGGATACATCAATGACGTGTGCATCTGGATTGAGGGCCCACTTTTTAAATTATTGCGAAACGAAATGATACTTACAGGGCATTTACTTAAAATTTTGTTAAACCTAAAGCAAAGATTCTTAAATTTCTTAAACGTGAATCAAAAGAGTTATGGTCAAATAGCTTGGGCCCTCAATCCTGACGCCTGCATAAAACGGCATAGTCGAATCTCAGAAAGTACTATCCCTAGGATAATAATTTTTATTCGAGTATTTAGTTAGGAATTTGTTAAATACATTAAGAAATTGTCAAGTCTTAAGAATGCGACAATACAGATTTATGGCGGTTTAGCTTGGGCCCTCAATTCAGCAATTTTGATATTGTAGAATCAGCAAAAAATATGAGTTTTTCTAAGGAAAGATATTAATACGACTTTAATATATTTGAGTACCATATCTCGGAAAATTTGTTAAAAAGAAATAACGACACAAAAGTTAATTGTTAAAAAGTTATTGAAATTCGTATTTTTTCAAAACGTCTGAACTGAGGGCCCAAGGTTTTTGTCAGTATTGACTAGACTAAGCTTTCTACACTACCGCACTTTAGGCTAAGTATTTTAACAAATTCTTAACTAAAAGGCTACAAAGCGTCCATTCTTCTAAATGCCGTACTTTAGGACAAAATTGATTTTCGATGTTTTATATAAGAAAATTCAGTAGGGTGACCATAATGTTTATCGTAAGTATAAACAAGTATTCGTTGTGATCATGTAAGTAGTATTTTTTAAGCGCAGATACAATATATATAATTATACAACGCGTAACAGAAGAAGCGCAATTCCTCATACACCCCGGTTAGTAAATTAATATAAAAAAAGATGCAATCGAACTTTAGTTGTGTCCAATTTTCTTAAATATCGTTCTATAATAGTACGATTTCAATAGATAGCATTAAATTCAGCTATGCTAATTCATTTTTCGGAAAAATTTAACACATATTAAAAATAGATGAAATCGAATATGTAGTCGATACTGAACAAACTAATTTCAGGAATTGCACTTATTCTGTTACATATTGTATATAATATATAAAGCTCGATATAATTACATATATACGATTAGCTGTGCTGTGCCTTCACCTACGTATGCGTGGAAAAATAAAATAAGAAAGTGCCAATAATCAATGAAATTATGTACCTATTGGACGTATTAAAATTATAACCCTGTATATTAACAACTAGCATTGCCTTGCGGTTTCATCCGCGTAGTTCCCGTTCCCGTGAAAATACGGGAATAAAATATAGCCTTTGTTACTCCCTGGTAATGTATCTTTCCATTTTTAAAAGAACTTTTTAAATCGGTAACGTGGTTTAGGCCTGTTCCCGTGGGAAAATTATAGCACATGTTACTCCCAGAAAAGTACGCTTTCCACTGGCAAAACAATTTTTTTTAAATCGGTAAAACCGGTAGTATTGGAGCCTTTTCAATACAAAAAATCAAAAAATTCAAAGCAGAGCCATTTTACTAAGATTAATAATAATAGGAAAGTAATAAGGCTATTAGGACTAGAATCCAAAGGCCGCTAAACAATAAAAAAAACCATACAAGTATGGAGCGATTGTGGGTCTTTTTTTTTTAACAAACTTTTTTCAACAGTAAAATAATAGCACTTTTACTGATGACTTCATTAAGACTTCTTGAGGCAATCCAAAAATGTTTATCCCTGGCATTTTATCGAATTTCCCATTCACTGCACACTGTCACGGACCCTTGCTACCACAGAGCTAGATTAATGATCTGTGTTTGCCACATAGGTATAATATACTATCACTAATATGAGTCAAAACCCGAAATACACAGCAAAATGAAAATTAAACAAAAAACATGACGGGGACGCGCGTACGTCAGGCGTCAAAAATACGAATACTATGATAACCATTTAAATAACACCTTTTATTAATTTTGGATCACACAAAACGTAATCGCTTCCGACAACAACTTATGAAATATCTTCTAAGAGGGTACATGCTGATTTGTCTCAAAAAAGTAACAAAATCATATACACCCTACTGAATTTTCTCATATAAAACATCGAAAATCAATTTTCTCCTAAAGTACGGCATTTAGAAGAATGGACGCTTTGTAGCCTTTTAGTTAAGAATTTGTTAAAATACTTAGCTTAAAGTGCGGTATTGTAGAAGGCTTAGCCTAGTCAATACTGACAAAAACCTTGGGCCCTCAGTTCAGACGTTTTGAAAAAATACGAATTTCAATAACTTTTTAACAATTAACTTTTGTGTCGTTATTTCTTTTTAACAAATTTTCCGAGATATGGTACTCAAATATATTAAAGTCGTATTAATATCTTTCCTTAGAAAAACTCATATTTTTTGCTGATTCTACAATATCAAAATTGCTGAATTGAGGGCCCAAGCTAAACCGCCATAAATCTGTATTGTCGCATTCTTAAGACTTGACAATTTCTTAATGTATTTAACAAATTCCTAACTAAATACTCGAATAAAAATTATTATCCCAGGGATAGTACTTTCTGAGATTCGACTATGCCGTTTTATGCAGGCGTCAGGATTGAGGGCCCATGCTATTTGACCATAACTCTTTTGATTTACGTTTAAGAAATTTAAGAATCTTTGCTTTAGGTTTTACAAAATTGTAAGTAAATGCCCTGTAAGTATCATTTCGTTTCGCAATAATTTAAAAAGTGGGCCCTCAATCCAGATGCACACATCAATGACGGCGAAAGATGATACGGAACGAATGATATAGAAAGAGACAGTATCTGTCAAGAGTTGCGTTTAAAATACGTCAACGCAACATAGACTAGGTGAAAAATGCAAACAGTAGGGACAATAAATAAAACAAGCTATTGGCTTACAATCACCAACTTTCTTTCTTTCTTTGGTATGTTTGGCTTTTTGTAGGTAACCAATCATATTCACTTCTTTCCGCCTGTACTATGCTGACTATTGCTGATCCATTTATGTCGCATAAGCTCGTCACTTGGAAATCTGGATAACATTAAAACATAATAGTGGCTGCTAGTTATAATACTTACATAATATGACACTTATACGATTATATTCGTAAAATTATTAAAAATATAACCAAAAAATGTGTAAAAAAAAACTTGAGAGGTGTCAAGGGACACCCGGATGGAACGAATTTCGGTCATCATCATCATCTCATCTCATCATCATTATCTCATCATCAGCATCATCATCATCAACACCATCACCTCATCATCATCTTATCATCGTCATATCATCATCATCGTCTCATCATCATCTCATCATCATCATCTCATCATTATCATCTCGTCATCACCATCTCATCTCATCATCATCATCATCGCATCACAATCAACCATCATCATCATCAGAAGCAGCACATAATCATCATGACATCATCATCATCTCATCAGCATCATCATCATTTCATAAACACCATCATCTCATCATCACCATCATCATCATCACCATCAACGAAGTTCCATCCGGGTGTCACTATCTTTCTGAGAGAGAGAGAGAGAGAGACACGCCCACGCCGCACGGCTTACAACTATAGCAAAATGTGTCGTTATAAAGTCAAAGTCAAAGTCAAAATGTTTTATTCAAAATAGGAACTTACAAGTCCACTTATTGAACGTCATTTCAACTCCACCGCTTCAGCATGTATGGTTGAGGAGAAGAAGCGGGGCAAGAAACTCCTCAACACAATATTCTTTTAATCAATTGTTACATATTACTAGATTGGGTTACATAATTTCGTTTGTTTTTCGCTATCGTATTGCGCTGGACTGGAGGAAATCTGTTCCAAGCATCATTGTCATTTATATAGTCGTCTAGTTTGTAATATGCCATTTTACAAAGTACATGTTTAACATGAGTTTTGAACACAGTTTCAGGCAATTTCAAAATATCTTCTGGTATTTTATTATATCATATAAAAAGTGTCGTTACAACTTTTGGTCTTAATTTTTTCACAACGCGCGTTAAGGAACTTCTTTCCAAAAACTCGGTGTGTTTTACACATGTCTCAGAATTAATTCTGGGACCTGCGGGTTTCCTCACGATGTTTTCCTTCACTGTCGTGTGTTAGTCATAAATATGTATGTAAGTTTTCAAAAACTCATTGGTACATACCAAGATTCGAACCCGAGCCTCACTGATTTTAATCATGTAAAAGCTGATTCATGTTACACTGGTTTCAATTTCAATTATATTTATTCCACAAACAATAAACACTGTGTAGGAAATTAGTCACAATAATACATAATATACAATTATAAAAACCTTAAATAAAATTAATTATAAGTATGTTAAGAAATTAATTTACATCATATGTTTTAATTTTTAATATAACATACATGAATCAGCCTTAAAGCAGGCTCTTTAACCGTAAGGCTATAACTAAGTACATGATGTTGTAAATTGTGCCTACGACTTCGCTTCTGATTGAATAATCTATGAATGACGGACGTGCTCGCTATCTGGCCTTATCGCACTGCAGTTGCCGTCCATTTTCGCTATCCCTTTTCAACCATAATTTCAAATATTTAATAATATGATGTAATTTTGATAAAATATTAAAATATGACGACATTTTTATGTATTTACGCGTGGTATGTAACTCCTTGGTCCTTTTTTATTTTTGTACCATAGTTTTTGCATTTTCGCAGTACACTATGCGGCATTTTGAGAATATCGCGAGTAGTTATGATAGGCACATTCGGCACGCGCTTACTCATGCGCTGCCATAACGCGACTAAACAGTATTGCGCTAATTAGCAACATTTATCGGCCTCAGTTATCGCGCTGTAGTACGAAATCTACCTCTTTTTATATTTAACATCATTGATAAAAACACAATATTATTTTGCTTCCTTGTCCATGTTTTTTCCTTCCTTTAATTACTGTTGTTTGTGTTTGCAATCTATTTAGTGAAATATTGACTTCAATATAATAAATAACAAGTATCAATACAATATTTCAAACTATAAACAGAGTTGCCGTGTGATGATTTTTTGAATTTGCCGCGTTTTTTCAGTCTCATCTTTCAGTAGCCAGACTCTACCTATAGGTATACACTATACTCTTACAACCTATAATAATCCATTCTGTGATTACAGGGTCCGTCACTCGAAGTGGCAATAGAAAATGATGTTATTTTAAAAATTGTCATAAAATGCTAAAAATGGTTATGATTAGTCTGTGTCATATAGCAAAGTTAATATACTATACCTAAGAGTACATAAACTATCAGAATGAGTCAAAACCCGAAATACACAGCAAAATAAAAATGATACAAAAAACATGACGTCCCTCTTCGGATTCCCGCCAAAAAGCCGTTCTGTGTTAAATACTTTCGCATGGCTCGGGTTCGGTGACAGTTCACATTTTTCCGTTCTACGCATAACAGTTTACCCCGAACGTCACAACGAGGACGCCGGCGCACAGTGGGCTGAAAATCGACTTTCATAGACTTGGGGAATTGAAATTTTTATGTGTCTTTTTTTTAATGCAAATAGCTTCTGTTTAGGAATACTAGGCTCAAACAAAATAAATCATCTGTGTTAATTTAACCTGAAAACTGTTGAATTACAAATTTTTTTCAGAAAATTTGTATGGAGCTAGTATGAAAAATTGGTGTATCTCTGAAACCGCAAGGAAAACCGTAATATCCTTTGAGATTATCATAAAACTAATTATTTATAAGTTTTCGACATACTCCGTATAACGGTTACACCTGCGGAATTTTTATTAAAAATTGTCAAAAAATTCAATATTTTATTTACTACTTTATTGTTACGTTTTCACGATAAAAGTGGCAAATATGCATTTTAGGGTGTAATGGTTCTTAAGCATCCAATTTTCCAGGTATTCTTATAATTAGTATTCATTAACTAATGAGATGAGCCTTAACAATATTATATTATATCCATATTAAAATTAGTATTGAATGATTATCAATTAACCAATGATTGTATATTTTAACAGATAAGAGGTTGTAAGTACTATAATGCCTTAATGAGGCTAGCATAACAAAAGAGATGCAATTGCTGTTGTTAATCTACCGCTCATCATAATTAATGCAATGATTTAAGTATCTGGTAGGCAGCAATAAATAGACATACATTTTACTTCGTAAGTAAGTACTGTTCGAAGCAGTTGCAATTCGACTAGGTGAAAACCTTCATGACGAAGACCGTGTTACTCTCAAGGAATTTTGTCGGAGATTTAATTACGCGAGCTGCTGCACAGAGGTGAAAGAAATCCAAACGAAATAGTGAGACATTCAGAAAGCAATATGGCTTTAGCCATTTCTCATATTCGAACAGTACTTCATAATTAAATGAAGTATTATTCTCGCTTTTTAGAATAACAAACAAATCTAAGTTGGTTGCTAAACTTTCCATTTTTATACTTTACGGTCACAGATGTTCACGGTCAAGAAGATCGTATTTCGTTCGTATATTCATATAACTAAAATATGAAGTAAAATGTATGTCTATTTATTGCTGCCTACCAGATATTTAAATCATTGCATTAATTATGATGAGCGGTAGATTAACAACAGCAATTGCATCTCTTTTGTTATGCTAGCCTCATTAAGGCATTATAGTACTTACATACAACCTCTTATCTGTTGAAAATATACAATCATTGGTTAATTGATAATCATTCAATACTAATTTTAATATGGATATAATATAATATTGTTAAGGCTCATCTCATTAGTTGATGAATACTAATTATAAGAATACCTGGAAAATTGGATGCTTAAGAACCATTACACCCTAAAATGCATATTTGCCACTTTTATCGTGAAAACGTAACAATAAAGTACACACACCGGCACAATTAGCGGAACAGAAAAAAAAAGGAGAAAAAAGAGGGAATTTAGAACAATGAATGTAATTTTTAAACAAGATATTATTTAAAATGAAACAACAATTAAATTAACATGTTTTGACATTCATTTGTAACACCATACTTAAAGTTTAATAAAAATAAAAATTAAATTAAACAAAATACATTTTTCTTCGATTTTTTAATTATAGAGAAACAGCAGAAAATTCAAAATTTCCAAAGGTTAACATCAATTTCAATGACTGTTCAATATCGAGTGTTTCCTCCTCGTGCTCTGATGAGGGTTTCCATCCGTCTGGGCATGTTGCGGATGATGTTATCAATGGTTTCTTGGGGCAACCTCTGCCATTCTTCAAGTAATGCGTTTCGCAACTCGTTGAGATTATTGGGAGGGGGCATTCTTGACTTTACACTCCTCTTTAGCAAGTCCCAGACGTGTTCTATAGGGTTCATATCGGGGGACCGTGCTGGCCACTCCATCACCGTTATACCAACATGGTTTAGGTATGTCTGTACTGTGCGAGCACTGTGAGCCCGAGCATTATCCTGCATTAGAATGAAGTTGTTACCAATAAAGGGGGCAAATGGCACAACATGTTCTTCTAAAATCTCCCTGATATACCGATCAGCATTCAGATTCCCGCCATCGACTACTACTAACTCCGTACGAGCTCCTAAACATATTCCTCCCCAGACCATAATTGAACCGCCGCCATATGCCACTGTATTTTCAAAATTAGACTGGATATACCGTTCTCCTTTGCGTCTCCATACTCGCTGCCTTCCATCAATTTGATTTAACATAACTCTGCATTCATCAGTAAAAAGAACCTGTCCCCAGTCGTCGAAGTCCCAATCACGATGTTCACGACCAAAGTGTAGACGGTTTGTGCGATGATGTCTCTCAAGTTTTGGGGCTTTGGCGGGCACATACGAGCCTATACCCACTTCTTCGAATCTTCTACGAACTGTCCGCTCACTCATCCTTACTGCTCGTACCTCTTCCAGTAAATTTCGAGCCTGCACCGCCGTTAGTCTCGTGTTCCGTCGGACTTGAAGTTGGAGAAAACGGTCATCCCTCCTTGAAGTACACCTTTTCCGGCCTTGTCCTCTCCTTCTCACTAGAGTATTCGTCAATCTGTATCGTTGGATGCTACGATGAATCGTTGATAACGATCGACGAAGGCTTCTGGCAATCGATCTGTAGGTTTGACCATTTCTCCTCATTTGATCTGTCCTAATGATTTCTGATGGCGTTAAATCAGGCATACTTAGATGCTCGTAAATTATCAATATGCGAAAAAACTCAAAAGCCTCAAAAACTGCAATTCAAAGATTTTCAAGTGGAATTCACGAACCTTCTAAAAACGGACAAGCGGTGGAAAAAAATTAATCAATGAAAATTAAAACAAAAGAATGAAAAAAAGGGCAGTCGCTTAGTATTCCATTTTTAAATTAAAACCCAAATTTAAAAAAAGCTTATTTAGCCGGCCAGTAACACGCAAAAATGCGTAAATACTCCCTTTTTTTTCTGTTCCGCTAATTGTGCCGGTGTGTGTAGTAAATAAAATATTGAATTTTTTGACAATTTTTAATAAAAATTCCGCAGGTGTAACCGTTATACGGAGTATGTCGAAAAATCATAAATAATTAGTTTTATGATAGTCTCAAAGGATATTACGGTTTTCCTTGCGGTTTTAGAGATACACCAATTTTTCATACTAGCTCCATACAAATTTTCTGAAAAAAATTTATAATTCAACAGTTTTCAGGTTAAATTAACACAGATGATTTGTTTGAGCTTAGTATTCCTAAACAGAAGCTATTTGCATTAAAAAAAAGACACATAAAAATTTCAATTCCCTAAGTCTATGAAAGTCGATTTTCAGCCCACTGTGCGGCGGCCCGATACAAAAATTTGACATTTCCAGTCAAGTGTCAATGAGGACGCCGGCGTCCTCCCTTACCAGTGCCAATTTAAACCTGTTTTTTATGAAATAAAGGATCCCTGGACGCAAAGGTACTTTTTTATACACACTAGGAATACATTCAGAGTCGATCTAGTATTCCTGGCCATTAAAAAAAAAAGTTTTCTTAGTAGAAAACCGGTTTCAATCATCGCCTTTTTTTCGTGAATCTGTGCCGTTCGTGTGATAGTTTTATTGTGTCTGCTACGGTCGAGTTGTTTATCTTAGCTGATAATACGGTTCTTCTAGATGGTGTTTAGTAGCATTGTTTATAAATTTGAGTTCTGCGGTAACATTGGTAGCAATTATTCTCGAACAAGTCCGTTTTTTTTTTACGAACAGAAATAAATTACTAAGACCCATAGTACCCCTTTATTTTTTACATGCGGTAACATCTATTTTATCCATAAACAAAATTCCGTTTAGTTTGTGAAGATAGCTTGTGTCGTTAGGTTTTTATGATCGTTTCTTCTAAGGTCGTCACACAGGCGCGGCATCTGGCAGTGCGCCTGTGGTGCCAAGTGAAATGTCAAAAAAAATATTTTATTTTGTTCTGGAAAGTAAAGAGGCTAGTAAGAAATTATGAATATTTATTATAACGTCATTGCAAAAATATAATAATTGTCACCTCCAAAATTATAAATAACAATCTCAGACTATAATCCAAGAAAAATATAAAAAACAACACAAAAAAAATATCTTAAAAATACATACGTATTGCGTGGAACGGAACTTTTACTCATAGAGATTGACACTACATAATTTACATTAAATCGATGAATCGGAGCTTTTTGGAAGGAATCCGAAAATAGATGTAATGTTTTTTGTAAAATTTTCATTTTGTTATATATTTTGTGTTTAAAATAGTGATAGTGTATTATGTGGCAGGGGTTTAAGTGCGTGCAGTGATTAATAGATTCGATAATGTATGATATTTTCGTATTGCATCAACAATACGATGTAATTTTTTTTATTTTACATCGTTTTTTCCTCATACATATAACCTATATCCTGTGAAATTTAATCATATTCCGTAAAAAGTAATTTAAAAAAAAAATTCTTGCAACAACAAAGTTTAAAATCGATTCCATTTCCTTTACAAACTTACTCGAGACTTTAGACAAATCGGTTGGATAAGTTGGATTTCGTTTGGGCACAACACTTCAGTGAACTCTCATCCTCACTATACTTAGCTCTCACCGAACCTCAGCTGTGCGAAATAGACTTAATACGATTGGGGGCCAATTCCACAAAGACGTTTAAAGAAAAAGTTTCCTTTGAATGATTTTCTTCCAACCTCTTTGCAATTCCACTAAATGTCAGCCATTGGCGAGCCATTGTCATCGAACTATCATTCCATTATGCTGCAACTGGCTATGACACTAACTATGACATCGAATTCGTATTCCACTAAAATCATAGTGGCATTACAATGGAATGACTATGGACTACGTTAGGTGTTGCCCACCATATATACTATTACTACCATGCGTGTCATTAGTTTTATTTCGGATTTTCGGCAATAAAATTTTTAGATGATTGATTTATTTATGGTACATGTGACATTTCGATAAGTTTTGAAGAAACTTGTGTATTTTTGTGCATAGACTCGGAAGCAGAGCTAAAATCTGAATTTCGTGTCGTGTTTAGGGCTGATGGCTAAATTACCAATGCCTTGAAATAAGGGAAAAAAGCAATCACTGGACAGCCAGCGCCATTCCATGGTAGGAATAGTAGAATACCAAAAGTGGTGAACAATGTTGAATAACTGTGAAAAGTGAGAAAAGTGCCAAATAACACCATCGAGTGACCATTGCCATGTCATTGTCATCCAACTATCAACGCTGTCATATAATAGAATTGGCCCCATGGCCCATATACTTTCGTCAAACCAATGGCTGCCTGCTGTTTAGACTATACTAAATGAAAAGTTGGAAAATAGAAAACCAAAACTATCTTACGCACGTAGCATTCCATGCCCTTAGTCTGTAACTAAAACGCAGAAAACTAGTCAGTTAGATAGAACCGACCTAAAAAATATGTAACCACAAGTGACCAAGAAAATGACTGAAATAATTGAAAAGAAAATGTATGTAGTCTGTTTAGTAAAAGTTGAATGTGCTAGTTATCAAAATTTACAGCAATCTATTTTCAGACAGGTGGCCGGTACCAATTTAATTATATTTTTCAGATCCTTGAGTATTCCATTTTCTTCGCCAGAGTGTGCTGCTTTGGCCTGCCAAGTGCTGTCTGTAGATAAGGAGCTGAAAGGCAGTGGCGTCCATAGAGTAATTTCTGTTGATGGAGATAACCTGCACATGTTCGTATCATACTATTTCGCAATAATAAAAATAATAAATTGTGGGACTCAATACACACATGGTTATTTAGTCCCAAACTAGGCAGGACCCTGACCTGTACTATGGGTGCTAAACAACTGATAAACACTTAAATAAATATTAAACCACCAGACACAAGGCCAACAGACATGTTCATGCACACAAATATAAGTTTCATCAATCATCAACTTACAACAGCCCCCTGCTGAGTTAAAGTATGGCCTCTTATGCAAGCCTACTGCGAATTAATGGATTTTGTAAGGCTACTTTCAAACTGTCAGAATTATTCAAGCTCCCTAAGGGTATTTGACATTGCTTAATCCCAAAAAAATAGTTTTATGTCCCTTCCGGAACATATCCATGCAAATCTATTCCCACTGGTAAAATTGCAATATCAAAGCTTTTACAATAACCTTGTAACATGTACAATACATACAAAAACCTTTAAGTTTATCATTACTAATAAAATTATAATGGTTCCTTTCAAAATTAACTTTCCTGGTTTTGAAAAGGAATCGGGGTACAGGTATAGAAATTATTATGTACAGTCAAGAGCACATGAAGCTTTACACTTGTAACTCTTGTAAGTACTTAAGTAGTGCTAGTCTGACCTGAATGTTACCAGTCCAATGTGTCAAGCTCCACATGCTCTGTACTGTATTTTTATTAATTGCATTGCACAGTAGAGGTCTAAAAATGTTTCTATGTTTCAAATTAGATTCTGTATCACAGTGCAGGAAGTTTAAAATGCTTATCAAAGCACAATATGTCATCTATCTGTAATATAGAGTTGTGCATGAAATTATAAAGTTTAAGGTGGAAAACATTTTCAGACTGCAACTGTAGATAAAAGACCTACTGCAAAGACTGATTGTTTTAAACTTATTTATTTTAAAGCATGTGTGTGACACTCCCCAAATATGTACATAAAACATTATTATTATCATCAACCCGTAACAGCCCACTGCTGAGCTAAGGGTCTTTCCTCACACATGAGGAAGTATGGGCTATAATCTCCCACGCGAGCCCACTGCGGATTGGGAGATGGTGTTAAGCTAGTGGCCACTTAACAGTCAGAATTTTTCAAGCCACCCAAGGGTATCTGACATGGCTTAACGACTTCCATTGTGCGTAACACAACGAAAACCGGGACCAACAATTTAACGTGCCTTCCGAAACACGGAAGCGCTCGTAATATAAATGCCACTAGGCGGTCACCCATCCACTGACTGACCGCACCCAACTTTGCTTAACCAGTGTGATCGTTACAAACACACTGGCACCGCAGGGCTACGAGCGCTGCATAAAACATTATTATTGTCTCAATATTTTAGACATGCACCAGCAATGCATTTCAACATGTTTTAGCATCTGGGAGACCGATCTTCTTTCGTTCTAACCAGGGATGTTACGGAGCTTCGACTTCAATTCCGATATGTCGGAACTTCCGATTGATCTTACACCTCCGGTTCCGACTTCAGTTCCGATACTTTTAAATCGGAGGTAATCAGAGGGCGCGCTTCGGCTCCAGTCAACGTTTAAGAACAGGTTTACGCATCTCGCCCGGGGAACACGCGTTCTGTCATCGATTAATATTTCACTTGTTGTTACGCCATACATATAATATGGTTTGTTTTGTTTCGTGCGGCGTGTCAATTAATTGATTTCGTCCAAAATGAAGTGTTATTTGGACACATATTTCTTAGCCACCATCTCTGACCCCGATTCCGAAAAACCTAATTTAAAAACTCCGACTCCGACTTCGGTTCCGATGATAAAACCACCTCCGTAATATCCCTATCTAACACCACGCCATCATCGGGTGGCCGTATCACTCACCGGCAGATGGCGTTTTAGCGGCATATAGACATAATACGTAACGTAGTGTGGTAGTACTTAGAAAATATATTTTCAAGTAAAATTGCGTTTTCACAGGAAATACAACTAGGTAGGTATGCAGTTGAAGTTAAAATGCAAAACTGTATCTGTATACAAAATGTAATCAAAATCGATTTAGACGTTTCAGAGATACCCGAAATATACAATAGGTAATTGCTCATTTAAATTATTAGAATACAGTGACATCACAACATTCAGAGAAGTGGTTAATTAATGCATACCTAGTCACCTGCCTTTACTTAAAAGTTGACGCATTTAGTCTAGATTCTAAAATGGTATAACACATGCTAGGTTTTGTTATAGTTGAGGCATGAAAAATTTTTTTCTCGATGAATCCGGATTCTATGCCAATCTAACTTAATGAGGTAAAATGTTGGTAACACAACCTTCTTAGGTAAATCCAGGTTTAAATCTTTTTGAATGGAGACGGACTCATAATTTTGAAAAGAGAACCTAACAGGGATTTTTGTTTATTCGTACATCTTTTGTTTATGTCATTTGTTTGATGGCTTTGATTTAAATCCATCTGTCCCAAAAGTAAAGATTCTGGAGTCTGTTGCTTAGATTGTATTTGCGTGTAATTACGAGTTCGTAAAGTGAAGTTATCATGCCAAATAGACATACCGTATAGGAGTACGCCAACATGCATCTTATTTACGGAGAATGCTTATGTAACGCCAGTGCTGCAGCTAGGGTGTATCGCGAGAGATACCCAAACTTAGAGCGTCATCCTGATTACCGAGTTTTTATTAATCTGCATCGATCATTATCCGAAGGTCGATTCCCTGATCATATGGCTGATGAAGGAAGGCCCCTCTTGCCCTACGAGGACGAAGTCATGCAAGCTGTGGAAGAAGATCCAAGTATATCCGTACGTGGAATTGAGGAAAGCCTTGGAGTACCTAAAAGCAGTGCACATCGTATTCTGAAAAAAAAACCGTCTGCATCTATTCCATGTACAACGAGTACAATCTTTGCTTCCCCGAGACTACCCAGAGAGAGTGCGATTTTGTCAAACGATTTTGCAAAAACACACTGAAGATCCCCAGATTTTGAAACGATTCTATGGTCCGACGAAGCAACGTTTAAAAAGGACGGTTACATGAACCTACACAATTTACACGAATGGCACGTGGAAAATCCTCACCTAATGCATGAAGATCATTCACAGTACCGTTTTAAAGTAAACATGTGGACAGGCATTTTAAACGGTACAGTTATTGGTCCGATTGAGCTGCCAGAGACCATAAATGGACATGTTTATTTAGAATTCCTACAAAATCAACTACCCGATTTATTAGAAGAAGTGCCGCTAAATATTTACGGCAGCATGTGGTATCTAGTCTAGTCAGAGAGTTTCTCGATCAAGAATATCCAAATAGGGGGATTGGTCGGGGTGGTCCAATTTCGTGGCCAGCGCGGTCACCCGACCTTAATCCAATTGTTTTTTTGGTACTCCAAGGTTTTCCTCAATTCCACGTACGGATATACTTGGATCTTCTTCCACAGCTTGCATGACTTCGTCCTCGTAGGGCAAGAGGGGCCTTCCTTCACCAGCCATATGATCAGGGAATCGACCTTCGGATAATGATCGATGCAGATTAATAAAAACTCGCTAATCAGGATGACGCTCTAAGTTTGGGTATCTCTCGCGATACACCCTAGCTGCAGCACTGGCGTTACATAAGCATTCTCCGTAAATAAGATGCATGTTGGCGTACTCCTGTACGGTATGTCTATTTGGCATGATAACTTCACTTTACGAACTCGTAATTACACGCAAATACAATCTAAGCAACAGACTCCAGAATCTTTACTTCTGGGACAGATGGATTTAAATCAAAGCCATCAAACAAATGACATAAACAAAAGATGTACGAATAAACAAAAATCCCTGTTAGGTTCTCTTTTCAAAATTATGAGTCCGTCTCCATTCAAAAAGATTTAAACCTGGATTTACCTAAGAAGGTTGTGTTACCAACATTTTACCTCATTAAATTAGATTGGCATAGAATCCGGATTCATCGAGAAAAAAATTTTTCATGCCTCAACTATAACAAAACCTAGCATGTGTTATACCATTTTAGAATCTAGACTAAATGCGTCAACTTTTAAGTATACTTGCCAAAATAGTAGCCATACATTTTTTTTACAGTACAGCTGGTTTAAGTTGGTTGATGAAATTATTTAGAATTCAATGTTGGAAACAAATTTAACTTTTTATTTAAAAGTGAGGCAGTTATGTAATTTTTTTTTATTGTAAATTGTAGCACGGCTATTCATTATAGCATTACAGAAAAAAAATATTCAAAAAGTAAAAATTTACAGTCACGGTACAAGAAAGTTCATTACAGGGTGTCCGTTTTTTAGGAATTTTTTTAAACCTTCATAACATTTTGAAAAAAAGAACATAGAATTTTTTTTATATTTTTCTGATTACCCTCATGACTAGGCCTATCGCTGGTTTCCGGCTTATCGTTGACTTCTGGGACATCTTGTATAATATAACAGCTTCCAAAGAGCAACACATAAGGAAAACATTTTTTAATTCTCGTGGTTACAAGTACAACTGTTTGTCAAATTAATCAGATATATTATTTGTCACATGCAAAATATAAAATGTACATAATAAAATATTGTTTCAGTAACTTCTGTGGTTCAGAGCTGAAGAGATTACGAGTGGATGTTAATTCTTTTCTCAAGAATGTTTTACTAATAGTTAAAACTATGAATCAATTTAATGATAGCTGATGTCCCCATCATGCCAGAACACACACCAGCTCCAACGCCGGCCAGGTCTCTGTATGGATTCTTTATGTACTTGATTAGTAAAACAATACTAGTAATATACTGTGGCTGGGCATTTATACCAGACAGCTACCTCCATTATATCAATGTTTTCTACTATCCACAAAAATACTGGGCAACAGCAATACCAATTCAATGTCTTGTAGCTCTAACATTGTTTGCTTTTTTAATATATCCTAGTTTGAATTTAATGCTAAGTGTGGATATTGATAGTGTAAATACTATTACTGATCCCAATTCTTTGTACACTGTGAAACTAAAGGAGCATAAGTGTAAAGTTTCGAATAGTTGTGTTTGCACAGATGTACTCAAATGTATGAAAAACAATTACAGTGCCACACCACAAGATTTTAATGAGAACACGGTGCCTCAGCTACATGATTTGAATATTCGCTTTGTTTGTAAGAAGTTGTATTTGAATAGTCATAAGTAAAACAATCATGATGTGTAGTTCACACAGTTGCATTTAAAATTACCTACTATCATAGATCGTTCTTAGTTTCAAAGCGTTTTTCTATGAACTAGGCTATTCATTTAAAAAGATCTTTAACCATTTCCAAATTCCAAGGTACTTACACCTCTGTTAAGAAATCCATTTACAAAACACTGTCAGTTCCAAGTTCTAATGGTTAAACTATTCATTGCTATTTAACATGATTAAAATAGAGTTTTGTTACATACATTACCTACGTTTTTTATTTCTTATTCATCATCAACCCGTAACAGCCCACTGCTGAGATAAGGGTCTTTAGTCTTTATTCACGAGAAGGTTTGACCTATAATCTCCGAAGCGAATCCACCGCACATAAAGAGACGTAGGCTATTGGTCAACTATCTGAAGTTTTAAAGACACCAATGACCTAACAACTTACATCGTGCGTACACACAACGAAAACCGAAACCAACGGTTTAACAGGCCTTCCGAGACATGGAGGCGATTGTGATAATATAATGCCACGAGGCAGTCACCCGGACCGCCAGCTGAACTGACCGTGCTCAAACTTAACCAATGTGATCGTTACAAACACAGGTAGAGTCTGTGCGGAAAGAAAACCAGCTTGGCACAACGAGTGAACTAAAGTTATGATTTTTGTATGTATCCTAGCAGAGCCACGGCTTCTGATTAGCATTTGGACATATATACATTACGTATTCATTTCATACTCGGGGTACGAAATAGTCGGATTTCGTACCCTCGTGGTTTAGGAGATATAAGGGGGATTGGTAGCTTAGTCAAAATGAAGGTAAGTATTTGGTTTCAATATTATCAGTATTTTGCTGTTATAGAGTATGTCATTACGATATTGTATTAATTTAAAAATAGGTAGATAGCGAGCAGCTGTCAAATATTATGACAAAAACATTTGTCTTCATGACTGTACTAATAGTACCTACTTATATGAAAAAATAAGTCAAGTTTATTACATTTCAACCTGATCATATTCAGGAATAGATCGATTTCGTACCTACCATGGGCCTCTCAAGTAGTAAGTAAGTACTAAATGTTGGCTTGGATAGATTCGACTTCAGAAAATTTTTCACTCGGTCTGAATCGAACGGAAACGGTGTCGAGCCTCCGTGAATACGCCTGCAGGCAAAATGGGGGCCAAGCAACCCCTACAAACAATGATTTAGGTTCAACTGTAAAATAACCACCATGCTGAGTTGTATTTATAGAGGCTTGCATAGAAGATAACTTATGGCTAAGATAGTATTATTCAGACGCGCGTTGATTGTGGCTAACTTAGTAATTTAGAAGGCAATGTAGATTTTTAGAGGTGAATAATGCAATTAAAAAGAAGTCTGTTTAATTAGCACCCTATCTGGGGGCATGGCAGTGCCCCCGCCAAGTCGAGCAAAAAGCGGCACGGCCGTACCATCCTTTTCTCGAAGCAATTCACGCCATTTTCAAACCTCTTTAATTCCACAGGGAACTAGTACTTTTTTAAAAGTACGGAATCGTCGTGTAACCCAAATCCCCAAATATGACATACTTACCGAGATACAGCAGTGACGCTGCTGTAAAGACGTCATTTTGGCAGCGCCACCAAACCCTTCCCATATCCCTGAAGCCGTGGCGCTGCTGGGATCATACATACTAGCAGTGTTCGGACAGCAGGCGGGGTCATTTTTGCATGGGATTGCCTGCTTCAAGCAAGTTACTTAGTTTCTACGTCCCTTATACCGGTTTTATTTTGTCTAAGTTCCTAATATAATTGTTAGTAATAGGTTAATAGTACGGGAGTTAAATGGCGACATTCATCGGAGGCGGAACGCAACATCACATGATTCATCGTCGAACACGTGTTACCCCCATTACTGTAAAATGCTATATAAGATCAAGACGGGCGCCCGGTACGGGCGTATCGAGAGTCCTCGTCGAGTTGTCGGTATTGAGAGTTCGCGCCGAATAGTCTACATCGAGTAAAGAGAGGCACATGCAAAGAGGAAGCTTCATGCTTTGCTGTTTCTGGTAATGACGGTACTATATGGAGACGATAGCGAGTTAGGACACTTTGTGGTTATGTAGGGATCAAGACGTGCATCGCGTGAGCGATCTCTATTAGTCCAGGCAATGAAGCGGATTTTTGTATGAAGACCCCAACATTAATTCCTCAGTCGATGAAACTTTGCAGGATTGTAGTATAGTATGAGACAATACTTGCATAAAAAAATCCAAAAAAAAAACCTAACCGAAGTTAGGTATTTTTACTGAAATAGTTATTTATTTGATATCTTTGTTGGGAAAAATGCTCAGTCAAAATTTTCTTTGCCAGCAATATTCATGTGTGTTAAGAAAGCTATATGCGAAATATCCAAAAAAATCTCCTGGTAGAAACAACAAAAATCAGACGTATATGTACCTTGCACGGGAAAATTGCTCAGTCCATTTTTTAAACTGGAATGTCATTTAATAGTCGCTGTGAACTTACAATAGGAAAATCCAAAATAAAAACCGTCTCGCTACGTTATTTTCAGAAAATATCAAATTTTCAACTAAAAAAAAATTTTTTTTTTAGTATAAAAACCTAACTTCGGTTAGGTTTTTTTTTTGGATTTTTTTATGCAAGTATTGTCTCATACTATACTACAATCCTGCAAAGTTTCATCGACTGAGGAATTAATGTTGGGGTCCACTACCTTTATTGCCTAGACTATATACGCACTCCCGTGATTCGGTCCGTACAGCCACAGAATGGCAGGATCATGGGAAGGTGGAGGGGGTGTCCCCTTTTTAATCCTACGATGGGGGTCTGTGATTATTACCCGCTTGTTTAATTAGAACAGCTCCGACATTATTATTATTTAAGTGTGACTGCTGACATATTTTACTAACCTACTTTCTTATTTATTAAAGTTATTTTGTAACTTCTTGAATAACCAGTTCAAATAATGTACTGCCCTGCCCAGAATAGACGCACACATTAAATTCTTAAAAGTAAAGATCAGGATCGCCGATAGCGGTTACTATCTACACATCTGATGCGTGGGAGACCTCTGAACATCACTAACAATGATATGATTTATCAAGGCACAAAGGGGTCACCGCCAACATATAATCTATATATAAATGATAAACTGACTGACTGATTGGTGATGTATCAACGCACAGCCTAAACCACTGGGTCTCGAGATTTGAAATTTTGCACATAGATAGCTTATCCAATAAGGATTTTGCAAAATTCAACCCCTTTAGGGGAGTGAAATAAACGGGTAAATTTTCAAACCGGCATTTTTTACGTCATTGCGGTGGCAGAAAAAATTTTTTTTTTATAATAATATTTCACTCAAACTAAATGCTTTAGATTATAGATTAAGATTCTGTGAATCTAATAATTTGGGAGGCGCCCTTGGAAACACAGTACTTTCGGAGAAATAGATTTTTTTTAATTTTTGCGCCACCGTAATGACGTTTTCCTAAATATTTCAAATAAAAAGCCATATTATGTACACACATGTTTTATTTTGTATTAATCAACTTTTTTAGTACCCAAAACATTACTAATATTATTTATTTCTTTAATGTATGTAGCCTTATAGGGTTGTAACAGTTATACCTAGATAATACGTAAATTTTACTGTTATGCTATTATCACGGTAAAATACTTACAACACAGTAATAATATATGAAAAACAAGTACTATGTCTTAATATATTATTAGTAATACTATTGATTATAGAGGCACTCATCATTACGGTGGCCCACTGCGCCACTGCAGTGACGCCACCGAAATGACGACCAAATTTATTTTTTCATGATAATTACCCAACTACCTTATTAATTTGGAAGATATTGGCAGGTCGTAATATCGAGGTAATTATTAGACCAGGGTAGAAGCCTTTAAAAATAATAAAAAGTGAAAAAAAATAATAGTAGAATGAAACTCATTACAAAAGGAGGGGAATATTATAAAAATGAAAGGAAAAATAAATTACGGGCGATCTGAGGTCTGGAAGGGGATGGGGGTGCGTTTTTTAGGGTAAAAAACGGTTTTTCTCGGTTTCCGGCAAAACTAAAAGTCCTATCGAAGAAAGTCAAATGGCAAAGTTGTAGGTTATAAAAAGATCTAAAACTTTTGTATTCACACTTTTTTCACATAACCTCTAAATTTATGTGAAAAATTCAAAAAACCAAGTTTTTGGTTTTTTATTTTTATCTTGTACAATTTTTTTTATTTTTAACGAAATTTGGTGAAAACTTACCTCATTATGTCCCAAATACTGTAATGTATTTTTTATTTGATTATTAACTGTAATTTATTTGATTAAAAATATTTATTTTTTTCACCATATTTTAAATTAATATCTAAAAAATACCCTAATTTTCAATCGAAAATTCACCCGTCAAAATATCAGCTTTTTTCAAAAAGTTGGTATGTTTTCTACAAGATGCCACTGAACTGGCCGCTCACGGTGACCAAAACAGATTTCAGGAAAAACTTACCTCGGGAACATGTAAAAACCTGCGTATACGCCATCCTCTCCACACACAAGTTGGGGTCCGACAAACGCTTGGGTGGTACGATACAAAAATTTGGCGTGAAATCGCTTGACTAATATGAAATAAGTAGTCAAATACGAGCATCAAAAGAGCAGTTTTACGCGGGACCAAACCATATTAGCTTCTCAGTTTTTTTATTTAATAGTTAGTCAAGTTTTTGTGATTTTGAATATGAAATGGAGTACCTAAATGTCTTTAAAATGAGATATTTTGATAAAAGATACGTTAAAATTTCGTGTTGTAGTGAGTCGTTTTCTGAGCGCAATTTGAAGTGGGACAAGCCTCCCGGGGGTAGGGTAGTAAGTTTTTAATATTAATTCTACTTGGTTTATGTAAATGGTTAAGCTAAGAGGTATATTTTCAAAAAAGAATGTGTTTAATCTGTTTTGAATGATAGTTTCTTTAGAAAGGGCATAGGACGCCTAAAAAAGTACGTTTGAAAATTTACCCAAACGTGCACGAGCGAAGCCGCGGGTAAAAGCTAGTAATATGTAAGTAAGGAAGTATTGTAAGAATCATAAGGCCTCGAGACGAGAGCACACCGCTATAATTTAAAACCTTAGCTGGATTTTGAAACTTACTTTATTAAGTCATCAATTTTTCTCTTTTTGTTAAAAATTCACAAATTGCCAGATGGAGTACCTACTTACATTTGAAAATAAGTTTGACTAAGTCCGTTGTAAAAATCAGCTTGAAATAGGCTGTAGTTTACCGTGGCACTGCTAGAATGACGTCATCCTAGCAGAGCGCCACAAAATTATTGAAATAATTTCTGTAAAATCGAAACATCTTCCAGTACTTTTATCAGCTATTTTGGCGATTAAATGCCTGTATTCACAGCTCTTCATAATACGCCTTAATTGGGGAGATCCAGCCGTGGCACTGCTAGAACCCTAGCAGTGCCACAAACTTTTCATATCTTCGAAAGTACTGCTCCTGGCATTATATCACTTTTTGACAAATATTGACGGACTAGATTCCGCAGGTAACTTTGTCCCCATGCTGACCCAGTGAAAACACTATGTAGTTATAGATAATTCGACTTTAGGCAATGGTGTATCAATGTGAAACATGTACCAGATTTTAAGTTCGACCGGCAAAAATACCTACAACTCTGAAAACCGGATCCAATTGGATGCTGAATGATACGCTCACAAAAATAATTATTTTGGCTTCTATTGATGTTATAAATACATTTCATATTAAATTTTCATAAATATGTCCTAAGTACTTACCTAGGCATTGGCCAGTACCTAACAATTTTATCTTTTGTGTATGGTGTTTATGAAGCAAGTATCCGTATAATAATCCAAGAACGTGGCTTTGCTAGGATGATACACATCACTTACAGTAAATTAAAATAACTGGGAGTTTTAATTAAAACCATAATTTATGGAGCTCAATGTTAATATATTTTATAAGGATAAAACAACACTTCCCATGATTAGTACAAAATAAAATTAAATATATTGTTAGTTTTTTTACATATGTAGGTAAAATTTATTAAAAGTAGAGAACATATGAAGGCTACACACTGAATTGAGATAAAATACTTAGTAGGTACTGACTTGAAAAATGATGTAAGCCACTTTTAGTATTCACAATATGAACTTATTGCATCGATTAATGATTATTTGGCAGACCAAAAGAGATTTTCCAACAGTGCATAGGTCATTAAACCTAATCTTATCATAAAAGTGAAATTTGGAATAGAAGCTGTAAGAAAATCTGCAATTAGACTAGCCACTACACCTTATATACCGAAACATTAGGACTAAGAAACTTTTAATATGTGATGTTCCAGCATACAAGTTCAGCTGCATGCAGGCAACAACGGGCCAGCATACACCCAAATATAAATTAATTTTTAAGTAATAGTTCATAGATAGTATTTTTAATATATTTTGTACAATAAAATACAATTAAGTACAACTTGTAGCAAAGATATTAAAGAGAATAATATTTATCTCAAGTGTTAAAGCTGCAATAACGTGTGTGTACGCACAAGGCATATTTACACAGCACACACGCACGGCAACAACACACCATGTGCTGCACACCATTATAGTACATAATTAATTTTATTACTTAATGTAGATAGAATATAAAGACACGCCCAAGCTGAGAACTTCTCCACTTACTTTACATATTTCAATGCATGATTAGCCAATGAACATGCCTGTACTTCACTAGCAGATCGCTATTAAATAATACATTGATCTTCGCTTAATATCACAGCTAATTATGCTTTGAAAATTATAGACATGTCTAATTTTCACTAATGTAGATAACAATGTAGAGTATAAGTAGACAATCTGAATAAATTTACATTACAATATCATGTCTTTTCATATGAAAAATTTAAAATTACATTACCAAAAATTAAACAGTGCAGCGCATTATAAATAAATGTGCATACCTTAATATTTAATTGACTAAATAAATTTGTTGCCTGCAGATCTGACATATTTTTAAATATCGAGAGGTAATATCTTAAGAGAAATTTTAATTTCAACTATTGAAAAAAAGTTAAATCCAAATTTAAAATATTTTTATCTATTATGTATGACAATTCCCTTCAAATCCACCTAGTTATTATGAATGTGAAATATCAATCCAAAAGCTGAGTCTCCTTCACACATATTTCACTACCACTGTAATTGTGGATCGAAAAGTAAGGATCGAAGAGAAGTAACAGCTAGCACTTCACGAGTGTGCATTGCTGTTCACATGCGGCTTCTTGTCTTGAGGATCTGGCGTGCGCTGACCATCACGTCGCGGTGGCATGCGCTCGTTGATTGCATCCAGACCCTTAGCCTCAGCAAATGAAGTGATCTTGTGGTTGGGAGAGAACCCTTGCAAAGCATTTTTGAGCGACGTTTTGCCACCCGAAAGTGCGCCAAGTGGCAGTGCGCCAGTGGGAGTCAACCCCTTCAACTGCAGAACAGATTCACTCTCCTCACGAAGCACAGAGAACACATGTGCCATCTTACCTATGGCACGAATCTTGTTACGGATGACTTCTTTTCTGAGATTAGCTTCCTCCAATGCGTCATCTCCCTCAGACACCAGTTCGTCATCAGAGCAAATGTTTAACACATTAACCAGCATTTCAGTGACTTTCTCACCAACAAATGGAAGAGACCAAGTGAAAACATCCATGAAATTAGGTAGCCAGTAGGGATGAGGAGAGCAATTGAACTGTCGGATGTTCATAACATTATTCTCATATTTTAAGACTGCAGCCTTGTTGTTGTAAACATCCAAGTAATTGGGAGCAGAGAAAATGGTGATAAGACTCGGAAAACCTGTAGTTTGGCTTTTGCGATACATCCGATAACCAGCATCTTGAGCTTCGTGTGCACGTATGATTGATAATAAGTTGTTTCTCTGGAGAAAATCACAACAAGCAGCATAGCTGTAGAAGAATGAGCAACCTCTGACTGAGTTGTGCGAGAAATGTTCTGCATTTTTTTCATTGCCAAAGTCCTCGAGAGGATCTGACCAGAGAAGGTCACACATAGCCCCACATGCTGGTGGTTCTTTGAATCTATCTAGTTTTCGAATATCATCTAGGTTGTTTATCTCTGGTGAGAGACCACCATGCACACACAGGAACTGCTGGTTCATAAGAGCAGCAAGAGGTAAGCAATCAAATGCATCCATACAAGCATCATATACTTTTTCCGAATACTTGATTTTACATTCCTGTTTGAAGGTAAAATACTCTGTCAAGTGTCGGCATTCATGATTACCGCGTAATAAGAATAACGTCTTCGGGTAACACAATTTCAGAGCCCAGAGGTAGAGAACACATTCTATACTGAAATAACCTCGATCGACGTAATCACCTAAGAACAAATACTTGGTGCACGAGGGCGAACCTCCCACCTCGAACAGTTTCATCAAGTCATAGAACTGGCCATGGACGTCCCCGCACACGGTCACCGGTGAATCAATCTCGATCATCGTTTTTTCTGATCGTAATAGGGTGGCACCATCTTGGATGATTCGTAAAGCCGCATTTTCTTCGATCCTACCTTCCAAGATAAAATGTTGCTTCAGTACTTCGGGCAGAGGCTTTCCAGTTTTCTCATCGAACACCTCCGTAACAGTGAGCTTATGGCTGGGAGGGAAAGCGACACTTTGGATCATACGCTGCGTAGTCGACACTTTATCATTGCTCCCGGACATATTTGTCTGTCACATAAAAACACTGGGTCTAATCCATACACTCCACTATTTTCAAAATGGCAGAATAGATATAACAGAATCCCGATTTCACGACAGAGAAACTACTGCGCACTGGAAAACAATGCGCAAACATCTGGCGAGTGGTCAATAAAATAAACAGGGATATCGAGCGCGTTTTATTACTTTTGAAAATGTCAATAGATAGTAACACCGACGAAGGCGGCGAAAATGAACTAGTTGCCAGTACGCATAAATAATTTACCTATTGAAGTCACCTTTGGAAATATTTAATAAAAGTAGAATAGCTAAAAAATAATAATAAAAGATTTATAGGTACATATAATATATTTAAATAAATAAAAGTTACAACCGAGTGGAGGTATCACATATTTCATAAATGACTAGAAACACTGAGCTAAGTATGTACAGTTGAAACTACTTAAAATATTGTATGTATCGGTATGTATACTATACCAGTTATACCACAGAGTAAGTAATAGTAGAACTTGAAACCTTTGATAAGACCAAAGAGATTTAATATAATACCTATGCCTTAATATATTTTAATCTCTTTGGATGAAACTGATTAAGTAAATTATGTTTCAATAGCAGTGGCGCCAAAGTATAAATCTCCTCATTTCTTTAGCCGTATACAGAAAGAAAGCTGAAAGCTTGTCGGCGCCTACCGGCGCCTGGCCATTCTACAGAAAGCAAGCAGATTGAAGCAGAGCGAGCAAAATGTCGTACGATGATTGGCGGGCGGCACCAGCGCTGACCGGCGCGTGTCGGCGCCGATAGGCGCCGGTCGACGCTTGTTCATATAAATGCCTGCGCCGGTTACCTGCGTAGACCGGCGCCGACGGGCGCCGATAAGTTTTCGGCTTTCTTTCTGTATACGGCTCTTGACTCATAGAACAGATAATTTATTTGTTTTTGATTCAAAAATAATCAAATAAGTAAGTAAATTTAATTTAAGTAATGATACTTCAAACACTTCCTCAATGACAGACTTTGAACAAGAGGTAAATGCTTACCTTGGCAGTGACCAGCAGTTATCACGACCTATAAAACTTGTAACTTCGAGAGAATTACAAAAATCAATCAGAATGTTAAGCAATAAAAAGGCTCCAGGCTTTGATCTAATTACTGGTGAAGTCCTAAAACATCTACCTAAAAAACCGGTTGTCTTTCTTACTATGCTATTCAATGCTATAATGAGATTACATTATTTTCCCAAATTGTGGGGTATCTCTCAAATATGTATGTTACTAAAACCTGGAAAAGTACCCACAGATCCAAGCTCTTACAGGCCAATTAGCTTGTTACCGTTGCTATCCAAGCTATTTGAAAAGATTTTCTTGCGAAGACTGAAGCCAATTCTGGAAGAAAAGGCCATAATACCAAACCATTCCGGGAACACCACAGCACAGTAGAACAGGTACACCGTATAGTGAACAAGATAAGACAATCTCTAGAGCAGAAGGAATACTGTGCTGCGGTCTTCTTGGATATCCAGCAGGCATTCGACAGAGTCTGGCACATGGGCCTTCTATACAAATTGAAAAGCCTCTTACCCAATTCATATTACATGGTTCTTAAATCTTACCTGCAAGACAGAAAATTTCAAGTTAAAGTTAGTGAAGAAGTGTCCCTTCTGCGTGATATTATGGCATCTGTACCACAGGGCTCCGTGCTCGGTCCAGTCCTGTACTCAATATATACAGCAGATCTACCGTGTCATGCAGATATAGTAACAGCAACGTATGCAGATGATACTGCATGCCTTGCAAGCCATAAAGACCCGGCTGTAGCATCAGAAAAACTACAAACACATCTATTTGAAATAGATAAATGGTTGGAAAAGTGGAGGATTAAGGCAAATGTTACCAAATCCATACAAATAACGTTCACGCTCCGTAGAGGAGACTGTCCAGCTGTAAAGCTGCGAGGAGAGCGACTGCCCATGGAGACCTGTGTAAGATACCTGGGACTTCATTTGGATCGAAGGCTAACATGGGCTACCCACATAAAAACAAAAAGAAAAGAAGCAGACTTACAATTCAAAAAACTCTACTGGCTGATTGGGAGACAATCACCACTTACCATTAACAACAAGATTCTAGTCTATAAATGCATAATAAAACCCATATGGACATATGGGATTCAACTCTGGGGATCGGCTAGTAACTCCAACCTTGAAATCCTGCAAAGGTTTCAAAATAAAGCATTGAGGACAATATCAAACTCACCGTGGTTTGCTAGAAATATAGAGATACACGAATACTTGGAAATGCTAACGGTCAAGGAGGTGGTAAACAAATACCTACTGTGCCAAATACAAGGAGAGGCTTCAAAATCACAAAAACCAACTAGCTAGAGATTTAGTTCATACCAACAAGGACACTATAAGATTAAAAAGATGGCAAATACTAAAGTTAGACCAGAGATGCTAGAAGGCAAATACCGTTACATCAAGACTGAGGGAGACAATTTACCGAAATGCCCCTCCAACAACAATTGAAAAACCAGTGGGTCTAAAATGGCCACTTTGAGCAATTCCTCTGAGCAATTCTCCTTTTCTGAATTCTCAGCAAATCCTAAGCAATTCCTCTAAATTTCATAAAATGGTCCCATAATTTAGTGATTCACTGACAATTCAATTAATTAGCAGATTCGTATTTGGTGAAAATTTCGAATATGAATCGAAATAGAATTCTATTATGATTCACCCGAAACGGCCTTTTTAGACCCGCAGTCCCAACATCTGATTATGACACAGTCGATGGCAGATATTACAAGGAAAAAAAAAAAAAAGTAATGATACGCTTTATGGTTTAATACTCAAAGGCTTTACACGACCATCTTCTTATTTCATATCTAATTTGTTAGGTAAATGTTTTTTTTGTGTATATTGTGTATTGTTCAAGTAAATAAAGTATTTCTATTCTATTCTATTCTATAAATTTTGAATAAGGTCGTAGAGAAAATGTACCTTCTTATATTAATAAAATCAGTCTTTTGTCCAGGCTTGATCAACAAGGAAAGATGCTATAGATTCCTTACACGTTGATTAAATCGCTAAAACAAAAATTATGTAGGTATTTTTTGCGATTTAATTTGCGGGTTATAGCATAATCTATTAGCAGAAATACCTAGATCAATATTAATTATCGTCATTTAGATGACGAAGCTGTTTCGCGGGGCTCCTATTTTGTGTATTGGTGCTATTGGTACAGGAAATCTGACACGGGGGTAGGTATTCCAAGCATTGGTCGCTCTCTCTTAATTTTTTTTACGTTCTAGCATTGTTATTTTATATTTTAAACTACAAATTACTTACTTAAAATAAGTTTGGATGTGGTGTGTTGTAATTTTATAGGAAGTCTATTATCGTCACTATCGAAAATATAGCTACATCTACCGCAACAAACGATACCTCGTCATTATTTTTAACACTACCTAGCTAGCGACTATTAATAACTAAACTTTTTATTTTGGGGACAATATAATAACTTTGCTCGTATTAGTATTCTAGGTAAGTACCTAATTATCGTTGAAATCTTAAATATATTCCTGTGTTAATTAAACTATAAACAGTCTCGTAGGTACCTAGTCTTTAAACTTAACATTTGCATCGTCGTGCACATGACCCACATTTGCCTGTTGGCAATTTCTTGGCTCGAACAATAGATAAAAACATAGTGTAGATTTTTCATTTGTTGCTTACCTTCAATTACATAAGTATATATTATCGTACATTTCCGAAGGCAAAACCACACCACAGAATATGTAATAGTAAGTACCTACCTACTAACTACCTATACGATTAGGCAAGTAGGTGGGTAGCCGTGTAAGAGGTGGATACTCTTGAGACTTTGATTTGTTTGGGAATTGGGAGTCCTTATTGGGAATAATTTAATTCAGACTTAGTGGGTCGGTCGGTAATTAGGTTTAAAAATAAAATAAATATGCTCATACGCCTTCTCTTCTCGAGGGGATGGGTAGGGGCAGAGGTATTGCAGTGCTGGAAATGCCCACTTTTCACGAGTAGGTATCTATATTTAGTGGTCCTCTTAACGTAATAGGTGGTGAGCACATCGGGTCTCTACACACGAATCAGCATAAATTCTGGAACCTGCGGGTTTCCTCACGATGTTTACCTTTTACAGTCGATCCAGCTAATGATAAATAAAACTATATATGATCAATTAAAGAAGGTAAGTATATAATAAACACGTTGGTACATGCCGAGATTCGAACCCGAGACCTCACTCTCATACGCATGCTATTATGGGGAATATGTGGGTATCTAAGAACTGATAGGTAAGTACCTAGGTACGTACTGTTCCTAGCCATAATGGTAAGATAACTCGTTCGTAGGTACCTATAAGCTTCAGTGTTCATAGTATTTTAACTCCCGAAGTAACATTCGTTGTACTCTGTGAATATCTTTTGGAAATTAGCCAAAACAATTTTCAATTTTATACTAAAAAGACGACATGATCGATGAAGTTTTTGTGGATTTGATTCCATTCTTCATGAATACGATTCTGTTGTTTTTTAGGGTTCCGTACCTCAAAAGGAAAAAACGGAACCCTTATAGGATCACTTTGTTGTCCGTCCGTCCGTCCGTCTGTCAAGACCCTTTTTCTCAGGAACGCGTGGAGGTATGAAGCTGAAATTAATATCAATTACTCAGGTCTACTGTCCCTTGAAGCTGTGAAAAAATCAAACTTCTAAGCCAACGCAATCAAAAGATACAGCCGTTTATGCCGCAAATTTTCGACACTTGCAAGGGAATCAAAACCTACAGGGTGCTTCCCGTGAACTCAGAATCTTGAAATTTGGTACGAAGCAACGTCTTATAGCATAGTTAAAGGAAAAATTATGAAAACCATAAATTTGCAAGGTTGTACGGAACCCTCGGTGCGCGAGTCCGACTCGCACTTGGCCGGTTTTTTTTTGTTAAATCAAGTGTGTAGGGTATTTTTTAATATTTTTATTAATACTACGTAAATTTTTTACATTAAACTTTATTTCATACCTAAATGAATGTTACTCACATGAAGCCGTTACTCATTTTCCACCAAGGAAAATCCAAGGAAGAGACGACAGAAACAAGTACTATTCCTCATACTCCCTCTATCCTGATCGGTGGATTTGAAACGTTTGCGCTGGCTGCACTAGTGCCGCTACCCTTCCACCCTATTTCTCTTCTCCAGCGCGTACGAAAACCAATAATGTCAGCAAATTACCTACCCAGTAGATAGATAGGTACTAATATCTGTACATACATAAGGGACCATTTATACGAGGCCATTCCACTAAGACAATGCACTAAGGCAATCCAAACTGCATACATACAAAAAAAGCTAAGGACAATCCGTTGCAGCGGATTGTCTCCATTTACACGAAGCCATTAGTGGATTGTCTAAGTGGAATGGCCTCGTGTAAATGGCCCATAACATACGTGTAAGTAAGTATTTTTTATTGCGAAGTGTTATGGACACATTTTTTAATTTCTAAACGTTGACCTATGGTAAGTTCTAAGATGACGTAAGTACTAAAAAAAAGACGTGTGGCACTCGGGGACTGCCGCGGTAAAGCTATTGCATAGCATTTTGTATCAACAAGACTGCCGAAAGAAACGGGTTGTTCCTAGTCCGCCGATCGGAACTCCGATCGGTAGGGACGAGTGGGAATATTTTTTCCCACTGCTCCGATGGTTTTTATGTTGTTTCAATAACCCCTTTTTTCGCCAAAAGTACAGTCACCAATAAAATAATAAAGTTGACTGTCTTGGTTGGTCTGACTATTTCATTTCATTTCATTTGATTAGATTCGATTCGATTCGATTCGACTCGACTCGACTCCGACTCCGACTCGACTTTCGACTTTCGACTTTCGACTTCGACTTCGACTTACTTTACTTTACTTTATTTTATTTTATACAATGCACGGCCTTTAAGCCACACCTCCGTGCCCGTCGGAGTGGGGAGAGCGTGAGGTTTTTTCGTTACGGAATTTCTGGATTCGGTCCCCGCGCTCAAGGCCCGCGATAGAAGCTATGCAATAGCTTAAAAAATTACACCAAGTTCTGGCCAAGGCCTGAGCCTACTCGGCCTATAGGGAAATCTGCCCCTGATATGATCCTGATTTTTAACAGACTTGCTATTGTCTTTCGACATTGTTTCTGGATGCCTTTAATTTAAATGATTACATACAGATATATACCCGAACAACATTACTCTTTCTGGTGCAGTCGAGTAAAAAGAGTACAATGCCCATTGTACTACTGGTATCTGGTCTTCTCGAAGCAGATGCTTCAATTCATACGAAAAAACTTTTGAAGATTGCGGCCCATTACTTTCGATGCCTTTCCGTGTGGGTGAAGCCTCCTGATATTAAACTACTTATTTAGTATCAGAACGCTTCAAGTGCGGTCTCTGGTATGCCCGGAACAGCTTTTCTCGTATTTACTATCACTCGGTGTAATGTGAGGTGAATAAGATCGAAGATTTCAATAAGACCACTCCATAGCCCCAGTTGTTCTTATGTACATTTATTTTGTATATTCCGTTACTTAACGTTCATATTACATAAGGGTTTACAGAAAAATTAAAATATAGAAAACATTTTAATAAAAACTGCATTTCTAGAAACATTTGCATACAACAGGAATTTAAATTTATCTTTATTAAACTATAACTCGCCACTAGACCATTTTGGTATGTGAAAATGTACAGTGAGATGTCAATTCACGGTCACAGTGGAATCTACAGTTTTGTACTTTGGTTTGCTGTGTGTAAATGGTAGATACCGATATTGGATCATATGCTGGAAAAAAGAGAAATGGGTTTTAAATAACTTATAATCTAAAAAAAATATAACAACCAATGAGTTGTTTAGAGGACAGTCGGAAATGGGATGGGATAGGGTTCAGTAGTTTTTGAGTTTATTCGTAACAAAGATACAAACATCCAAAACTTTCCTGTTTATAATATTAAGTGTAGATGAAAAAATGTCATAACGTGGGCTGAAGAGTTTGATGATTTTGCTATACATATACAACGCGTAACAGAAAAAGCGCAATTCCCCATACACCCGAATTAATTAGTATATTAACATAAAAAACATATTATGCAATCGAACTTTAGTTGTGTCTAACCAATTTTCTTAAATATCGATCAATAATAGCACGATTTCCATAGATAGCACTGAATTCAGCTATGCTAATTCATTTTCCGGAAAAAAATTACACATATTAAAAATACCCGAAATCGATTAAGTAGTCGATACTGAACAAACTAATTTCAGGAGTTGCGCTTATTCTGTTACATATTGTTATAGAAAATATTTGACGCAGATACTCAAGAGGTTGGGTGATAAAAGTCACGCCCCAATTTTTTTGGAGATTTCTGTGTTGTTTTGTGATACTTCATCAATGATTCTAGTAACAAATATTTTATTTTTACCAAAATGGAGTATAAATACTAGTTTCTAAAGCTGAACTAATCTTTCTAAAAAATTAAATGTACCGTATATTTTACCGTAAAAAGTACCCTAAATGTTGACCCAGTTACTCAGTTATCTCTACCCTAAATTTCATTAAAATCACAGACAGACAAAGATTTGAAAAATTGGTGTTTTGATATTCTATCATAATTCATAATGGATAACTATCTATAGGTACTACCGCAACTAAAAATATTTTATGTAGAGACACGGTCTCGTTACAGTTATAGTATTATATGTATAGTATTCGACAAATTTGGAGGCTGCTAAATTAAGATGATATTTTTGATTTCTACAGATTTAACCATCGTAGTCTTGTTTTTATAATCGAAGATGTCACCAAGTTATATTTCAAATCGTAATTGATAATAATTTGATTTACGTTATGTAGTGGGGTTTAATGATTATAATCTATTAATCAGTTTTATTTAGGACAGGTTGTTTGTTACCTATTTCATTTTTGAATGCAGCCCTACAACTCTACAGGACAGTCATGACTCTACAGTTAGTACAGAGCTGATAGTTTTTGTTTGGTATAGTAGGTATATCAAGGTAAAAAAAATGTCTATCTATGCATTTAATGATTCATTCTAGTTTTAATTGTGTTTTACAATTAAATAATCTACCACTAACAATACCACTAATTACCTAAAATATTCTAACACATTTTATTTTATTTTATATTTTTTATATTTTTTATTTTACATACCCCGAGGGGGTAGGCAGAGGCATTCCGTACCTGAAAATACTCAAGTTTCACCAGTAAACTAGTCCTACAGTTCTGTCCTAGTCGTACTGCTCGACTGGTTAAAGGCAAAGGTTCTAAAAAGTTAGTTCAGGGCCTGGGGCATCCACTCTACAAGGTGGCTGGTAAATCGGGAGAATCCTTCAAGGGAGCGAATAAGAAGCCAACACCTTTAGCATTTGTATAAAAAAAAACAACTAAATTTTCGAAATTGAACAGATAAATTCTTCAGTTTTAGCGTATACTCGCAAAATCAGCTGCACGAAGTCAATGACCGCCGGTACTGGCGGCCGGCGTGTGTGTGCAATACGCTACGTAGTATACGGTAAATTCAGAATAATCGTATTTAAGAATTGCACAAAAGTAGTGTTTCATTTATTTAAACTTTTTATATGTATGCGGAATGTTGATCGGAACTACTCTGTTACCTCCTGAGAGGATTTCCTCGATTACCAGTCACACTATATGTCAAAAACTGCTCCACCTTACCAGCAGAAAGAGGCGAAAACCCATTTTTAGGCACATAAGCAAAAATATATACCTATATCACAGTTTTGATTGATCTACCTGCCTACATCAATGAAAACTGTGACTAAATAATGTTAGGGTAACACTCACCTTGATTTGCCTCTTCATAGTTATACAGAATAGTGTTATAAAATACATGACTAATATCGGCCAAAATACTGGAATATTGAAGGCTTCAATAAAAGTACAACAAATCGCCACAAGAGTACTCTTGGTGACGGAGAGCCAGAATTTAAATTCTGGTAATCTCCGAATGAAAGGTCTGAATTCTTCACTTGCCCTAGTCGGAAGAGCTGGGCCATTATCATCGTCGCCTGAAAAGTAAGAGATACAATCATTATTTATTAGGTTATTATTTTGCTGGTAAAATATATAAAATAGAGATGCCACTAACAGTGATTTTGCCGACTACCGAATACCCAGTCATACTCTCGGCGGAATAGCCGAATATTTTTCGCTGATTTTCATTTGTAATTACATACCTATGTATACATTTTGCAGGTGACGTTTCGAATTACGAACCTGTGTTTTTGTAGTGCTTGCGGTGCGGTAGCAGCACGAGAGTGGTCGTACAGGGGGACGTATTGTTTATTGTTACGTCAGATTCTGTTACTAATAGTCTGTAACAGTATTGCCAAAACAACGATATTTCCTCGTCATCAGCAAAATATGGCACCGTTTAAATCTTCTTGTTTCAAGAAATATGTGCGACTTTTTCCATGATTTGGTATTCGGCCGAATATAATAGTATTTTAAACAAAGTGGCCGTAGGCCGCATACCGAATCGTAACCGAATATTCGTGGCATCTCTAATATTTTATTTAGTGTAATTTTATTATGTTAACTATACAATATATATAACACATACGCATTGCCGAGTTATTATTCCCTCAAAAATTTAAACTTTCTTCCGTCTTTCACTAAAGTTTGAATATAATATACAACGCGTACAGAATAAACGCAATTCCTCATACACTTCAATTAGTATATCATTATTTAAAAAATATGATGCCTTTTTGTACTTTAGTTGTGAATAACCAATTGTCTTAAATCAAGAGCAATAATAGTACGATTTCCATAGGTAGCACTAAATTCAGCTATGCTACCTACTTCATTTTTCGGAAAAAATTAACACATTAAAAATATCTAAAATCGATTAAGTAGTCGACACACACTTAGTCTGAATACATTAATTTCAGGAATTGCGCTTATTCTGTTACATATTGTATAATGCAAGTATGTAGCATTTACTTGACACATTTCACAACAACTTACTCGTATTACAGCTACAGCACCACTTGCCCATCTTAATTAAATTACAGTGTTGTCAAATACATAACTGAATATTTGGTAATACAGTCGAAACCAAAAATAACGACATCGTTTATAACGACGGATAGGTTATTACGACCAATTGGCAAGGTCGCGGCCAAATCCCATATATTCAATTAAGTAAACAAACCGTCTATAACAACATTATAATATAGCGACATATCGCTTATAAGTGGCTTATAACGACTAAACTATATCGATATTTATTGGCTACTAGCGGGTGCCCAGCAGCGTTGCCCACGCAGATCCAGTTTATTCCCGTACCCATGGGAATTTCCATAAATCCCTTTATAGCGATTGCCATGCCACATATAAGCCACCTGCATACCACATTTCAAGTTTGTAGATGTTATCGTTTCGAAGTAGTACGTATTTCTCTTTTTACCCAGTTTTTAAGTTTCCCGTGGGAATTGGACATTCACCCGCTGTAAAAAGTACTCTAGATGTTGACCCAGTTACTCAGTTATCTCCACACCACACCAAGATTTATCAAACTCCGTTCAGCAGTTTTTGCGTGATGCGTGCACAACCAGACACATCTTATGTTTTTATTTGTATTGTGCCTATTTGATATTCTTGTAAGTCTTATTTTATTACAATCATGAAAAGAATCTTCGCATACGTGATTGGTCAAATTGTGATTATTTATTCTACAGGGTGTCTCAAAAGAAATTTTATATTTATTTAGCTTACTGCGTGAACGAAACGTATCCGAGGGGCGCAGGGGTTATGTCAATCGGTAGCCTGGCTCTTGGGAATTCAGTCGCTATGGATGGAGCGTTTCTCGGGAGCAGACCGCGCGTTGTGCGTGCGAGAGTTTTACAAAAACGGTGATTCTTCTCTATTCTGCAGTATTTGAGGTTTTCGCCACTTAAATGATGCGCCAAGCATTCCTCTCATTCGACATTGGGTTACAAAGTTTGAAGAGACTGGTACAACGCTGGATAAATCAAAATCCGGGCGACCTAGGTCATCAAGTACGGTAGAAAACGTGAAGAATGTTAATCAGTCTGTTCGTGACGACCCGAACCTTTCAATTCGGAAGCGCGCAAGTGCTTTAAATGTGCATAGATCATCATTACATCGCAATATGCACAAAGACCTAAAGCTGCACCCCTACAAAATTCAATTGGTGCAAGAATTAAACCCCCAAGATACCAGTCAGAGGCTTAATTTCGTAAATCAGGTGTTTGAGTGATTTTCAACGTTTACCAACATTTTGTTTTAGAATGAAGCTCATTTCCATCTTAATGGCCACGTAAATAAGCAGAACTGCCGCTGCTGGAGTGCAAAGAATCCGAAACGCAAACATCAGAAACCCCTACATTCGCCTAAAGTGACCGTATGGGCTGCGATGTCGTCACGAGGAATAATCGGCCCTTACTTTTTTGAAGACGAAAGGGGGCGTGCAGTTACAGTGAATTCAGAGCGTTATGTGGAGATGTTAGACAACTTCTTGGTAACTGAACTGCAAAACTTTCCTGGCTATAACCAAAGAACATGGTTCTAACAGGACGAAGCAACTTCACACACGTCCAATATGTCTCTGTCTCGTGTTCTCGTGAAATTTTCTCAGGCAAATTGATCTCCCGGAGAGGTGACATAAATTGGCCTCCACGCAGTTCCGATTCAACCCCTAGGGACTTTTTCCTATGTGGTTATATTAAATCTAAAGTTTACGTAAATAAACCGCCTTCACTGGCGCATTTGAAAGAAAATATCCGTCACGAAATGGCAGCTATCCCTGAGTCCATCTGCCGAGCCATCATAAGTAATTTTACTGTTCGATTAAATGAGTGCCGAGAACGCCAGGGTCTACATTTAGACGATATTATTACTAAAATCCCCAAGAAGTGTATTTTAATCATTATTAAAAAAAACTATATACGGCTTACTTTTTTTTTTAATCGATCCACTAAATATACATTTTTTTTGAGACACCTTGTATTAATTCTGTGTAAATCAGGGGAGGCACACTGCGTGACGTCATCGCACCGCTACAAGTACATGCGGCCGGCCGCCCCACCCGGCGGTCTATTAGTGGTTGCCACGCATTTGTTGTATAGATATTGAATTTTAATAAACTATTTTTCTTTACATTATATAATGTATGTATGTAGATAACCAAGTTGTATGTCTTCGTCCTACATTTGGCAGTTTTAAAGTCATAACATAACGTAAAGGCAAATTACACAGCTTTTGTTTAGTTGGGTGGTCTTTAGTACCTAAATAAAGAATAATCGTAATATCGCAGGTAAAATACACTATTATACTAACTACTACTACTAACGTATAATTTAATGGGTCGAGCTACCGGCAACCCTAGATCTAAGGCTCCGCCTCCGACTGCGTTGCAAGCGATAGAAAGAGATGGCCACATTTAGGTTCGTTGAAGTACCTAAACAGGGAATTTGTTTACAGAGAACCTTCTGTACGTAGTACTATTACTTATTCTGTGGTAAAATTAAAATTACTTATTAGAATTGAAAGTTATCTGATTTTTTTGTTTATTTTTATAATAAAAACGACTTTTTGTAATAATTAAGTGTAACAAATTATTTCTCCTACAGTTTACTGGTATCATGCGTAATGGGACATTGTGCAAATGGGACCTTTTGAGAATGGGGCGTTTTGCCAATGGGACGTTCTGCGCCTAAACCCCGGAAACACTAGCTTGTTATAGGTAACTTATTTTTGTCACCTGTGTTACTACTCGTTGGGATGGAATGAGATAGAAAACGCGTAACAGAATAAGAGTAATTCCTCATACTCCCCAATTAGTAAATAAATATAAAAAAAATATGATGCCTTCATACTTTAGTTGTGTCTAACCAATTTTCCTAAATAAAGAGCAATAATAGTACGATTTCATTAGGTAGCACTCAATTCAGCTATGCTAATTTAGCTGAAACCGATTAAGCAGTTGATACTGAATAAACTAATTTTAAGGAATTGCGCTTATTCTGTTACATATTATATATAAAACTATGCCATTTATGGCTGAGTCTGACTGAAGTGATGATTAAATTTTCATCCAAAATTCATTCTGAATAGGATTGTCTATTAATATTATTATAGGATATGTTTCAAATAAAATACATTAGTAAATAATTATATTAATAAAGTTTGGATTCGAAAAAATTACATGTTGAAGGCCTTATTTATCTGTCACAATAATCAACATTTATGTATAAGTAATACAAATATTATGTCCTATTGTCTTTCTATCTATCACACTAATCAACATTTAAACTTTTTTGTACACTATTGTATTTACTCATGTATTTTATTTTAAGCTTAAATCCTATTCAGAATGTATTTTGGAAATTTTTGAAAATTTATACATCATTTCAGACTTCTATGTATCTCATTTCATCCCAAGTAGTAACACAGTAGACAAAAATAAGTTACCTATAACGAGGTAGTTTTTCTTGATTGAACCTATAATACATAAAACGAGCTAGTGTTTCTGAATGGTAACAAAATGTTTCATCAAGTGACAGGTGTTAACCAATGTGAATTAATTTATCCCCAACCACTGACACTGTTACTCGATGACAAATATTTTTCCCAACCAGTTACAGTGTGACAGTTAGGGATGTTACTGAATGGACATATACCCCTATATGTTGTAGGCAACCGCTACAAAGGGATTTTTAGAAATTCCCACAGGAACGCAACCCGCGCGGGCAAAGCTGCTGGGCACCCGCTTGTGTTGATATGAGGCAATAATATTTACCATCAAAATCCATGGCTGGATCAATCTTCGGTGTTAGGAATGCAATGAATAAATTCAAATGATATATGCCAAGTGCATATGTTACTATGTACCAGCCCTGAAAAAATAATTACAAAAAAATTTATCTTCAATGTAACACACGCAAGTGCATAGAATAATTATTATTTTCTAAAGTATGGTTGTGTGTATACCTGTTTGGTAAATATTCGAAGCATGAATGCTACTAAGAGTAGAGCACTTCCAACCCATCTTGCTTTAGCATGAGGTGTCCATCTGTCTAATGTGCCCTGATAAACCTGAAACAAAAACAGGAAGGACTTTAGAACAAGGAATGAAGAAAGGTGGGGGGGAGGGGGTGGGATTACCTACCACACCCGCACCCTCGCAGAGCACGGAGAAGCTTTCGAGATATTTGAAAAAGAAATTTGTATAAAAATCGTTACCGCCTATTAAAAAAAAAGGTCATCAGTTGAAATTGGCGTGAAAAAGAAAGTCATCGGTTTTAGGGACAGCAAGAAAACGAGTTACAAGAAATGTTCTAAACATGTTTTATTGCTTTTATTAAATAAATAAATAAATAAATAAATTGTGGGACACAATTCACACACGGTTATTTAGTCCCAAACTAGGCAGAGCCTGTACTATGGTTACTAAACAACTGATAAACATACTTAAATAAATATTAAACGACCAGACACGAAGCCAACAGACATGTTCATGCACACAAATGTTGGCCCCGAGCGGGGATCGAACCCGCGACCTCCGACTCAGAAGGCAGGGTCGCTACCAACTGAGCCAACAGGTCTGTCAAAATTATTATAATAGTTACATTTATACTTTTTGTCGATTGATTTGACTAGCTTTGTATTATTTTTTTAGTCGAGTTTATTATTGGGACCGACTAGTTAACAGGGGCCAATTCGGTTCTGCGATCTGGCTAACATACTAACCTAACCTAACCCGTTCACCGAACCTAACCTAATGAATTTGACATGGATAGTTGCGTTTTTTCGTCAAGTTTGAGATTAATTTACTGTTTTTTCACAAATATAAGAAATTATATCTTAATAACTAAAATTTTCCGCGCATAGAAATTTTGGGAATTAATATGTCTTGGCCAGGTCTATTATAGAAAATAAAGTCGAGCCGAGTCTTAAATTTACTGACCTGAGAAATTCGTGTCCAAAGCTGGGAAATAACACCTTTTCTGTTAGTTTCAGCTGATAAATCATTTCCGTCCATCATACTGGAAATCGTGTTTTGTGAATCGTTAAGATTTCTTATTATTTAGTTCATTATCTACTAAAACAATATATTATTAAGACACCAATATTAATTACACGATACAAATAAATATTAGATATAGATAAGAACTGTTATAATATCTTTATTATAATATAATTCAACCCGTCGACAGTCGGCTACAAGTCTACTGCTGCAGATTTGTTCTTTCAGTTCCGTCTGACATATTTATTTATCCAATAGCACGCCGGTTAAGGAAATCTAATTAGGCTCAAGTTCTAATTTTGGCCAATCAAAAGCCAGACTGAATCTAAAGTGATTGAAGTGACGTGTTCATTTTTACAGTGCTACCAACCCAACCAATCCATGACATGGGTGGCCTTCGGATTCGAGACCGTCAAGTTAGAAGCCTCACCATGGAATTGAGCTGTTCTGATAATGTCAAAAAACTCTTCTTAAATAGTGTCAAATAGTGCCCGAAGCATATAAATAGTGCTATCATATTTTCGGAGATATTCAGGTCGTTCAGTGAGGCTGCTATCTTGACGTCAAGATAGCAGCCTCATCTCAGTACACAAAAACCACAGCACTGTTCTTGAAGAACTATATACCAAAAAACTCTTCTTAAACAGCCTTGGATTTGCAAAGTTTCAGAATTAGTGCTTCAAAGGAACCGAAGATATTAGGGTACATTGATGAGGCTTCCAACTTGACGTCAAGCTGGAAGTCACATCATCAACGAGGAAGAATTTCGAATCGAGACTAATGCCCAAAAACTTTTCCTAAATAGTGCCTCCGGAATCAAAACAAAGCGGAACGATTTAACTTGTATTTTAGTCAATAAATGATGATAAACTTCCACGTAGTACATTTTGGATTCGGTACAGATAGGAATAAACGAACTAGATCAAAATGGAGGCTCAGCTTTATATAGAGCAACATCTCAGAATGTTTTTTTTTGTTTTTTTTTTTTTGTAGCTAGGGGTACAAATTGTGATGATTTATCAAGTATCAGGATGCGGACTGGTTTAGTTTTTAAGATATAATTTTTTGAAGAATTATAACTTAATCATTTATCAAATATCAAAGAAAACGCAATGTCCAATGTCAAACTGCAAAAAAACGTTTAAAAAAATTTTGTTCATTGATAAAAAAAATCTTATGTTTTTTTTAAAACATCGCTTTTATTTAAGTTTTCTTTATATTGTATGTATTCTTGCTGAATATGTAGCAGATAACTTAAAAAACTAATGAGATGTACAAGATGTTCGATACAGGAACAATTGAAATAAAAAAGCTCTATTTTTGGGGTTTGAGCAATTAATTATTAGAAATCTAAAGTATAAAATACATACAATGCACGAGCGCGGAACCAAGCGTGTCTAAGGCAATTGAAAAGACAAGATGGCTTTTTTAACCGGTCTTAGTGAAAGGGGTACCAATTAAAATATGGAACTATCGCCCTAATTACAATGTGCTACTGAGCTAAAATAGCATAAGATTGGCCATTACGGTTTTATACAAATAAATATAAAAAGGTATAACACATTGATGCTCGTGCGTGCCACTAAATAATTAAATTATAAAAAAAACTACGACTATAAGGTCTGCGGCGTGAAGTAGCAGACACAAGATAAAAAAATTCAAAGATTATATCCAAATCTTTCTCCCAAACACAAACTTTGGGTAGAACCAAGCCATTGTTTGTGGACTGGTAGGAATTTAAAGGATCCGATGGAGAGACAGTCTGGGTATGCCTTTCCCTCTCGGAGGCAGGCATGTATATATTTTATGTAAGTATAATACTCAGGTAAGTATATAAAATATTATGTTTTATATGGATTTTCATTTCCGTTGTTTGATTCTTTCAATCCTGTGGCACAGTTCTTTCATTGCCGTGAACGCTTGTTTCATTGCCGTGCACATATGTTTAATCGCCGAGCACAAAATTTTATTTTATTAATAAAAGCGATGTTTTAAAAAAAACTTAAGGATAAAAAAAACCACGGAAATGAAGATTTTTATGGGTCTGTTGAAAGACACCCTCATCAGCTAGATATTAAGCAAGAATACATTATAAAAAAACTCGTTTTTGTTTGAAAAACTAAAGATAAAAAATCCACGAAAATGAAGTTTTTAATGGACCTGTTGACATTCATCCTAAGATAAAACAATATTGTTTAAACATGTTTAGGACACGGCGATGAAATAAAAATTTAAATATTTCAATAAATGTATTCCGTACACAAAACATTAACTATTAAATAAAAATAGGTTTTAATATAAATAACCAATAGATTTTTATCAATGAACAAAAAATTTTTTTAAACGTTTTTTTGAAGTTTGACATTAGACATTGCGTTTTCTTTGATATTTGATAAATGATTAAGTTATAATTCTTCAAAAAATTATATCTTAAAAACTAAACCAGTCCGCGTCCTGATACTTGATAAATCATCACAATTTGTACCCCTAGCTACAAAAAAAAAACAAAAAAAAACATTCTGAGACGTTGCTCTTTATAAAGCTGAGCCTCCATTTTGATCTAGTTGGTTTATTCCTATCTGTACCGAATCCAAAATGAACGTGGAAGTTTATCATCATTTATTGACTGAAATACAAGTTAAATCGTTCCGCTTTGTTTTGATTCCGGAGGCACTATTTAGGAAGAGATTTTTGGCATTAGTCTCGATTCGAAATTCTTCCTCGTTGATGATGTGACTTCCAGCTTGACGTCAAGTTGGAAGCCTCATCAATGTACCCTAATATCTTCGGTTCCTTTGAAGCACTAATTCTGAAACTTTGCAAATCCAAGGCACTATTTAAGAAGAGTTTTTTGGTATATAGTTCTTCAAGAACAGTGCTGTGGTTTTTGTGTACTGAGATGAGGCTGCTATCTTGACGTCAAGATAGCAGCCTCACTGAACGACCTGAATATCTCCGAAAGTATGATAGCACTATTTATATGCTTCGGGCACTATTTGGCACTATTTAGGAAGAGTTGTTTGACATTATCAGAACAGCTCAATTCCAGGGTGAGGCTTCTAACTTGACGATCTCTCGGATTCTAGTCCGTGGTGTCCTTACCAAGTCCTTTTTTTTAAGGCATTGGCAATTTAGCTATCAGCACTAAACACGAAACGAAATTAAATATTTTTAGCTCTGCTTCAGTCTATGCACAAAAAAATACAATGTTTTTTCAAAACTTATTACCCCTTTGTTTAGGGAAAAGATATTTATACCTTTTATATAGAAATCAAATACCCGACTGCCTAAAAAGCTGGAAACAAGACCTATTAGCTTTGAGTATTAAACTAACCGGAGACGCCACTGACAGGCCCCTCTGCCAAAAAAAGTGTCGGTCAACGATCATACCTTTTATAAACTACTAGTTTTTTTGAGTTTACGGAGTGCTCGGATTGGTGAATGTATTTTTGTGCATCTAGTTCAAGCTAGTGTTTAATTGTTTTGTCAAAAAATGCGTTTGTGTTAACATTATTTGTGTGCGTTTCCTCGTCCCCCGCGCAGAAATTGGCAGACTTTTTTGCAAAGAAACTAGTGCGCGTGACGTCTCCTGTTGGTTTGATACTCAAAGCCTATTAATGAAGTAGGAAGTAAAGACCATGTGCTGCACAATCTTACAACAAACAATCTCATGCAGTCGGCGGTATCTTCTCAATTCAACAAGAAAGACATATTGCCGCCGACTGTATGAGATTGTTGTAAGATGGTGCAGCACATGGTCTTTACTTCCTACTTCAATAATAGGTCTTGTTTCCAGCTTTTTAGACAGTCGGGTATTTGATTTTTTTAATTAACTTTTTTATTTCATACTTTTTAGTTAGTAACCAACTTTAAAGCGTTATAAGACCTAAATGGTCGTTCGAAATGGAGAATGGTAAAAGAAACCTAAACATGATTTTCAAATAGCTATTCAATGATACCCCACTTAACATATTTCTTCGGTTTTCTTATTTTTCCTTTTTACAATTTGGCGCAAAAAAACCGCCATTTTGTTTTTAGCTAAATTTGATACGTATAGTACCCCAAGACCCCTTTTTCAAAATAACAATTACTTTTCATCTAACGGTCTTATTAATAAATTCCGACTAGAGAAAGATTAACTTTACTCCAAGTATTAACTCATTACTAACCAATTTCAGTATTAATAAACACAGAGTAAGCAAGGAGTAACCTAATCCATGCCTACTCCCGGAGTAAAAGTTACGCCTTGGTGTCACCTAGTTTAAGCAGGGATTAGCCATGGTTTAGGTTTTATGCTAACCTAAAAGTTACTTTGACATTCATCGATGACGGAAGGATGACGGTAAGGCGATAGGATCAAAGAGATTTAAATATTATTATATTTTAATCTATTTGCTACTCACTAACCACAAATACGGATGTCAGATAGTCAGCTGTCACTTGTGAAACACATTTTTTTAGGGTTCCATACCCAAAGGGTAAAATTGGGACCCTATTACTAAGACTTCGCTGTCTGTCCGTCACCAGTCTGTATCTCAAGAACCGCGATAGCTAGACAGTTGACATTTTCACAGATTATGTATTTCTGTTGCCGTTATAACAACAAATACTAAAAAACAGAATAAATTAAGGAGGGATCCCATACAACCAACGTTATTTTTTTGCCGTTTTTATAGGTAATGGTACGAAACCCTTCGTACCATTACCGACTCGCACTTGGCCGGATTTCTTCCATTTTGGAAAACTTCTTATCTCTCTTTTTACTTTTAAATTCATCAGTATTGCCACATTTCAGACGTAATCTAAGTGTAAGCTAGGTGTAAGGAATGTATAGTTAGTCCGAGGATACTCCGTGTTTAATAATGACATAAAAAAAACTGAGGTAATACTTGGTTACTCAGGGATTAACTAGTTCTAGCGTAACCTCTGATCATCCTCGGCATAGGCCATTTTTATTAATAAGACCGTAAGAGATTATTATGTAAAGCTTAGATTAAGTAGGTAGTACATTTATTTGTTTTATTTATTTATGGTTGCGTCTATGAATCGGGCACTAGTCCTGTGTGACGTGAGACAGCCGAGACGGTTGATACGTATGAGTTATTTCGACTATGAATTGTAAGCGTAATTAGCCCAGTGGTTAATGGCTTGGAATTGCGTTCTACAAGACTTGTCTTCGAACCTCACTAAGATGTTTCTTTTTGATAGGTGAAATTTGTTTATTGAGCATTTAAATATAGGGGCACACGTTTTAGAAGGACACTCGAGGTCGTGCAGTCGATAAATACGGACGACATATTTTTACATTTTTGGAAATTGTATACTGTTTAATATATGTGTGAGTCAAAGAGATTTAAATACTAGGGCATAGAGGGGACAAAGCCCGAAAAAATTGAAGTCAAAACTTATTCCACAGTGGAATAACTCGTCCGAATAACAACTCTCGTTCGTATTTCGCCAAAATAAATAAATATGCCGAGATGCGCCTTGCTAGGTTGCAAATCACGCTACGGCAAAACGCCTGGAAGGGATTTTAGTTTATTTTCGTAAGTATTTTTCATATTTACTCAGAAAAAAGAACAAAATTAATAATTTTCTTAAATTCGTTCTAGAACATTCTGCTGATCTTGTAAATTAACGCCCTCTGCTGTTGAGTAGCTTATACCACTACTTCACTACTAATTAGTGATGTGGTGCTGTTTATCGACTTTTGTTATCGATATTTATTTATGTTAGATATGTACGTAGGTAGGTACTAGCTAAGGACGGCAATCAAACGCGGTGGTCAGATGCAAACTGTTTAATGCACACGAACAAGAGTGCGGCAGGCACGCACGCACACATATACAACAACCCCTCACCCTTATAGCTAAGACTTAACCTAAAACATATCCCTAAACCTAAAGAACCCACGAGAAGTTTCACCCCTAGCTTCCTGTTCTGGTGGCGAAGACTCAACCACGCTAGAGTCTCGGCTTTCGGCCAAACCCACAGCATTCTCGGCCTCGGAGGAAGAGGTACTCGCTCGGATAGGGGTGAGCTCACGCCGGCGCGGGTTGCACGACCAGGAGGCGCGGTCAGTGCCATCGTCATCGCTCGACGCCGGCTCGGGCGACGGCGGTTGCGGCGTCAGTTCCCGGCGACGACGTCGCTGGTTCCCAAGGTCCTGTACGCAAGGACCCAAATCGCTCACGTCGACCCTTCCTTCCCCTGTATTTTGTGGCTGGTTCGATGAATCTTCATGCGGGGAGGTATCCACCGACGGTGACAAATCTGGGACGACGTTTGGATCCCAGGTTCTAAACTCGCTCCCTGGGCTAGTTCTTTTCCTGATCTGGTCGATGTGCCTCGTTACCTCACAGTTCATGCTTGGAATATGTACTAAATATAACACCGAACCAACTTTCTTCTTAATTAGTCCTTCCATCCACACAAACTTTTGGTTGGTGATGTTTTTTGTTACCCATACAGCTTCATTTTCTTTAAAGTCGGGTCTATTTATGCCTTTGTACTGTCTACCCTGTAAGTACTGATTTCTCCCTATTGTTTCAGAAAGGTCATTGGACTCAGGTGTGCTTTCTTTTTGCCGTAATAAATCCAACCGAGAACGCAAAGGTTTACCATACACTAATTCAGCTGGAGATTTGCCCGTGGTACTGTTGACTGAATTTCGATAATCGAACAGAAATTTAGCTATTCTCTCTTGCAAATTTTTTTTATTAGACGTGGTCAAAATGATACTCTTTAACCCCTTTTTAACTACCTTTACCATGCTTTCGGCCTGGCCGTTGCTCGACGGGTGATATGCCGGCGAATATAAGTGTTTTATGCCATTCAATTTACAGAAATTATTGAATTCTTCTGACGTGAAGGAGGAACCGTTATCACTCACTAAATTACGTGGTATTCCTACCCTAGACATGAAATCACATAATCTACTTACTACCGCCTGTGAACCGTACGACGATGACATAATATAACATTCTACCCATTTGCTGTACGCATCTACAATAATTAGGTACATTTGTGAATGAAATGGGCCTAAAAAATCAACATGAATGCGATCAAACGGTTCAGGCGGGTGTGGCCAGGGAGCCAGCGGTGCGTGCGGCGGAGCGGGGCGGAGCGCCGCGCACACCGGGCACCCGTCTGCCAGCCGCTCCAGCGTTGCATCTATGCCGGGGAACCACAACCGTTTCCTCGCCTCGGCCTTCATTTTTACAATTCCAAAATGTGAACTATGTAACTCGTTACAAATGGTTTCTCGTAACGTGCTAGGAATTACAACTTTGTGGCCTCGCGTTACGTAACCGTTCTCAAAAGATAGTTGGAACCGGCAGTTAAAATATGGTTTCACCTCAGCATCATTCACCTTTCTCGGCCAACCATTTAGAATATAATATTTTACTTTATTTAACACCTGGTCAACACACGTTTCGCGGCGCAATTCTTGTGACGTCACCGGCCAGTCTCCTTCTAAAACAAAATTTATGTACGATGCGCTATCAACGGAGCCACTGTACAGATCACTGGAACCCCCCCACATCCCGCCCCGCGCCGCCGCCGGCAAAGGCTGCTCGCCTGATAGCGGCGCCCGCGACAGGTAATCAGCACTATTATTATTACTGCGCACATATTCAATAGTGTAATTGTATGCTGAGAGAAAAATTGCATAGCGTTGTAACCTATTTGCTGATACTTCGGGTATGCCGCGGTGCGGGCCAAAAATAGTCAGAAGAGGCTTGTGATCAGTACGTAGCACAAATGGTACCGAACGACCGAACAAGTACTGATGAAAACGCCGTACCCCAAAAATTATAGCCGTCGCTTCGCGTTGAATTTGTGCGTATTGTTTTTCAGCTGGCGTAAGAGTGCGCGACGCGTAAGACACGGGCCTCTCGATGTTATCATGACCAATTTGCGAAAGAATAACCCCTAATCCTGTGGGAGATGCGTCTACCGTCAAAATTAATGTAGCCTCTGGGTCGTAATGCGCAAGAACGTTGTCGGAAGACAAAATTGATTTTATTTTAGTAAAACTTTGTTCATGTTCCGCACTCCAGTGCCACTTTACATTCTTGTTTAAAAGATTATATAATGGACTAAGAATTGATGACGCGTCCGGCACAAAATTTCGGTAATAATTTGCGAGACCAAGAAATGATTGTAATTGTGCAATGTTCTGTGGAATCGGCGCGCTAACAATAGCGCGTACTTTTTCCGGTGATTTTCTAATACCATTTCTGTCTATAATATGGCCTAAGTAGGATATTTCGTCCTTTAAGAACTCACACTTGGTTTTTTGTATAGTCAGGCCAGAGTCCTGTAAGCGCTGCAAAACTGCACCTAGCCGCTGCTTATGCTCCTCTAAATCTTTTCCGGTCACAAGCACGTCATCTAAAAAACATACTACACCATCTAATCCCGCCAGGACGCTTTCAATAGCACGCTGAAAAATGGCCGGTGCTGACGATAAACCAAATACCAGACGTGTGAACTTGAAAAGGCCGCGATGCGTGTTAATAGTCGTAAGCGCCTGCGATGATTCATTCAACTTTAACTGGTTGTATGCCATAGAAAGATCAATCTTACTGAATTGGACCCCGCCATTTAATTTTGAGAACAGTTCATTTACCGTTGGAAGCGGATATTTTTCCACTAGTAGTTGTTTATTTAGTGTCACGGAATAGTCCGCACACAGACGTATTTCACCATTTTTCTTTAAAGCCGGAACGATCGGCGAAGCATATTCGGCGTGTTCTACGGGTATTAAAACACCCAATTTTACTAGACGGTCCAACTCTGATTCTATTTTATTTTTTAATGCAAATGGAACCTGTCTAGCTTTAAAGAAAATCGGCTTGGAATTTGGTTTCAACGGTAGATCAATACTGTATTTATTAAATTGACCCAAATCACCCGAAAATACCTTCGGAAATCTATCCATAATCTCCACAAGAAATGGCTTCTCAAGTGACTGAATCGTGTTAACTGTTGGCACTAATTTTAAATTGAATCGATGAATAAAATCGCGTCCTAACAATGAAATATTACCGTTGCGCACAACAAATATATCTAACAATTTTGTTTTACCTTTATATAAAATCGGCAGCTGTAACATTCCGCGAGTACTAATACGGTCGCCCGTGAAACTCACTAATTTTTTATTAGAGTGTGATAACGGTTCGTCTTTGAAATGGCAAAGGTAAGTTTTTTCAGGGATTAAACTTACAGCGGAACCACTGTCTATTTGAAACTCTAAACATATACCCCGGGCAACCACTCTCTCCGTCATAGGGCCACCGTTAACACTCTGAATATTACAGATCAACTCACCGTCATCACCTGCATCCAACTGACCTTCCTCCACGCACTTCACGCTATTATCGACCGTACACATTTTACCTAAATGACCTTTTCGGTTACACTTTTTACATTTATAGTTTTTGAACCGACACTGAAACGCTTTGTGGTTAGTATAACCACACACTGCACACCTATCCTTTTTCGCTACGGAAAACACTGGATCGCTGGACGCTGCTGCTGCGGCCGCGGCGGCGCCGCGCTCGGCTGCCCCCGCCCCGGCGGCCCGACGCGCGCACCGCACGCTCTCCGCCAAGTCTACCGCCTTCGCCAAAGTTAGATCGGTTTGATCTTGGGCGAACAATTTGTCCCGTTCAGGTCCCGCCAACATGCCCATTAAGAATCTATCCACTAGGGCCTCTTCTAAGGATTTGAAGTTGCAGTGTGCCGACAGCCCGCGCAATCTGGCTGCCCACTGCGAGTGAGTTTCATCTGACCTTTGTGTCGCGCAATAAAAATTTGCTTTCTCGGCAAACCCAATCCGCTTGGGTGTAAAATGCTCGTCCAAAAGTTGCACTATCTTGTCGTAATTCAATTCTTCCACCTTTTGTGGCAATGCTAAATCACTCGCTAATTTGTAGGTAGATTCGCTGAGCGCGCTAAGTAGGATCGCCCGACGTTTGACCTTTGCTTTGTCCGCACTGTCGTCAATGTCATTTGCGATGAACCACTGGCTTAATCGTGATTTATAGCTACTCCACTGATGATTTAGGTGATCGAAATTAGATATTATGCCAAACGACACTCCGGAAGACATATTTACGCGGGTTCGAAACCGATCGTCGCCAGTGTTAGATATGTACGTAGGTAGGTACTAGCTAAGGACCGCAATCAAACGCGGTGGTCAGATGCAAACTGTTTAATGCACACGAACAAGAGTGCGGCAGGCACGCACGCACACATATACAACAATTTATTAGGTAAAAAATATAGGCATACTGTTTTTAAGAATACAAACAGTTTAATAAATAATTTAATATCAATATAGAAACATATATTTTTTGGTTCACAAATGTTATAGATTTCCTGCAGTAATTAATGAAGCTGATTTATTGGTCAACCTTTTGGTATGTTTTTTTTTATTTCGAATACAGAATTGTGAAAAAAAATAAGAAAATTCGAGTCTGTTCATTGTTTTCAATGATGCAAGGGAAGAGAAAACTTTTTTAATTTTGCGAAAGTTGGATTTTTTTATTTATGTTTCTGATTATTGGTTCAATAATATGGCTACTGCAAACTTTGAGAAAGTTTTGACCAAAAAATATGGATACTCGGCCTGAAATTGCCGCCAAAGCTGTGGCACTTCTGCAGGCCGGGCATAGCCAAAGAAATGTGAGTGCACAACTAAATTCAAATTCAAATTTTCAAATTCAAATTAATTTATTTGTATAAAATGGGTACAGGTAGATCTTACAATTTTAAAGCTTCTCCATTTTATTGCCCGCATGCTGAGGCGTACAAAATTATAATTAATAATAAATGTCTGTTACAGATTATTTTATGTCAAAAAATTCATTAATTGTATAATATGCCTTATCTACTAAATAATTAAAGAGTCGCTTTTTAAATTCTATGTCCATATTACACTGTCTGATATCTTTAGGTAATTGATTGTATATCCTGGGTGCCATCACAAATAGGCTTTTATTATAAAGGGCAGTTCCAGCACGGTTATGATTATGACACAACTGGTCATTACGTCTCTTACTTGCGACTCTAGGGTAAAAATGTGGATTTCGACGTATAAACAGCACAGTTTCGTAAATGTAAAGTGAAGTAAGTGTCAGAATCTTTAGTCCTTTAAAGTAGGGTCTGCAGCTGTCCATTCTATTAAGACCACATATGGCCCTGATGCATTTTTTCTGTGCTCTGAAAACTGTTATAATATTGGAGGCGTTCCCCCAGAATATGACGCCATATCTAAGAGTCGAAGCTACATACCCATGATAGGATGCCAATACAGCCTTGCGGTTGACTATTTTATTAAGTTTGAATAAAGCATATGAGCACTGATTTAATCTATTGCAGACGTATTCCATATGTGTTTTCCATCTCATGTCACTATCTATATAAAGTCCTAGAAATTTAGTTGTCTTAACTTCAGATATATTTTTATTATTGTATGTTATATTAGTAATTAAGTGGTAGTCCTGTCTCTGTGTGAAGTACATTATCTGAGTCTTATCTAGGTTTATTATTAAGTTATTACTTTGCAACCATTCAATTATTTTAGTTAGGCTACTATTTATTTCGTCTTCGTTTTCATAGATCACTGTGCTATCATCTGCGTACAGTATCATTTGGTTGGATATGGATTGAGGCATATCATTTATGTATATTAGAAACATTAGAGGCCCCAAAATACTACCTTGAGGTACACCGTATGGTACTGATCTTATTTCAGATGTATATAGTTTCTCCATTTTTGTATCTACACATATTCTGCTTATGCATGTCATTTGTTTCCTATCCTCAAGATATGATTTTAACAGGCTATAGCAATTACCTCTTATCCCACAGCATACCTCCAGCTTGTTAAGAAGTATGCTATGATCCACATAATCAAAAGCTCTAGTCATGTCCATGTATAGTGCCATCACCGGCTCTTTTTTATTCATTTTATTGTGTATTATGTTAAGAAAATTGTAAATAGCTTTGTTAATGCATTTATTTTTACGGAATCCATTTTGTTCTTCATATAATATGTTGTTCTTCTCCAAGTAGCTATAAATATTTTTGTAAATTATTTTTTCAAAAACTTTAGAAAGTATGGGTATAAGTGCTATCGGCCTATAGTTACCTATAATACATTTTTCGCCTTTTTTATGTAAGGGTTTTATTACAGTAACTTTAAGCTTCGCCGGATAGGTTCCATTCTGTATACATAATTAAATATATTACTCAAGATAGGCGAAATAACATCTGAAACGAACTTGATAACTTTCGTAGAGATTTCGTCATAGCCAGTGCTCGACTTATTTTTCAAGTTTTTTATAATACTATTGATCTCCACTGGGTCGGTTGGTTGCATATACATTGAATTATATCTTCGATGGGTATTACAAATAGGTCGCACATCATGAGGTGGTTTTATAGGTTTAACTTCGTCAATAAAATAGTTATTAAAACATTGGGCTATTTTTTGAGCATTAGTGATATCATTATTGTTAACTTTTAAGAGTCTTATATTGTCTTTAGGTAATTGCATCTTTTTATTTTTAACTACATCCCATGTTGCTTTCGACTTATTCTTTGAATTTAAGATGTAATAGTTGTTTTGGGATTTCTGTGTTAGTTTAATGATTTTGTACAGCCTTCTAGAATATTCACCGTAAACTTTTTTATCTAATGGACTTTTTGAAAGACGATAATTCCATAAAAGTTTTCTTTTACGCTTACAGCATATTTTAATTCCTCGTGTAACCCATTTTGGCCGCTTTTTTGCGTAAATTTTCACTTTAGTGAGTGGAAAGCACATATCATATAACATTTTGAAATCATCATAAAATATATCAAAAGCTTTATTTGCATCTTTTTCATTAAAAACTTCAGAGAAGCTGAGTTTTTGTAAGCATTCTAGAAATTTACACATATTTTCATTACTATAGTCTCTTCTAGTTATATACCAATGTTTCAATATGCATTTTACTTTCACAGGACAATTAAGAATTTGCCCAGTATGGTCCGATACTCCCATCTCATAAAACTTCACTTTTACATCCTCGAATGCTGTGAAAAAAATTATCGAGACATGTCTTACTGGCAAGCCGTGTTGGTGTCTTTATCTCTATTTTAAGGTTGAAACTAGTAATAAGGCTTTTCAGTTCCATGGATTGATAGTTCTTTGTTAAGAGGTCTACATTAAAATCGCCACAGATTACAATATTTTTATTCCTACGAGAGGTAACCAACATTAGAATGTCATATAAATTATCCAAAAACATTTTAAAATAAGAAGATTTTTTCGTACATTTCCTGTAAATACATATAATAATAATATTATGATCTAAGAGTTCAATTCCACAACATTCTATAACATTAGAGACTGAATACTTAGTGATTCCGTCTAAGATTCTATATTCAATATGCGATTTAACAAGAATACAAGACCCTCCATGTCTATTACTTCTACAAGAGTAAGCCGCTATAATATAATTAGGTATTTGAACTATTTCTGTATCACTTTTTATCATATTGTGTTCTGTTAAGCATAATATATCTATGGGGGTGCCTCTATTATCCAATTCTTCAAGGTACACTGACAGAAGATCAGATTTTCTATCAAACCCGTTAATGTTTTGATGCATTATGTAGATCTTATTGTACACGAAAAAACTTATTTTTTTCTTGATCTGTCTCTATATTCTTAGAACAATTTAGAGGGGTTACCGATGGAAAGTCTGTCTGTGTGCCTTTGTTACTCATAATACTTTGTTGTGAGCCTTGTTTGCAGTATAATTCATACTCCTTTTTGTAGTTAACCCTCAGTACTTCTCTTAAGATATTGCGGGCTATATTTGCAGCGAAAGTAAATTGATTGGGCATGTATCGAGTATAGTTCATATGTAAATATATTGCATGTGGATGTTTGGAGCATAAAAACTTAATCGAGTTATTTACTTTCTTGACATTTAAGTATTTATTATAAGGAGTTTCACATATTATTATGGTGCATTTAGGAATAGGCATCAAATTCAGCCACACGAGTAGTCCTTGTTGTGATTCAAAAAGGTTAGTGTCATTTGTACCTCCAAGTATTATTACATAGTCTTTGTCAGTTAAATTTAATAGTTCCTGTGTTGAGGATGCTAGGACATCCTTTAGTGTAGCTCCTGGTTTTGTGAATGCCGATACTTGGTACCTCACGCCGACCAATTCTTGTAATATTTTTTGAACTCCGCGTCCTTGTTGATCTCCACACACAATTATCTTGTTTTTTGTGGTTTGCTCTACATATTTTGTTTGAACCGAATTTTCCGTCATTACAGTATGTTGTGACAGAATAGATTCATTATTCTGGTCATCATTCTGGTCATCAGTTGAAGAGTCATCGTTCGAGTCTTCATTTAAATCATTAGGATCGTTTTCTATAACTGGTGTGGAGTAGGGAGTTGGTTCTTGTGTGTTATTTAATGGCGAATAAAAGTTCCTAGATGATTCCAGCAGTGTTGAGCTAATTAAAATCTTTTTACTTTTATTTAACTCGGGTGTGGGTTGAGTTAATTGTAGTAGATGTTCATTTTGTCTCTTTGTAGCGTGCAATGAACTTTTCAAATTGCTATTCTCTGTTATCAAATTGTCAATCATCTTATCAAAAGATTTATTAATTTTCTCAAGCTCTTTTATTTTGTTCAACGCCTCTTCTAGTTCATATTTGTAATTAACAGTTTCCTCTGGACAGCTCCTATTCAACGTGTCCCCTTGTATTATTGAAGTATAGGGATGCTCCTCCTCCAGTGACAGTGAATCGTATGAGTTATGTATAGGTACGTTATACTTCCTAACTGTGACTCGGTTCGGTGAAGAGCCTTGTTGAGTAGTTCCCGCTGATGTTGACGGTATTGATGATGTTAGAATCTTGGAGTTTGGGTCTATCGCGATCCCAGTACGGTCGGTCGAAATAGAGTTCGGTAGATTAGGAAACGTAGAGCCCTTAGTAGAAGATTTGGACTGGACTGGCGTGCTGGTTTTACTGCTTGGTGTTTTCTTTGAGCGACATTTTGCGCATTTCCAATTGTCTCTCTTTTCCTTAGTCATCAAATGAAAAAGCTTTTCTTTATTCGAACACGCCAAGTCATAACTTGAATTGCATTGGATGCAAGTTAGATATTGTTTTTGCAGAATAGTTTTCCGACATTTTTCACATGTGATCTTCATTATGTATAAATATAATATTTATTTATTCGTTATTTTTAGATAATTATGTATGTATATATTACTTCCTTATATTATCTATAAATCTATATTCATTCTTGTTTACACTGTGGACATCTTGTGGAGTAAGCTGGAACTATTGACGCTGGTAGGTAGGGTAGTCATACACCCTCTAGCGGAAGGTGTAGGAACTAACTTAGTAGCGTTAGTGCTGAAGATTAGTTAGTAAGCATCATAGTTCGTGACAGTATAGTTAGATGTCACTGCTGTTATCGATCTTCTTATTTGCGAAACGCTGTACTAGATGTCGCTACTAGTCACAAGATCTATGGATTGTTAGCAGAAATTGTTTTAATTCATAGGTTATAAAAGTAAGTCACTGACACTGATACACACACCGGCACAATTAGCGGAACAGAAAAAAAAAGGAGAAAAAAGAGGGAATTTAGAACAACGAATGTAATTTTTAAACAATATATTATTTAAAATGAAACAACAATTAAATTAACATGTTTTGACATTCATTTGTAACACCATACTTAAAATTTTATAAAAATAAAAATTAAATTAAACAAAATGCAATTTTCTTCGATTTTTAATTATAGAGAAACAGCAGAAAATTCAAGATTTTCCAAAGTTTAACAACAATTTCAATGACTGTTCAATATCGAGTGTTTCCTCCTCGTGCTCTGATGAGGGTTTCCATCCGTCTGGGCATGCTGCGGATGATGTTATCAATGGTTTCTTGGGGCAACCTCTGCCATTCTTCAAGTAATGCGTTTCGCAACTCGTTGAGATTATTGGGAGGGGGCATTCTTGACTTTACACTCCTCTTTAGCAAGTCCCAGACGTGTTCTATAGGGTTCATATCGGGGGACCGTGCTGGCCACTCCATCACCGTTATACCAACATGGTTTAGGTATGTCTGTACTGTGCGAGCACTGTGAGCCCGAGCATTATCCTGCATTAGAATGAAGTTGTTACCAATAAAGGGGGCAAATGGCACAACATGTTCTTCTAAAATCTCCCTGATATACCGATCAGCATTCAGATTCCCGCCATCGACCACTACTAACTCCGTACGAGCTCCTAAACATATTCCTCCCCAGACCATAATTGAACCGCCGCCATATGCAACTGTATTTTCAAAATTAGACTGGATATACCGTTCTCCTTTGCGTCTCCATACTCGCTGCCTTCCATCAATTTGATTTAACATAACTCTGCATTCATCAGTAAAAAGAACCTGTCCCCAGTCGTCGAAGTCCCAATCACGATGTTCACGACCAAAGTGTAGACGGTTTGTGCGATGATGTCTCTCAAGTTTTGGGGCTTTGGCGGGCACATACGAGCCTATACCCACTTCTTCGAATCTTCTACGAACTGTCCGCTCACTCATCCTTACTGCTCGTACCTCTTCCAGTAAATTTCGAGCCTGCACCGCCGTTAGTCTCGTGTTCCGTCGGACTTGAAGTTGGAGAAAACGGTCATCCCTCCTTGAAGTACACCTTTTCCGGCCTTGTCCTCTCCTTCTCACTAGAGCATTCGTCAATCTGTATCGTTGGATGCTACGATAAATCGTTGATAACGATCGACGAAGGCTTCTGGCAATCGATCTGTAGGTTTGACCATTTCTCCTCATTTGATCTGCCCTAATGATTTCTGATGGCGTTAAATCAGGCATAATTAGATGCTCGTAAATTATCAATATGCGAAAAAACTCAAAAGCCTCAAAAACTGCAATTCAAAGCTTTTCAAATGGAATTCACGAACCTTCTAAAAACGGACAAGCGGTGGAAAAAATGAATCAATGAAAATTAAAACAAAAGAATGAAAAAAAGGGCAGTCGCTTAGTATTCCATTTTTAAATTAAAACCCAAATTTAAAAAAAGCTTGTTTAGCCGGCCAGTAACACGCAAAAATGCGTAAATACTCCCTTTTTTTTCTGTTCCGCTAATTGTGCCGGTGTGTGTATTAAAAGAAAGTTATTGTCGTTTTACTCACAGTTTATATCAGGTTTATACCTGATGTTATTTTATAGTTCGTGGATTTTAATACACAATAAACATAATTCAAATAGTCAACAGTCACTTAATATTTATATTGAGTCAATTCGACGTATTTTAAAGTCGATCGCCAAGATAACAGTTTTTGGGTCGATTTAGAGTGTAAACACTATAAATAATACCGAACTTCACAAAAATTAACACTTTTACTATTTAAACACAGAGTAATATACGGAGATTGTTGTTGTTACTTTGACAGCTGTCAGTCATTTATTATCATTAAATTTAATTTCATTTATTAAATTTAAGCCGTACTACTGTCCCAAGAGTTTATTAAAGGTACTTAGAGACTGGCGGCTTCGTTTGTTGTCAAGGAAGACCGCGATCTCGTGTGACAACGTTTTTAGCTAGGGACCATCAAAACTTAAAAACACTAGGTGGCCTGATAGATGTGTCCGGGAGTGTAGTAGGTATAATTGAAATTGATTTGGTTGTATATACCTATACTTTGTCAATAAACTGATATTATCGATACCTTGGTATGAAATAGTAACATCCCTTTTAATCAGCGTGACCTCTACCGGTCGATAGCTGAAACAACTTCTAATTGTTTGAATACTTGTTTCAGCTATTGAAATCTAGATACCAGCACTGACGCTTAGGCTTCAAAGTTTTGTATGAAAATATTCCCAATGCCCCCTCTATGCCCTAGTATTTAAATCTCTCTGGTGTGAGTGTAAATCGCCTAGAAGGGGTAAGTTGCACAATATTGTTTGGTCATAATGTTTGCTGCAATAGATACAGGTTAGATGATTTACGTATTTGTTGTAGCCTACTGACACGCCCTTAAAACTACCCGCTGAATAAAGAGCCGTGGCAAGGGTTTGGCAGGATCCCCAAACAAGATCCTCCTGGCGCCCTCAAGCATTAGATTAATTTAGAAAATAAGTCCCTAGTTGTAAGTTTATTTTATAAGTAATCCAAAAACAAAAATATTATAATTGGTGTGCTAAAGTCCCGTATTTCATTTTACAAAAGGAACCCGTAACAAGATAACTTGACAAATTCCTATCCTGTAATGAGAAAGCTTGAGTGGAGAATACCTGGATACAGGCTTTATCAGTTGTAAACTGCTTGCCTGATTAATAATAATAATAGTAGATATAGTAGTTAGAAAACTATATCTCTTAGATGAAAAGTAATTGTTATTTTGAAAAAGGGTCTTGGGGTACTCTATGCATACTTACGGAGGGCCACGCTGGATAGAGACTTTCTTATTTATTTATTTACTCTTAAACTAAATTGTTTCAATACCCGTTCAGTAAGTTTGGGTGAGGGTACCTACTATAGGTATATACCAACCATATCTCTCTAGGGCCGAGGGTCTCGCTGCGTAGAGGTACATCTCTTGGGCCGGGGCCCTCTTGGGTCAGGGGCCCTTGGAATTTTGCCAGCTCTGCCACCCTATTGTTACGCCACTGGGGTAGGCAGAGGTATTCCATTTCTGGAAATGCCCATGGCCCATTTCTGGAAAGTAGGTAAATTATCCACTAGATATCGCTGCTAGGATGACTACGGATCTAAGTTTTCCTAGTTATTAGGTGGATAATTTACCAAGAAAGTATTTCGTATCAGGGCATCTGTATATGCGGATTTCGTGGCTGCAAACATATTTTAGAAATATGTTGTACTTTCCAAGATATGGCCTCTACATATACTTTATAGCCTCAAATACTTGTTCGGGTCAATATCTCTCCAGGTAGCTTGCAAACTGAAACATTACGTACCTAATGTTGGTGTAGTCATATACTGTGAATGTCCTTTATTTACGGAGATCAGGTGGTGGTGCTGCTGTAAAGACGTCAAAGAGGTCACCAATGTGCCCGTATATCTTTAATTCCACGAGGAATATTATGGAGTGTGGGTTCTACTCCCTTTCTAAATGTACGAAATCGTCGTGTAGCCCAAATATGCTATACTTTCCGAGATACAGAAGACGTCATTCTGGCAGCGCCACCAACCCCCCCCCCCCCCCCCCTATATCTCCTCAACCACGAGGGTACGAAATCTAAGACTATTTCGTACACCGAGTACGGAATGGGTACCTACGTAATATTTAACTGGTCCAAAGGCTAATCAGAAGCCGTGGCGTTGCTAGGATGATACCCAGGCCAGGGGGGCGGCTATTCACGGTGACAGGAAAAGCAGCTTTATCACATAAAGCTTGGGTTGGGAGTGGGAGGCGGTATTATTTATTATACATTATATTTTTCTAGAAGCTACCAATGCTTTCGAAAATAAAAGAAAACACTTATTGAAATTATATATCGTTTAAGAAATTTAATGAAATTATTACATATTCTAATTATATTTTATACAGTGTTATTTTACATTTTCCAAAGATTTTTTTACCTAAAGAATAATCTAATGAGACTACTAATATTATATAAATAACATAAAATGAAAATTACTATACTACTGGTAGTCTCTACACTATTATTGCAGTTTTTTATTTACAAAATTTGTTACATAATGAATGATTACGCTCTTAAAATATTATCATCGCTTTGAACATAAAAAAATTTTGGTCCAGCTAAGTCCTATTCTATTAAACAAGTCCTAGGAAATAAGTAAATATTGCTATTAAGTTTGTATAGTTTACAATGAATTACACTTTTTAAAGTCTAATAATCATACTTAATAGTCCATAGCGAGGCATAAATCCTTTAATCCGGAACATGGATCAATTGAATTGTAGTGGTGTCTACAGGTACATTGCAGAGGCTTCTATAAAATTAAATTATATATAGTGGTATTATGCACATTGTGTTGTTTGTTACAGATACCAAATTACTAATCCACCCCGCGTAATATAGACTTTTAAGTAGATATGTGATATTATAACTATTGTGTAACGATTTCATTCAACAAGCACATTAATTACAAAATCTTTACTTATAAGTGTTAACAGGCTGACGCTCCGCAACGACGCTACTCACATAGGACCCACGATGATACTCACGGTTTAATACTATAATTTTAATAAATGCTACATTAAAAAAGATTTTCAATCAACAAATACTGAAAAAAATTAAACATTAATCTTTATGCATATGCATGCAATGCTGAGTTATTTACTTATATCTACCTGTACATTTTTAATCTAAAATTTCAATAATACATAAGGCGAAGTTTTGTTTTACATTTACGAATGATCTGTGTCAGTTCATAAAAATGTACTACTCAAAAAAGTATGGGCTCATTATAAATTGGTATCATCTTCTCTAAAGCAAGAAAGTCACAGTACCCATAACTTCATTGGGAGTAGTCCAAGTAGTACATTGCACTAATACAAAACACAATCGACGCCACTGATAATATTTCCCTACGTTATCCAAATTATTGCTAGATCACTTGATCAATACGATTTTAACAGTACGTAATTAGGTTTTGCTACCAATTTATCACTACTATGTCAATAAAAATAAGCTTGCCCATTCAAAGATGATTATTTATTATATTATAAAATATATTTTCATAAATTATAAGGAACAAAAAGCTTTGATTAATATTTTTGTTTAGATTTTACTAGTCAGGTCGGTCACAGATGACTAAGATTATTTCGATGGCGTACTTGGTACTTTGCAGTGAGATTTCTAGTTATTTATGAATTACGTAACTAAAAGTAGCACAGTAGTCCCAAGACTATGGTTTTTATAAACCGATTAACAATTACTATTTTTTATATTCCAATAATAAACTTAAAAGGAAATATAATAAACACGTTGAATATTAGGACCTTTGCAATGGCTAGGGTTGTTTAATCGGTACCTTTTTAAAGATTTTTGATGATTATACTTTGCAACAGCACAAAGGCCACATTGTGGGCAAATTAGTTATGGTAGACAATTAAGTTGTCAAAATAAAATGCAAGTATGTACTTCTGATACAGATACTGCTTTGTTGTACACATTTAAATAATATTGATATGTACATTTATTTCACTGCTGAAAAGTTTTGAATTTGGTTGCTGTTGTTGGAAGCCACCCAGGAACTGAAGACATCCCTGCAAAGAAGACGGTAAAAAATAAGTAATAAACATTATTGGTATTGTATAAGGTCATTGACATTTTGGAATAATAGAGCTTATTACTCCCACACCAAAAATGTTTAAAAATTAATATTTTATTGATTTGCATGTTTGTTACGAATAAACTTAAAAAATACTTGACCATTTTAAAAATTCTTTCACCAATGGAAAGCTATGTAAGAATATTCCTGAGTAACATAGGCTATATTTTATTCCCGTATTCCCACGGGAACGGGAACAAGGCAGGTGAAACTGCGCAGAACCGCTAGTGAAAATTCAATCAAAAGGAGTAGCGGTATGTATTAACTACATGCAAATCTAATTTTATTTTCAATTCTATCTTTGTTAAATTACGAGTTTATCTTCATCAGTCCATAGTAATTCACTGCTGGGCTGGGCTGGCTTGGGTCACAACCATTATGCAGTGTTGTACAAACTTTTAATTCGGTAAGGAAATTTATTATTACCTGCAGTGGCTGACCACACACTCGTTGGAGCAATATTCGTCTTCCCATTCACTATTAGCTATGGCAGGGTTGGTGCAACCTTGGCGGATGCAAGAGTGTGTGCGGTTGTCGTTTTTCTGTAAGAAATTTTGTAATTTAATACATAACATATATTATGAATAATGATGAACAAAACAAATGATGTCATTTGTCGATTATTCCATACATGAGTAAAGGAAGGTACCCACATCTGGGGATTGTTGCGGCATGCCTGAGCTTCCATTGCTGTTAGGCGAATGCTGTTCACTTTTCATTGCCTGGTTTATTTGTTGCTGTGTTGGTTGCTGTTGCTGCGACGGCTGCTGTTGCTGTTGATTTTGCTGTTGCTGTGGTTGCTGGTTTTGATGGAGTTGTTGATTTTGTGGGTGTTGCTGATTCTGTTGTAGCTGTTGATTTTGTTGTTGTTGAGGGTGCTGCTGCTGATGTTGCTGCTGCTGGTGTTGCTGTTGTTGGTACTGCTGGACTTGGTGGGCTTGCTGTTGCTGCATTTGTTGATGAGTTTGCTGCATTTGCTGCTAAAACATAAAAATAAAGGATATTCCAGGGAAAAGTGGAGTCTTGTCTACCAAAGTGGTAGTGGAAGACTTTTGGAAACTAACAGTATTAATAATAATAATTTAATTTAAAAAACAGTATATACACACACCGGCACAATTAGCGGAACAGAAAAAAAAAGGAGAAAAAAGAGGGAATTTAGAACAATGAATGTAATTTTTAAACAATATATTATTTAAAATGAAACAACAATTAAATTAACATGTTTTGACATTCATTTGTAACACCATACTTAAAATTTTATAAAAATAAAAATTAAATTAAACAAAATGCATTTTTCTTCGATTTTTAATTATAGAGAAACAGCAGAAAATTCAAGATTTTCCAAAGTTTAACAACAATTTCAATGACTGTTCAATATCGAGTGTTTCCTCCTCGTGCTCTGATGAGGGTTTCCATCCGTCTGGGCATGCTGCGGATGATGTTATCAATGGTTTCTTGGGGCAACCTCTGCCATTCTTCAAGTAATGCGTTTCGCAACTCGTTGAGATTATTGGGAGGGGGCATTCTTGACTTTACACTCCTCTTTAGCAAGTCCCAGACGTGTTCTATAGGGTTCATATCGGGGGACCGTGCTGGCCACTCCATCACCGTTATACCAACATGGTTTAGGTATGTCTGTACTGTGCGAGCACTGTGAGCCCGAGCATTATCCTGCATTAGAATGAAGTTGTTACCAATAAAGGGGGCAAATGGCACAACATGTTCTTCTAAAATCTCCCTGATATACCGATCAGCATTCAGATTCCCGCCATCGACCACTACTAACTCCGTACGAGCTCCTAAACATATTCCTCCCCAGACCATAATTGAACCGCCGCCATATGCAACTGTATTTTCAAAATTAGACTGGATATACCGTTCTCCTTTGCGTCTCCATACTCGCTGCCTTCCATCAATTTGATTTAACATAACTCTGCATTCATCAGTAAAAAGAACCTGTCCCCAGTCGTCGAAGTCCCAATCACGATGTTCACGACCAAAGTGTAGACGGTTTGTGCGATGATGTCTCTCAAGTTTTGGGGCTTTGGCGGGCACATACGAGCCTATACCCACTTCTTCGAATCTTCTACGAACTGTCCGCTCACTCATCCTTACTGCTCGTACCTCTTCCAGTAAATTTCGAGCCTGCACCGCCGTTAGTCTCGTGTTCCGTCGGACTTGAAGTTGGAGAAAACGGTCATCCCTCCTTGAAGTACACCTTTTCCGGCCTTGTCCTCTCCTTCTCACTAGAGCATTCGTCAATCTGTATCGTTGGATGCTACGATAAATCGTTGATAACGATCGACGAAGGCTTCTGGCAATCGATCTGTAGGTTTGACCATTTCTCCTCATTTGATCTGCCCTAATGATTTCTGATGGCGTTAAATCAGGCATAATTAGATGCTCGTAAATTATCAATATGCGAAAAAACTCAAAAGCCTCAAAAACTGCAATTCAAAGCTTTTCAAATGGAATTCACGAACCTTCTAAAAACGGACAAGCGGTGGAAAAAATGAATCAATGAAAATTAAAACAAAAGAATGAAAAAAAGGGCAGTCGCTTAGTATTCCATTTTTAAATTAAAACCCAAATTTAAAAAAAGCTTGTTTAGCCGGCCAGTAACACGCAAAAATGCGTAAATACTCCCTTTTTTTTCTGTTCCGCTAATTGTGCCGGTGTGTGTATTAACAGTACATATTTATCACTAGCTCTATGGTGAAGGAAAACATCGTGAGGAAACCCGCAGGTCTTAGAATTAATTCTGAGACATGTGTAAATAGACCCGGTCCGGCAATGGGCTCACCACCTATCACATTTAGGGGTCTGTATCTCATGAAATGTGGGTATATCCAGTAATGGAATACCTCTGCCTACCCCCTCGGGAAGGCGTGAGATTATATATTTCTTATTATTAAATTAAATTATTATTTAATACCTACTCAGTCTATAACATGCATATAAAAATTCTGCACTCAAATGGATTTCCTGTAGTACCTGCACTCAAGTGGTGAATATTTATTTTACTCAATGATTGCAAATAATAAAAAAAATAAGTTTATAGCTGAAATTTGTTTTTTTTTTAATAAGAAAAAAGGGGGCAAATGAGCAGACGGGTCACCCGATGGTAAGGTAAGTGACTACCGTCGCCCATGGACACCATGTCGACATGTTTCTGTTAAAGATATACAAAGAATCATATGTATATATCCAACATAGCACACATATAATCAGAAATTTATTATTTATATTCATAATCTAATGTTTACCTGTTGGGGATGATGGTATTGCATTGTGTGGACTGAACTCATTGGAGGCGATTGTGACTGGACCTGTCTATAGCCAGGAGGTGACAATGCAGAGTTTGGAGGGTAGTTAGGTGGGGATTGCGCTGCCTGGTAACTCCTTGGTGATTGCGCCAGACTCGGTTGGCAGCCTTGTGGTGAAGCTGTAGGGTTTACTTGGTAATTCTGCGGTGACTGGCCTGGTAAGCCCTGCTGAAAATATATATTTTTGAAATACTGTGTTATACCTAAAAAATTTTGTATGCCTTAATAATGCTGCACATTTAGCAAAGAGCATCAGTTTTTTAGAGCTTTTATGCAAATTAATGATCTTTCTCTTTTGCTAGTAATTACGAATCAATTTCGACGAAATTTGGCTTTAACTTCGGCTAGAAAATACTTTGGTTTCGACCAAAATAGGCCAAAGTTGAAGGTTTTTAGTAGAGATGCACCGAAATTCGTTTTACATTCGGTAAAACCGAATTTCGGCAGATTTTACCGAATTTCGGCTTCGGCCGAATATCGGTAAAAAACACCGACCTTCGGTGACAGATACCGAATATTCGGTAAGTATCGGTAGTTTCATATAAAACCCAAATTATACTAAGTGACACACAATTTCTGCACTAAGATACTTCTCAAGTTTTACAAGTAAAATAAATTGATACTAGCTGATGCCCGCGACTCCGTCCGCGTGGATTTTACGTTTTATCCTATGACTCCTAACCCCTAGGAATTGTGTTTTTTTTTCAGGATATTAGCAATTTAACAGTAGTAGTCCTACTTGCCCAATTTCATCAAAATCGGTTCAGTAGTTTACTAGAGAAAAGGGAAGCGGTAATTAAAACACGTCGTAACGAGTCGGGACCTGTCCGGCATAAAAGCGCGTAGTCTTACGGCCGAAGTTCGTCTTCGGTAGATTTTTGAACCAAACATTCGGCCGAATTCGACATAACACACATTCGGTGTATCTCTAGTTTTTAGCAAACATAGATATTGAAAGTACATCAGAATGAAATAATTATTACATTGACTTTTAGCCAATCTTAAACTGGATTTCAAGAGGTATTATGCCTTCGATTTTGGAAGGCTGTAGCATTTTCTGATTGCTCGGCTTAGGCCAGAAATCACGCTTTAGTCAAACATTACTAGTAGTGATAATGAGACTAGAATATCATAATTTTAAATAAATACCAACTATTCTTAAAGCAGATACAAGATCGAAAAGTAATCATCTCTGGTACACATAAATATGCATTAAAAAATAATTGACTCAATTATTGCGCCATATCATAATGTAAATATACCTGGTACGTTTGGGGATTATGGGGAATGGTCCCCTGGTAGCTCTGAGGAGACTGCTGAGGGTTAGGAGGGTATCCTTGTGGTGTTTGTCCGGGGTACGAACCCTGTGGCTGACCACTAGGGTAACTCTGTGGAGAATACCCTTGTGGTGCTGTATTTGGCACATATCCTTGCGGGGAGTGACCGTTGCCGTATGCTTGACCCTGGTAATAGTTTCCATATGTTGGGTTAGCGTTGTTCGTGTGATTATACATCGCTTGGTTTTCTTGTTCTCCACCCTGAAATACAAAGTATTTTTATTACAAAGGCATAATCTTCAAAATAGGACAAACCCAAGATTCAAAGGAAACAAGGGCTGAACTGAATGTCGTATTACCTATATCTACATTAGATTTTAATCGAGCTTTTAGGTTATAAAGCTTTTAACTTTCGCGAAAGCTCATGTGCTTCTTGTCACCTCACAAAAACATCGTATGCCGAGCCCTGTTGTGTGTAGCTTCAGAAACGAATTTGGATATATATATATATATTTATCTATGATAGAAAACTTACAAATAAACAAAACAAGCCGGAATTATCTGTCCATTCCATGGTAAAGAACTTTCAAGTGTCAATTCATTCAATGAATGACTGAGATACGGCAACGAACGACGACGAGTGAATTTATTGTGTTGTGCTACAGCGCCATCTGTATGTTATGTGTCTCAACAACAACAGCGGCATCTGTTTCAAGTTTTGTACTGTTGGTCTCACAAGCTTCCATACATAACCTTCGGTTCATTCATAGGATTAACCGTTGAACCGATTTTGGTGAAGCACTTAGGGTATTTCCAGAAATGAAATACCTCTGCCTACCCCCTCGGGTTTAAAAGACGTAAGTTTTATTTTGACATAAGTTCTTTTTATCGCACAGAAAGTTATGTTTTCCAGGCGATTATCAATTACTTAAAATACTTTTTGTTTGTTCTTCTGAATATTTGTACAAATACTAAATGAAATGTAAAATGTCATCATAATAATCTACTATATAAAAATAAGTCGAGTTTTCCTTCCTGACGATTTAACTCCAGAACTGACGAACCGATTTCCATGGTTTTGCATTCGTTGGAAAGGTCTAGGGCTCCGCAAGGTTTATAGCAAAGAAAATTCAGCATTGCACCCGTGCGAAGCCGGGGCAGGTCGCTAGTTATGTATTATTTTTGTTACTTATATGTTATACGGGAATAGAGTAAACTAGTAGGGAAAGAATTATCAGTATTGAGTCAGTCAGTGGTTTGGTTTCATATATTATCTCCTATAAATCCTTAAACCATTAACTATAGCGGAAGGCCCGTTCTCGTCGGAAAGTTATAGACCATGTAACGGCGTAAGTCCCGTTCTTGTGGGAAAATTATAGCCCATGTGACTCCCAGTAAATTAAGTTTTCAAGTGGTGATATAATGTATTTCAATCGGTATAGTGGTTTCAAAACATAATCTTAATTATAATATGTACAGTCAAGAGCACGCTAAGCTTGACACTTTGGACTTTGACCCGGCCCTGTATTCTATGGCGCGCAGTATAAATCAGAGCTCAGCTTAAACTGGTAGTGTCAAGCTTGACTTGCTCTTGACTGTACTACGCTACAACATACTACGTTTTCAATTTAATAATGCCTTCAGGATGCTGTTGGGACTACCATGGCGCTGTAGCCCGTCGGGAATTAGGAAGAGATGATTTCTACGTTATCATGCGAAAGAAAGCGGCTTTTTTGCTACAGCGCCTGCATGGTACTGACAGCATTCTGAAAATAATCGCTGGTAGACTAGACTGCCCCCTTCACAGACACTGGATAGTATTTGCTATTTAAGTACAGGATAATGATGTGTATCTATGCATATAATATATTATATCTATGCAGTCAACTTATAAGCAAAATGTTTTTGTATGAAATAAATAAAACAATATACCTTTGAAACAAGGCTTGCCCTGTAGGCAGCTAGTGCTTTAAGGTATTCCTTCTTGGCTACCTCTGTTTTTTGTTTATACACCTGTAATTATTATAAACTATTAGTATAAGTTCCACACACACACTTAACTTGATGGTATACCAATATACTATGCCATCTAAAACACATCTTAAAATAAAATCTATACAGTGTACTGGGAATTTACATTGAATATTTATTATCAGTAATTATAAGTTTGAGTTAGTATGTGTTATTGATTTAGAAATGGCCAGCTGGCGAAATGCAATTTGTAAATATTCTTGAACCAAAAATTGATATCAAAAGAGAATTTCTTGAATTCATTTAGCACTCATTCATTCAGTTAAGAACCGCTGGTTCCAATTGGAACCGAGACACAATTAAAAATCTCTTGTGTCTGTGATTCATGGTCTGAGAGGTTAAATGCATTATAACAGCGAGTTTATTACCCAGTGGGTGGCTTCCATTAGTGCAGTATGTTTTAATAGTTTTATACTTACGCTTTTGTGTTCAGAGTCTAAACCATCCCACATAGATGCGACAATTTTCGAGACCTCTCCAAAACTTGCATTAGGGTTTTGCCCTTTTATTGCAGCTTGTGTATCCCGGAAGAATAATGCATATGCTGACACAGGTCTATAAAATAACATCACTTATTAGATTTTGCAAGTATATGTATGGAATTGTAAAAACTATTGTTAAAACATTTAATATACTTTTGTGGCTCATTGGGATCTCTTTTTTTCTTTTTTTTTTGCACTTTCGGTTTTTTCTGCATCTGTCCACGGTTAATTCCATTATCTATTGGTTCAGGGGATGACCTTTTTACACCCATGTTGCTTACGCCTATCTGTAAAGAATGCATCAACATTATAAACAAAAGTAAGGTAAATAAGAGCTATGTTAAAAATTAAATATAGTTCATTGGCAATCTACAACAAAAAATATAGAAAGTATTATTAAGAATATGTAAACAGGTAGGTAATATAGTGATAAATTTTTCCTATACCTGATGAAGCGTAGTTTGTTGCTGCCGGCTCGCTGAGCAATAATGGATAGGCAGAAGACTTTCCGCATCACCAGGCAACTACCAACAAACAACCAATTCATTAGATATTACTAAGTTATTTAGATTTAATGGATTTGAGACAGCAAATGACCAGAAATTAGTGCCAATGAACTATATTATTTCATATTTGACAATGTTAAGAAGTATTATTTGGTGCACTACTTAAATACAATAATTTTATACAGAATTAATAAGTGTGGTAAATGTTACTAGAGCTATATTTATTATAGCTGTTCCGTGTGGTTTCACCCGGGTAAGTCCCATTCCTGTGGGAATATGGAGATAAAATATAGCCTATCTTACTTTTAAAAAAAATTAGCTTTACACTGGCAAAAGAATTTTGAAAATAGGTCCAGTAGTTTTTGATTTTATTTGTTAAAAAGCTACACATTTTTTCTCTTTATAATATTAGTGTAGTACCTAATACACATTATGTACATATATTAGAGTAATCTGGATTTTTTTACAAACTATGTAAAATGTGAATGTTTATTCCAATTATTGTAAGTATTGTGTTTCCACAAAAAACAATAAATATTAATCATTTTATAAATTATGAGGAAAAGAATAAGGAAGATGAAATATAGGGAACATAGGAAATGATATTCACCAAGATTGAAGTATTATTGTTTGTCAATCAACTATCTAAATGTCTGCTTAATGTTATAAGAGTGATTGCAGTATAAATAGACTACTTAAAGAAATACATCTTAACACAAATATCTAAAACAATGATTCAAAATTACTATTTTCCATATAATATTTTTTGAGTTTTATAAGATACATACTTAATAATCATAAATGAAGAATGTACCTATTCAAAAATCACCATTATATACCTGTGAATGGTGTGACGGTACACTGTCATCAGAGTCATCGCTCGTTGTCCCAGGTGGCGAAGCTCTTTGTGGTGATCCATACACTGGCCCTGAAGGCTGGGTGGGAGTGCTGGGTGTGGGCGGACCACTCATCACTTGAGCAGGTTGCATCATCAATAACCGTTGCTGACCACCTGGTTGTTGCTGGATTATGTAGTTACCTGCTGGTGCTGCCGCACTGATGGTGGAAACATTGTGGGTGTTATTTGTCAATGTTTAGTAAGAAATAGTCATTGTGTCTTTTCTTTATTTCCTGGACTATCTGAAATCCAGATAATTATAACGGAATTTTAAGCAATTTTACTTACAACTGTAAGTTCAGAATTTTTATCACTCTCAGCATAGAGGTTTCAGAATCGTTTATTTGCTTCCAATTATACATAATAAATTGATTAATATGCTCACATCTTTTTCCTAGTGGGGTTTCCTAGTGGTTAGTGGTATTTCATTCCTAGAAATACCTTACCAGACCAATAACATGGCACCAGTCCATTTTTTGATTTATTCATTACTAGCAGCGCCCCGCGGTTTCCCGTTCCCGTGGGAATACGGGGATAAAATATAGCCTATGTGTTATTCTGATGTATAAGCTATATAACTGTAAAGTTTCATCAAAATCGGTTTAGTAGTGTTTGCGTGGAAGAGGAACAAACATCCATCCATACTAACTTTCGCATTTATAATATTAGTAGGATTATGAAAAACGAAGTTTCGGAAACAGCATACACACCTGTGCGATGTAACCGGCGTGTGAGGCTCTTGTAAGTACAAAGGCTGTTGATACGAAGGTGCACCACCCGGGGGCGCTAAACCATCCTGAGCCGGGTTCATCATGCCCACCTAGTTAAAATTATGCAATCAAATAGTGTAGCATGAAGGGGTATTACAATAGTGATTATTAGTTTCTGTGATAATCAGTCAAAGAAATGCGTCATTCCGGTCACTGATAAATAACCTAAGATTTTACTTGTTTCTAAAGAAAAAAACAAAAAAAGTTTATAACTAATCATTTGCGTAGACAGCGAATTTTAAACGGACCAGAACTATTTAGCACACTCATTATTTTCCAAAAAACACAATCACGAAACCTAAACAAAATGAAAACCAAATGAAAACAACAAAGCGAAACAGAAAAGCTGCGTTGCCAGTATGATTTCCCAAAAAAGGACGGTTGGCTTTCTGAAAAGGTACGGTTTTTGACTTCAAGGTACGCTTTTGCCAAAACGTTGAAAAATGCTAGTCTATACTGAAAACAAGTTTTTGGCAAAAAAAAAAATATGAAAATATTTTTTCTCAAACATGCTTGGAAATTTGAGCGGTTTTCTACTCCTACACATGGCAACCAAGAAGGTAACTTATCAAAAGTTTTATTTACTTTTCGAACTGGCTTACATAGCAAGCTGTAAAATAAATAAAAAAATAAACGTTCGTTGTTCGTCATTGATTTAGAAAACTAATTGTATTTTCAAATAAAAAGTTTTGCCTCGGAATAACTTAGTTTTTTTAATTTCAGCACATTATTTGAGAAATGTACTATACAAGCCTTGGCCACAACTAGGCATTGATGGAATTACGTAAACGTTCGTCCATCAATACTTGCTGGCCACTGCAGAAATTAGGAAATCCAATCCCGCACCTTTTTTGCGGGATCAAAAATGCGGGATTATTCGTGCGGGATCCCGCACGTTTGCGGAATTGCAAAAAAGAGCTCAGACGACATTCTGATTAGTTTTAAGACTCAGAACAGCCTCATAAGGCTGATTCACGTTACACCGGGCTGGGCCCCGTCCGGGGTAAATCATCCTACTAAAATTAACCCCCGACATGTCGACGCCGTGCCGTCCGGGCCAGCACTTCATACCAAAAGTATAGGTAATATAGATGTTTGACCGCGCTACGGACGGGGTCCGGCCCGGTGTAACGTGAATCAGCAATTAAATAAGTGATTTAACAACTTTCCCATCGAGCATGTGCGTGATTTTAGCATTTGAGTGGAAAATAATAAGTTTTTAATTTACAAAAAAATATATATTGAATAAAATATTAACTGTTTTTTATGCCTTTATAACTAATAAATATGTTCAATTGTCAATACAAAGCTAAAAGATAAAAAAATATATATTAAAAATCGTATGTTGTTTCTTAAAAAAAGCTGATTAAAAGCATAATTAAATTATAAGCATAACCTTTAAGGCATAATTGAATTCAATTGTTGATTAGTCATTAGTAATAGATAACTCTACTTATTAATAATAATGATAATAAAAATAAGAATTTACTTGTTTTTATTTCAATTATTTTTAAATAACTACTCAAAACAAAAGAATATTTATAAAAATCTCAATCCCGCATATCCCGCGGGATCCACGGGATTGATGACCTCAATCGCGATTTTGATGTGGGATTGGATTCCCTAGCAGGAATGTACTATTTAGGACCTAAGAAAACAGAATCCAAGTAATTTGTGTCCATATTTTAGTGTCAAATGTTACAGAAGTTTGAAGAAAGTATCGGTCTCATTATTTATCATTAGTTTTTTGAGAGGCTGCAATTGTGAAATAAAATAACTTTAACATAAAATGCCAGGAAATCTAGATTGTTTCCTCGATCAATTATACTTAGTATTTATTATCCAAACCACACTACACTATACGTTTAAAAAAATTTAATATGCAATCAAATAATTAATGAGGATCCGTAACGTTTTTAGTTGAGAATGCAGATTTATAGAACTAAGAAATCCTTAACATACAGTACAAAAATTTTTGTTCTACGACAAAAATTGACAAAGTTATGACCGAATTCCTAGCGAAGTTCACCGAGTAGCCGCCGCGGTAGCGGTGACGTCATTGTGACGGAAGCCGCGAGTCAGCCGTAGGCAGCGATAAGGCGCGAAGTGTTTTGTTCCTTTAATTGGGACTTTTAAAAGAAATTAAGTGTCTGATTTATATCTAATTCAAGTTTTTAACTATGTGCAAATATTGTATAGTACCGAAATGTACAAACACTTCTATAAAAACGCCAGAAAAACTATTTTTAAGGTGCCGAAAGATCCAAAACTTCGTAAAAAATGGTATTCCGTTGTAAAAAGAGATGTTAAAACTCCACCCTCTGCCCAGGCTACAAGACATTACTTTGAAGATAATTTCGAAGTACGTACCTACCTAACTATAATATACCTATTATTTAGTTGATATTCATTTAAATAAGGTGGTACAGTCAAGAGCAAGACAAGCTTTACACTACCAGTTCCAGCTGAGCTCTGATTTATACTGCGCGCCGTAGAATACAGGGCCGGGTCAAAGTCCAAAGTGTCAAGCTTAGCGTGCTCTTGACTGTACGTGTAGTGTACCTTCTCTTCTTTTAATCCTGCTGTATTTATAGAAAAATACTTACCTTACTTTTCCTGAGTATTGTGGATAAACCTACGTAGGTACCTATCTATTTGCTCGTTCCCATTTCTGTGTAATATTCAAAGGATAATACGATGACACAGGGACGTGCTCGGGTAAAAATCAAGAGTGAATAATATTTTTAGCGCAAATTCGTATTCTACGAAAGGGCTGTTGCCAACGAAATTTACGTGTGTATGTGTATGTATGTATGTATGTATGTGCGGTGTCTACCGGAGCAGCTAGAAAAGTTCCAAAAGCATATTATGTGAATAGCTGAATCGAAGCGAAGTGAATTTATAGGGTTCCGTACCCAAAGTGTAAAAAACCTCGACCCTATTATTAAGACTCCGCTGTCCGTCCGACTGTCACAAAGCTGTAGCTCATGTACCCTGATAGTTACACAGTTAAATTTTTCACAGATGATGTATTTCTCTGGCCGCTATAACAAAAAATACTAAAAGATAGAATAAAATAAATATTTAAGGGGGCTCCCATACAACAAATATTTTTTGCTTATGTTTGCTCGATATTGATAACGGCAACAGGTATCTACCTGCTTCAAATATTCACAGAATATGTAGTTATAATACACTTTAAATAAATAATTCATTTAAAATAAAACAAATATTTAAGGGGGTACTCCCATATATTTTTTTAAATACGATTCCTTGTACTTTTTCACAGATCTTAAATAATTGCTTCCACAAAACAAACATGTTTTTTTACCGTTTTTATAGATAAATGGTACGAAACCCTTCGTGCGTGAGTCCGCACCTAGCATCCTTTACTCAACAGGGGTGCATTCATGTTATTCCATTACTTGTGTCATATGGCCCTGCTTCTTATCAAATTTCATAGCTCTAGCTAGACCAATGGGAAGTAGATTTTCTTAACAGACAGACGGACAAGAAAACGATCCTATAAGGGTTCCGTTTTTATTTTTGAGGTAAGAAATGCTAAAAAATTGCTTTATACCAAGTCATCCTTCCTAAGTACATACTGAGCGACTGACTTGTAACAAAAAGCGAGATGGCAAAAAAACCAGCTGCTGTCAACAAATATTCAGGTTTCTGTCATACCTTGATCAACAAGTGTAGATCACTAAATAAAGTGCAAGTACATAGGTTAAAAAGCCATCCGCGTAATGATGTACCTACGTATGAATAAACAAAAAACAACTTTCGTTTATCAAGATACTGTAAACAAAATTTATAAGTTCTAAATACGTCTCTGTACCTACACTTTATATTCATTCTTTCTTACACCTACCAACCACTACCAAATTTAAGAGTACTAATACCTAAGTACGTATGTACGTAATCGTAGATAAATAAGCAGCACCCTTACCTTTGTAGTTTCCAACGACCAACCAACTTAGAATGATTACCTAGGTAATCAAATACCATGAAAGAATCCACTTTTGGAAGGTTATAGAATTGAGTTTGCACAAAACCTGCTTCTACTTTATTAGTACTTACTCATATTATGTAAGTACTTTTGTTTTATACTTAAATATCACAAAATTACACTCTAACAACACAAATATTACGCGCCGCTTCCTCAAATCGTGAGTGCCGGCCGGCCGGCCGAGCTCGGTTCCGTCACAGTGACGTCACCATGCTCCCGCGCTCATTGAGTTTTGCGACAGGAGCGGCATATGTTTATTATTTAATATCTCCGTAAGTAATGGTCCGATTTGGATAATTCAAAAAGATATATCACTCTTATATCATAAAGAATAACGTGGATACTATTTCTAATGGATTTGCTATAACTTTACTGATCCTCATTGAAAGTCACTACATACAAGATATCAGAAACAAAAGCAGGCTAATGAGGTTTATAGTAAGCCACGGAACTAAACTAAATTGGGACTTATGTTGTTTGTTTTATTTAAAACTAGCGGTTCTTTGCTGTTTCACCCGAGTAGTTCCCGTTCCCGTCGGAATACAGGAATAAAATATTTATAGCCTATGTTATTCAGGGATATTTTGGCTTTTTATTGGTAAAGGAATTTTTAAATCAGTACAGTAGTTTTTGAGTTTATTCGTAACAAAGATCCAAACATATAAAAATACAAATCTTTCCTCTTTATAATATTACTTTAATGTAAGTATAAGTCATAAGTATATATTATTATAGAAGAAAAACTTAAAAAAATAACAGCCACACCGAACCGAAACGAAAAGATTTGTTTATAAACAGTGCCATTGGTCTGTTTTTTTTTTAGATTTATTGCTACTGTGAAAAGAAGGTAAGGAATGTAGTCCATACAGCCAAGTCTTATTTGGTTGAAAAAAAATGATTTTTTAAATAAAAAATTCAGAATATTGAGAGAAACAGGAGAAGGCTTGTTTTTTACCCTTTCTAGTTTGTTGTGAAAAATAAATTACTAATATAGAAAAGGTACGAAAAAGGTACGGTCTATACTGAGGTACGGTTGTGTGATAAATAGTACGGAAAACCGTACTTTTTGGTACGTTCTGGCAACGCTGCAGAAAAGTAAAGAAAAACAAGTTTTTTTTTTATGTATACAAAAAACATGACGTCTCTCTTCGGATTCCCGCCAAAAAGCCAGAAAAACAAGATTATCTGTCCCAACTCCCAACGTCACAACCCGAACTCGAAGACAACACACACAACGGAGTCTGTCCTAGGGATGTAAAAATAAAATATCGACTTTAAACAATCTCGATTTTAATATTCGATTATTTGAATATGAAAAAAAAAAAAATTAATCATTTATATTCTTACACATATTCTTAATTAAAAATATAAACAATTTTTTTCTGTGTAACGAATGAAGCATTAGTTAAGATAAGATTTGAAGTAAGTTTACTAACTTAATTATAGTTTATGTTAAAAGGATAAATCATATTAAACAATTATAATTTTTCAAATGATTGGTATTTTTTTTCGTACATTAACTTTTTAATAATTGATTAGATTTAAGAAAATTAGTCGATTTTTCAAAAATCCATTATTATTAAAAAGAGAATAATCGATTTTTAAATCATCGATTTTTTTCGATCAATATCACATCCCTAGTCTGTCTCCAAGTAAGTTGCAAGAAATAACAAAATGTCATTGTCAATTCTTTTTCAAATTTTTTTACGCATAGAACTTTTCACTCGTACAACCAAGACTGATGTAGGTACTACATCTCGTTTTTACAGATTTCAATAATTATGTAGAAGTTTTTGGAGTTCTCATCGTTATGTAAAATAAAACATTGACTGAGGTCGATCGTCATTCTTAAGTAACACAGATGTAACGGAATGTTATGATTGATATGTAATTGATAGGCAATTTAATTTCAATAAAAGCAATCTAAAAAGTAGGACAGATACCTATTGCCTTTGCATTGTGTAGCTAGGTGTAGCTACCTATTTGGTCTATTTGTAGCTACGAATAAATTTGTAGTATTAAAATTAGCACTTTCTTTTTACTTATTTCTTATTAGATAGGAAAGATTACCTTCTTACTTTCATATCAAACGATAACAAGATTAGCCTATGAATCGTCCAATAGTTAATCAAATTGCTCCACTGCAGATTGTAAGGTATTGAAAAGGCAAAGAGATTTAAATATAATAGGGTGTAGAGGGGGCATTGGGAATATTTTCATACAAAACTTTGAAGCCTAAGCGTCATGTCCTTGTCATGTCACTTAGTATGAACGCGAGCTGTCATTCGGTCGAAATTGTACTAGACGTGAATAACACCTGGAATAACTTTTGACTTCAAATTTTCCTCGCTTTGTCCCCTCTATGCGTTATTATTTTAATCTCTTATCTCTTTGTGAAAAGGTAATAAAATTTTAATTAGGTAGAGTCTGGCTACTGAAAGATGAGACTGGAAAAACGCGGCAAATTCAAAAAATAATTGCATGGCAACTCTGTTTATAGTTAGAAATATAGCTTTGATACTTGTTATTTATTAAATTAAATGATAGTACCTAAATACTTAGATTGCAAAAACAAACAACAGTAAGTGAAGGAAGGAAACAAAAAAAACCTCAATCACAATAATTTCTTTTATTTTTCGGAATAAAAAGTCAGTCGCATCTTTCAGTAGCCAAACTCTAATGGGTTTATTCTTTCGAAAGTCGTATTGAAGTCTTAGATAAAAGCAAAAGAGGTTGAAGTTCATTAACGGGATTGCCATAGTGAATACTGGGTACCTACTACTTACTGACCTGTGGCGCAGAGTGGTGAAGCTGTGTATATTGAATGTGTGAGTTCTGCACTCCTGCGCTTGCAGCATGCTGCCCGTGGATCATTGGGATATCAAATTCTTCGTCGCCAAATGATGGTGTGTGAAAAGTCTGTAATAAAAAAAAATAGGCACAATATATTTTATGTCAGATAAAACGGAGTTGTTGACAAAATAATGGGTTCGTACCTTGCAGGGAATATCCAAAAGTACCTAGGTATTACGAAATAATTTGAAAGGATTTATCATTTGAAAATCTACCCAATCAAAAAAATTATTTATTATTATTTATTTTTATTATTTATTACAAATGTAACTAATTATAGGGAATTTTCTAATTCAAATAATAGTTAATAGGTATACCCGACCTGCTTGATACCGATTTAACGTATTAGCACAGAATAAGTAATAGTACTACGTACAGAAGGTTCTCTGTTGACAGATTCCCTGTTTAGGTACGTCAAACGTGCCTCAATGTGGTCATCTCTTTCTATCGCATGCAACGCGCTCTTTCAAAGGCGGAGCCTTAGATCTAGGGTTGCCGGCAGCTCGACCCATTAAATTGTACGTTAGTAGTAGTAGTTAGTATAATAATGTATTTTATAACACATTTGCTCGTAAAAGGTGTCTTATTTCACCAATTTCAATATCGAATTGTGTCTCATTACGCCCAAGTGCGGTAAGTGTAAAGTAAAACGCACGGTTTATCAAGATGCTCCGTCTAAAAACGAACGGTACTTTTAAAAATCTCAGCAAAGAGTTTTTATGTCAAAAAAGTTGTCAACATTTTATGATTAAAATTAACTTTGGGAGATAAAATATAATAAAGAAATATTTACGTACATAATTATTTAATTTAATTAATTTTGACAGTAAATTACAACCAATTAATCTGTAACAAAAACACAAAAATATTAATTTACTTTATTAGTAATACTGGCTGTTTTTTGTGCCTTTGCCTAAAAAAAAATGATGATGCGCGCCGCGCGCTTTTTCTTAACGCTGTATTGTTTTTATTCGTTTACCATAGTCGGAGTTTTATTTTATTTCCTCGCAAATGTGTTATAAAACGTCGTATGACATACGTGCGCTTTGATAATTACTAGAGCTGTAAAAGTAACGAGAAAATCAGTACCCGTATGTATTCGTTACTTTATCAATTAGTACTCGTTACTTTCGTATCGTTACTCGTTACTTCTGATACAAGTGAACTGTTCGACAAAATCAACTAAAAGCAATGGATTTACTATATTTTTTTTTAACCATGAGCTTATATTATATTACAATAGCATCGCGATCTATAATCTTGATAGGTATCGATTATAATGAAAAAGCAACAAATAGGTATCCAACATTATTTATTGACAATAAAATTTAAACAACATTTTAACGATAAATCAACTTAAAAATAGTTTTGCTTCTTTTCTTTCTAACGTACGTTTTTATACGAAAAAGTACGCGCATGCGTAAAACAAACGGTCATCAAACGTTTGGATACACGCAACAACGGTCCTTGCATGAACTGAAATAGTGTGGGTACCCACCTATACGACGAAATATGCAAGTAACGAAAAAGATGTGAGTAACGAAATGAATTCGTGAGTAACGATTCGTTACTCGTTACTTTATGGAGTACCCGTTACTCAGTAACGAATACATACGGTTCGTTACAGCTCTAATAATTACAGCCTTTGCTTTACTTGTAGCCCTCGCCTACGGCTCGGGCTAGCAATGTCGCCTCGGCTGTAATTTTCAACCTACCGCACTTATATCATAATGTACTATTACCTACGATGTTACGATTTTTCTTTATTTAGGTACTAAAGACCACCCAACTAAACAAAAGCTGTGTAATTCGCCTTTAGGTTAAGTTATGACTTTAAAACTGCCTGTTTCTGCAAAATGTAAGACGAAGACAAACAACTGGATTATCTACATACATACATTATACAATGTAAAGAAAAATAGTTTATTAAAATTCAATATCTATACCACCAATGCGCGGCAACCACGAATAGACAGCCGGGTGGCGGCCGGCCGCATGTACTATCGAAAAAAGTTCTGCCGGATACACCTAAGTGTCATTTTAGCGAGCAGCTATCTTTTCCCACCCCGAGTCGACAAAGCCCTCACTTATAGTAACAAACAATGACAATTACAAAAAAGTGTTTCTTTCATATTTATGACCATTAGTGTCGATGAATGGATCGCAATAGAAAAAAAAGACGGTGTTACTGGCTTCTCATTGTGTAACTCTAATTAGGGTCGGGGTAATAAAATTTGAGCTTGCAAGCGACAATTTTTCCAAATGTATCAGGCTTAGCGTTTGCTGATAGTACTTGTAGCGGCGCGATGACGTCACGCAGTATGCCTCCCCTGGTATTAGTCAAAAACTAACTAATTAAATAATTTTAAAAAATATGAGATTCCGGTTTTATTTGGGGACTGCGGTATTCTGCCTTAGACAAGTGACCAGTGGGTCTAAAATGGCCACTTTGAGCAATTCCTCTGAGCAATTCCTCCTTTTATAAATTCCCAGCAAATCCTAAGCAATTCCTCTAAATTTCGTAAAATGGTCCCTCATTTTAGTGATTCACTGACAATTCAATTCATTAGCGGATTCGTATTTGGTGAAAATTTCGAATATGAATCGAAATAGGATCCTATTATGATTCACCCAAAACGGCTTTTTTAGACCCCCAGGGGCCAATTAGGTTCTGGCATTACGCCGCCGGCCACTATACCACGGCACGCTCGCTACGCTCGCTCAGCTCGTGCGTTGTGGTAACAAGAAACCTAACCTAACCCAGCGCTTAAGCTGTCCATTAAATAAGACTACGTGGATTGATTCGGTTCCGTGACTAGGTATCTACAGTTGAACCCTGCCTGCCTGATGAGTGATGACATGAGTTGACTTATCAAAATGGCGTCTTTTGGCCTTGCTTAGGTACTAGATCAATTGTTTTTTTTTAATGATAGGATGTGTTCTTATAATATTTTTCTGTAGTACCTATAGATACTAAATAGAAATAATAAAAAAACGGTGTAAAACGTAACGCAACTGACAAAAAAAAAAGTGAAATGTCGCAAAAAAGACGAAACTTTTTGACGTGACAACGTCTTATAATTCGATGGAGCCGGCTGCATGCACGAAAAAGTATGACGTATGCGGCGTTACAGTGCAAGCGAGAGCGCGCAACGAGTGACAAAGTGGCACAATCCAAAAAGTATGACGTTGTCACGTTCAACTATCCTCAGTAAACCGACTTTACAGACAACCGATTTTTTTTTTAAAACTTCAATAAAAAAACAATCCGTTGTCCGTTTCCGCAATCTAAAACTTTGAAGAAAGACTTTAGGCTAAGACCTTTTTGCTTTAAAATTGCCGTAGTAATTAAAATCAGCGGTCCATATTTATACCTATCTACTAAAGTAGGTAATCCTAATACAAACTTGAGCTTTCAAGCGATATTTCTTACAAATGTATCAGGCTTATCGTTTGTCGATAGTACCTACTACCTAGGTACTTATTGGACTATAAAAGGTTTACAATTTCTTGTGTCTCTCATACAATAAAAGTTGAACATATAAGAAAGTCTGTATGGGAGAATAACGCCGTACAAGAAGTTTCTATACAATGTAAAGACGATAAAAAGGTCGTCGTTGTAATTGTACCATTGTTATTTGGTCTATTGTACGAGTAGTTCATGCGTGTTTGTGGTACAGGAACACTGAATAATTTACTTCTTTAAGCATAGGTACATAGGTAATGGAGGAGATAAATGAGTTTATTAGTTATATCGTTAATGCCGCTTACCGGTGGGTGAAGCCAGTGGGTGCACGGGTCACGAACCGTTAAAATACATCGTTTTATAATTATTATTACGTATATATGTGTGTTGCTGGTTATTATGTCTCAGTTCTACATCTACATAAATATTACAAAAATCTCATTTATCAGGGAGTAACATTCCCCGTATTCCTACGGGAACGGAAACGGAACAGCTTGTTAGTAGTATAGGGCTACTTTTAATTAAAACTAGCAGCACCCCGCGGTTTCACCCGCAGTTCCCATTTCCGTTAGAATACGGGGATAAATTATAGCCTACTAGCAGCGCCCCGCGCGGCCGCGGTTAAAACCCGCGTAGTTCCCGTTCCTGAGGGAAAACGTTGATAAAATATAGCCTAGGTATGTGTTATTCTAATGATAAACTATGGGTGTTATTTAGAGCAGAGTATTCGTATTTTTGTGAGCAGAAAAATATAATCTGTAAGCAGAAATAGCTAATTGGTCAGCAACTCATGGCCAGCAAACATTACAAAACCAATCAGCATTTTATGTCATTCTGGATGGCTGTAATTATTTTAGAGCTGCAATGAGTTGCTAATGTTAAATAAAATTTTGGTAAGCACTGAGAGGGAAAGCCAAAAAAATTTTTTTTGGCCTGCATATAACAGTAGCAAAAATAATCTCAGCAAACTTGTCATGCGCAAAATAGGCGCATTCCTTACAAAGATTAGGAAGGACTTTGGATTATGCAACTTATATGATTATTATTACGATTACGATTACAAGTAGTGGTGGTGGTGGTGGTAGTAGAAGTGGTAGTAGTAGTGGTAGTGGTAGTTGTGGTAGTCGTAGTAGTAGTGGTAGTAGTAGTGGTAGTGGTAGTAGTAGTGGTAGTGGTAGTAGTTGTAGAATAATTTTTTACGACATGTTTTCTCTGCTGTTCAATCATGAAATCTTGCTGACCAAGTAGTTATTTTACGGGCCAAGTAACTATTTTGTGGACTGAATGTTTATTATGCAAAACCCATGTTATTGTAAGCTGCCTATTTCTTTTGCCGAACAAGAATTGCTGCCTGATTTTTTTATTTGCGTACAAAATCTTTGTAGTTATGCCGACCAAATGATTTAAATGCAGATTTTTGGTGGCTAACCAAATTTTATATTGCTGCCCATTTAATTACTTCTCATAAACTATATACTTAACTGTAAAGTTTCATCAAAATCCGTTCAGTGGTTTTTGGGTGAAAGAGGAACAAACATTTATACATCCATACATTCAAACTTTCGCGTTTATAATATTAGTAGGATGTTACTCAGTTATAATGTAGCTTTCTATTGGTGAAAGAATTTTCAAAATCGATCCAATAGTTTTTGAGTTTATTCGTTACAAACATACGAAAATAAAAATCTTAAAAATATAGAAGTAGGTATTCATACAATAAGTATATGAAACAATTAGATGAAATATCTAGTTCAAGTTAGGATATTGCTCCATACTGATGCTCTTATTCTCGCACTACCTTCGACAACTGTTGCTGGGCAAATATTGCTCAAAAAATTAGCCATGTTTATCTTTCAGAAAAAAAATTGTACCTACCTAAGTTAGGAACATTTAAAATCTCCGAAACTCGTAAATTGAGGGATTAAAAAGTGTGTGGTATTGTGTTATACCTGGTGGTAGGTATATTTTTTTAAATGGTCGCTGATAGTTGTTTTTGTAGTACTATTACTTACCTATTCTGTGGTTATACTCATAATCATAATCATAAATTGTGGGACACAATTCACACACGGCTTTTTAGTCCCAAACTATGCAGAGCCTGTACTATAGGTATACTAAATAATTGATAGACATACTTATATAAATATTAAACACCCGCAGACACGAAGCCAACAGACTTGTTCATGCACACAAATGTTGGCCCCGAGCAGGAATCGAACCCGCGACCTCCGGCTCAGAAGGCAGGGTCACTACCAACTGAGCCAACAGGCCCGTCAATACTCTCTTCTATCAATGTTTTGTTAATATTTAAGTACTAGCGGGTGCCCAGCGGCGCGGTTGCCCGTGCGGATCTGGTTTATGCCCGTTCACGTGGGAATTTAAAAAAATAACTTGATAGTGGTTGCCTACGACATATAAGATCCCTACATACCATATTTCAAATAGCGGGTGCCCAGCGGCGTTGTCCGCACGGATTCAGTTTATTCCCGATCCCGTGGGTGGGAATTTCCAAAAATCCCTTCGTAGCGGTTGACGTTTCGGAGTAGTACGTATTTCTCTTTTTACCCAGTTTTTAAATTTTAGAATGAGACATTTTCCCGCTGTAAAAAGTACTCCAGATGTTGACCCGGTTACTCAGTTTCCACACCAAATTTCATCAAAATCCGTCCACTAGTTTTTGCGTGATGCGTGCACAACCAGACAGATGGATAAAACTCGGTGTTTTGGTATCTACATCGATAACTATATACCTACCTACAATACCGTTGAAATTTTCAACAAATATTTCATGTACAGACTAATTGGGGTAATTTGTTATTTTATTTTGTGGACGCGTTCTGAAATAAATTTAGTAAAGTAAATAGTTCTAAGTTTATAATATAAATAGAGCAGAATAAAACATTAGAAATATTTTCATTTATGCTAAGTTTAAAAATTTAGATGGTCTCATTATTAGCTCGGAATCGCAGGGAATATTTAATTCCATTAGTCGAAATTTTGATATCGCAGGTTTTGCATTGTTCCCATTTAAATCACATACAATTTTGATAGCTAATGTTTTAGTGGTAGGTATAATTTTTAAAATGGTCGCTGATAGTTGTTTTTGTTCTTTCACAACTGATTATGCACAATAATACCAATAGAGAGCGCTAAAAACCGGAATACGTATTGGCAGAGCTTTGATGTGTCAATTGTCAAAGATTTAATTTCATGTACAAAATTTAATGAAGTTTTTGAAATTGTGGGTGAGTGCAAGGGCTATTATACTGACCTGATCATTCATAGCGTACACACTAGACTTGGTGTCGCGAGATGCTGACAGCGGGGACTCGAGATTTTCTGGACGCTGGAACAATGGAAAAACTACAGTCACTGAGGCTTAATATAATATTAAAATAATGCCAATGGTTCCTCCTGTTTTTTGTTTTATTATTGTAGTTTGTAACCCACTTCATAGAAGGAGGAGGTTCTCAATCTACCATGTATGTTTTTTTATGGTATGTTAATCCATATTTTGTTTGATCGGTTATGTAACTGATACACCTTAAGGGTGGTCCCATTTTTTTTTTAAATCTGATTAAGAACTTTAGGTGGAGAACGGAACTCAGCGTAATGTTTAGTAACAGTAGGTATTGGATGTTGAATAAGTATGCAAATAATAATCTTTTTAGTGCTATTCGTTAAAGTAGGTTTGTATTATTGTTTCATCATCATCATCAGCCTATCTTAGCCCACTGCTGGAGATCAGCCTCCCTTAGTGAGCGCCCATAGCGCTCTGTCTTCGGCTTGACGCATCCAGCATCTGCCTGCAGCCTTTCGCAGATCGTCATCCCATCTGGCCGGAAGGCGTCCTACACTACGTTTGCCGAGTCGCAGTCTCCACTCCAGAACACAATTATTATTAGCAGAATTATTGTTATAACGGATAAAGGAATTACTAGAGATTGCTGAAATCAGGCCCGGTCCGAAGTGCGCGGTCTAATACCAAATCTGAAATGGCATAGATCATTTTAAACTTTCTTTATTAATTACTAGCAGCGCCCGCGGTTTCACTCGCGTCAGTCCCGTTCGCGTGGGAAAGTTGTTACTTCCAGAAATGTAAGCTTTCCATAGGTCAAATAATTTTTAAGACTCGCATGTGGTATTTATTACAAATCGCGGGTGCCCAGCGGGGTTGCCCGCGCGAGTCCAGTTTATTTGCGTTCCCTTGGAAATTTCCGAAAATCCCTTTATAGCGGTTTCCTACTACATAATATAAGTTTATAGGTGTAATCGTTTCGGAATAGTAGAAACGTATTTATCCGTTAACCAGTTTTTATATTTCCCCGGGGAATGAGATATTTTCCTGGAATAAAAAGTACCCTAGATTTTGACCCAGGTATTCATACATACCAGATGTGTAATAACACTTACAAGTAAAAATGTACGAAACCCTCCGTGCGCGAGTCCGACTCGCACTTCGCTGGTTCTTATTTATTTTTCCGATACGGAACCCTAAAAACATTTGTTTGTTAAGTCGATTATATGTATAACGTCCTTACAGGTAAGTACAATTTTATCTGTTCCCGTTACAAATTATCACGTTGGAAAATCACTTTATGAAGTAAAAGTTTAATTTTCGATATTGATTTTATTACAATGCTGCAATTTCCTGGTGATGTGCCGGGAACAATTTTCACCAGTGCCCTACTGAGGCCGTAAAAGTAGATACACCATTCATCAAAGAAATCCTTTGCTAATTTTAAATTTAAAGACGTATGCAGTTAAGTATGAATCATATTCTTTTTATTTAAAATCAGTAGGTATAGGTACAGTCAAGAGCAAGTCAAGCTTTACACTACCAGTTTAAGCTGAGCTCTGGATTTATACTGCGCGCCATAGACCTCAGGGCCGGTACAAAGTCCACAGTGTCAATCTTAGCGTGCTCTTGACTGTACCTAGTTTAATTCCAACGCTTTGGGCTAATGGATAGGTTACTCGTTACCTACCAAGCATCGAATTAGTATATTTAATACTAGCGGGTGCCCAGCGGAGATGTCGTTTCGGAGTAGTACGTATTTTTCTTTTTAAACAGTTTTTTAATTTTCCCGTGGGAATGAGACATTCTCCCGCACAAAATCTAAAATTTAAGTGTTTTTATATTATACAGTTGTTAATAGTGTTTAATCTGTTGGCAGACCTGTTTAATAAATAATTAAAAAATTATTTATAAATTACAGATATGTATTATCTTATCTATATACTAGCGGGTGCCCAGCGGGAATTTCTATATAAGGATTTTTGGAAATTCCCACGGGAATGGGATTAACTGGATCTGTGCGGGCAAAGCCACTGGGCACCCGCTATTTGTAGGTTATAAAACTCCACATGCTCTTAAAAATTCTTAAAAAAGTCTTAAAAATTCTTTCACCAATGGAAAGCTTACTTTTCTGGGAGTAACAACTTTCCAACGGGAACGCGACTGACGCGAGTGAAACCGCGAGCGCTGCTTGTAATTAATAAAGAAAGTTTAAAATGATCTATGCCATTTCAGATTTGGTATTAGACCGCGCACCTCGAACCGGGCCTGATTTCAGCAATCTCTAGTAATTCCTTTATCCGATCGATCGCTGCACAACAGCCTCGTTAAATTCCCGACATGATAGTTAACGTCAATTTCATTATACCTTTTTTTTCACTATATTAAATTCCCCCTGGACTCGCTCCGTAAATGGTTGATAACATCTTACTTGACTACAGGTTAGTAAATTATTCTAACCTGGTGGTTGGAAATTATCTTATGTAGGTCCGAGTACCTACTTATTCTGAAACGAATTATAGTCAATTATTTTATAATGAAACCACTGTTATCATATGCTTTCATAGTACCTAATGTAAAAATGTCATGTCAGTATTGCATTATAATTTTAATGTAGATATTATTATTGCGAGATAACTACTCATCTTGTTTTTAAAAAGCTAGTAGGTACTTCTTTATTTATCACACTTAATTGCTTATCTACTTTCTCCGGATTCCCTTTATTTTCGTCTTCCAAAAGATTTTGGAAAACCCTACCTAAAGCGTGCTAAAGCCAAGGCTGTGCTGTGCATTGCATTGATATGGAATCAGTCACAGTCATTACATAGGTTTCTTCTTTTAATAAATAAAGTAAGTACTTAATCTTATGAATGGTACCTATATTTTGGTAAATTTACGAAGTTCAAGGTTCCGTTGATTTAATACCAAGTATCCAATATTTACTAAAAGGTTTCATAATATCTTGTAAAATAAATCTTTTACATAAAATCTTGCCTAAACTGTTCGCTACCTGGATCACACACTGTTGTTGTTCTGTGCATAATCACTACATAGTATAAAACAAAGTCGCTTTCTCTGTCCCTATATCCCTATGTCCATACATTCCTATGTCCCTATGTCCCTTTGTATGCTTAAATCTTTAAAACTACACAACGGATTTTGATGTGGTTTTCTCAAAGAGATTAAAATATAATAAGGCATAGAGGGGACAAAGCGAGGAAAATTTGAAGTCAAAAGTTATTCCAAGTGGAATAAGTCTAGTACAATTTCGACCGAATGACAGCTCGCGTTCATACTAACTGACATGACAAGGACATGACGCTTAGGCTTCAAAGTTTTGTATGAAAATATTCCCAATGCCCCCTCTATGCCCTATTATATTTAAATCTCTTTGGGTTTTCTTTAATAGATAGAGTGATTCAAGAGGATGGTTTTAGTATAGGTAAGCATTGCACCCGTACGAAGGCGGGGCGGGTCGCTATAGTTTACACATAATTTAGAGTTATAATCTAGTTTACTAATGACACCTGTAATCAAACGGTGACTTTTTCATTGCTATTATTCACAAGTGAGTAGTTTTGTTTTTATTTTATTGGTTGAGTTGCTTTGTTCTTAAAAAAAGTTTCGATACGAAAAAGATCGTGTTCAATTATTGTACCTATTCTTTGCTCATTTCATACACCTTCATAGTTAAATAGATAATTTCAACTATCTATATAACTTTTGTACAATATAACTTTTGTTTTCTCTGTTAAAATTTCAAATTCCCCATTTTGTACGTGGTTAAAACGCTATCCGCGACAAAAAAAAAAAAGAAACCTCATTCTTTTAGTCTATGGCCGATAGAAAAGTCATAATTTTTTCCCGCCATTGCGTAAGATGATTATTTTAAAATGTTTTTTTAGTATTATTTTCTTTACAAGTGTGTTGAAAAACGTCGTATGATACACGTGTGTATTGAAGATTACCGTCCTCGGCTGGCGCCTCAGTGGTAATCACCAACATTATACACTTGTACTAACGTGACAAATTCAGTAACAAGTGGTTGGAAATTCCAAGAATACGTTTTGTGTCTGAGAAAACTAATAAAAATGTATGTAAGTTACTTATTTTCGTTTATTACAAATTAGTGTGGCAATTCTAAATCCGGCTGGTATTTCTTATTGTTGTATCATTTGATTTTGTGCTAATATTTATTACAATTCATAGTTTATTGCCAGCCTGAAGCGGCTCAGCTCAACCGGCTCGATGTTCCGCCATCGACGTTTTATTGTCAGAATTCATTCTATTCATAAAAATACTAGTTATAGGTTTTATTGGTTGTCAGTTTTATTTAAGGTTAAATGTTTTATAATTGTTTGGACAGACCCATGTGAATGGTTTAACAATTTATATATAACAATGGTGTTTAAAAATTGGTCCCCATGTTGGAAGATAATTTACGTTCAAGAATAGGGTGCGGCCTTCATATTACAATTGCTGCCTTTATAGAAAGGCAGCAATTGTAATAAGTCGTGTCGATATATGAATGAAGACCTACCTTTTCGCACAATATGTTTTAGATACTGACAATAATGTCAAATAAATTGTAATAAATAAATGAATCAAAAATTATAAGTTATAATTAATAAGCTTAAGCTTTTTGAAAATTTAGTAAATTTCAATTTTTTTCTTGACTCAAATTGAAAAAAAAATGTAACTTACTAAATTTTCAAAAAGCTTTAGTTTAAAATCCAGTGTCATAATTTCTTATCGTGTCTCCTCAGTTCCTGTACCTACAATTATTCGAAGAACTTATTTTTATACATAAAAGCTTATAATTTAATTAAAAATTGTGTATATATTACAAAGGTATTAAGTATTCCTTAAATCATTAATTAATCAGAGAGAAAACTACAAATCCTTTGATGTACTATGTTTGATGTTAAGTAAATTTCCTGTACTTAGTACAATAGACACTCATACAAAATTATTCGAAATTGCAGAGAAATATATATTATATACAGCTAATTGTAAAAAACCATTACAACTTTAACTTGTAAAATATATAGTACCTTATCGAGTTCTTAAACAGTCTAAACAGCAACGGCACGTTCCAATTTGAAAAGTTATAAAATCTTTGTTCCAAAATCCGATTGATCAACATTGTAATACCTTGAGCCAGTCCCATTCCTCTCAGACCGGTTTCTCACCGGCTGTGGTCCCAATGGGGCTATACTATACCACTATACTGTTCTTACTAACTCACACTATCAACAAGTAAGTGAAAGGACACCGATAATTGCTTTCTGCTAGGTATTCGATTTTGTAACCACCAAGTGGTTGCAAATAAAATAAAATATTGATATTCCACAGGGTTAGTTGGTGCTCATTTATTTCTTTTATAGACTATAACTGTCAGGTAGATACTGCGGTTACTGTATCTAATGTACCTACTCGTATTGTAATAGTAAAATCAATTTCAGTATATTTTGCAAACACATTAATTTTTTTGCATGTTCACCTAGAACATTATTACGATTTTTAAAGTAAGAATATTTTCTGGTTTTAACAGAAAATACCGACCTTAAAATATTATTCATATTTACGTTGCTTTTAGTAAACCCTACAGCACCTACCTAATCTTTCACTTAATTTAATGACTTTAACTTTACACTACAATAGAATTGCGCATATGTGTAAGTCTAGTACTTAAATTAAACAAATAATATTTCAGAAGTAACTATCTATAAAAGGAACAGATAATGACAAATATAACCAATAAATCTTAATAATTGACAATTATAACGTGGCATTCACGATACGATGTTTCCAACATGCTTTTAGAGCGTGGAAAGTAGAAAGTTTAAAAAAGTAGGTGAGTTAAATAAATTCTGAAAAGTACCTACTAATATCTTAGTAACTATTTGTCTTTATTATTACTACTTATCTATTATGTACCTTGAAATGAAAACCCTTTTAATAATATAGTTCGAAAACATTTTTAATACGTAAATTGTGATCGTAAATGTAAACTCTTTTACTATTTAATAATATGACTTAAATCAAATTGGAAAGATTATTTTGTAGTACGAGCGCGTTTTGTAGACTTTAATTTCGAGGAAGCTTGGCTCTCCAACGGTCCATTATTATGTAGTTGGAGTCTCTAGGACATAATTGCCGGTCACTGACCTCGTAACTCCCACTAAAATATCTTTAAATCAATTGATGTTATTACAATTGGACCGCTACGTCGTAACTTGTGCTTACGATTTGTGAGGGAGACTTATTTGTATTCAATACAAATATAACAAGGGGAGCAGGTGGATATGTTTTTTTGAATTTATAAAAAACGAGGCCGCTTGGAGTTATTATTAGTAGAGACGAGACTCTTTTGTTGTAACGAATAAAAATGTTTTTTAATATTATTTAAGTGATGTAAATATAGCAACCACATAGTTTTTATTTATTTATTTAACTTCATGTATCAAGAAAATGTACACATGGCGAACTTAATGCATTAGGAATTAAGTTGGCCAATAATCATAAAACGATATGAAATCCGTCACTTCATTTTGTCATCATAAGTACCTAGTTGGCACTTATATGAGCTGTGGTGTGGTTCGGGCACCTTATTATTGTTGTTTAAATGGCGTTCAGTGTTGGTGCACTCGGGCCTAAGTTGGGTTAATAGGCTAAAATCTTGTAAAATTTGCAAAAAATATTCACTAGTGTAACTAAGCTATTGAGATACTATCTCATAACAAAGAAGGCTGCTAAAGGTCGGAGCTTAGCTGGCGTGACTTGATAGGATGGCAGGACGCGAGAGAGACCTTAGAATTTTTCCTAACTGCTTCAGGATCAAGAAAGGATTTTAGAATAACATAGATCTCTAAAGAGTAAAAACCCGAATTCAACGAATAGTACCTACTAAAAAAATGCTTTCGAATTGAGAACCTCTTCCTTTTTTGAAGTCGGTTAAAAAAAGAACAATCGAAATCGGTTTTCGTGATATTGTGATATTCGTCCCGCGCACAGTACCTACTTAATGCAAATTTAAGACTTATATGGTTTTCTTACGGAACCAATTTTGATTATTATTTTTATTTGAAAGTTTGTGCTTCCCGTGTGGTCCCATTTTAATTTGGTCCAGTTCTGACACTGGCATCCATGAGAAAACCATATAAGTTGAAGTTGGTTTTTTACTTTTTAGAGTTCTATCTTATTTTTTATTCTTTGCTACTATTGCTCTCCTAATGGTCTCCGGAAAATACATTTCTTCAACATAAGAAAATGATGATTTTATCTATATTATACATATATATCTAAAGTATAAAATGCTTTGTCCTAGATGATTGATTGATCAACGCACAGCCTAAACAGCTTATCGTAGAAACCTAAAATTTGGAGGGTGTGTTCTTTGCATGACGTAGGCATTCGATAAGAAAGGATCTTCCGAAATTTTACCCCTGAGGTGGTGAAAAAGGCGGCAACGGTTGTATGGGACAACGTGATTCCTTGGTACAATCTACTTCTAATTTTGCATAAACATTCTTCAACAGAATAAATTGAAGACGTGTTTCGTATTTTATTAAAATTCGTCCCCTAGTGGGGCTAAAGAGGGTATTAAGTTTTTTTTTAACTTTATAACCGGACAGACATAAAATAAAACGATTTGTAACACGTCGCGTCAACAGTAACAGTTAAATTAGAAACTCACTTGTAGATTATTACTATTACTATTATTACTATTCTACATTAATTTATGAAGTCAAACAGGTCATAGTAGTGATAATAGCTACTTTGATGTAGCGATTTTCAGTAAGTATACGTAAGCAAGGTAATAATATGTAGAACGTTAGTATAAGGTTTCACCATCGGCTTACGCACAGTTTTTAGGGCAACTCTTTTTTATTGATTGTATAAAACGTCTGTGCCATCGTCACTAGCTAAACGGAGAAGGAAAAAGGTCAAAAGAAGGTAGTTGAATGTATCGACATTAAAAATGATTTATTAAAAAGATTACCCCAAAACGCCTCTAAAATGTATTTCGATTTTCATTTCGCAATATATCAATCTATATATGTATATAAAAGAAGAAACTGACTGGCTGACTGACTGATGGATCAACGCACAGCCGAAACCGCTGGGGCCAGAAGAATGTAATTTTGATAGTTAGTGATGCATAAAGATGTAAGTAAGCACTAAGGAGGGTTTTTTGGAAATTTTCACGGGAAATGGAATAAACAGGATCCACGTTCGCAAAAGTGAAGCAATTTAGTACTAAAAATGATGTAGTTACAGGTTCTCATCTCGCTACATTTTTACAGATCATAAAAAGTAACTCATTCGACCAGGCAGTCAACCACAGCCCTATTGGTTCTGAGACATTGTAACAGCACCCGAGTCCGGCAAAGGCGGCGATGGGCTGTCACATTTAAGGGCTTGAGAAGTACCTACACTAGTGAGAAGTACGAGTATTTCAAAGAATGGAATATCTTTACCGACCCCTCCGTGACGTAAGAGATTTGTTTTAATTGTCTTTAAAATAGTATGGAATGAAATATTCCTCTGACTGTTGGCTTATTTTAATTGGTAGAGCTGCCCCATGGTCAAGATACTCGTACATAGCTCTAACGAATGATACTTTTTCAATATCGTATAATCAATTGTTGACATATACATGGTGATCTAAAGTTCAATAAATCATTAATTTATCATGTCGTTCTTATAAATTGGTTTTAAATTGGTTGCATCAACATCTTTGAATGGCTCGTCATATTATTTACTGTAAAAAAAAACAAGTGCATTTTAAAATGATTAGTATTAAATTAACTAAGGAACCTAAAATAGTATTAATTACAGAATCACCATTACTTCAGTAATTTCCAATTTATGCGGTTATAAGACTATCATAAAGTTCAGTTGAGTCATAAGATTTGTATTTGATTTGACTCGCACTTGGCCGGTTTTTAATCATTATGCCATTTGTTTGCATATTTTTTGGTGGTGTACATTAAGGAGTTGTTACTTACTTACATACAGTCTTGCAGATAAACGATTATCCTCCCAACTCAATCACCCCTTGTCCCCTCACACATATACAGATCCCCCCCATACGAAATAATACACACTTACTCACACTCCAACTTGTGGACACCTGACTATGGTATAGTCAGCTGTCTGATCCCAAGAAATCTATAAGGCATCGTAGGGCTAGTTGGCCAACCACTTCTCTCAAACCCCCCGTCAATCACTCCTCACCATTCACCATTCACATACACACAACTCACACACCCCCATACATACACACACAACACACCCCCACACACCCTCACACCCTTCAAGCTTTTATGTAGATAATTTTTTCCTACTATACATTTCCTACTGAAAAATTAAAACTTACCAACCGTTGGAGGGAGACCAGGACCCCATGACACAGGTTCTACCTAGTTTGGGTTCCTGTCTCCACTAATGTTCTTCTTGATGTGTTAATAAATGTATCTACATTCATTGAGTTATCTATAAGGACTGTGTGGAGAAAAAATAAAGATTTTTTTTTTTTTTTATTATGTGGCACGGCGTAGAGATTACCTCTACTTATGTATAAGCATATTATCTATTATATTGATGAAAATCGCATCGTAAGTGATTTTATTCGTTGTTTTTTCTTTGGCTTTTGTAGAGTTTAGAATGAAGACCCTGTAGAAGGCGGTGAAAGTGGTCTGTTAATGATCTATTATAAATAAGTAGGTTAATATAATAAATAATTGAAATAATGTTACATTTAAATAACGACAACTGTTTTGTATAGGTACTTCGTTTCTTCACTAAGTACATAGTATAAAACAAAGTCGCTTTCTCTGTCCTTAAGTATGCTTAAAGCCTAAAATCTTTAAAACTACGCAACGGATTTTGATGCTGTTTTTTTAATAGATAGAGTGATTCAAGAGGAAGGTTTTAGTATTAGCATTGCACCCGGGCGAAGCCGGGGCGGGTCGTTAGTTATTTATAAATTACTTCAAAATAAATATATTTTCATGCCTTATCTCGCAGGGGTTTAGCAGAAATATTCTATTGAAATACCCACTTTTCACTTGAAACCTGACAGGCGGTGAGATTATCTCCTGACCGGGGTGCTGTTAAACATATTTCATAATCGACATATAATTAAAACATCTTATCTTTGAATATCTCGGAGTTCTAGTTTGTAAAAAGATAAAAGGTATCTATCAACATTGGTGTAGATACTGATAATGAACTGGTATATCTACTACTAGTACCGCCCAGCGGTGTTGCAGTTGATTTTTCCCGTTCCCGGGGGAATTTCATAAATCCCTCTATCGTAATTAGGAATATTTTTTTCTTTAAATTTTGTAGAACAGTTAAAAGCAATTGTGTGTTGTTTCCAAATATAGATAGGTATTAGTAGCTACTATAACACAGACAATGCATATTCTTGAACTATAGTAACATTAAAATGAATATTTATATTCAAATATTGCGCTGTTAGTTGGTTTAATACTCAAAGCGCTGTCATGGTCAATACTTTTCAATAATGGCTGGTTTAATATTTAAGGGACCTTAACAAACACATTATTTATAAAAAAACAAAAAATAAAATATACCTACTTACTTGAAATATTGTCAGTATTGTCACGGACCTTTTATTTTTCAGCCGTACTGTTTATTAGTCCAGCTACAACTTTATAGATACATAATTTAAAAATATATATAAAATATAATAAAAAAGGGGGTAGGCAGTGGTATTCCATTTCTGGAAATGCCCACTATTCACGAGAATATTCGACATATTTTAATCTTGTAGATATTTTGTACGTGTTTGCACTATTCACTCACAAACTCATTCACAACCAAACACTCCAATTACAGATCTTAATATTATAAATATACTTATAATGAATACCTACCATTTAATCTCGAATTACTTTGCTCCCATATATTCCATCCAGCGGAGTAAAGTAGGCTTAAGAAATTCCATGCATTAATTAAATGCGTTCCGGTTCCATGTAAGATCTAATTAATCTATTGACGAAGTAAAAAAATACAATTACAACTTTAATTGACGAAGCACTGAAGTCATTGCTTAGGAGTCTGTACGGTAAAGTCACGTCCGTGGCACAGAGTACTGATTAGAAATTGGCACAATCGTTTTCAGATCTTGTTCACTTGTTTTATTTGAAGTTCGCTCGGAAATATTTTCGGTGCGATGTGAAGGCACGCTAGACGCACGTGCGGGCCGCGCGGGAAGACTGCGTGGCGGTCTTGGGCCGCGGCGCGCGCTTCGGTGGGGCGCCGCGCCTTCGATAGTCCCGCGGACCGCCGCCCGACGCCGGGGGCGCTGTTGTCGTCTCCATGAAATGCAATGGTTGTTTGGTATAACTCGAAATATGAATGTATACCTACAGGATGGATGAACCCCATAACCTGTGTATAGATTCCAGACAGACTTAGAATAGGATCGTTCGGGAGAATTCGGATTGTTAGCCTGCCATTTCTGTTCAGTGATTCACTAAAACAAGTTCTTAGATTGGAACTAGATTTTTTTTTGACTTGCCTCAAATGGGCATATGCATCTTAAGTTTAGATTAAGTTTATCTTTGCTTTATTTATGTTTTAATTTGTGTTAAGTCCAGATTCGGGTTTTCCTAAACCATAGACCAAAGTTTACAAAACTCTTGTGTTTTTTTGTAAACGATTCTTACCCCTTATTGTTTACTTCCTATGACAATAGTTTCCAATTAATTGGATTTTTATCCAGAATGGGAGTGTATCTAATAAGTTCATACCACATGTATTTTTAAAGTAATCACGATTTTGTCCTTTGCCTTTCAGAACTAGGTACCGGAATAGGTATGGGAATTGAAGCTGGGACCCGCATGATTGTTTATTAACGAGGGAGTTGGGTATATTGAGTCCAATACCACTACTGTGATTAGATACGATTGGAAGTTTCAGTTTTTCCGCTCCACGTAGTGAGAAACTAATTTATATTTGAGAATATTTGCAACAGTAGCAATGCACTAGACATTCACGATGCAGAATAGTAGATTGTTATACAAGGGTCGGAAGGAATCAATTCCCATACGAGGTATTTAGACTGGAGAGGATATAGTCTGAGTAGGAATTGATAACTTCCACCCGCGTTAAACACTCTACTTTTCATTTCGAATTCAAGGAAAGTAAACAAAAATAAATACTACCTATTTTACAAAAATTCAAACACGCAAAAACGCAATAACACCTACAAAAAAAAAAACAAAATTGTCAACAATACAACCAAAGAGGTTGGAAGAAAGAGAAACTTTTTCTTTTAAACGTCTTTGAATACTACATCATAGAGTACCTAACCTAAATAACATTACAAAAATAATAAGTACCTACTTTAAGCCGAGTAATAGTGTTCTGTGCTTATTAATGTCGATGAAAAACAAGATTTTGAATTTCGTAACAGCTTACCAAATTATTAATCTTTTTTTAATTTTAAATATGGAACGCGTACCGCCCCGCGCGCGGTCTATTTTCTGTTGTTTATACCTACACTCACAAGGCCGCACCTTTTGATGTAAAACGTTTCGTATCCCTACTAAGTACCCAAAGAGATTGGAAGAAAGTCATTCTCTTTCCTGGAGAAACTTTTTTTTTAAACGTCTTTGCCAAATGTAGTACAATTTTGTTTTAATTCATTCCCGCCCTAAGGCCGGAAGCAATTACTATGAGTCTTTTCCGACCGAGGGCGGGAATCACAGCCCTGAATCTCTCTGTGGTGGGAATCATCGCTTCCGACCCGGTACTCAGATCAAAGATACACTACTTTCAGAGTATGAGATATGAAAAAGAATAAAAACCGTCCAAGTACGAGTTGAACTCGTCTACTGAGAGTTCCGTACCACACAATATATTTGTAAAATATATATATTTTAAAGTGTCCTTAATAAATGTGAATAGTAATGTATTTACAAAAAAGGTATTCTTTCATTCAAATTGGGATCGATAATGAGTCCAACTAACTATTGATCGGTTTTAATTTCACTCTAGGTAGAGCTTGCACCATCATAGACTAGTAGACTTGAGTAATTTATGGTTTTAATTTCAACGCGTTCCCGAAATAGAGGGTCTTGACAGACAGACGGACAGACAACAAAGTGATCTTAGAAGGGTTCCGTTCTTTCCTTTTTAGGTACGGAACCCTAAAAACCTTGAAATAAACACGTTTCGTCTACCCCTCTTTTAAATTTTTATGTAAAACATTGCCCTGTTCAAATTCCATAGAAAAAGCACTTTAAATTTTTCCGAATTTTCCAATTTTCTAGATAAATATATAATTTTTCTTTCTCTATAAACCTTATTTAACAAATCTTAAAAAACTGGAGGGTTCCGTACCACCTTACAATATTTAACACTACATGTTTCAGAAAAAATCTCGTTCCTTGTATAGAGACCCCTCATTTATTATTTGTTTTTATATCAACTATAGTAATAAAAGGCCAAAAACCATACACTTATATTTTTTATTTTATTAATTTTTAAAGTTATAGCGCCAATAATTTCGTAAAAAAAAAACTGTGAAAATTTTAACTATCTATGGTTCTTGAGATACACCTCACTAACAGACGGATGGACAGCGGAGGCTTAGTAATATACCGTTGGCATCCTTTAGGTATAAAAACTAAGTTCTCGAGTTATAATTACTTTGCAAATGCCACGCCTCCGCGCTGAATCATTTGTGGAGTGATGAGTGCTAATCAAAATTGATATTATATAATGGATCCCAAAAATTTTCCTGGTTATAAAAAAAAACAAGTGGTTATGTTTTTAATTTCCGAAGGTGCATTTCATTGGAATCACAATAAAAAGCTGTGAAATTAAACCGTCTCCTAATGCGAAAAGCAAAGTTTTGTAATTTGCCAAACAACTAATTTGGTTAATAATAACTATAGCTGCTCGTACATATAATTTTCCGATGAGGAAAACCCTGATTTTGTCCCACCTACAGATCGTGAAAGAATGATATTTTCGAATGTTATTCAAAACTAGCGGGCGCCTAGCGGCGTTTCCCGCGCGGATTCAATTTATTCAGATTCCCGTGTGAATTTCCAGAAATCCCTTCATAGTGGTTGCCTTGCCTACGACATATAACACACCTACATACCATATTTCAAGTTTCTAGGTGTTATCGTTTAAGAGTAGTACGTATTTCTCTTTTTACCCAGTTTTTTTTATTTTCCCTTCGGAATAAGATATTCTCCCTCTGTAAAAAGTACTCTACATATTGACCAAGTTACTCAGCTAACTATTTAACTATGACGGTTCATGAGATACAGCCTGCTGACAGACGGACAGACAGACGGACAGACAGACGGACAGACGGACGGACAGACGGACAGACAGACTGACAGCCGAGTCTTAGTAATAGGGTTCCGTTTTACCCTTTAGGTACGGAATCCTAAAAAGGATCCAAGACAATGCAAATCTAATATAATGTACCCATCGTCAAATACAGGAACATTTTTTGAGCCTGCCACGCTCCGAATCGCAACCTGTCTACGGCTTGGGGTCCCGGTCTGCGCTCCTCATAAATGTCCCTGTGGCAGTGATGTCGACAAGCTAGGACATCACGTACTGTCATGCCAAAAAAGTGCAGGCCGCTTCTCGAGACATGCCACACTTAACGATATCATACGCCGGTCCCTTGCCACCCCAAGTCTACTCGAACCGACTGGTATTGCAAGAGACGATGGCAAGAGACCGGACAGTATGAGTTTGATTCCATGGAAGATGGGCCGGGTGCTGGTATGGGATGTAACCTATTTAGACACGCTGGCCCCTTCCTATCTACATAGAACCAACAACAGAGCTTTTGCGGCTTGTGAAGCGGCTGAAAAAGCTAAAGCATCCAAATACAGGGGTCTAGGTTCCGAATACGATTTTGTCCCATTCGGTGTCGAGACCCTTGGTCCGTGGGGTCCTGGCGCTAAAAGCCTTTTTAAGGAAATATCAAAAAGGTTAGTCGACATCACAGAAGACCGAAGAACTAGCAGCTACCTCGGACAAAGAATTGGTCTAGCCATTCAAAGAGGGAACGCTGCCAGTGTCTTCGGAACCTTGCCTAAAGGGACTCCTTTTAATAATATATTTTAGTTAATATATTATATTTCTTAAGGTATTTAGTTTTAGGTTTATTTATACTTTATTTTAGGTTTTTAGTTTTAGGTTCATTATAATGTTATTTGTTGTACTCTTCAGAATTTTGAACTAGGTACTCTTACAAGACATGATGTGGTGTATAATAAATATTTTTGTTCAATGTACTTCTTAGTTTTATCCATGTTTTTTAAATATTTCTTACAAAGGACAAAAATATAATCTTTTGACCCCCTTGGATCAATCCCCTCGTTTTTTATTCATGTTGTAATTTTGAAACTACTTTTAGGATTATGCCAAAGTTAAACTTTACATAGGTAGTTTATCATTAAAGCCATGTCTGCATTTATAGAATACTAGCGGGGGCGCAGCGGCGTTTGCCGCGCTGAATTCGATTGTTTTGTCGATGTAGATCCAAGAAATCAAAGATCATAAAAATCGGCCCAGTGCTCTCGAGTTATAAATGGTGTAACTACCCAGACTCTGTAAATAATATATATACATAATATATATTTATTTATTTTTTATTTATTTATTTAACGTTGACACACAAAACAAGTTGTAGTCGCAGAAAGTAGTACAGTAAGGAGTAGTTACAAACTTAACCAAAACTCTAACTATGTATGCTCATACAGCTTAATAACAACTAGGCGAGGGTTAGTAGTGTTAGATATAATTTTATAGTCGTATATCTATATACATATATTTTATAGATACAGATTTTGTACTTATGAACGCCAGTATGGCTTTTTTTTTGTCGTGCGTGTGCGCGGCCCCATACTGAGCGTTTTTTTAGTACAAAAGACTTCAACGCGCGTCACTTGCCGTAACTCCATAATGCGTAACATTTTTATATTACGAACATGTACTCGTACTTGTATAGTATTTCTCTTTTTTTTTAGATTCTTTCTTTACACCTGGGACACCGAGTTCTACTCGTGAAAACTCACAGAAAATGATTTTTCCCAGAGTTAAGATCTAGATCGGTTTTTTTACACTAGGTATATTTTTATCTTCATTCAAAAAAATCTAACTAACTAAACAGTAACATAAGCTATATTTTATTCTCGTATTCTCACGGGAACGGGAACTACGCGGGTGAAACCGCGCAGAACCGCTAGTCTTCTTATATATATATATATAATCCTTTGTCCTGAATGACTGACTGACTGACGGATCAGCGCACAGCCTAAACCTGATCGTAGAGACCTGAAACTTGGAGTGTGTGTTCTTTGTATGACGTAGGCGTCAGATAAGTAAGGATTTCCCTTTTTTTTTAAGGATTAAGGATGAAATTATACCCCTGAGGGGGTGAAAGGGGGAAGTGAATGGGGGTAAGTTTGTATGAGCCAACGTGATTCCTTGGTCCAATCTACTTACTTAAAATTTTGCATAAATATTCTTTGACATAATTGATGGAAGATTTTCATATTTTATTTAAATTCATCCCCTAACGTGGTTAAAAACTAGCAGAAAGTTATTTTGGTTGTGCTTTTCTTCGAAGTTGATATCAATACCTACTCCTCAGTGCTTTTGATTGAAATAACATTTTACTTTGACACATGTTTAAAAACTCTATCCGATTTAATTCAAAAAAGGTTGAACTCACATAAAAGCTTGGTGCACTGCAAAATCCTCATGTAAAATTCTGTTCATATAATAAAACTGTAACGAGACGTGTAGAGAGTAGTGTAGATAGTTATGGATAGAGGAAAGATTTGATTTGTTTGTTTGTTTGTTTGTATTGAATAGGCTCTGATACCGCCGGTCCGGATTTAAAAAAATATTTTGCCATTGGAAATATTACTTTTCTGCGAATAACATTGGCTATAAAAACAGGCCTAGACCACGAAACTGATTTCAAAAATTCTTTCACTAATGGAAAGCTACAATAACAGGAAGTAATATCAACTATATTTTATTTCCGTTTTTCTACGGAAACGGGAACTACGCGGGTGAAACCGCGGGGCGCTGCTATCTATCTATCTACATATATAAGCATACTTGAGTATGCTATTTTACATATGATACTTACCTTGTACATGTGATACAGCTTGTAAGCTCTGTCGTCCTCCGTAGAGACTTGAGACGAATCCATTTCGCATTGATTTGAAACACTGTCTTCCAAATAAATCGGTCCATTTACTGGCTTCAATAAACTAAATGTCAGTGATAAACAATTACTTAGCCTTCACAATTTTCTTGAAATAGAAAGAAAATATTAGTTTGTTTTTAAAGAATTTCAATAGTTTTATTTTTGTATTAGATTATTTTGTTTCGATGGTACCTAATATATTTAGGGCTTTTTAAAACTACATAAAAGAGTTTGCTCAAGAATTATATAAAAGTGCAAAAAAGTTTATTCAAGATAATTATAAACGCCCTATATTAACCGCCGCTAAGAGAGTAGAACTCAGGAATTGCCGACGGCAAGAAAGAAAACATTATTATCGTTCTATGATTTTATTTGATGTAAGTACTACAAGATATAAGCGGACGTGCAAGCCAAGATCGGATATAAAAATCGTAATACTTAGTGGCAAAGATCGAAAGAGCCTATGTCCAGAAATAGACTAATAAAAGCTGATGATGTAGGCCATTATATCAAAACGCCTTCTTTTATAGCAATCCTAAGAAAATACGAGCCAATATTGACCGTTGCGTAACAAATTACAAACTCGGCTAATTAAACGAATAAAATAAGACCACTAGAGTAAACAAGTTAACTTTAATCGACAGGTAATTACGGTTTTATCAATGGAGCGCGCGTGAAAAAAGCGGGGTGTCGCCGGCTCGGGCCACGTGGCCGGCACGCGAGCCCAAGAGGGGCAAGCGAATCCGCGAGGGAGCACCGCCGGAAACCGAGGTGTACCGGGGCTCCTCGAGCACAGCGGAGTGGCGGCCCGCGGTGCCTGCCCCGCGCGCCCGCACCCCGCCCCACACACCCGCACATGCACTAGCTCCGCAGCCTTCGTCTCCACAGATCCGCAGTAAGGGTGGAGGCAAGAATGTCCAGACGGACATTCATAGAGAGTCTTCTCTATATTGTGGTCATTAACTTAGACAATCTGTCAGCGTATCTGCCACTAATAACAACCGCAGGAATCCCTTTGGCGCTGTGTTAGAACGATCCGTTTATTAAGTCAAAGATTTTTTTATTCAACAAGAATTATCGGATTGAAATTTCTACCTAATGTTAAATAGTAAAAAGGGCGATGAAAATATTATTTAAAATCTATTTTTAATTCAGTTTTCTTCCTGAATACCCTGTAGGTCTGATGGCCCTTACAAGCGAATCCTAGATTTGACCCTGTCTGCCACCACTCACCCAGCATACTATGTTTGCCTTAATTTTCTGTTTAGCTGAGAGCTTAATTTGACGTCATTCATTACTACACGCATTTTTCACAGCGTCGCGAATTGTTGGAAGATATTGAAATTATGGCGATCTTGTAAAAATTCACAACATTTAAGATTTTTCATTGTTGTATTTATGTTTGCTCCAATATTGACTCAGAGACTTGGATTAATAAGACACAAACAGTAAGTAACCTATCACATACAAAATCACCTTGATACAGTCTACTTGAACGAAGCAAAAGTGCACTCCATCTCGAACGGAGTGTTTTTTTTTCTCCATTTTCACGTCATCTGGATGTTTGTGCGGTGTACTGTGATATGTTGCAAGTTAATTAAATAGAAGTAAACTTAGTTAAACTTTTGCTATCAAGTTGTTCAATTAATAAGGTATCTTCCTGCAATGAGGTAAAAAGCACTTCAAAGGAGAACCTATTATAATAATGAATCGGAAGAACGTGATTTCCCACGGGCGGGGCGGGAAAGTAGGTATTAAGTACTAATTTATTTAGATCCTCGGGTACCTATCATGTTCTTCATTTCTCGATAGTCTGCATGATAATGAAAGACAATAGAGTTGTATGTTAGATCATAGATGTTATTGTATACATGGCATGATTGTATACAAACGAATGTATATTCTATTTTATCAAAATGGTTAGATGGTAAGCAAAACAACAAGTAAGGTAAGGAAATAGTAAAACGACTAAACTATGTGGTAAAACCATTAGAATATTTAGGAGAGACTTTTTAACTGAGCACTTAAATTTGTGCAAGATTCCTGTATGCTGTGTTTCCTATTATAATTATTTTAAGGTTACATGTAATTGAGAATTGAATATTGTTTTGGAGTTTACAGCTACTGCAACTCAAGCATAGACTTAGGGGCCATTTATACGAGGCCATTCCACTAAGACAATCCACTAAGACTTCAATCCACTGAGTCTTAGTGGATTGTCTTAGTGGATTGTCTTAGTGGATTGTCTTAGTGGATTGCCCTCGTGTAAATGGCCCGTTAGGACTATGCTATTCAAAAGTATGACGTATACTGAACGACCGACAGGTTTCCTCGTATTCTTCAGAGTTGCTACTCTTGAAGAATACCTAACCACTTGTCCTATATTCGTCAGTGTTGCTGTACTTAAAGAATACCGGACTTATCCATACTCAAGTTTACCTGTCCCCCACGCCGAAAAAAGTTGTCCAACCATGCGTGCCGTCAGCGGGCTGTATCGAGCTATTGCGTTGCGGTAGATCACCGGCGGCGAGTGGGTCGTTCTATTTGTGGTGACAGGAGAGGCGTGGGTGCCGCGTGTGCCGAGCTGGAGTGGCAATGACCTTGACACTAAGCGAGTGGCCTTGGGTAGCACGTGGCGGCTGACACCCGCTGTCTGTTGTCGGAACGCCGCCTTTCCCAGGGGAGTCTATTGTGGACATGCCTTGCAAACTAACACCGAATTTCAGCAATGAACTTATCGAGCTAAAGAATCGGTTTAATCTATGAAAGAGACTCCAGGAAATGGTAGAAAATCCACGCAACTATGGTCTCTTAAACCCATTACAATGTTAGTTACTCACACACGCCAGAACTACTGATAGTATCGGGATGAAATTTGGAAGACAAGTAGTATTTATATTTAAGTATCATCATATTCTTCAGTAAAGAAAAAAAATCAGTGATAGCCTTACGGTTAAAGAGCCCGTTTCACATGATGATAATCAGTGAGGCTCGGATTTCGAGTCCGTTGAATCCTAGAATGTAGGTACCGATGAGTTTTCAAAAACTTACGTACCTACATATTTATCACTAGCTCGACGGTGAAAGGTAAAGGATCTGCCGGTTTCCTCACGAGATTTTGTGAGGAAACCGGCAGATCCCAGAATTCATTCTGAGACATTTGTAACAGACGCGGTCCGGCGATGGGCTAATTACCTAGCACGTTTAGAGGTCCAAAGAATATCTCGTGAAAAGTGGGTATATCCAGAAATGGAATACCTCTGCCTACCCCCTCGGGGGATAAAAGGAGAGAGATTTATAAAAATAATCAACTCTAGGTACCTAACCTAGAGTGAACAGTTTACGTATCCAAGCCATTATTTTCGTAAAGATACTTTCAGTCAGATACTTACGAATTTGGAAGACACAATTTATTGCAAAAGGAATATCCAGCCTATGATATTGTGTGAATGGGTGCGATTCAGAGCGGCGACGTGCGGCAGCGTGTCGAGTGCGGTCGCCGCGGGGCGGCGGCGGCTTCGCGCCGGCGAGCGGTGGTAGCCCCTCGCCCGATACGTTTACGAGCCGACACTAACTTTAAGTGACCCCGCCGCACTCGTGCGCCAGTCTTGTTTATATCCTATCTCGATGAAAATAAAAGCGATCGCATTTCCGTAACTTTCTTCCACACGAAATGCTAATTTTTTAAGGTCACACGTTAGTTCTTTTTCGCCGCGTAGAGTAGCTACTGTACCGTGTGAGCTTTTTCTGAAACCGTTTTAAGAATTGCTTATAGTACGAGTACTATGATTTTTACGCTGAGTTGAAGGCTACTTTTCATGTTGTTTGCAAATGTCATCATATTTACAGAACTGGATTACAAAATCATAACTTCGTACGTAGTTGAATGACAGAGAGAGTTGAATCATAGGGTATCTATGATTCACATGTTCGGTTAACAAATCCATATAAGAACAAACACGTGTACCTACGTTGTTGTAAGTTAGTGACGTGCGATTCCACCCGAGACTCGAGATCATAAAGTAAGTCAGTAACACGAAGGTGAGAGAGGTGGCAACTCTCAAAGTGAGGCTGTCAAAGAATGCGTGTGGCGCGCCACCGGGGCTCGGGCTCGGGCGGCCGGGCCGGCGGCATGAATGAACGCCGACTCGCTTTTTATCGCCACTTTGTTGAAAGCGACGGTTTAGCTACAAACACCTGTAATTTACTCGTTTGTTATTGTCAATCACTTTGGCAAGCTTTTTCAATAACAATTGTATGGTGTAGCTGCTGGTTTTCGGCGCGCTTCAACTTTTTTATGTACGAGGCTGGACTCACCTAGCATATGAAATATTAATATCTTCATTACAAAATGTATAGTGAAATGGTTTTTGGAATTTCATCATAATTATCTGAAATACCCTGGCTACTCGTTTATGTGTAGTTTACAAAATATACATTTCTATAAAAAAAAATCTATTGTAGATTGATGGATCTATCACTGCACTGACCTAGAAATATGAAATTTGGAATATAAGTAGATTTTAGGATGCACCCTCAAAGTACGAAAAGGTTTTTCGTAATTCCATCGAAAACTACTGCTAGTGATGATGTACTTTTTGGGTGCTGGTGGGGCTGAAGGCAAAATTTAGAAATGTGGTGTTTGAATTTTATTTTGTAGGCGCCCATCTTCAATTGTTTTTCTTTTCAACCTACTTCAAAAAAGAAGGAGGTTCTCAATTCGACAGTTTTTTTTATGTTTATTTCCTCAGAACTTTCGACTGGGTGAACCGATTTTGATGAATTTTTTTATTTAAAAGCTGGTGCTTCCCGTGTGGATCAGTTATGGCATCCATGAGAAAACCTTATACTCTTTTTACTCTTTAGAGTTCTATGTTATGATAACTACATATATACAATAAATATTTTGTAATATAAATTAGTAGATAATATTATAGCCATCTGCATAGTATTTATAAGTTTCTCTTCTATAGTTTTTGTACATTTCTGTGCCCAATCGGAGCTCACGTTGAAGCTGAACTAAGCACAAAATGAATGCAAACAAAATAATGAGGGAAGAATGAAAAAAATATTGGAAACATATAGGAATTCGAAATCTCTAAAAATACAAACGTGATAAATCTAATGACATGACAAATGTAATGATTCTGTGGTTTTTAAAAACAACTTGTAAGGTAGGGGATGAAAAGTTTCGGAGATCGGTTATTTTTGAAGTTACATAAAACTTAGATACCTACATAAAAAAAAAGTAATTCCGGCTTTCTGTTATAAATAAAGAATCATAGTCTTTCAATAATCTGTCCTTGTTTTAATGAAATAGGCGATGAAAGTTTGCAGAAGAGTTCCGCCCACCAATCTATTTTCTTCATACCAAACATCAAAACCCGTCTAGAAGTTTTTGCGTAATCCGTGCACAGATAGACACACAAAAATGTGTGTTTTGGTATCAATAACTATCTACAGTACCGCAAAAATTTTCAAAAAATATGGCATGTATAGTCACAGTTTTATTACGCGCATATATAGCAGTGCCCAGCAATTTCACCCGCGTAGTTCCCGTTATCCCTGGGGATACATGGATAAAATAAAGCCTATGTTACTCTCTGATAATGTAGCTTTCCATTGGTAAAAGAATGATTAAAAATAGGTTTATTTCTTTAGGCGTGAAAGCGTAAAAACCAATTTTTAATTTATGTTTACTTTTGAATGGAATGTCCGATTTGAATAATTCAAAAAATAATCTACAGGTTTTAAAACAGTCTTGAATACGAAATGATTTATTCGGATAAGGATTAATAGAAAAGTATGGCTAATATCGTCTGATATTGTTAGGAATTTCTATCAACTTTTATAATGTAAAAAAAAACCTGCCTAGCTGATAAGTAGCACTAATCACAATATTTGAATAGGTACCTACTAGTCGTTAAACATAATCACTGAACTGCTTGCTTGATGCGCATGCTGTGTTCATATCGAGTAGGGTACTAGTCTTGAAGTTAAGAAGTTAACCTCTTACTCTTATGTATGTTTCTGAATTACCCAGTTTTATGAAAGTATAAAAAAAAAAGAAAATTTTTAGGTTAAATTTTTTTACACTTTGGGTTACTTTATTGATGTTTTAATAAGGATCCCTATTTAGTTTTTGTAATAGATATAGCCTATTACTTAGGGATAATTTAGCATTTAAAGAAAGGTGAAAGATTTCTTGAAATCGGTCCCGTAGTTTTTAAATTTATTCGTTACAAACATACAAAAATACAAATAAAATAAAAATAATAAAAATAAAAAAATAAATAATCGCACTTATATCCCCGAGGGGTTATGCAGAGGTATTCCATTTCTGGAAATACCCACTTTTCACGAGATATTCTTTGGACTCCTAAATGTGATATAGGTGGTGAGTTTACACATGTGTCAGAATTAATTCTGGGACCCGCGGGTTTCCTCACGATGTTTTCTTTCACCGTCCAGCTAGTGATAAATATGTACGTAAGTTTTGAAAAACTCATTGTTACATGCCAGGATTTGAACCCGAGCCACACCGATTTTCATTATGTGAAGCAGGCTCTTTAATCGTAAGGCTATAACTGCTCAAAATACAAATGCTGCTTCTAAAAATACAAATCTTTCCTCTTTATATAATAATTTATTATTGTTATAATCTATGTATGTATATAGTCTATGTAGTGTACTCGTAGAACTGTAGATGTAGAAAACGACAAAAGAATCACGCTTGTTGTATGGGAGCCTCCTTAAGAATTTATTTTATTCTGTTTTTTAGTATTTTTTGTTATAGCGGCAACAGAAATACATCATCTTCGAAAATGTCAACTGTCAACTGTTCATGAGATAAAGCTTGGTGACAGATGGACAGACAGACAGGCAGATGGACAGACAGACGCACAGCGGAGTCTTAGTAATATGGTCCCGTTTTACCCTTTGGGTACGGAACCCTAAAAATTAACGTTACAAGGTTTATAACAAAATGTTTTTTTACAATGTAAACGAGACCAATGTTATACTAAACTAGCAGATCATCGCGGTTTCACCAGCGTAGATCCCGTTCCCGTCGAAATACGGGAAAAAAATATAGCCTATGTTACTCCCTGATAATGTAGCTTTCCATTGGAGAAAGAATTTTTGAAATTGGTTGCGAGTTTTAGGCCTATTCCCATGGGAAAGTTATATCCCATGTGACACCAGAGAAGTAAGCTTTCCATTGGTAAAAGAATTTTTAAAATCAGTCCCATAGTATCGAAGCATATTCAATACAAACAAACAAACGAAAATAAAATATTTCCTCCATCCTGTTTATTCCCGTTACCGTAGAAAATTCCAAAAATCACTTTATAGCGGTTACCTACGATATAATATAAGACACACACATATCATAATTCAAGTTTCTTTGTGTTAGCGTTTCGGCGTAGTAATTTTTTTTCTCTGTTTAACTAGTTTTTACATTTTCACTTTAATTTTTTAATCGAATAAAATGTACCCTAGATGTTGACCCAGGTGCTTAATTATCTCCATACCAAATTTCATCAAAATCTGTCCGGTAGTGTTTGCGTGATGAGAGCACAGAGAGACAGACAATAATTTCAATGGTATCTAAATCGAAAACTAAATATATACACTACCATTACATAATAAAAAAAATGTAAAGACAGACACGGTCCCGTTAGAGTTTTATTATATGTATAGATTACCATATAATAGTGAGTTGGCTTCTGCAACGCTCAACGCGATGGAATGTACTAACTACGCCTCATCGAGGAATTACTTGAAGCATGTTATTCCAATATCGAAATAATAATTGATTCTGTTGTATTTTTATCATTCAGGGCAAGTTTATAGTATGTTTTGTAAACACGGTGGTCTAGTCGAGGTTAGGTATTACAAAACGGCTTTAAGAAAACAGTTTTGTTGTAACTTCAGTCGGTTAGCTCTTGCCTGTATAAAGTACTAGCAGCTGCCCAGCAGCGTTGCGCGGATTCTATTCCTGTTGGGAATTACGGAAACACTTTCATAATTGCATTCAAAAAGAATAAAAAAATTAGAGCTTCCCAGGTCGAACAGTTGATACTGTCCAATGTGCATTACAGAATGAAAGATTATGCTTTAAGACAGGATTTGTTCAATTTGGAATAAGCCTTACCCCAAGGATAAATCTCCAAGTAAGGATGAATTCAGCCGGCTGCTATAATTTTTTTCGAACATAGAATAGATCTACCTATACAAAACCAAAAGTGATTTTGCTGTTTAAGGCCTAGCGCAGACCGCTGGAATCGCGGCGAAGCGTATTTGAGGAAAACAATTTAATATAAGCCTTAACGACTTGGACATACTGCATGAAAAGAATAAAAACGCTATAACGCGAGGCTATCGGAGCGCCCATAAGAGTTTCTTTTAAGAAAGGGAATACCGCTGTCTTAATCATTTTCTTCTAAGTAATTTTATTTTTATTTAAACTTCTTTGTATGTTTCGTGTTTGTTTCCACTTTTTTTTCAAGACAACAATTTTTAACCATCACGTAACAAGTTGCTAACGGTCGTTATAGCTTGCTGATGAGAGACGTCTCAATTTGATTCAAATTGATGAATCTAGATCTACACCAAAATTATAAAAAGGTAAAGTTGTAGGTAAGAGACAATCTCTAGGAGGATTCAGATTTTTTAATGATCAATGCTACACTACGTACGCCCGACTAACATAATGTGTTTTATTGAAACCGCGGGATGCAGCTAGCTGGCGATACAATACGAGGAAGAAGTTGAGTTTATCCCCAGCATTCTATAAAAAGTTTGTAATAGGTACCTACTTGATTTTGACATTCCTCAAGCTCGTTATTTAAAGTAAAAGTAAATGATTGATTTCCAAACCTAGTGATGTCGAGATTGTAGGTTTTTAAACTTTTCATATTTTTAGCTTGTTACATCAGGGGGTGGAGTTAATTTTAACAAAAACACTCGACACCACTTGACTTTCATTTCACCTCTGAATTACGTCATAAAGTTCACTTGGGTTCAGAAACAGCCCGCCCAATCCAACTAGATGAATTTTTCCTTAACTTCCAGTCAAGAAATATCAAATATTTCTGGTGACGAGGTGAGATTTTGTTCGCATAAACGTCAAAAATTAAAGGTAAAAATTATGTGTCAAATTGTTCAGCCGATCTAACGTCACAGCCAAAGAGGTTGGAAGAAAATCATTCTCTTTCCTGAAACTTTTACTTTATGTTTCAACGTATTTGGTCACAGCCAAAGAGATTTAAATATAATAGGGCATAGAGGGGGCATTGGGAATATTTTCATACAAAACTTTGAAGCCTAAGCGTCATGTCCTTGTCATGTCAGTTAGTATGAACGCGAGCTGTCAGTCGGTCGAAATTGTACTAGACTTATTCCACTTGGAATAACTTTTGACTTCAAATTTTCCTCGCTTTGTCCCCTCTATGCCTTATTATATTTTAATCTCTTTGGTCACAGCATTGAAAATTACTACTGCTTGGATGAAATAAATATTTAAATTAGTTGCTTTGAATAATCTTTCTATGTTAAATAATTTTATTTTAAAAACTAGCAGGGCCCTGCGGTTTCACCCGCGTGAGGCCCGTTCCCGTGGGAAAGTTATAGCGTATGTTACTCCCAGTAAGTTACTAAAAGTAAGCTTTACATTGGTTTCTTGATTGGTTTGGTCAAAGAATTTTTAAGACTCACATTTGGAATTTTATTACAAATAGCAGCTGCTTAGCGGCTTTGCCCTCGCGAGTTCAGTTAATCCCATTCCCTTAGGAATTTCCTAAAATCCCTTCATAGCGGTTGTCAACGACATATAAGACACCTACACTACAAATCATATTTCAAGTTTCTTAGGTGTAATCGTTTCGATTCTCTTTTTAACCAGTTTTTATATTCTCCCGTGGGTATGAGATACTTTCCTGGAATAAAAAGTACCTACCCTAGAATAATAATACCCAGGTTTAATACTATAAGATCTATCTACACACAGCAGTGTGGGAAAGTCAAGTTCGGAAAACAAAAAAAAAAGGGCGACGCATTGGCTGTGTGTTATATTATTTTAAACATAATTAACAAATTCACAGCGCTTTTGTCTGAGCGGTTCTTTCTTTTCCCTATTCCAATCCAACTATTTTAAAGGTTTTAAATCTATATAAATAAAAATGAATTGATGTTCGTTAGTCTGATTAAAACTCCAGAACGGCTGGACAGATTTTGATGAAACTTTTTGTGTGGGTTAGAGTGGGTCCAGGGATGGTTTATACGGTGGCAGAACGACATCTGCCCGGGCCACTAGTATATATATATATAATAATAAATTTTGTAAAATTTAAAAAAATGTAGGTAGGTATGCAACAGAAATTAAGACAATCTGTACATATAATAAAACTCTAACGGGACCGTGTCTGTACATGGAATATTTTTTGTGTGCTAGTGTAGATAATTATGGATTTAGATACCAAAAAACCAATTTTTAAAATGTATGTCTGTGCACGCACCACGCAAAAAACTACTGGACAAATTGACTGGATGAAATTTGGTATGAAGATAACTGAGTACCTGGGTCAATATCTAAGGTAATTTTTATTCCAGGAAATTATCTTATTCCCATGGGAAAATATAAAAACTAGTTAAAAAGACAAATACGTACTATTCCGAAACGATTACATCTAGAAACTTGAAATAATGGTATGTAGGTAGGTGTCTTATTTATATGTCGTAGGAAACCACTATGAAGGGATTTTTGAAAATTCCTACTGGAACGGGAATAAACTGGATCCACGTGGGCCACGCCCCTGGGTACCCGCTATTTGAAATATGGTATGTAGGTGTCTTATATATGTATATGTCGTAGGTAACCACTATGAAGGGATTTTCAGAAATTCTCACGGGAACGGAAATAAACTGCAGGATCCACGGGAGCAACGCCGCTGGGCACAAGCTATTTGTAATAAAAATCCACATGTAAGTCTTACAAATTCTTCCACTAATGGAAAGCTTTCTATTCTGGGAGTAACATAGGCTATAATTTTCCCACGGGAACGGGACTCACGCGGTTGAAACCGCGGGGCGCTGATAGTGTACAATGTAGCTAAAGAGTTACATTAAAGTGCTTTCTTGCATCGGCATCGGTCGACTACCTAAATAGAATTCTTAATTATACCTTAATTTTCCACGTACCTGAAAGGTGGTTTTCAAAACTATCATCTGATTGGGGAATCTGTTAACTGGTTTATTCTGTTACTTTTTTTTACTATTTATTTATTTACTAGCAGCGCCCCGCGGTTTCACCCAAGTCAGACCCGTTCCCGTGGGAAAATTATACATGTTACTCCCAGAAAAGTAAGCTTTCCATTGGAAAAAGAAAATTTGAGACGCGAATCCTTGTGGAATTTTATTACAAATAGACTAGTGGTGTTGCTCGTGTCGGTCTAGTTTATTCCCGTTCCCGTCGGAATTTCCTAAAATCCCTTCATAGCGGTTGCCTACGACATATAAGACACCTACATACCATATTTCAAATACAGGGTGCCCAGCGGCGTAGCCCACGCGGATCCAGGTTCCCGTTAACCAGTTTTCTCTTTTTAACCAGTTTTCTCTTTTTAACCAGTTTTTATATTTTCCCGTGGGAATGAGTTTTATTATCTGTATGGATTTATTTTGTAGAAATACATACAGAACTAGTAATTACATTTATAAATATACATGCAGATTGACTAACATTTTCATATATTTTCCATTGCTGCGAAAACTAAAAATCCTTTTCAATGAGTGCCTGACTCCTACAGGCTACCTACATTCTTAATGTCAGGTGTCTAAGTTCAGTGCTTTAAGGTACGCATTGATAGGTCAGCAAGTCTGTAAGGAGGTTTCTCGGTATATATCTATTAAAGAGGTAGGAAAATTTTAATTTGGAGTTTCCTTATGCAGTTAATCAAAACTCAGTATCGGGAAGTCTCAAACATAGAATTCAGTTTCAGCTACATGTCCCTTTTCACAATACAAACAAAAATCACATATACCTTTATGAAAGAAAAGTAATAAATACAGGAAACAAAATAAAGCAACGCGGTACGCCTACATAATATACGATCGTATACTTATACTATGACTCTACGTTTGTTGGGTTGATGCCGAGGAGATTGTGATCTTTGCAATGCAATTGAGTTTAATATTATTTCCAGCTACGTCGAGAGCTTTAAATTTAATTATTTAGGTAGGGACATAACGGCAAGACGTAGATGTCAGAAATACATAAACAGCCCATGTAGTTTCTTAATTTAAGAAACAAAAAGGATGTCACGTTGACGCTTCTACAAGAAGAATAATAGCGATACTATCTAATAAATTATAAAAATACTAAACATTACTAAACCCTAACTGGAAATTCAGATATTGTACTTGCCCATCGACTTCATCGTCCTAAAATAACAACATACACGGAGCACTCTAAATGCGATACAGATAATATAATAAAATAAAATTGCGATGCGAATTCGTGAGAAAATTTAAATAAATGACTTTTCTGTTTGCACATAAAAAGAAATATATTGCGGCACAATGAATGTTGGGGGGTGTTGTGGAGAGTGGGGACAGTCGCAGGGCGGCCCAGAGATGAGGGAGTGGGTAGGGTGGCGCGGGGGCCTGGGGGTGACCCACTTTAACGGGACAAGTAATATTACTTTTTACTTTTAGGTAACTATTTCATGTTTTATCGCGATAATAATACTGTATAAACTTTCGGCAGAAATTAAATTACGTTGTCGTAAATTTAAGTTTATTTTTGTAACTCATCAAATCGCGGTTACAGGCCTGAAGGAATCGATTTCCATGTTGACTGATAATCATGTTTGATCGCCAATTACGATAATAATAAGGCGATCTAATCGAAGTAATTTGTACTTGCTTCAGTGAATATGTAAATGTATACTTGAATCAGAAAAGCAATCTAGTCAGATCTAAACGCACACAACATACAAAATGTGTATATCCGCCATGTTATTGACGTAGCTTGTTTGCACACATTTACAGGCAGAGCGTAGGTACACACTCCCTCACAACTGTCAAATTCTGTGTGGTAGAGTGTGTATTCGTTTGAATTAATTATGTTTTCCTTCATAATTATTTATTTTATATTTGTACGCGGAGCGGAAGTACTTTAAGGGGACCGCTTTAAATTTTGTAAGCTATAGATGGTTTCAATGTTGTCTGGTAGACGTATCCTGATTTCATTCTGGATATCACAACGGTGAAAAGTTGGTACTTCCTCGAATTGAATACCTCTACCAACGCACATAAGTATAAAGCGTGAGCATATTATTCAATGTTTAGTTTGTTTTTGGCAAACGGGATTGATGATCTATGGGATTTACCGTCATAAAACTTTTACGAAAACAAATACGAATACTTCCCTATCTCGTACCTTCTTTTGTTGACGATAGAGATGTCTGCCAAAAAAATGAAACGCTTATGTACGGCTCTTTTATTGGGATGCGTTATAATCTTCGGTAATACTATGGTAGTTAGCTAATAAATTTTTTTCATACCATCTATTCGAAAAATGGCATTTTGGTCCTCAATAAGAGAAAACAAAGTAAGTATTTTCCGATAGGGTTTTAATAAGTGCGAATAAAAGTGTTTTGAATTTAGAATTAAATAGTAGATTGTGTCATAAGGGAGCAAAACGATATTTTTACGGCGAGGGCGTTTTTTTAAATCACGAACACAGTGAATGATACGTTCGGGATTCTAATGTAGAATCATGAGCGAAGTGAGGGGTTTAAAGTACATAGCCCAAGGTAAAAATAAATTTGCGACCGAATGATACACTCTGCTTTTCATACCTCTCTATGAGAATAAATATTGATGGCATTGTTTGCTTCTTCTTTTTGGTGTTTAACTATCACTGCAGTCACTTCTACTTGAATTCATGTGAAAATATAAAACACACAAACTATTCGATGTTGGAATTTGAAATTTTTTCTAAAAAGAAAATGTGAATTGTGAAAAATAACTACGAAAGCGCGCGCATTTCCACAGCAATTTTTCTGACAGTGTTGCACGACCAGCGAATGCCATTCAGCCTTGCCAACCTAATACGGTTAAAAATGGAACTAATATTTTGTTATACAAATGTTTGATGTAAACTACAGTGGCGCCACCCTTAGATGCAAAACTTATTTTACTAATCTCTTTGGCTAAGAATGTTGAAGAATATTTTTAATTCCAAATTCAAAACACTTTTATTCGCACTTATTAAAATCCTATCGGAAAAGACTTACTTTGATCCCTCTTTTTGAGGACCAAAACGTCACTTTTCGAATACCTAGATGGTATGAAAAATATTCTTCAACATTCTTAGCCAATACAAAGCGATTAGCAAAATAAGTTTTGCATCTAAGGGTGGCGCCACTTTAGTTTACATCAAACTTTTGTATAACAAAATATTAGTTCCATTTTTTGCCGCATTAGGTTGACAAGGCTGAATGGCGTTCGATGGTCGTGCCACACACTGTCAGAAAAAAATCTGTGGCAATGCGCGCTTTCGTAGTTATTTTTCACAATTCACCTTTTATTTTACGCCAAATTTTTGAATTCCAACATTGAATTGTTTGTGTTTTTTATATTTTAAAATGAATTCAAGTAGCAGTGACTGCAGTGATAGGTTTAAACACCGGAAAATATTAAAAAAAGAAGCAAACAATGCCAACAATAATTTTTCTCATAGAGAGGTATGAAAAGCAGAGTGTATCATTCAGTCGCGAAATTATTTTCACCTTGGGCTATGTACTTTAAACCCCTCACTTCGTTCATGATTCTACATTAGAATCATTCACTATGTTTGCGATTTAAAAAAACGCCCTCGCCGTAAAAATATCATTTTGCTCCCGTATGACACAATGTACCTACTATTTGCAGTTAAATGAGGTATTATGTTTATTTACAATATTTATTTACTCTAACTACAGGTAAAGTGATCCAAAGTTAACATCTTCTCCGAAATTCAACTGATTGACCTCAATAAGTAAGTTTTGAATTTCGTCTTATAGAAAAACGGAACGTTTTTATTTTAGAGTAACATGAGGGCCGCGGTTTTAGTATTCTGTCCTGTTAGTACGCCTATCTTGTCTCTGATCTTAGATAAAATGTCTAATTATATACTATAAAAAATAAACTAACTATAAAATTACATTTTCATCATACAGCAATCTTAGATCGCAACAAAATACCAACTTATAAACTTTTGCTGGTATGCGAAGACATTTCATGGTTTATGATAATACTAATTAAGGAGTAAATATTATTACAATACTAAAATAAAAACTAGCTAAGTGTGAGTTTAAATCGGGCTATGAATAATTTTAGAAGCTCTGCACTGCTCCTAAGTGTCAATTTCAGTACTAGTATAGGTGAACTCAGAATTAAGTTACGAAATATTATTTATTTCTAAAAAAATTATGTTTTCTATCTGTAAATAATGTAATCATCTCTTTCGGGTGGAAAGCGTCAATTTTTGGCCCGCTGCGCTAAGCGAAGTTGCTGCTTTCCGCCTCCGTTGAGCTGAAAAAAAGTATACCTACACACCTCGGGAAGTAAATAAGAAAGCCTCAGATCACATGTTTGTAGACCTCGGCTTCGCCTCGGTCGACGATTACATGTGATCTGAAACATTTCTTATTTTACTTCCCTTGGCACGTAATATACTATTTTGGATATTAAGTCTGAGAACACTAAAACTAGTACTGAAATTAACACTTATAATCAGTGGTTTATTTACCATATTCGTTTGAAAAACAATAATCCGTGGTGCTGCAAATTTGGTAATTTTCCTTCAATGTATACTTATTTTACAGTTTTCTACTGAATTTTCTGAACGTTACTTGTAGAAACAGCTAGACCAGATTTTTTTATGGTTTTTGTTTAATTTTAAAAATAAACACATAATTGTTCACATTTGAATTCTTGATTCAAAAAGCATTCATTTGTCTAACCTTTATTACATGTTTTATTGAAATCTGTAATTAAGGTAATACGTTCTTTATCTGCTACATTTCAAATTTTTACACTAAAGAATTTCTGTATCAATATATCAGTAACGGACAGATGGGTAGCACAACGAGGTAAAAAGTTCATGTGTTAGTTTTTCCAAAACTACGGAACAAAATATTTCATAGGTTTTTATTCATTATTAGGACGAACATTAAGCTAGGTATATATTACTTTAAGACATGTTGCTTCACGCGAGGAATGGTGCTAAAAAGTTATACCTAGGTACATATCTACTCGTATTTAGTTGATTCGAGTGGCAGCGAGCGAGGGTTGCGAAAGCCATTGTTTCTATCGGAGTTGACCTTTTTAAATTAATTCCGTCGCTCCATTAATAAGATCAAAGGGTTTCTATCTGATAATGGAGTGCGAAAGCAATACCAATGCCATCGATTTCTATTGTAATGTTATTGTACTAAAACTGAGATTAATCTATTTTCAACCGACTTCAAAAAAAGGAGAAGGTTAAATTCGACTGTATGTTTTTTTATGTTTGTTACCTCAGAACTTTCGACTGGGTGAACCGATTTTGATGATTCTTTTTTATTTGAAAGCTGGTGCTTTCAAATAAAAAAAAACCGATTTGGTCCAGTTCTGATAATGGCATCCATAAGAAAACCATATAATTTGACGTTGATTTTTTACTCTTTGGAGTTCTATTTTATTCCCCATGGTAATGAAACCGGAACTTTAATGTATCTATGTATTTTTGTTTGACAGCTGTATTTAAAGAACCACTAAACAGATGTGGATGCGGTTTTTGACAATTAGCTGATAAAGTTTCTGAATATGACAAAAAGTTGTATGAGATTTGTGTGCACGAACATGTTTGTTGTTTCCGTGTCTGGGTGTTTATTAATATTTAAGTACGATTAGTACCCATATACTATGTCCAGGCCCTGCCTAGCTTGGGACTAAATAACTGCGTGTGAATTATGTCCATCAATTTATTTATCTATTAGACTTTCTGCCTAACAGTATTGCTTGGTGTAAGTAACCAGTCTTATTAAATTAATTGTTTATTAGGGTTAAATAACTTTGTACTTTACATTTTTACCAATATTTTTCGCGATGTTATCTGATATCATAAAATGTACTTTTAAATTTAAGCATAATACCTATTTCTATCACAACAATCAAAGGTGAAATTCCACAGAAACAGTAAGGGTCTGTCTGTATACTTAGCAAGGGTGTGCGCCGGCTAGAACGTCCGCAACTCATTATTTTCTTACGAATCTTTTAATCGAAAACCCATCTCATATACTTGAGAAATTTTAGGAACGAAACGAAGACGAGTGCCCGTTTATAAGCGTGATTTAACAACTCCAGCATATTGATTTTTACGTCGCCGTGGGCCCACCCCCTCCCCCGCGGGAAGAGTTGTGCACGGGGGTAATGCTAAAATGCTTGTTCCCCTATTTGAGAGTACATGCTGAGGGGACGTTCCGCTGAAGCCGTGGAATAATTTTCTTTTAATATATTTTGCGGTGTACATGTACCTAAAATTATTACAAGTAGGCAATAATACTCTACATAACTGATGTAGATGCGTTATTTGTTTCCAAGATAAAGCAATAAAAAATCTGGTAATTGGCGGAAATTGCTTTAGTCGCACAGGAACCTGCCATCTATTTAATTTGATGAACTGATTCAAATTCAAACTAAAAGTAAAAATCGTTTTAACTAGTATTGTATAGTAGGTAGGTACGTAAAGTAATGAGTCTACACAGAAAATGTCATTGCAAGTAGTTAGCTGCTTTTTCGTCACTATAACGTTTTCCTTGAAACTGAAAAATAGTGGGTTTAACTTTAGTCACGATTTTCGAATCTTATGACATAATTTCTGATATGATTTATCTGATATTCTGTTTTCCTTACCTACAAAATATATCTCAGTTAGTTCACACAACAAACATTTTGTATTTAAAGTAAGGACCTCCTTTTTATAGTCGGTAGAAACGGTTTTTTAACTCATTTATTGCCACTTTTCTACTTATCGTGAATAGTTTACGTAAGATTTACGACCGGATGCGTCTTCATTCGAACGTGAATGCGACACACTTTCTATCGTATATTCTTATCGGTGATGCATTGTTTTTTTAACAGTTAGTTTAGTGGCAGTTTTACATGTTTTATAGTGACTTATAGATAAATTGGTTATTTTCCATTACATCATAAGAGTACGATAATCGGTAATTTACGAAATTTAATAAAATTATAAAAACACAAATGAAATTGTGGAACACACACAATTCACATATTTTTATTCATAGCCAATTAGAGAGAGCTTTTTCTATGAGTCATCATCGTCAACCTGTAACTGCCCACTGCTGAGCTAAGGGTCTTGGGCTATAATCTCCCGCGCGAGCCCACCGCAGATGGTGTTAAGCTAGTGGCAACCTAACAGTCAGAACTTTACAATGCACTCAAGGGTATCTGACATGGCTTAAAGACTTTCATTGTGCGTAAACACAACGAAAAACCATGACGTTACAGAATGTAGGTGCTTACCTTATATGTCGTAGGTGACCACTATGAAGGGATTTTCAGAAATTCCCATGGGAACGGGAATAAACTGGATCCAGGCGGGCAACGCCAATGGAAACCCGCTAGCCCACTAATAAAAATGGTGAAAACTGTGGGGCTTGAGTGGAGCGTCCCCGCGAGTTTGTTCAGCCCCACCCGCGCACTTTTCAGTGGGCCGCCCCCGCACCCTCCGCTGCACCCCATGTGTTATTCTCCTCGTCCCGCGCGGGACTCTCCTTCATTTTACTCCAATTTACAACTGAAAAAATTCAAACAAACATTCCCAAAATTAAATTAAATATTAGGCTGAGTATAACATTGAAATTGGAAATTGTTTTCCATATATCCAGTCTGTTGAGCGTGTGATACCGTTTGACGAAATTACAAAAATATGTAATACTTTAACATACCTATGCCATGTAGGCATATTTTTAATGGGCAATACAATTTAATAACCCGGTTTGTTTATAATAGGCCCATCTGATTACGAATATATGAATTAATTTAGGGTTACAAATTGTATTTTGACCTTCGCTTCGTGTTTGACTGATAAAGAAAATAGGAAACATCAAGATCACATTTACATACCTGCTTATAATGTTTTATAATACCTACTCATACAAAATAAGCGTTCTTTTTCATAATTGGATATGATACTAATTTAATGGAAAGGAAAACATTTTCATTTGTATTCGAAAATATGAAATGAACAATGAATATACTCTCATACTTAGCATGTATATCTACTGTGCTAGAATGGTATTAGTTCGGTATAATCACGAAGGGGCGCCACCCCACCCCTACTCAGTTTGGAAAGGAAAGCTTTTAAGAGCTTTTTGTTTTGTAATTAATTATGTTTTATTTACATTCTTTTACGAGAATAATTATGTGATTTAAGGGCCTGTTTGTTTTTTTATCAATGAGATGAAATTTATATTTAGGAAGTTTTTAGGCTACGGAACAAGACAGGAGATGAAAATGTGTTTTTTTAACTTTCGTATGCCATTTGTAGCTTTCGTTGTATAAATGCTCGATTAAAAGACATCTTTAAATATAAAGAGAGAAGTCCTGACTCACTGACTCATAAACGCCCAGCCTAAACCCTTAGACCTAGAAAGCTGTTTTTTTTTACAGCTATTGTTTTTAAGACGTAAGCTAGCACTAAGAAAGGATATTTCGAAATTCAACCCTTAAGGGGGTGAAAAAGGGGTTGAACGTTTGTATGGAAAACCTTCATTTTTGAGTGTATCAATTCAAAACTTTGTAAAAATACTCTATAAACCAAACGACAAGAAACATATTTCTTAATTTTTCAAAAAACACCGCATAAGGGGGTTAAAGAGAGGGATGGAGTTTGTATGAAGACGTGTTGTTTTTTACGTCTATCAACTTGAAACTTGGCACAAATACTTTTATATATAAATGAGTAGATACGTGTTTTTGGATTTTCCGAAAATCGTCCTCTAACGGGGTAAAAGTAGGGGTTGAGTTTGGAATGTACGGAAAACCTTCATTTTTAGGTGTATCAATTTGAATATTTCTAGAAATACTTCTAAAAACAAACAACAAGACACGTATTTCTGAGTTTTGTAAAAAACACCCCCTAAGGGGGCGAAAAAGGCACGTTTTACCCGTGGTCCCGGTGAGTTGACCCATTACAGGGTCCACGGGGAATTTTAATTACCCGTGGTTCCATGGCACTAGGGATTACAATTTGCTGAATATTTCGACTTCTGATTATATCGATATAAAATAATTTGCAACCATAAACGTACTTATGATTGCGTGAGATTATGTATGTATGTATGAGTACGTTAAAAGAGATCGCATATTAAGTACAAAGAGAGTAATCTTTTTCCTGTATTACCTAGTCAAGTATTCTTTAGTAGGATCTTTATTCATTTATTCTGTTTTGACACTTCTGATTATATCGTTATAAAATTAATCGCAACTATAAACGTACCTACTTATGATTAAATATAAATCCATAATAACAGCATATTAGATACGAAAATCAGTGAGGCTCGGGTTCGAATCCTGGCATGTACCAATGAGTTTTTCAAAAACTTATGTACTTACATATTTATCACTAGCTCGACGGTGAAGGAAAACATCGTGAGGAAACCCGCAGGTCTCAGAATTAATTCTGAGACATGTGTAAATAGACCCGGTCCGGCTATGGGCTTACCACCTATCACGTTTAGGGGTCCAATGTATCTCGTAAAATGTGGGTATATCCAGTAATAGAATACCTCGCCTACCCCCTCGGGGCGTGAGATTATTTATTTTATTTTAATTTTTTTATTCCAGAGCGTACTTTGAACTTACTTATAAAATTATGTCAAAACAGAATAAATGAATAAAGATCCTACTAAAGAATACTTGACTAGGTAATACAGGAAAAAGATTACTCTCTTTATACTTAATATGCGATCTCTTTTAACGTACTCATACATACATACATAATCTCACGCAATCATAAGTACGTTTATGGTTGCAAATTATTTTATATCGATATAATCAGAAGTCGGAATATTCAGCAAATTGTAATCCCTAGTGCCATGGAACCACGGGTAATTAAAATTCCCCGTGGACCTGGTAATGGGTCAACTCACCGGGACCACGGGTAAAACGTGGAAAAAGGAGGTGGGATTTTGTATAGAGATGTGTTGTTCTTGACGTGTATCAACTTAAAACTTGGCACAAATACTTTTAGAAATAAATAATGAGAAATGTGTTTTTGGATTTTCCAAAAATCGTCCCCTAACGGGGTGAAAGTAGGGGTTGAAATTAGTATGTATGGAAAACCCTCATTTTTGGGTGAATCAATTCGAATCTTTCTAGAAATATTCCTCAAAACAAACAACAAGACATTTATTTCCGGGTTTTGTAAAAAACACCCCCTAAGGGGGCCAAACAGAGGGTGGGATTTTGTATGGAGATGTGTTGTTTTTTACGTCTATCAACTTTAAACTTGGAACAAATACTTTTAGAAATAAATGAGTAGAAACGTGTTTTTGTATTTTCCGAAAATCGTCCCCTAACGGGGTGAAAGTAGGGGTTGAGTTTGTAATGTATGGAAAACCTTCATTTTTGGGTGTATCAATTCGAATCTTTCTAGAAATACTCCTCAAAACAAACCACAAGACACGTTTTACTGGGTTTTGTAAAAAACACCCCCTAGGGGGGCGAAACAGGGGGTGGGATTTTGTATGGAGACGTGTTGTTTTTTACGTCTATCAACTTGAAACTTGGCACAAATACTTTTAGAAATAATTGAGTAGATTTATTTTTCTGGATTTTCCGAAAGTCGTCTCCTAACGGGGTGAAAGTAGGGGTTGAGATTAGAATGTATGGAAAACCTTCATATTTAGGTGTATCAATTCGAATCTTTCTAGAAATACTCCTAAAAACAAACAACAAGACACGCATTTCTGAGTTTTGTAAAAAACACCCCCTAAGGGGGCGAAAAAGGAGGTGGGATTTTGTATAGAGATGTGTTGTTCTTGACGTGTATCAACTTAAAACTTGGCACAAATACTTTTAGAAATAAATAATGAGAAATGTGTTTTTGGATTTTCCGAAAATCGTCCCCTAACGGGGTGAAAGTAGGGGATGAAATTAGTATGTATGGAAAACCCTCATTTTTGGGTGAATCAATTCGAATCTTTCTAGAAATATTCCTCAAAACAAACAACAAGACATGTATTTCCGGGTTTTGTAAAAAACACCCCCTAAGGGGGCGAAACAGGGGGTGGGATTTTGTATGGAGATGCGTTGTTTTTTATGTCTATCAACTTGAAACTTGGAACAAATACTTTTAGAAATAAATGAGTAGAAACGTGTTTTTGTAGTTTCCGAAAATTGTCCCCTAACGGGGTGAAAGTAGGGGTTGAGTTTGTAATGTATGGAAAACCTTCATTTTTGGGTGTATCAATTTGAATCTTTCTAGAAATACTCCTCAAAACAAACCACAAGACACGTATTACTGGGTTTTGTAAAAAACACCCCCTAAGGGGGCAAAAAAGGAGGTGGGATTTTGTATGGAGACGTTGTTTTTACGTGTATCAACTTGGAACTTGGCACAAAAACTTTTAAAAGTAAATGATGAGATACGTATTTTTGGATTTGTAGAACATCGTCCCCTAAAGGGGTGAAAGTAGAGGGTTGAACTTGGTATGTATGGAAAACCCTTATTTTTGGGTGTATCAATTCGAAACTTTGTAAAAATACTCCTCAAAACAAATAACAAGACACGTATTTCTGGATTTTCTAAAAACCCCCCTGAGGGGGTGAAACAGGGCGTTGGAGTTTGTATGGAGACGTGTTGTTTTTTACGTCTCTTAACTTGAAACTTGGCACAAAATAATATTCTTCAAAAGTCTCCATACAAAGTCCACTTCTTTTTTTGAGAATTCACTATGGGTTCCTTTTGAAATTTGCGCTACAGACTCGTGGTTCCCCTGCGATTGTTTGTTACTATGAGCATGCATAGCCTTTGGAATCAAGAACAAATTAACAAATTATAATCCAGAGAGTGTCCTAGGCTATACAATACGTAATCAGTATCGACTACATAATTGATTTCAGCTATTTTTAGTATGTGTAAATTTTTTTAGAAAAACGAATTAGCAGAGAACTGAATTTAGTTAGGGCTACCTGTGAAAACCGTAATGTTAATTATCGCTCTTTATTTAAGAAATTTTGTTAGACAAAACTAAAGTCTGAATGCATTAGCATATTTTTATATTAGTATGTATGAGGAATTGCGCCTATTCTGGGACGCGTTGTATATAGGGTGTTTTGAATAACAAAAATATAAATAAATAGCAATGATAGCCCACTGGCTAAAGAGCCCGCCTCTCATTCGTGAGGCTCGGGTCCCAATCCTGGCATATACAGTCAAGTTTTAGTAAGGATCCCTAATTCTTTTTCGTCATAGCATAGGCTATATCTATGACGAAATGTATGTGAAAGAGTTTTTGAAATCGGTCCAGTAGTTTCTAAGTTTATTCGTTATAAACATAGGTACAAAACTACAAATCTTTCCTCTTTATAATATTAGTGTTGATAGATAGATAGTGTGGATTATCCTTCTTGATATATCTTCGAAACGCAAAGGAATAACAAATTCTACGCGGACGAAGTCGCGGGCATCAGCTAGTTTCTTTATAAGTGCCGTACAGGTACTTTGTAGAGACTGCTTCCTTTATGTTTATTGCATTCCGTTCTACACTCGCCCAGTTCCTAGAGAATAGTTAGGTATACTATATAGGTAGACTACTTTACATATATTATATGCGTAAAACGGAAAAATGTGAACTGTCACCGAACTCCTGCTACGTCAAATAGACAATGGGTTCAATTCTACGCGTCCACTGCCTAAATAGCTTAAAACTAAATTTCTTAAATTATATTTAGTTTTACGCAGCCGCTAAGCCAAATGCAATTCTAGAACGCCATGGTTACTAAATTTAGATAGTCTTTAACCACAGCGTAAAATGCCTAAGTTGAATAGTGTTGCAATTACAAATAAAAAAAGAGCCGAGTGAACGAATGAATGAAATCTAAAAAAAATACAATAATAAATGTGTATATATTTATTAATATGTAAATAAAGTTCTCAACGATTACTTTCGATGCCATTTTTATCATTTTAACATAGGTTTAATTTATATTTTCTTGTTTTACTTCAAATACTAAAGTCACTATTATTCGGGCAACACTGAAAAGGTATTATCAAATAGATTTTTTTTTCTTTGGACAGGCTAGAGTCATAGACCGTACTGCCTCGTCTTTAGTTAAGTTTATCTTTAAATGGACATGTGTATCGTCCTCAGTCTTTGTTTTCTTGTTAATTCAATAACATCTCCAGCAATCTTCAAATTTCTTAGTTAAACGGCTCTGCTTTGGAGTCCATGTACAAAAATACTGAGTCATCAACACCCCTTTTTGGATCATCGACAATAAAATTATATTACTTTTACTGAAGACTTCATGCAATCTAACAACGTCGATCCTATGCATTTTATCGAACTTTCCATTCACTGCACACCTTCACAGACACCTGCCACACAAAATATTATTAGTCAAAACCCAAAATATACAGCAAAATATAAATTTTACAAAAAAACATGATCCCCCTTTTCGTATTTCCACCAAAAACCCTCTTGACTATTTCTAAAAATATAGAACATATCTTGAAAAATAACACAAACACAAATATGTCGGGATTTTTCCTATAATCTAATTTAAGCGACACCATTTTAATCGCCGCTAAGTTTAGGAGGTTTAGTCGTGATGACATTTCTAAAATGCTTAAAATGGCGTCCACAGAATAGCCATAAGGTCGCTAATCCTAAATTGAATTGGCCAGATAAATTAGGAACGTCAGATTCATTTTTAGTCCTGTCATTTGATTTTGACAGTACTGCCTAGAATAGCAAAATGCTTTAGCAGCTGTCAAATAAAATTAAGAGGTTTAGACGGTGTTGTAGAATTGAACCCAAGTTTTGAGTCGAGATCTAGAATAGTATACTTTAGTAGGTATTTAACTTTTTAATTTTATGAAACCATGTAATTAAATTCATAAATTATTGTTTACCTACCTACATGTGTACTTGGTGATTAACCTAAGTGACTCAACACATTTTTGTGTAAAGTACCAAACCCGGAGAACGGACAACATCTATAAAACATCGGAGTAGGAACTCTGGCATGTTCCCCGGGGAGAAGAACAAGATACTTATTGATCCTCTAAACTTATATTTTAAGTAACTACAAAGATAGCTGTTGCAAGAAGTAGGTACCTAGTTAAAACATAAAGACAAAAAGCTTTCCCAAACCACTTAACTCTCATGAAATAACAGACAGATATTAAATTAGAATCATAAAAGCATCTTACGAACACAAGCAATAAGTTATAATGGGATTCATCAAGAATCGCTCATGGGCCATCTGAAGAAAAGGTTTTAAATTGTTTCTCGATGTTAATAAATTTTAAACAGATAAACCTGTACATCTCGAGCTCGCGGCTTAAAAAACGAGTATCGTGAGTATAGAATCCAGACGAAAAAAGTAGTCGCGCAACATTTCACAAGGCACAACGGCCCGCTGCACTCGCATTGTGTGCCTTAACAATATCCATGGTCCTCAGAACACTACACAATAAATACAACGCGTCCGCGACGTCATTTCAACAAATCAAATGCCATACGCAAACAAACTCAAATCGACTATTCCAGCCAATTTAAATTTTATGTTCTCCCTTGCGGCCGGCCGGACAGGAATAACATTTATTCACCTCTATGAAGTATTACTCGTAAATGACATTTTATGAAAATTAAATTACTTTTTATAACGTCGTAAAATGAAGTATAAGTTTGTGAGTGCGTTAAAAATGCAATTATAATCGTATTTAGAACATCTTAGTTTACAGTCCCTACTTAATTTTGTCAGAGATTTGCAAGCTGGGCGTGAACTGTGATTTACATTTAACACTATTATAAAATGGAAAATAAAATGTTTTCATGTTTATGATTAATCTAATAAGATTTAAGAAAATTTGAGAGCGTAATAACCCAGTGGTTAAAGAGCCCACTTCTCATTCGTGGGGCTCGGGTTTGAATCCTGGCATGCATCAAAAAGTTTATCAAAAAGCTTACCTACATACTTACATATTTATTACAAGTTCGGCGGTGAAGGAAAACATCGCGAGGACACATCCAGTGTATTCCCGTTCCCTTGGGAATAAAAAAAATCCCTTCACAACGGTTGCATACGCCATATAAGATACCTACATACCTACCATATTTCAAGTTTGTATGTGATATCGTTTCGGAGTAGTACGTATAAGAGAAATACATACTACTTCGAAACGATAACACATACAATCTACCAGTTTTTTATTTTTCCCGTGGAAATGAGACATTTTAAAGATGTAGAAAGTGCCCTAGATATTGACCCAGCTTTTCAGCTATTACCACACCAAAAATTTTAAAAATTGGTGTTTTGGTCCACTATCTCTACTACCGCATAAATACAGATGATGATGAGAGACACAGACACGGTCTCGTTACAGTTTTATTATATTACTATACGGGAATAAAATATAGCCTATGTTACTTAGGGATATTCTAACTTACCATTCGTGAAAGAATTTTTTAAATCGGTCCAGTAGGTAGTTTTTGGGTTTATTTGTAACAAACATACAAAAATACAAATCTTTCCTCTTTATAATATTAGTAAGTATAAGTATATAGGTTAGTGTAGATTAGTGAAGAATTGTAAATTAATTCTGAGAAATGTGTAAAAAGCACCACTGTCCGGCGACGAGATCACCACTATAATCACGTTTAGGGGCCAAAGAATATGCTGGTGAAACGTGAGTATTTCCAGAAATAGAACACCTCTGCCTACCCTCTCGGGGATAAAAGGCATGAGATTATGTATTTTTATTTTATGAATTATGGTAATAGTACCTACCTAAGACATATTGATATCCTTCCTTAAAAATATATGTTAAGATATCCAAGTGGAAAGTTTTTTTGATGAAATTTAAAACAGACAACAAACAAGTTTCCGTCGGATCCATAATTTTTCGATTGTTCGTCAGTCTGAGCGAGGGTCACTAGAGTACATCAAGTCCCGCGGTCCCACAGGGAGGGGTCGCAAACAGGTTATGACCCCGACAAGTTACTCGCCCGAAGCCTTAAATAAAACCAGCTTACAAGAACTACGTGATGAAGATACTCTACCCCTCTTGCCCGCATTACCTTTAGCCCAGAGGCGGTGGGACGGCTCTACATAATTCACTCGAAGTCTGTCCTTAAAATCCCGAACCAGGATAAGATAAAAAATATCTTGACGTTAAGTGTGACTTTTAGCCGCACGTGACTTTGAATAAAACGACCAATTACGTAATTTATTACAGTTATAATAACTCTCACGGGTGAATGACCGTGAGAATTTTTAAATAGCGTATTACCCTACCTACTTACCTTATTATGCAAATTTAACTATTCACTATATAGGTAAGTAAGTAAAGTTTTAAAATCAATATGAATATTAAATTGCAATTTAAAAATACTACTACATACGTAAATAATATTAAGTAAATAGTTTTTATTCTCGATAGTGATATTAAAATATTAACATTTTTTTATTTTATTAGTGCCTTGATGTGGCTGTTTAGCTCTGCATCGGGTACAACAATGCTTCGATTTGTTTAGATACTTTTTTCCACGCATAAGCAATACGAATATATTTCCACTATTACCACATAATACTCCATTGTTCTCCGTTCGTTGATATTTCTCCGAGTTTCCAACGCTTGGACGCTGCTTAAAGTATACCTGCCGAACCATGAATAAGTGAAGAATGCCACAATTCGCAATTAAATGTTATGATTCATAATTCTATTCGATGGATCCAGTCTGCCGCTGGTTTTTTTTTTGGCAATTCATTAACTTTTATGTGCTATATCAATAATTGGACACAGCTTATTTATAGGTTATAGTATCATATTTTATGCGTACCTAAATATGTCATGTCACAGAGAATGTAGAAAGTAAATACTTACAGGAAGCAGGAAATATTATAAATAGGTAGATATCAGATTTCAATGTGTGGTTTCAGTATAAAATTATAGGGTTTAGAGTGGGCTTTGTGCAACATCATTCAATCAGTGATCATTGTTACTTTGTAACACTAGAAAGAAACCCTTACTTTACAACTTCAGTAAGTAGTTATAGTCAGATAATTTCACTTTTAACATCCAATTTACCGATGGTATCTACTAGCTTACTCCAATTAAACAGAAACTAAATTTATAACAGAGCAACGGATGTTGATGGAAACCCAACAACGGTCTTAACAATTAATTAAGTAAGTAAAAATGCTATTTACCGAGAGAATGTTAAAATTCCTATGGAAACGACGAGGGTGCCATGTTTATCTGTTACGAAATGAAACCATACGCAGCGTGAACGCTATAGCCGCGCCATCTGGTGGCCATCAACCAATCAAGAAAAAATAAACTTTCTGGGAAAATAAACAAAGCTGGTTACCTTATTTTATCATAAATAGACAGCTTTCTGTTTAATTTTAACATGACATATTGTGTTGTGTTGATTACTATTACGATTTCGTTTTAGTAATGCTTGAAGTAAAGACGGTCACGCATCGGGTTCGGGATAACAATACATAAACTATTTTCTCACATAAATGTTACCTGACGGGGTAGTTCTCACTTATTTGTTTAGATTATTTTAAGTAGACTTTTCACTATATCTTTGAAAACTTAATTATTTAGTTATTATGTTTCTAAATGTTTCAATATAAACGACGAATAATTTACATAATGTCAAAAAAGTTGTACACGATTTCTGGAGTTCTTTTCTAAATATTTTGAGTTTTAACTATTCAAGAAAAGTTTAATCCAACGCTGACTACAAACATTGTTTAGTCTGAGCGTCATGTATACAAAAATGAAAATAAAAAGAGACTAAAAATTGTAGAACCGGTCTCGGGCATCGCAGCCTGAGAGAGCCGGAGGAGTGACCTCTGTTGGCCTTGACAGCTGCGCTCACTCCAAGCCTCTGGCTGATTCAACCACTAATAACTCCACTACAACATTATAATGCAACTATGCGTTACATTATATTACTCTACACTCATGAGCTCAACGCGTCATCTCGTCAAAAACATGATTAGTTACCGCACATTTGTCAGAACTCTACCATAGTAGAGCTTTTATATTGTCGCTCTTCTGACCTGCCTGTGTCACAGTGATAAATAGCAATGCGTGTTAGTTTTGTGAGTAGGTAATTTCAAGTACACATTTACTCTATTTATTAAGTTTGTATTGGAGTTTGGTAATACAGTTTAGGGAAAAATTTAATTAGTTTCACCATCGACCCAGTTGCACCAATATTATGTAGTTAGTCAAATCAAATCAAATCAAAATGTTTTTATTCAATGCAGAGGCTAAGAAGTACACTTATTGAAAGTCATTGCGACTCTACCGCTTCGGTATGTATAGTTCGGGAGAAGAAGCGTAATTTAGTATATTACCTATTGTATCTTTCTTTATCAAACGAAAACTTGAGACAGGAAATTTACGTTATTCTCGTTCTACTTGATTTTTAACAAAAATAAACATAAATGAGAAAACATTATAAGGGTTTATATCACCGATATCGATTCTCTTTACAAAATTAACAAAAGCTTGTCATGAAAAAAAATTCGTATCCATCCTGTATTTTCAATTTAGTTCAATAATAGTAATTCATTTCTTACGGACAAAAATACGTATTGACATAAGTGGCTTGCCATAACATGATATCGGCGGGACAATGGGCATTCCAGCATGGAGGCGGAGGGTGAGGGGGCCGGGATCGACATGTCTCGTCCTATTGTGTCTACGTTTCCAGCACATAGATTTATTAATTAAAATGGAACACTTCATATTATTTTCCCTGTAACTTTTCACAATAGCTTTTACGTTATGTTGACTACTCGTACTTTGTCTCTCAATTGAGTTATACAAGTAATATAAATCCTGTCTAATTATACTTATAATAAAAAATAGTATTTATTTTCCATTAGTGTTTAATGTAAGTACCTATATGCCACGGTCTTGGTTACATTTTAAATTAATTTTATTTACCCTTACGAAGGATATATTCTTAGGAAGTTGAACAAAATAGAAATTTCCCACATAAATGATTTTATATATGTATACACTGCAACACTGGTTCAAAAGCACTTCCAAAATCTATACTAATAATTATAAATAGGAAAGATTTGTATTTTTGTATGTTTGTTACGAATAAACTCGAAAACTACTGAAACGATTTTAAAAATTATTTCACCAATGGAAAGCTAGAATATCCCTGAGTAATATAGGCTATATTTTATTTCCGTATTCTCACAGGAACGGGAACTACGCAGGTGAAACCGCGCACAACCGCACATCATTTATATTCCCAGAATTATTGTGACTTAGATTTCCATTTGAATAGGTAGATTGGTTAAACTCATAAACAATTGCCTACATCCAAAGAAGAACCATGTAGGTACTTGCTACTGCACCTACCTATAGGCAGATGCATATTAGACAACTCTCATGAATCGCTATTCTACGTAGTTTACCTAGAATAGTACCGTACCTTTTGTTGATGAAAAACTTTCAAAAACACAAAATTATTTCATAGACAAATACCAAAAGCTCTGTACAACGCCATAGTCTGACTAGAACTAAAATACCCATCTCCCGCGATTATTTGTGTGAGTGTGTTTATTATCAAACAAATTGTTTTTGAGATGTGGAGATATCTATCACTTGAACTTAAGTATGTAGGTAAGTATTTTGATTAGCTATGAATATTTAATGTGGGTGTTTAGTCTTGGCTGTCTGTTTTCGGGTGAGGATTTCAATGTACCTAGTACAATGTACCTATATGCATAAAGGATTATAATGATGGACCTCATGAACTGGTTATTAACAAAAATACTTTCGAATGTTTCAAATTGTCCTGTTGTATATGAAAACTCAGTACGTATGTGAAAAGCCAATCTGGGCAACAAATATCTTCATAGGTAACTAAAGATAGTTCAGCCCAAAGAACCGGTACAAGAGAAATTGTTAACTGTACTTAATGACTTCGTAACTAACACAAATATTACAGAATGTTGTAAGCACAATATTATTTATCGTAATTATTGGCCATTTAAAAATAATATTTAAGTAATAGTAAATTATAGTGATGGGCAACACAAAATACCTTACCCTGAATTTAGTTCTAGTGCATTGCCCTTCATAAGTAAACGTACGGGTTTATATGTAAATAAGGGGCCTTGATGTGTTTTACCAGATAAAAGTTATAAACCAATATTAACAGATAGAATATTTAATTTTGCTTTCATGTAAGTCAGCATAAGTTTGCACGCTTTAAGATTATATATTTTATTAGATATTCCTACGTGTGTCTTTGAGAAATTTTATTATTTTAAGATAAGTGACCTACTTATCTTTACCCTAAAATAATAAAATTTCTAGGTATGTAGGTATGTTTTTTAAATAATTATACACACACCGGCACAATTAGCGGAACAGAAAAAAAAGGGAGTATTTACGCATTTTTGCGTGTTACTGGCCGGCTAAACAAGCTTTTTTTAAATTTGGGTTTTAATTTAAAAATGGAATACTAAGCGACTGCCCTTTTTTTCATTCTTTTGTTTTAATTTTCATTGATTCATTTTTTCCACCGCTTGTCCGTTTTTAGAAGGTTCGTGAATTCCATTTGAAAAGCTTTGAATTGCAGTTTTTGAGGCTTTTGAGTTTTTTCGCATATTGATAATTTACGAGCATCTAATTATGCCTGATTTAACGCCATCAGAAATCATTAGGGCAGATCAAATGAGGAGAAATGGTCAAACCTACAGATTGATTGCCAGAAGCCTTCGTCGATCGTTATCAACGATTTATCGTAGCATCCAACGATACAGATTGACGAATGCTCTAGTGAGAAGGAGAGGACAAGGCCGGAAAAGGTGTACTTCAAGGAGGGATGACCGTTTTCTCCAACTTCAAGTCCGACGGAACACGAGACTAACGGCGGTGCAGGCTCGAAATTTACTGGAAGAGGTACGAGCAGTAAGGATGAGTGAGCGGACAGTTCGTAGAAGATTCGAAGAAGTGGGTATAGGCTCGTATGTGCCCGCCAAAGCCCCAAAACTTGAGAGACATCATCGCACAAACCGTCTACACTTTGCTCGTGAACATCGTGATTGGGACTTCGACGACTGGGGACAGGTTCTTTTTACTGATGAATGCAGAGTTATGTTAAATCAAATTGATGGAAGGCAGCGAGTATGGAGACGCAAAGGAGAACGGTATATCCAGTCTAATTTTGAAAATACAGTTGCATATGGCGGCGGTTCAATTATGGTCTGGGGAGGAATATGTTTAGGAGCTCGTACGGAGTTAGTAGTGGTCGATGGCGGGAATCTGAATGCTGATCGGTATATCAGGGAGATTTTAGAAGAACATGTTGTGCCATTTGCCCCCTTTATTGGTAACAACTTCATTCTAATGCAGGATAATGCTCGGGCTCACAGTGCTCGCACAGTACAGACATACCTAAACCATGTTGGTATAACGGTGATGGAGTGGCCAGCACGGTCCCCCGATATGAACCCTATAGAACACGTCTGGGACTTGCTAAAGAGGAGTGTAAAGTCAAGAATGCCCCCTCCCAATAATCTCAACGAGTTGCGAAACGCATTACTTGAAGAATGGCAGAGGTTGCCCCAAGAAACCATTGATAACATCATCCGCAGCATGCCCAGACGGATGGAAACCCTCATCAGAGCACGAGGAGGAAACACTCGATATTGAACAGTCATTGAAATTGTTGTTAAACTTTGGAAAATCTTGAATTTTCTGCTGTTTCTCTATAATTAAAAATCGAAGAAAAATGCATTTTGTTTAATTTAATTTTTATTTTTATAAAATTTTAAGTATGGTGTTACAAATGAATGTCAAAACATGTTAATTTAATTGTTGTTTCATTTTAAATAATATATTGTTTAAAAATTACATTCATTGTTCTAAATTCCCTCTTTTTTCTCCTTTTTTTTTCTGTTCCGCTAATTGTGCCGGTGTGTGTATATAAAAAAAAGGAAAATATACTCAGACAACGGATTTGTCTCTGACAAATTGATATAAAAGAGAAATCTGTTGCCAATGAATGTAATAACTAATAACTATCTAGAGACGTGATGCCGCGCCCGTGGATTTGACAAATCGTATTAGGTACATACTTATTTCGAAAATTACCTAGATTTTGATACGACATTTTCTCTTTATATTCGACTAAATTGTTTGTTCCAGAACAACACTTGACTCGAATTCCGTATTTTAGACATCGAACTAGATGTCTGTTTTGTCCAGGTATCATAGCATGCCCGTTATCTGTTACTTTACTATAGGATGCAGTGAGTAATAGTACTAAATATCTACAATGTACAAACACGTAATCCAAAAGGGGGTTGGTAAAAAATTATTCCATTTCTGGAACGGACTTTTCAACAGTGTTTTTATACACATTTAAATTTTATGAAAGGTATTCTTACCTGGAACTCGTTATGAAAAGAGATGCCAAATTACGAAAAAAGAAATAGATACTTAAGTATGAAATTTTATTAAAGTTTCGTATTGACAATAATAAAATATGATCTTAGACATACAATGACGGCAATCTGTTCATAAAATGTATGTTATAACGCGGACTAGTGATTTAGTACAGGTTTTGCTCGCAAGCATCTATATATTTCTTAGTTCGAATCGAGGGAAGACGTTATGACTGGAACACGAAGCGCTGGAATAGATTTTATTGTAAAGAAAATTTTGAATTTTCGTCTACATATTAATACCCATATGTACCCATTTTATTTAAGTAAATAATTATCAAAATACCAAACTTTTACAAGTATACCTACTCATGCAGTATGGTGTTGAAAATACATATATACGTATACTCAACTGAATTATGAAACTATGTTATGTAAATAGATACGTAGATAGGTATCTTCTTTAAAAAATATTACCTAATTCCATGTTATGTGAATCTACATCATAAGTTTAGATTACGTTAAGAAATAACTTTTTCAGGCGTTTTATATTAATATTTCATGAACCTCCAAGGTTTTCCTGCTCTCCCGGCAAAAGTAGGTTCACGCACACTAAGGAAAATCCAATTCGCTGCTTCGTGCATACACCCGCACACAGCTACGCGTGACTTGAGGGAAAAATAAAATTTCTCTCTAAGTTTATAATGGGAAAACTTTGAGAACCACTTAATTATGTTAATGTTTGAAACAAAATTTTAGGAGAGATGTTTAAACACGACAATGATTAAATTTAAAAATAATTTTGATTTATGTGATTGCTTTGTTCAGTATATTATTTTTATTTGCTTATTAGATCTCTGCTGATTATATTTAAGTATGTATTGTTGTTTGCTATCTGTGCCACGATTGGATAACGAATACCTAAATTATTTAAATTTTTAATATATAAACACAAAATTGATAAAATTTAGAAATTGTTCAACATTGCTCATTTGTAAGAAAAAAATTGTAATTATTAGTTTTGATTGGTTAATACGTTTGGTATTTCTTTATTTTTACAAACAACATTTTTAAACAATATTAAAAATATATATATAAATATATAGGTATACGATCACGCCTTTTCCCCGAGGGCATTAACAGAGGTATTCTATTTCGGGAAGTAACCACTTTTCAGCAGTGTACCTAAGTGTTATAGTAGGTAAAAGTAATTAATTAATTTCAAGTTCTTAAAAGTAAATACCTTCTCAGGCCAATTTAAAATCAAAAGTTAATTTCATTGGATTGAAGTGGGAAATTAATAACGCAAACTAATCAAAGTTTAGTGGGTGTTTCTGAAACTCTATTCAGGATTGGGGTGTTACACTAACAGCAATATGTTTTGGTAGATGGGAAATATTGTGCTTTCTGTTTATTATGATATAAGCCGTTATTTTGGGTACAACCAGATCTAACTAGGAAGACAATTTAGTGAGAAATGGAAAATATGTAGATAGGTACCTATTTATTTTTAATCAATAAAACAAGGTATAAGATAGGACCTCGTTAGAACCAAGCGATCCTTTTCCTGAAATCCGAAAATAATATTATAATAAAAGAAATAAATCAGAAACACTATGTATTTACTTCATTTGTATTTTAATGAAAATATCATTTCCTTCCAAGGAGGTATATCCAAACTTTACATCCGTCATTTTGCATGGGCCAACGGTCGAATGGAGTGGCAGGGGTGCAAGGGGGGTCGGCGGCGGGTGGAGCGGCGCCACCCCGCGGGCCCCTCGCCCCCTCGCGGGATCGATACGTCATTTGAGCTGGTCGCCATGGAGACCGCGAACGGAGCGGGGCGGCGCCGCGGCAAGGATGGGTGCACGGGACGGGCCCGCGGCCGCGACCCGCGAGCCGCGACCCGAGACATCAAAAAATTCATACAGCCTCATTTGGATTAGATCGCTCTATCATGATGTGCTTTGATAGGTTTGCTAGGTTTGGGATTAGGACGACCTTGTGGGTGGTAATTGCGGTATAGATGCACTGTACTTGATTCCTAAAGAAAAAAAAGGTGCCAAGTTTTTACTGTGACTTTAAGCATATCCACGCCTACATACTTACTGTTTTGGCGATATATATATGGAGGTTTTATAAAACTTTAATGTTAAGGAAATTAATTTTAATTAAAAATAAAACCTCAATAATTTGGATTAGATCGCTCTATCATCCTACTAAACGCCAAAGCTCTTTCGCAAAAAATACTGAACGGGTTTTGATGAAATTTTACAGTAGGTAATATAGTTTATATACCTACATTATAATAACATATAGACTACTATTGGACCAATTTTAAAAATTATTTTGCCAATGGAAAGCTAGAAGATCCCTGAGTAACATAAACTATATTTTATTCACGTATTCCCACGGGAACGGGAACTACGCGGGTGAAACCGCGGAGAACCGCTAGTAATATTAGAGGAAAGATTTGTATTTTTGTATTCTTATATTTTTGTATGTTTGTAACGAATACCTAAACTCAAAAACTACTGGAACGATCTAAAAAAGTATTTCACCAATGGAAAGCTACAATATCCCAGAGTAACATAAGCTATATTTTATACCCATATTCCCTCGGGAATGGGAACTACACGGGTGAAACAGAGCAGAACCGCTAGTAAATATTAAGTATATTGCAATATTGATAAGGTTGCTTTAAGATCATGGGAAATCATACGTAATTATACTTAGGGCGGTATAAGTAGTGGTTCTTGGTTGCATCTAGGCAACAGGCTATAGAGCCTACCCAAGTGGTTCTGTAAAATGTAATAATTAGTCGGATATAATGACAAATGTATGGAATTGATATTATTGCTCGAGCCTACCCAAGTGAAATTGACGCAACACTTTAAAGAAGTAAGTATAGTCATTGACACTAATAATAATAATAGTAAGTATATATATAGTCATTTTAAATCAAGTGCAAAGTTTTTAAGGGTGGGTACAAATATTTAAGAGAAATAGACTTAACGTGTAAAGAGAAAAAAACGTTACTTATTTTTCATGCTTTTTTTCAAAAAAAAAAAATTGTTAACATGCTTTGAAAAGCATTACTAAACCGCATTAAACTTATTAAACGCTACTTTTTTCGGCTTTTATGATTTATTTATTTATTTTGATATTTTCGCCCAATTTTTGATTTGGTAGTGTGTGGGTGAATTCTTTATATACAGCGTGTTAGTTTTATTTAAAATTTTTGTAATAATGGATTTTATTTAGCATATGAAAAATGAAAATCAACGCGATAAATAGTTTTTTTGTTCATTATTTGATCTACTCTTTAAATATTTTTATATTTTATATACTACACTGATATTAAAAAGAGGAAAGATTTGATTTTTTGTTTGTTTGTTTATATTGAATAAGCTCCGACTATAACTACTATACCGATTTTAAAAATTCTTTCACTAATGGAATGGTACATTATTAGGGAGTAACATAGGCTATATTTTGTCCTCGTATTCCGAAGGAAACTGAAACTACGCGGGTAAAACCGCGCGGAACAGCTAGTTAGTACTCAAATTAAGCGAATGAAACCTTGCCTTTGCCACTTGGATAGGGGCTGGCATATCACGGAAGGCTCATTTGGATTAGAAGTCTCAGCTATTTATGTGCCTGTACACTGGAATCCTAGATAGAATACGTCACATTAATAATAATGATTACTGATTAGGTACCTTTATTGTTTTATAATGGAGATTTTGCGATATTTCGGCAATTCGTTTGTACCTACTTTACTCGTTTTCTCTTTCTGTTTGATTTACCTAAATATGAGGGGTTTATTATCCGATCTTCATTATTGATGTTTCCTGTCCAAATTTCTTAGAAAAAAATCTTCACTGATTTCCAATTTTCCGTGTAATTTTTCCAATTTTGCTTTCATACAAACCTTGCCTTGACAATTACGAAAAATCTGCCAAGTCGAGCCGTTCTTCAGTGATGATCATTTATACATGCGGCATTTTTTTTGTCTCTATCTCTAAGAAGAAACTGACTGGCTGACTGACTGCAGAGTGTTGATCAACGCACAGCCAAAGCCCCTTGGTCTATTTAGAAGCATGAATTTTTGCACAAAGGTTCCTTAAATGACGTAAGTGTACACTAAGAAGGATTTTTTCTAAATTCCCACGAGAACGGGAAAAACGGATTAAAAGCGGGCAACGTCGCTGGTCAGGCACTAGTCATTTATATACAATATGTAACAGAATAAGCGTAATTCCTGAAATTAGTTTGTTCAGTACCTATCGACTACTTAATCGATTTCATCTATTTTAAATATACTTATCTACATATTAAATTGACACATGTGACAAATTGACAATTTTTTCCGAAAAATGAATTAGCAATATTAGCATAGCTGAATTTAGTGCTACTTATGGAAAACTTTTGCTCTTTATTTAAGAAAATTGGTTAGACACGACTAAAGTACGAAGTCATCATTTTTTTTATATTAATAATATATTAATTGGGGTTTATAAGGAATTGCGCTTATTCTGTTACGCGTTGTATATTGTCAGAACAGTTTAATGAGTGATACTGATGGAATACCGTCTACTTAAAATTTTTAATTCATACAAACATTTCATTCATTTATTATTATTATTTTATTATAAAGGTATTGATTTATTAAGAAATGTTTTACAGCACCATAGTAGTAAAAGAACATTACTATCTACTACTATCGAGTAGATTATAATATACTCTTTTAGTAAAACAAGATTTTGAAGCATCGAAATAAGAGTGAATATTGACTATTACGAGCCGTAGTATTTTATTTATAGACATCATTTATTGCCAATTAATTAAAATACTGTTGTTGACTCATATATTTATGTTTCACTAATAAATCACATCTAGGTACTCTTTTTAAAACAGGGTAGAGGTCACATAATAAACCCCGTTAGATGTCAAGGTGTAGGTAGTATTAGGTACTAGATAAATATATTAAAAAAAAACGAGTCTTAATGTCTTAAATCTGAAGTATAGCCACTCACATCACTTAAGGGGAAAAGGCATCTTGTACCGTCAATAAGCCACAGAATAATAAATAGTACTAACGTATATAAGTTCTACATTTAACCATTCTACATTACCAACTACATTCAAACCCATAAGTGCCCATAACACAAGAGAAAGTGCCTACACAATAATCTAATTAAAACGATAAAACATTTTAAAATTGTACCAAAGTACTCCTACTTATTATTGTATAATACAACCTACAAATATACAAACTTTCAAATACATGTATTTGCTTATACAAACAAGAAAGTTAGCGAACAATATAAAAGTAATGGGATAGAGCGAAACGGATGAATGAAAGGGCGTGGGTGCGAGGGAGATGGAGCAATTCAAATTGAGGGTACATATTTCTACATAGGTAACAAATAGCTTGTCGAGAATAATGTGGATATTCCCATGTATATTTTTTGAGATATTTTTGTAGTTATGTGACTAAATACCGATATTTTATATTAGTAGTAAAATATAAATAGGTATGTGATTACCCAAGAAACGTAAATTTAATTCGATGTTTACTCGAGTTTACCTTTATGTAGGTACATTATTTTCATAACAAATCGTTTACAATCACAAAAACTTAGTGATTTCGTTTATCATGTTATGTTAATTTAGTAAAATATATTCGTTATGAGTTACGGAAAGATATAAACTTTATAATATAGGTATGTGATTAATAGGTACCTAAGGGACATATACAGGACACTGATAAGTATACTGCTTATATATATTTTTATAAAACAGACAGAAATTGAGTGCAAAAATAATCTCATGTTTATAATAATAAGGAATTAGATAATAGAAACGCTATTTTTTTTATTACCTTCAACCAAAATTACCGTGTAGGCACAGTAGTAGGTACTTATTATATGCAAACTAAGTAGGTACTTACCTACTTTAAAAAGAATCATTAAAGCAGACATGTTTAGTTTAAGGATGGCATTTCCATATTATGATTATTGAACAAAAAGTAGAAAAGTTGAAGAGAGTTGCTCCTGCAACTTCAAGAACAGGTATTTACACTGTTTGAATATGTAGGTTGTACAGGTAGTAAATCTATCCCGTGAATCTGTGTAAGGAATCTCTGTTAAGATAAGTTTCATGACAATTAAATTCAATCTACGTGACTATAAAAACCTTTGCAGAAATCGAACCTAAATAGCTATGTACCTACAGTCTAAATAAACTAACATAATACCTAATTGTACAGTCAAGAGCATGTGGAGCTTGACACATTGGACTTTGTAACGTTCTTATTACAATCGCCTTAGAGGTCAGACTCGCACTCCAAGTGTAAAGCTTGTGAATGAGATATTTTCCTGGAATAAAAAGTACCCTAGATGTTCGCCCGGGTACTCAGTTATCTCCATACCATATTTAATCAAAATCCGTCCAGTAGATTTTACGTGATGCGTGCACAGACAGACAGACAGACAAACATTTCAAAAATTGGTGTTTTGGTATCGGTATATGCCCATCCAGTAACACCCCTTACTGTAACACTGTTACTGGCTGGGAAAAAGATTCGTCATCGAGTAACAGTGTTTTTGGAATTTTGTTCAAATTACAACAAAAACACCATGGCCAAGACTCGGTTTTCCTATATGCCATGGTGACTGCAATCACATTTTGGATGAAATTTAATTATGAGTTATCTTATCATAGTTTCTATACATAAATATTTTATCTTATTTCATCCCAACCGATAGTAACACAGCAGACAAAAATAAGTTACCTATAACGAGCTATAGTGTTTCTGGATGGAACCTAATTTAAATAAAATGGCCTAGTATTTCTCGATGGTAATAAAATGTTTCATCGAGTAACAGTGTTATCCGATGGGAATTAATTTATCACCAACCAGTCACAGTGTTACCTGATGGGAATTAATTTATCACCAACCAGTAACACTGTTACTCGATGACGAATCTTTTTCCCAGCCAGTAACAGTGTTACAGTAAGGGGTGTTACTGGATGGGCATATATTATACCTTGTATCTACATCGATGAATTTTCAAAAAATGTTTTATGTACAGGCACGACCCCGTTAGAGTTCTATTATATGTATAGATAGACGTACAGATTACTCACATATACTTAGCTCTAATTATACCTACCTAGTATTTCAATATGAATTATGCCATGCCAATGCAGAAACAGAAAAAAATATTGTAATGCAATATGTATTATTTTTATAGAGGACGACTTAGGCGTACCTACATCGACCAAATCGGCGATGTGTTAAAGAAAAGTTAAATAAAGAGTACCCGAAACCGACGAGCATGCATGAGTCTTTTGATGAAAGTGGAGGAAGCACGAGAGATCTGCCAGGTTCGTAGCAAGTGGCAGTCTATTGTTTCTGCCTACCCCAATGTGAAATAGGCGTGAGATTATGTATGTTTGTATGTATTATTAAAAAAATTGAACATTTATGATTATACATAGTTTTTTGATTTTATTTTTCATAGTTTTGAGTATGTGGCGACATCTATTGAATATGGTTGGTATCGCTTCACTGCATAGTACGTTAAAAGACACAAGCACCAGGTTATTTTTATTATACTTACACTAAAAATACCTTAGGTTGCGTTGTGCATGCCACAGAGTTATATCATAGAGGTCAGTGGTACATGCATAATACAGTGTGTTACAACAGGTTACAGCCGACAACCATAGATAAAGATAAGACCTAAAACCAGTAAATTCATCGTTTTCAAAAAAAAATTTTATATATTACTGTATACAGGCGGTTAGATTGGTTATACCGCTAACCGCCTGTATACAGTAATATAGATAGATAGCCTAGCTTTACGATTGTATATCTCGGTGATTTTTTGATTAATTTCATTTTTCTGTTTTCACTGTTGTTATTATAATTTTCTATATTTTTTGTAAAAAAGTTCAGATAGGTACGGATAATATTTTGTATGCATATAAGTACTCTATTATTTTTTTACAAAAAATATTCACTACCGACGCGACCCCTCTAGAGATTAATTATATGTATAGATTTATCTTATCTTTCGTAAACACAATATCAGATTTTGATTGATAACAAATTTGTTTCTAACACGCAATTATAAATATATCACTAAAATAAAACACTGAAATATTCAATAGTTGTTTTTTACTTTTACTCTCCCGTACATTGCATAACATCGTCCACGAATGCAATGACAATTTAACAGTGACAATTCGTAATTCAAACACTCGAACCAATTACTATTATGATGGCTGCTGAGAACCAATCACAGCGCTTGTCGGAATTAATCGCGTCACGCAATCTCTACTGATTGGTCTGTATGGATATATGTCCTTTTAGTTTGTAGTAATTATTTGTGGGGCCAGTTTTTCGACGGAGTTTGTTCTTAGTTACTCTTCCTGACTTATTCCTTATTCGTAGAGAGAAGCCTTCTAGGGAAACTTTTGAAAAACTCATTGGTTCATGCCAGGACTCGAACTCCAGCCTCACGAATGAGAAGTGTGTTCTTTAACCGCTGGGCTATCACTGCTCTTACGATCTTGTCATCGGGAAATGTATTTTGACACCACCTGCTGCAGCTCGACAATGTCCAATTAAACATCACGCTATCTCAACGTCTTGAACTATACTAGACTCACGACTCTACATAGTCCTTCGTTACGCTCATAGTCACACCTTTTGGTGCATTATCTACTATTTTTCTCAATTGTTTGTAGTATGAATAGCCTAATTCCGATTTCGATTCAAATATTAACGATCGTGCACGTCTACAGAATTTTAATGGACTTTTTAAATACCTATTATAATATGGGGATTAAAAAAGAAGCTATTGAGTTTTTGAGATTTATCCTTCGGATAAGGCTTAAGTAGCTTTGGATGAATTTAGCCTTCGCGCAAGTTTTGTGAACTAATAATAGAGAATAATCAAACACAATTATTTTGAGATATTTTATTTAAACTCATTTGCATAGTTGCACAGACAGCTATAATAATAATCATAGCTATACTTGGTAAATTAAAAGTAAACAAATAAAATAAGACTTCCATGTTATATTTTTCGTTGAAATTTTGTATTTGACATTTTTACGGTATTACCAAAATATTTTATTACTATTGCTACAAATTTAAATAAATAAGAAATATAACTACAACTGCAAATACAGGAGGAGATTGGTACGAATTAATGCAACCGCTCGTTTATGCAACTATACCTATCCAATGAACGATCGCAAAGCTTATAACTTCCGTACCCATCTCGATCTGTTTCATGTATTTAAAAATCTACCAGCACTTTATTATCAAAAGTTAAAAAAGATCCTACAATATGCTTTATCATTTTACCATATTGTAAAAGTTCTTTACAAAACGATTAAAAATGTCGGCCACTAGCTATCACTAAATAAGTGCTAGAAAAAGTCGTACGTCTCCACGAATTAAAGAAAACAAGGTCGCCGTTGCGCGTCGTTTTCTGCAACGCGTGAATTAGGAAAAGCGCCGGCCAAGGCGTCGTCGTCGTCGGTACGTGCGCGCGCGTCGACTGACACTTTTCTCAACGTCATGGGCCTTCGTTTTACTTCTAAATTATAATAGTCACTGGTCTCAAAACATGGCTTAAGTACTATACACCTAAAATATATAAATTATTACAAATTAAGTAAGGCATTTACAACATCAGGGATCCTTAAAAGTTACTTCATATTTACACGATACTAGGTCTTAAACAGTAACATCGTGTAAAAAAAAGACATTGACTACACTTATATCGGTAAAACAATTAAGTTTACATGTAAAATGGTCAAGATTTCGGCGATCTATTGACCAACGAAGCTTGATTAGTGCAAGAAAAAACATTATATTTAGAAGTATTTTAGAGTATACAGCTTCGCTTTGGTCAGTAAAATTACTTTTAATGACATTCATTAGAATTTTGAACATCTTTATCATAAAGGCATAGTCGTTTACAACTTAGCACTATCGTTTGGCACTGACTTTTTGTTTAAAAGATAAATAATAATAATAATAAATTAGCCTTAAATGAAGACTTGAGAAATCGTTAAAATTCAGATTTAAGAAATATTATAATCACAGTCATAATTGATGCATAATATTGAGTTGTGCGTGCCACGACACTTTATGAAAAGTAAAAAATCGATTACTACATATGACACAAAATCTTATACTACTCCGTCGAGATATTTGAGCATTATTCTTGTGCATAGAAGAGTAGATGGAGAAGATTATCACATGAGTCCTTTATCCTTGTGATGACGTGTTCGAGTTAGTAGGCGAATTTTCAGAGATATTTCACCTCCGGCGCTTAGCTGACACGGCGGCTGCTATCATCTGTCGCAGCATGGGCTCCGGTGTGCACGCTTTAGGATCACATTTCATTTGACCATCTCCTCCGCATCTGAAACAAAATATAAAAAAAACATTAGGTAGGTACTTATTTAAAAAGTAAAACAAAATTTTAGATTTATAGGTATTTATTTTATATACCTATATAAAATGATAAACAGACTGACTGATTGGTGATGTATCAACGCTCAGCCTAAACCGCTGGGCCCAGAGACTTGAAGTTTTGCACATAGCTTATACAGTGTAGGCATCCCCTAAGAAAGGATTTTGCAAAATTCAACCTCTAGGGGGATGACATAAACGTGCGCGAGCGAAGCCGCGGGTAAAAGTTAGTTATTTTATAAAAGCAATGCTTACGTGCAATGTAGACATGGTCCTGAGGATGCGCGAACTACTTCTCCCACTTTGTATGTATGTCCTTTGATCTGACAGCCTCTTCTTTGCGCCGCGCCCTTGTAGGCATGGGGTAAGAAGTGTGGCGGTAATGTAGTAGTCGTAGTTGTTGTTGTCGTGGTGACGTTAAGAGTGGTCGCCATTGACACAGGACATTCATATCGTGGACAACAGAATCCTTGGATTGGCTCTTCATGACATCCATGAATAGGAGGAGGACAGCTTTGTTGTAAGCAAATGATATCACTTCTGAAACAAAAGCAGAAATCGCAAGGATCGTCTCTTGGTATTTGCTGAGCCGAGACGTAAACTTTTCCTCCGTAACGACATGTTCCAGGGCCAAACGCTTGATCTTCTTCCACGTAGTCTGGTTCCTGACCATATCCTCCAGAAGGTGGGAATTGACTTTCATCCTCTGGCGAAGGAACTTCGTCAGTAGGTTGTAATTCATTGAGACCTGGTTTGGGAACTTCTGGTGCAGAAGTTGATGGTGAGACTTCACTGACTGGCTTTTCTTCAGGTTTGGTAAATTTATCAAACGAGGCAGATGATTGTGTTGTTACTCCTTCTTCAATCTTGGTAGTTGTAGTCTTAACAGTAACAGGAATAAATTCTTCTTCAGGAGCGGTAGTTTCAAATATTTCAGTCGAACCAAGGGGTTTAAGTGTTGATTCCTTTTCAGTTGATTCTACGAGTTCTTTTTCTGGGATTGATGGTTTTACACTCTCAATAGAAGGCGTCGTTTGTAATTCTTTTTCGAATGTTTGTATTGGGGTTGAAGTGAAGTCAGTTTCTTTATCCGATGGTTCTGAAGTTTCTTGTGGTTGTTCCAAGGGTGTTTCCGGAGCTACAGAGAAAGCATTTTCTGGTACAGGTTGTGCGGTGGTCTGTTGCACCGCAGGTCCGAAGGGATCTGCAGATAAATATGGGGTTTCATATTTTTCTGTTGTTATGGAAGCCGAAGTTTCGGTAGATTCTACCTCAGTTGGCAGCTTTTCTGTAGAAATCTCAGTTATGAGTTCGTCATGTTCAGTAACATGTTCATCAAACCGTGTAGTTATGGGCTGCTCCGAAGATGAAATAATCGAAATATCTTCATCAATTTTGTGTGTATGTTCTTCTAACTCTATTAAGTATGGAGTTGTTTCAGAATACTCTAGTGTTGGTTCTGTAGTATGTCCAGATTCTTCAATTATTTCCGTACTTACTTCTACAGACGTCTTTGAGCTAGACTCCGATGAGTCTGTAATTTCTGTTATACTTTCAACTGGTGCTTGTTGTTCTGTCGCAACTGTTCCTTTCTCATCCGAAATCTTTGTAGTCAATGATACAGATGCCTTCGTACTGGTTTCGCTTCCTTCTGTAATTAACAATTCAGGTTGTTCAGTTAGAGTACTTTGAGAATCCATACCGCTATCTTCAACTCCAGGCAACTCAGTTTGTGCTTCTATGACGGCAGGTATCAAAGTTGGCGTCTTAGTAATTAGCTCTGACGGTTCTTCAGTTATAGTTTCTTCTGGCTCAATATTTTCTATTTCTGAAGCGGGAGTTTCGATTTCCTGAATTACAATAGGTAATTCAGGCGATTCAGTCTCCGATACTTTAGGTGTTTCAGTAGCTGTTACTTTTTGATCTATGATGTCTTTTTCTGATATAGTGGCCTGTACTTCAGGTGCCGTTGTACTGATTTCTAGTCCCTCTGTGACAAATTCTGCAGGGGCTTTTGTTTCTTTTTCTTGCACGGGAGTTTCAGTAGTCTCTTTTCCATCCGTAGCATATATTTCAGGTTTTTTCGTGATGTACGCCTGAGATTCGGTTACCTCAGAAACTGGTTCTTGAATATCTTGTGAAACGTGAGATTCAGGAATCTCAGTAACCTTTTCTTGCGATTCTGGTAATCCATCAGTTAATCTTGTTTCAGTTACTGCGATTACAGGTACAAGAGTGACGATCTCAGGTATCTTACTTGTTTCTGTGGATTTCGTTTCTAAGTCTGCGGTTTCAGTAGTATGGTCAGGTACTGTTGTTTCTGGTTCTGGATTTTTCTCTGGTGGTTCTGGTACTTCAGTATCTGTTTCATACTCCTCAGTAACAAATGGTTTATCAGATCCCATTACCCCTACACCTGAGATTTCAGACTCTTCTTTTGTGCCGTCTGGTTTCTCATATGGCACATATGGATATTCAGTTTCAGGCACTGCAAGTGACTCAGTATTTATTTCCATGTGTTCAGTTACAGGACTTACAGGAGACTCATCTTCTTTGGTAATTGGTTCCTTTGTACTTCGTTCCTGCTGTTCAGTAACTAATGGTTGTACAGATATAATAGAAGTTACCGGAGCCTCCGTAATTCGGTCTTGCTGCTCGGTTGTCAATAATTCTTCCGCAGTAACCTTAACGGCTAAATCTGTAGCAGATTCTTTTTCAGAAACTAATTCTTGCTCAGTAGCTATTGTAAACGGTCTTTCAGTGAATCTTTTTTCTGGTTGTGTCGAAATAGCTGCCGGAAGTTCAGTTTGCTTTTCCATTTCAGGCTCAGGCTTTTCTGATGTTTCACTTTGTATTTTTGGTTTAGATGTCGATTCTTCTGTAATTTCTGTACCCATTTTTGGAGGCTCAGTAGTATATGAATCGGGTGATTCTACTGGTTTTTCTTCTTCAAGAACAGATTCTTCTGGTTTCTTTGAAAAGGATTCAGGTGATTCAGTGTCAACTTCATCCTGTTCTTTTATTGGTCCTTGCTGTGTGGTAACATCCAATGGCTCAGAGATAGTAACTTGTGATAGCGGAGATTCTGTTTGAATTTTTTCCAAATCAATCATTGTTTCTGAAACTGGAGTACTAGCGTCTTGTACAAAAGAAGTAGGAATTGCAGGTAATTCAGTTCTTGTTTCTTCTGTAGTTCCTAATTCGCTACCGTGTGTCTCAGATGCATTAGTCTCAGTCACTATTTCATATTTAACAGAGGACGTGATAGATAATTCTGGAGAATCCGTTTTAACGTCCGTTTCTATAATTTCAGATACTGGAGGTAATTTTGTTTCGATACCTACAACTATTGTGGAAGTTTCAATATTAGATTCAGTGCCGGATCGATCTGGTATTTTATCGGGTAGTTCAGTAGTTATAGTTTCCTGTGGATTTGTAATGTCAACAAGAAGTGTTTCCATTGATCCAGCAGGTTTAACTGAATAACTTTCTGGTGTTTCAGTAACTCTTTCAGTGATGGAAGGTACAGGTATCTTTGTAGTTAACTCTTGTTCCACATAAGTTTCAGTTGAAATGTCTTGAGGTTTAGTTGCAGACTCTACAGAGACATTCAAAATTTCCGGATTCTCAGTTTCACCCACTTCAGATTCGTATACCGATGGCTCTGTTAGTTCAATCTCTGATTTAGGAGATGTTGCTGGCAACTCTGTTAATTCTACAGAAAATTCTTGTGCATTTGTACCTGTAACTTCCTGCGTAGAGTATTGTGATACAGTACTTGTTTCTTGTTCTACTCCTGTAATCGGCGACTCTGGATGTTTTATATCGTCAGTGCCAGAAACTTCAGGCAATATATTGAAATCATTTTGTGTCGCGGTTTCTGATACCTCTGGTGACTTTGTGACTTCCAACTTATCTTGTTCAGGCAATTCCGTTCGCATACTATCTTGATCTTCCACCAGTAGTGGTATATTAGTATATATTTCTATTTCTTGATCTTCTAATAATTTTGTGGTACCTGATTCATGTAACTCTGTTACTGCAGGAATTTCTGTTTGTGTTTCTGGTTTTATTTCTGGGTAAGATTCTTTATCTAAAGAAATTTCAGTGACAGATTCAGAAATTTTAGGTGTTTCAGTTATTTTTTCCTCTGTAGTTGTGCTGCTTTCTTCTTGGCCTTTAGTGTCGGAATCATTTGGTTTAGGTGATCCTGATGTGAATTCTGATTCTTCTGTAGAAATTTCTAGAATCTTATGTTCAGTTACAGTAGATTCAGGTAGTTTTGAAATGAATTCCGGCACTTCAGTAGTGCTTTCGTCTAGTTTTGTTACATAATCTTCTGGAGTTTTAGTGCTGGCAACTGCCTGTTCACCTGTCTTGTCTGATATCTCAGATTCTTCTATTTCCGGAGCAATTGTAATAGTCTCTTTAGACAAAGTTGTGAGTGATTCCGGTAATTCTGTGGGTACATTCAATTTTTCAGGTATTAGTAAGTCTGTAATCGGAAGACCAACAGGCGTTGTTTGCTGAGTTGTCGAAATTGGTTTTTGTTGCAAGCATTCGGAATCTGTACATTCTTGAGTAGTTTTATCTTCAGAAGGTGGACTTTGTTCTGTTTTTTTACATTCACCTTCATCAGTACAGATTTCTGGTTCTTGATTTGGTGTAGGTAGTAAATTGCACTTGCCTGCATTACAGTCCACTTTTGTGCAAGACTCGCCTTCACATGAAGTGTCACTAGAAGTTGAAGTTTGTTGGCAGTCTTCTTCTTTTTCACAAATTTGCGATTCAACTTGTGAAGGAATAAGTTCAGGTTTTGCTACACAATTTTCACCAACACATTCTGGTACTTGAGATGTAGGTGAGCATGATTTTCCTTCACAAGGAGATGTACTAATTTCTGGAACATATGTTTGTTTACAGTCTTCTTGATTTTCACAAATTTGCTGTGTTTCCATTGTAGGTATAATTCCAGGTACAATCTTACAATCATCACCCTCACATAGTTTATCATTGGTTATGCATGATTCACCTTGGCAAGCAGGTGTAGCAATGTCGGGAACTTTAGTTTCTGTACATTCTTCTGCATTCTGGCAAGGTTTGGTCTCGCTTTCAATAGTTGGTATTAGAGGTTGATCTTTATTCGGTAATACTTGTGGTTGCTCGCATTTGCCATCACTACAACTAGCAGGTTGTATACATTTGTCATCATGGCATTCTTCGGGTTGATCCAAAGCCTGTGGATGCGTGGGAGCCAGAACAGGTACATCACAACCGTGACTACCACACTCGCTAACATCAGGCTGCTCGGATGGTTCAAACACTGTCGTAGGTGGTTGCTTTACTTTACCCACATCACACTGGTCTGCATTGCATTCAATTGCAGGTGAAGGCATTGGGCTTTCGGTTCCTGACATCTGGCTGTGTGGTTGAGGCGGAATTGTTTCTTTAGAATGATCACACACGTATGTTGGACAGCACGAGTCTGGAGTGTCGTACGTGAGTTGACAATTTTCCATATATTCCGGAGGTGGACTACATATTATCGGGTCGCATTTCACAATACTGCTTAAACATTTACAACCAGAGTGACATTTGTTATTGCTTGGTATAACACTATCATTTTTATACGTTATACCGTTTAGGAGACAGTCACCTTCCCCAGGAATTCTACCAGGCGAAGAAATTTGAGAAATATCTTCACCAATTTCGTTATCCTCTGGATTAATACTAGATGTTTCAGGTGCCTCTACTTTTTCAACATAAGTTGTCGATTCCACCTCAATTCCCACTTTAGGAGAAGTAACAGACTCCTTTTCAGTAATATGAGCGAAGGTTGAAAGTTCCACAATAGATTCTGTGATAGGTTCTTGTGATTGTTCAGTTTCTTTGGTTTCAGGTTCTTTGACTGGTTGTGGAGTTGTAAATTGAGCTTCATAGTCTGTTGGTGCAATGGTATCTGCAGAAGATGTTTCATATGCATATGTGACAGAACTTTCTTTATCAAAAGCAGTAGTAGCTTTTTCAATTTCACGATCTATGAAAACTTCATTCAAGGGCTTGTCTTCTCCAGTTCTTCTGAATCCTGATTCAGTAGTAATAACATTTTCATCCTCCCTAATTGTAGGTACAGATCCAGATTCAGGCGTTTGTTCTTCTACTGAAGTAATTGAAGTTCCTGTTGGCTTAACTTCATCTTTAACGGTAGTTTTTTCTAATATCGAAGGTTCACTGCTTTGTTCTTCCATTAAAGTACTTGGAGCAGTATGTTCACTGATAATTGTCGGTTCTTTCTTGGTTTCTTCCTTTGGTGTCATTGTTTCAAGTACAGGTGGTTCTGAACTTTCTTCTTTAATACCTTCACTTGTGATAGCGTTATGTTCACTTATTCCTGACTCAGTAGAAGATGATATATCTGTGGCTGTTGTTTTTTCCTGTGTAGATGGTTCAGTGCTTTCAACTTCGGAAACATTATTTGAAATAACAGATTCGGTAGTCTTTTCATCACTTAGTGGCGATGTTCTTGTAGCTTCAAGTTCTTCTTCTTCAATAGTGTGAGGTACTGTTTCTTTTTCACTGGTTTCAGACTTTTCTGTAGCTTCCAGTTCACTTAATGTGGTTCTATGAATTATAGAAGGATCTACAGTCTCAGATTCACTGTATGTGGTTCTATGCATAACAGATGACTCCGTAGTTTCTAGCTCGCCTAATTTGGTACTATGCATGACTGAAGGTTCTGTTCTCTCCAATTCGCTTAATTTGGTACTATGCGTGGCAGAATGCTCCGTAGTCTCTAATTCAATTAATTTGGTAGTATGCATGACAGAAGACTCCGTAGTCTCAGATTCACTTAATTTGTTACTATCTGTGACAGATGGCTCCGTAGTATCTAATTCGCTTATTTTGGTACTCTGCATTATAGAAGGTTCTACAGTATCAAATTCACCTAATGTGGTTCTATGCAATACAGAGGGCTCCGTAGTCTCGCGGAACTTCGTACTTTGGATGAAAGAAGGCTCTGTAGTATCTAATTTGCTTAATTTAGTACTTTGCGTAACAGAAGGCTCCGTAATGTCTAATTCGCTAAATGTTGTTCTATGCATAACAGATGGCTCTTTTGTTTCTAATTCGCTCGTTGTAGTTTTATGGTGTATGGAAGGCTCCGTAGCCTCTAATTCACTCAATGTAGTTTCATACGTTATGGAATGCTCTGATGTTCGTTCTTTAAATATTTCACTAGATGTCGTGTGTTCTGTTTCTACTGGCATTTTAGTGGTCTTTATATCATCTGAAGGGGCAGTATCTTTCAGTATAGATGGTTCAGAACTGCTTTCTAGAATAGTTTCAATTGTAGTTTGTTCGCTTATGACATCTGCTGCCAAAGTCTTATCTTCATATTTTAATGTAGTTATTTCTTCTAGGAATGTGACAGATGCTGGTTCCTTGCTGGCAATTTCTTCTTCAGGAATATTATCAGATGAAGAAGCCTCGGTGCTTTCTTCTTTTGTAATGTTATTAGAGTCTGTTTCTTGTTCACTAATAACGTTTTCTTGTGTTGTTTTAGATACATCTCTTGGCGTAGAACTTTCTAGTAAAGGAGGCACGGTCTTTTCTTTTTCACTTTCACTAGGCATAATATTAAACTCTTCGTCTGGTTCAGCAGTAGATAAATCAGCTTCTTCGGAAAGTGGAGATTGTGTAATGATTTTGTCTTGTGAGATTCCTTCAGTGGCATATTTGTCTACAAAGGTTTCATCTGTAGGCTCCTGTTCAGGTTTCATCAAGTCACTTGTATCCAATGGCGCTACTGTCATAAGTTCCTCTCCACTGCCTTCAATTTCAGAGGCAAACGTTGGAATTTCTGTATAAGGTATTTCATCTGGCTCATTTCTATATCCACTACCTTCCACGCTGACTCTTCGTGGAGGTTGTAAAGTGGTTGACTCTACATACGAAGTTTCAGTGGTGAATTCAGAAGTCAGTTCATCGCCTTCGCAAATGTAGGTGTCTGGGCAACATTGACCTTCACGAGGAGCTAAAGAAGTGCAGTTCTTGCCTTCATTTTCCATTGGTGTACCACATTCTTGAACGACACAGACAATGTCGCCTTTCATACAGTAGCAATGAACACAAGGCTTTTCAGTTTTAATTAAAGCACCATCAGGATAAAGTTGATCATTATCGACACAGTCTTTCCGTGTTGATTCTGTAATGGGTGGTTCTGTTGGTGCAGGTGTTGTTAATATGAATCCTGGTGTTGGTCTTACTGTAGTTGACATATCATCCAAAAGCAGTACTTCATCCTCTGGGTGATCTGAAAAATAAATATAAGTTGGTGAGTTTTTTTTGTAAGTACGGATAAGTAAGTACCAACTGTTTATTATACACCAATAAAAATATGCAATAGGTGACACAATGATTAAAAAAAAGTACAATGGGCAGTATTATCGCTTTAAGCTATACAAGGTACGGTTGAATTGTACGGTTTGGAAACAGGAAGACGGCCGGGTGTGGCTACCGTTATTATTACATTTTAAAATCGAATAATAATTGGATACTGTAAAGATAGTATTATTAGGTAAAGAAAAACCTATACTTTTGTGGATGAAGAAAATAAGTTATAGAACAATCCAATCCACCCATATTTAATTCATAGCTTCAAAGATTTGGAGTCAGTTACAATTGTATAATCGGAGCAGGCCCTTTAATGTAGGTACTTCTTTGTTAAATGTAACTTACCACAGTGGTATCGAACCGGACAACAGACATCTTTGTGGTAGATAGGGGTGCAACCATCAACATGCAGCGTACACTCTTGCATCACGCAAGTCGTCATGTTTCGGATACAGTAGCAATGTTCACAGGGCTTGTTTGGCGTCGATGGCACCTTGGCACCTTCCAGGAAGTATCGGCCGTTGATCGAACAGCCATAGTTGTCTACTTTGCCGACGCCGGTGCCTCCGTACTCGGCCGGAGACGTGGTAGTTGACGTAAGCAAGTCAACTGGAACTGAGAATAAAGAATTTTTTATTAATTTGTAATAATTGATTAAATCTATTTATTAATCTAGGTCTCTCTCAATTTAAAACGTATCTATAATTCTAGACCAGACGCCAGAACGCCTGAACTAGAATAACAAGCAAAGATTCAAGCGTGACTATTTGATGAACTAATCTGATGAAACACGCATAATAGCGTAACAGAGTACCTGGTTTTTTGAGAACTTCGATAATATATATAATAAGAAATTGTAATACAAACAAGGACTACGTTTATATGAAAATATTTACATTGAGCGCTATAAAAAACGTATTTTGGCGATGAAAATAATAACCTATTTAAATGGTGTTCGTTGCAAGCATCAATTTCGAATCGGATGGACCGATAAGGTTTTTAGAGAAAGAAACCTCGGAAAATTTGAAAATCGCTTTCGCTTTTCATTGCTTTGGAATTTAGACAGGACAACGTCCCTCGGGTCAGTTAGGTGATAATAATTAGATCATCTTACCGTCTGGGCATGTGACGATGGGGCAGCACTGGTCGGCGCGCTTCTCCACCGTACAGTCCTGGCCGATCGCCTTTGTGAACGGGCAGACCCTCAGGTAACACATCAGCATCCGGTTGTGGCAGGTGCAGTTCAAGCAAGGTTCGTTAGTCATTATTCTGTCTCCCTCGCCATAGTGCTGGAAATTGTAGTAGCAGCCTTCCTTAGGAGCTGGAAATTTGACAAAGAATAATTTATTTCTGCTGAAATGTTTGTTAAAATCGAATGCCTGGAGCGCTTAATTTAACTCTGATTACCATTTGAAAATTTAACTGGAAATTTCGGTCAGTATTTTAGTTAGGTTGCTTGGTAGCTTGACACATTGAACTTTGTAACGTTCTTATTACAATCGCCTTAGAGGTCAGACTCGCACTAAAAGTGTAAAGCTTCATGTGCTCTTGACTGTACCTACATATTTTAAGATAATTCTTCACTATTATAGTATAGAATCGAATCATAAAGTAACTTACCATCATATATATCTAAAGCTGTGTGGTTGCCAATCGTAGGTGCTGAAACAGAAATTAAATCGAATAGAAATAGGTATATTTCTTTATGCAAAATGTCCTATGAGTGATATTTTTGTTGTACTTAATAAAAAACGTTACATATTATATATCTTTCGCAATAAAGAAGCACGCGATCGAAACATAACTAGCTCATGGATTGTTTTGTACCTTTTCTATGAATAAAATTTCTATAAATAACGATCTTTTTGGGCTTGCACAAATAAGTAATATGTAGTTATGTAAAGTTTTCGGTGGTTTCAAAAAATCCTGTGTAATAATTAGAGACACATAATTAATCGCTTTAGTGTTCTTATAATATTTACAAAAACCTCAATTAAACCTTAATATTTAAAAAAAACATGTTGCAAGTTTTGTAGATTTAGATTGGTAATTCTTGAGACAGATTTTTGAAAATTATGCTGCATAAAAACAAGTAAAAGTATATTTTGTAATGTGGAAATAAAATCCTTTAAAGTTTCGACTCTCCGTTAACACATCAAAATTTAAAATAGTATGAAACTCGTATCTACACTAATATTATAAAGAGGAAAGATTTGTATTTTTGTACGGGACTCACAGCTAGTTTAAAGTATAAATCTACTGGCTGTTCCGCGCGGTTTTGCCCGCGTAAGTCCCGTTCCCGTAGGAATATGGGATAAAATATAGCCCATATTACTCCCTGACAATATAGCTTTCTTATGGTCAATTTTTTTTTAAATCGGTCCAATCGTTTTAGAGTGTATTCGTTACAAACATACAAAAATACAAATCTTTCCTATAAGATTAGTGTGCATGTAGATAATATTAGTGTAGATAGTATAGACTAGTATACTAGTATAGATATAGATAGATTTATAGTATAGACTTTTTATCAGCAACGTTGATACTCATTATTGATTAGTTCATAAATGTAATTAGTTATGTAAGTCTTCCTAAAAATATATAAATAAAACAAACCTAGTTTAAAAATAATTTGGTATAATAGCGTAGTTTTACTGCATAATCAAATGAGTTACTTTTTATGAGCTGTCATAATCAAAATTTTAAACAAATATACAAACTGACTTCAACGAACAGCACTAAAGACTATTATTTGCATATTCAACAGTCATTAGCTACCATTACTAAACCTTTTACGCTGATAGCGAGTGATTTGCTAATGTCCATTGAGGAGTTCTGTTCTCCAGATCTGGCGGAAATATGTATTAAAACACCTAAAAAACATACGTGACGAATTGAGAACCTCCTCTTTTTTCAAAGTCAGTTAAAAACGAAAATTTACTGTGGAAAATGCACTGAGTACTGACTGACTTTGTGACGCCATCATTTTTAGTACTTGATTGCACCACTTTTTTGATACATAGTTTTATACTATAATTTTAAAATGAAAATCGTATTCCGTTTTTAGAGGTGTTTTGGGATAAGCTTTTTAATTAATGATTACTCGCAATTAAATTTCGATACAGTGCAATATGTACCCTAATTTGATAGTATTAAATTAGGAATAAGTATATTTTTTCTCCCTGACGATAAGGCAAGGAGCAGTGACAGCGAACTCTCGACGTTCGTACTTAATTCTTAAATTTATACTGATTTTTTAAATTTAAGCTTTTTAAAGGTAGAGATCAATTTCCACAAAAGAAAAATCACACTTAATTTTGTAATGAAATATGAAAGGTAATAATAATATTCTTACCGTATAAAGTTATACTATTTTAAAAAGAATCCACTTACTTATTCGATATAATAATTATATTACTTATAATATTTGATTAAAATTAACGTACCGTGCCATTTTTATTTGACCTAAGTATACCTAACATTAATTTCATAAAAGTGACTAATATCGATACAGACATTAAAGAACCGAGTTCCAAGAACGTTTTACTGCTTTTTTTATGAGCTCGCTTATTAAGCACGTCTCTGCTGGACAGGATATTAGCTGCAAATCGGCTGAGACGTCTTAAAGTCGTTTTACATATCCGTTTTACTGCGTATAATTGCACTGAAGCCGAGAGAAGCTACAAAGCTGTAATTAAACTAACGGAAAGAGCATCGTTAACATCGGAGTCGCGGCTTTACTGTCGATGCGATACTACGTAGCGTAGGGCAAAAGTCATAGCGCCGGAGGAAACAACGTGTATGTAGAAGATTGACGGATATTAAGCCAGTAGGTGCATAAAGATACCGTTCGCTCTGCGGTTACATGCCTTTGGGAACAAAGATTGTGAATGGAAACGGAGGTGTAACAGCGACGTGTGCGACTAAGTATGATTGGTAGGAGTCCTTGCTGATATGTTGCTAGTCTGTTAATAGTATTAATTTATTTTTTACACCACATGCTCGACAAAGCCGGATTATATATCAGATAAACCTCACCGAAAGCAAGACATTATATCCCTTGGCTGTAGCCGGGTTATAATGAGATTCAGTACAATATTATGACCCGGCGGGTTATAATGTATTCGTATGAATAATTGTTCCATAGAGACCTGCAGCAAAAAGAACTTAATTGAAAATCGAACTGGCCACTACAAGCCATATTAAGTAGCCTTGCTTTTTATTGTCTCGCAAAAGGTGAGAAAAGTAGAGTATTCACCTTTGGGATAAAGCTGTTTTTGTCTTGGGCGAGCTTGAATCCCTCGCTGCACTCAGGACTCCATTTTAATTCTCTCGCTTCGCTCAGGAATTAACTCGTAACACTATCGCTACGCTCGGAATTTAAATCTAGAGTCCCTCATTTGCTCAGGATTCAATATCGCGCCCGTGACATAAACAGTGCTTTATCCCCTCGGTGTATAATCTACTATTATACACACATAATGCAGGTATTATATGTTAAGTATTCTAAATTAAAAGTAAGCTATTAAGTCTAAGGGAGGTACAGTTGAATGGTTCCCTTGGGTTATAATCCTTAGCTTCGTCAACATCAACCAAGACAGTCAAGACGCTTAGTGCGTTCAAGTAGATATATTTTTGCTAAAGGCAGTGCAATTGATCAGGCTGCAGTCGGTATGTTTGGGCTTATCAGTGGAGTGACGGCACCGTTAGGGAGCCGCCGCCGCGCTCGACGGTCTTGTCCCGCGCTGTATATGGCTGGACGCGGTGGAGCTGTCGCTTGCGCCGGCGCACTCTACGAATTCGTCCACCTAACGGTCGCCAGGAATGTCGTTAGAATCCAGTTTTTGCCAGCCACAATTTCAATTAGATATATCCACTCTCATGGTTGAAATCGATCATAAAACCAAAATTATAGCTATAACGGAAGAAAGAAATGTCGAACTCTCTTTAACGATACTAGGTATATTACGTTGTAGAATAGTAATGATCTAAAACTTGATTCTCTAAAATCACTCAATCTAGGTTAATTTGCACTTTTCGCGAGTGGGTGTTAAAATCTATGTTGAAAGTCCAAAGTGACTATAAAAAATTCCGACCCCCGCTGACTGCTGTGACGGCGTTCCCAATTCCCATGATAACTAAATGAATCGCATTTACGTGCAAGTGTGACGTTATAAATGGCTTTGCACGAACAAAAAACTACTTATGCAAAATCGTGCGCTTAGGAACATGGCCCGAGGCAATCGAAATGAGGAGGCTACATGAATTTAAAATTTGCACTACATTAATATGGATTGTTGTTTCAATGAATGAATGTCGCCGTGGTCGCCATGCGTGATGAAGTTCACACGGGTAGACCTCAACATTGTAGGCCACATTTAAATATACTTCCTATGTATACCATAAATTCTATTCGAATTCTTTGAAGACACCGTGATACGGATACTAAATCTGCTCCAGACCAAAATAACATCACCTAGAATGATGCGCATCGATACACGCCACTTTTACAGTTAGATCTCCTCGTAATACCACACTCGAACTACCTCTGAACGTAAATTAAGTAAGATGTCATTCTGAGTATACAAATTTTATGATTTAATGTTATATAAATAACCTGATTTGCATTTTTATTTGCTTAGTATGTGATTGATCGAGTTGTTAGCAACTATTGCGGTGAATTGGCCTCGAATTTATTAATGAAAGATCAATACCCTGATAGAACCAGTTACATAATTTTAACACCAATTTTAATATTCAATTAATTCTAAGGTGCGAAATAGTCCGAATTCTTGCTTACACCGTTACTACACTCAAAAGCGCTAGCGATAAACGACGAATATATAAGTTTTTTTTTAACTGGCTTAACATAATACTCATAGGAATACCCTTATACAACCTCCTATCTTAAACAGTAGGTAGTCTGGGTTAAATAGTGGTTGGATAAATTAACTGAAACTTTGTTAATTAAAATAATTACGCCATCTGGTACAATTGCTCTACATATTTAGTAGGTAATATTGGCCCTAATATTAAGAAAGGTTTAGCAGGGTGATGCTATAAACCTATATTTAGTTTCATTATTGCTTCAGTTATATTGTCTAGAGGCAGATACTAACAATAGATTTAGAAATAGTCAATAGAAATTATTAGTTGTTTAGGGAACAAACAAAGTTTCATTTTGTATAGGTATTTAATACAATTTCAATTGATCGGATTTATTACAAAACGGAGTTTAGGATCAAACAGTGTCAAAAATGGATACCTACTGTCACTTTCTTGGCAATAATGTTAAAAAAAGACAGCACCTGTTTTAAAGAGCCTAACTTTAAACTACATCGTGTAATAAGGCTGAATATATTTGGTTTTTAAAAGCAAGCGGTTTTGGCTTTGCTCGCTGTGTAGTTTTTTATCCCATTCCAGCAATGTAGCCGCACACGAACATCTTCTCACCACCATAAATATGCCGGCTCCAAGACAACGTCAACGGTAGATTGTTCTGCCTGACATTAGTATTATTGTATAATTATATAAATAGTATCAAGAAAAGTAAAAAAAGAAATGTCCCAGATCACATGTAATTGTCGACCGAGGCGAAGCCGAGGTCTACAAAAATGTGATCTGAGGCTTTCTTATTTACTTCCCGCGGTATGTATGGACCTGGACCCAGAATTAATTCTGAGGCATGTGTCTCAGACCCGGTCCAGCAATGGGCTTACTCAGGGATTTTGTAGCTTTCCAGATGTGGATTATTTACTCTTATTGTAGGTATTGAGAGCCGGACCCCGGTAACTAAGTAAAAATAATAGTTGAAATTAAAGGAAATATACTTTGTCAGGTTCAGTTTTGATATTATTTTGGCTCATAAGAACGACATAATATTTATAATAAGGTTTCCTGAGATTTTCCATGGCAAAAAGTTGATCTTATTACTCATTACTTTCAGTAACTTTGTGAAAAAATACTTCATTGTTGACATCGAACTCGTGCAGTCTGACGTCACACTTCACAAAATTAGAGCTCGCCAAAATGGCCGTGTTGAAATAGCCCGAAAATTATAGTGATTTAAAAAAAAAGCTTACTGGTTTATCCAACGTGTCACTCTTTCTTCTCAACCAAATTTCTTAAATAAAGAGCAATAATACTTGGTACGGTTTCTTTAGGTAGCCCTAAACTCAACTAAACTAATTCAATTTTCGGAAAAAATTAACACATTTAGGGCCGATTTTTCAATAGCTAGATAAACAGACAGATAGGGTTTATTCGACAGGTAGCAAGATATTGAATTTTTCAATAGTCGGATAGGACTTATTTTTCGAATAACTCCACTACCTGAGGAATAAATCTATTTGCCGCTTCCATCGCCAGATAGCCGGGACTTTTCGCCAAAGGGCCAAAAACTGGTTGCAACCTGATTTTTTAAAAATTACTTTATTAAATGTGAAATTTCTGTTACGATATCAATTAATGCCTTATTAACTTACTTTTTATAAGATTGTCTTTCAAACAACTCATTTAAATTGGAAGTAATACTGGACTGAAACAAAAAAATCGGGATGTAACGTGTGCTGCATTTCTACTTTTAAAACTTTGACTCGGTGTACAAAAAAATTCATAGCAAATTTACACTTACTTATGATTTTATACATTAGAATATAGTTTTAGCATTAAGTAAAAATAGAAAATAAATTTGTAGGTGCCTCATAAACATGTTATTTACAACGTTACAACTTCTGGTAGCAATTTTTGTACTTTCCGGTTTTCGTAACAAAATGTTAAAGCATAAGTAAACTATGCACCTCACACATACAGGCGCATCGCTGTGCATAGGCAAGCTCGTCATGTGTCCGTTAAGCGTAGAAATGTTAGATTGCGCGCCTTTGTTTTTGCTGTACAAGCGTTCCTTCTAAAAATTTGAAAATATGTCCACACCGGCACCACATCCAGATTTAAGGTAAGTACTATTTATATATGTCTGAGTCCTAGATATATTATAAAAACAGCTTTTTTGTGCGTAATACGTCTAAAAAACCGGTGTAATATTGGAAAGTTTTAGAATGAAGTCACAAAAACCGTCGAATGTCCTTACCACGACTGTCCTCGCCGGGTCCTGTTAAGTAGAGCGGTAAGGACAGTTTTGGGATGGTAATGACATTTAATTTTTTTTATAGAAAGAATTATCCCAATATCCCAGTCATATTAGGTAAAAAAGGGACCTCAACCTCGGAATGAAAGAAAATAAGCTGTAAATTGGTATAAAACTTTGTTTTGTCGTCCTAAATATTGTCTCAAAAGTCACAAATGCTATCGTGTTCGCGTCTTAAGATATTGAAGGTCAAAGATAATAAAAATCGGTTTTTCGTTAATATATCGGTTCTTATTGCTTAAATGAGATTTGCACCTATTATAAAAGTTGTAAAGTATAAAATTTCAAACAAAAGTTGTAAAAAATTGTATACTCTACAACTTTTATAATAAGTGTAAATCTCATTTAAGCAATAGGAACAAAGATATTTGCGAAAAACCAATTTTCACCCCTAATATGACTGGGCTATAAAGGATATCAAGTTATAATATGAATATTAAAGTACTAAATGAACATTATTTATTTATTTATTTTTAAGGGTAGGTATCATTTAAAACTAAAAACTAAAGAATTATTGTTTGTTATTTAGAACATAAATATACTTAAGCATTAAATGTTATAAAACACTATTAGCATTTGAAGCAAGAGTGTTTTTGTTTTGTATCTTTCTTTTATATTTTGGAGAAAATACGTTTTAGTTAATTCAAGTAAAAGTCTTTTATTATTTCTTATGAATGTTCAAATTATATTATTTGTTTTTGACTTTTGTATAAAATAAAGTGCTTACCTAAGTTACGGCAGATTTACAGTTTGGCAAAAAGTTATTTGTTTTTTTTAAATGTTTTTTAAAAAGTTTTGTTATTTTAAATTTGATACTAACCTAATCATATAAATTGTGGAGAGTTTATATGTTTTTAGTTATTTACAGAAATCGTTAGTATAAAGACTTATTCTATAACACTATACAATGTGACTGGAAAATCAAGGGAATTCTTCAAGAGGGTAAATAAAAAGCCGATACCTTTAGCATTTGTATAAAAAAACACCACCTTAATGTATGCGGAATGTTGATGGCTACCAAAATTTTACTAATTTTATTTTCGAATGTTCTTAAAATGTATATGTAGTATGTATTCAGACTAGCCCAACTCATACAACTCGTCGTTATCCGTGACTAATATCCGTGGATACAAACCCTTCAAAACATCTTCCGAGTTTTTAAAAGTTGTCATTACCGGTCCAAAAATGTCCTTACCAAAACTTTATTGCTAAATATCTCGTAAATTAAGATACAGATTCGGTGCAATCCAACATATTTTTGATGTTCAAATGATCCTTTAGGCACTTTGACCCTTTTTACTTCTAATTTTGAACTTTTTTTCTCGTTCTCCCAAAACAGTGAAGTTGGCGAAAATGCCCAGCCGCTTATTCGACTGAATAGTTTGACGTTGACGTACGTTTTTATAAAGTAAACTTGGTTTGAGGTTATTTCTTGCGTTTGAACGAAGTGATAAATTAGATATCATAATTTATTATGGATATTTTCGATAGTATTGGTGACCTGGCTATCGAAGAAGAGGCCATAGTAAATGAATATTTAAATCCATGTGAAAGAAAAGAAAGAATCGTCAGATCAAGGCCTGATACGATACCTGAAGTGGGATTCAGAAGAATTTCGTCGATTCAGACTTTTAAAAGAGTCTGTGCAAAGTTTGCTTTCACTGATAGAAGATAAAATCAAGCACAAAACACAAAGGTAAGTTTTTGTTCGCTTAAACAGTCAGTGATCTAAGTGTAAGGATACCTACCTATAATATGTACCTACCCATACAAACTGTATTGTTGCAGTAACCTAAAATAAGCGCTATTATGTTTCAGGAACCAGTGTATTCCACCCATGCTACAGTTACTAATTACAATACGGTTTTATGCCACTGGGAGTTTCTACATAACTTTTGGTGATTTTCAAAAGGTCTCAGGAAGAATTTGATAAAATATCCAGATTCCCTAGAGTGATCTCTCTGCTATAGATGGCACTCACATTAGGATTCAGTCGGCCGGTGGAAAAACAGCAGAGGAATTTAGGAACACAATAGGCTTTTTGTCATTTAATGTTCAAGTAATGTGTTCAGCAGAATTGATATTTCAAGATGTAGTTGCATAATACATAAGACCTTAATTACACAGTAGGTACTTTTATTACAATAAAAATTTTTCTATAGAAAATAAAGTTTTTATTTTTCTACACAGAAAAAACTGGTTCGTGACCCGTGCACCCACTGGGTTTACCCATCTAAAAACATTATGACAGGCACACATAAATAAATTAACTTTTTTTTTGCTATTAGAAGTATTTCTTCTTTTCTTCTCTCATCGTTAGCCAAATGTAAAATTTTCAGTTTATGTTCCTCCTCCATAAACTGTTGTTCGTTTCTCGCAGTCTTTATTTGTAGCTGTACCTGTACCTACATATTTATCACTATCTCGACGTTGAAGGAAAACATCGTGAGGAAACCCGCAGGTCTCAGAATTAATTCGGAGGCATGTGTAAAAACAGACCCGGTCCGGCGATGGGCTCACCACCAATCACGTTTAGGGTTCCAAAGAATATCTCATGAAAAGTGGGTATTATCCAGAAATGCAATACCTCTGCCGACCCCCTCGGGGATAAAAGGCGTGAGATTATTATTTATTATCATAATAAAATAGGCAAAAATAATATCTAGAGACCGTTGAACGAAAAAGTTCACTGCTAGAGACAGTGACAAGACAAGTCAACAAACATCGCTAAGCAACCGAAAATCAAAGACGTCCTGCTCTAACACTTGTCTAAGCAATATATTTGTTTCACCTCTCCGAAGTTTGAGTTGCCAGAGAAGAAATAATAGATCAGATAGTTATCCGTGGAATAAAAGAAGATTGAAAAATTGGCGAGCAGTTATTCGTCCGATAAACAGTCACATAACTTTGTTCGTTAGATAGTTATTTGTCTGTTTATCTAGCTATTGAAAAATCGGCCCAAAAATAGCTGAACTCGATTAAGTAGTCGATACTGAACAAACGAATTTCAGGAACTGCGCTTTTTCTGTTATATCGGATGTGGTATATTTATTATTGGTAGTAAAAAAAATGCATAATATGAATGGTTTTTTAAGGGATACTATCCCTATTATCTACCTACTACATTTTTTAAATAAAACAAAATTACAAACCTATTCCAAAAGCTAGAAAAAATATACCTTAATTTGAAGAAGAGATAAGGTGATATTTACTGTATATAAGATACAAATATATAGTGATTGAAGGCTCTCCGTACAAGATTTGTGCCAGGACACAATAATTCTTTATAATCTGGGTCTAAGGGCAGAGAGGGCACGACAATTATTATTGTAATTTCTTACAACATCACGACAGGCAATTTATAAAGTAACTTTAAATACGCAAATGAGAAACTGTATTACTCAAGAGTTCTATTAGGTAGGTACATTTTTTCAAACATTTCAAGCTACTACATTGCTTTATGTTAGTTTCATTTTCATAACGCTACCACTAAGTAGGTAAGTTGTAATAAACAATTACCTACTTAGGTATCCTAACCCTTTGCTGTCAATGGCACGGTAAACAAATGTAAATAAGTCTAAATATGAGAGTGTAATAAATAGCTAAGTAAATAATTTTCGAATATTCAAATTGCAGCAGTACTTTTATTGTTATTTCACTGTTTGACTTCCGTTTAATTTCCTGAATAGATTTTGTGCCTCTAAATAAGATTGTTAAATTGTAAAATGTAAATGAAATGATAATATTAGAGGTATATGTCATAAGTTTAGGCTTGAATGGCACTTAAATTTGTATCCATAGAAAGTTTATGTCAAAATAAATAAAAAACATACAACACAACACAAACGCAGAAGTGAATTCTGCGAGGGAATGTTTATAAAACATTACCCTCATTCTGGTGTAGTCTGTAGTACCCTCGAAAACGTCTATAGCATTTCGTATTACACAAATAGTACTACAATACATAAATAAAGATCAATGAGGTGTAATTTTTGAACTCACCCGCAGCCGAACTCGCGAAGCAAGCGGCGAGCGCGAGCAGCGCCCACGCTGCGCGCCACCGATCCATCTGCCGCCTCCCGTCTGCAACAAGCAACATAATGTAATCAATTACCCAGCCCCTCTCACTGTTCTTACTGCACTCCTGGATTTCAAACGGAAATCTTTCATATATAAGAACAAAGTGTTACGCTTGTAGCCAGTAGTTTTTAAATTGGGTACCTAAATTATGTAGACAATATAAACAATAGACATGCCCTGTAATTATTAGCTATAGAAGTACAATACAATACAACCCTACGGCCTTTAACATTCATTGTCACCACGGGAATAAACCATCCCATTGCCATTGCCTATTTGGGGGCGATCTCGAACAATGCCGCTATTATTTAATCTTTTCTTCAATGTCAATGTCGTTATGACTTGCTCGGTCATCATAATACTTTTTTGCTTCTCAATATGATGCAACTTTTGGTATAGTGAAGCTGCGTTAACGCCCAAAAAATTATATTACTTATAGCAAAACATAACGGCAGGTAAAGTTAAGAACATAAAATATGGAATATTTAAAACTTTCCAAAATGTTTGCAGGGTTAAACCCGCAACACATGTTACCATTATGGTGTTATGAGATGGATTCTGCTATACCCAGCTATAAAATATTTGTAGGCGACATACCTAATGCAGGGAAACATTGTTTCGTGATGTAGAGCAAAATCCAGCATAATAATAATTTATTTATTTTTCAGACTTCTTAGGTCCATATAGGTTAGTAACAAAGTATCTTATAGACTATGATAGTTACACAAAACAAACAAAATATTAAAATATATATGTATAAGATGTTAGTACGAGTATAAATAATATCCGTAACCTATGTTGCGAATCCGTCATTTTGCGTATCTGACATTTTGCTATGTTACCGTTAGTAACTTAAAACTAAAGGAGATTTGGTCCGACAGATATAAGACTAGATATAGAATATAAGACTCGATTGAATTAAAATAAAGACCTTTATGTGTAAAGAAAAATAAAGATTATATATTTGTAGTGCCTCATTGCCTTAATAATAGTGTAAATAAATATCCACTTATTTAAACTAATTAAGATACAATAAAATGTTTAATCTCATAGATGACAGGGCAATGACAAACTTGCTCCATGGGCTTTGTTTTCTTTCATCCATGGCAGGAAGTATGGAGGACGCGTGCCTAAGTGGGAGTGCCCGGGAGCGAGGGTGGGCGGCGGGCGCGTGTGTGCACCCTCGGCCACTTCCCGATCCGCGCACATGCCACATTCGCATGACACTCACATTTTATGAATACCGGATATATTTCGCATCAAGTTGTACGCTGTGTTAACCTGATTACATTTGTATTTGTTTCAGGAAATAATTTTTTAAGATACACAATGACGCGGACTGAATTGAAGACCCACTATGACAATATTTTTGAATATCCGAAGGCGTCAAATAGCATTTGGTTACTGTTTAAAGTTCAATTTGAAATTGGCGATTTGTATTAAGACTCGAAATGGCACCGTACGCGCATAGATCATAGAGATCAACAGTTATATCATGGCGTCAAATTGGATATGCCCTAATAAAACTTAAGTGGTACGGCTGCTGTACTCAAACATGCATATTTGAAGTTTTGAGTCACTATAGGATGTAGGTAAACAATAGGTCATAGTGGTGGTCGACGCAACAGTGTCGCGACGCCGGCAAGGAACGCGGAAACGTAAGGTTCGCACAAAAATTTGCCTATTTAGCTCTGAGTGAATAGGACCTTAACTGTCCATTCAGTGGCGGCTTGCCGACCACTATGCGAAACAATGTAGCTAGTTGTAAAGGGTTTTCAATGAAATACAACGTTTCTAGAAACCGCCGTGAATATTAAAATTCTTTACCTTGTCACCCGAGGAGAGACGTTAATTTGTATAGATTATTTTAGCAAATAGGTAGGTACTGCCAACATGTTTGTATCAAGGACATTTGCAAATTAAGAAGTACTTTATGAAAAAAAAATCTGTTTCCCCGTGCATCTCACATCATACATTCAACATGTAGCTGTGTTACGTGAGTGCAAATTAACAATGTTAATTTGCAATTACAAAATTCACCAAATGCACTCCATATAAGTAAATCAGATCGCGTAAATGTGTTAAAACTCCTCTAAGTAGGTATGCTTAATATGATGCGTAATTCTATAAACATGTAAGTACTCTTTAACTAAACAACCCAAATTACGGATGATAGCATAGTTAAACTCTACAATAGTATCTGGACGCAGTTATTTCACCGAGCAGGGTAGCTTATATTTACGACCTGCGCTGAAAGAGTCAATAGCTACGGAGCAAATTATTGTAACTCTAGAGAGGTATGACCAAGTATTACCGTGGGAACCATCTTAGCCCGTTGTTCAGCCTCCATACACGCGCAATGCGCATGCCTCATAGGTATGATTCCTATTTTCTGCCTGTACGCCTATTACATACCATACGAGCACCTTACACGCACTTTTCACAATAGCCTCCCTACACTAACACTACAACTTGTAAGTGGGAAAGCTTCTCCTATTATTATTCTTTTTTACCACCGAGAGCTTTATTTGAAATGGAAAACGAAAGAGGATTTTTATCTCGATAAGAAATAAAGTGAAACTCGCTTATACTTTAAATCACACTTGGTAGAAGGTGCGCAAATACCCAGATATTGAATAGATATATCAATTGAGAGCTCCCTCCGTCTAGACGCTTCGCAAGTCACCTCCGCTCGGGAGGGTGAGGGTGCGGAGAGTTCCACTATCTATTTATTTGCTTTCCTAAAAATACCACGTGTTCCGGACGTGAAGGACTGTTCACGTCGACGCGTGTAAAACTACAGTAACTACATTTTTCTATCCAAACATTCAAACATTTGTTAACAACCGTTATGTATTTTATGAAATTACGTGGGTATATCGTGTCGCACATAAATATTTATAACAGTCTTTAGAAATTTAGATTAATCGAAACCGGGCGAGTCCAACAAATTCTTCAGAATGAACACAATAGAAGCCCACTTCCCAAGCATAATTTGGCGTACCGTTTCTTCCACCTGTATGGCGGCAAAGTTACAGTTAATCCGATTAAAATAAACGTAAATTTGAAAAGCTTGTAGATGGGAGCCACTATAATGTATGGCGTTTTATTGTGTCTGCTAAAGTGGAGCGAAAGAGGCTGGTATCGGACACAGATATTTATCTCTACGCTATGTTGACAAGAGCTACGAAGCGCTACGCACGCACGTCACTTCCTATTTAGTCGGCGTATGTTACGAGTATGTGTTCACTCATGTTCAACAATCAGTGACGAAATGATTTGGGCTTCCGATTCTGATACAAAAGTTTAGGTATTTAGGTTAATAATAATAAAAGAATGTGATATTTTTCCTTATTTTTATACAGAAATTATATACCTCCTATTATGAGGTATGTTTCTTTTATCACTAGGTCATTTGAAGTCGGGCCGGACAAATCGATCGGATCGGAAGAGCACCGGGTTTGGCGACGCCCGGCGGTGGGTCGGTGGCCGCTGACGCGCGCCGTGCCGTTGTTGCCCAACACATAATTTCGGAACACTGCAACCGCAGCGAGCATTGACACCAATTTCTTGAACATTGGACAAACCCTGATCGAAAAGCTTTATTGTACTCTTTTGTTCGAGACACACTTACAATATCTTAATATAAATGCATATTCTGATTTGCATATTCTGATTTCAATTTCAAACCACATTTCGTTTGCTGGAAATTATGGATTTAACGTCAAAGTGATGTTGATTGACAGATGCGAGTATATGTGCAAACATGTTGCAAACTTTAAAAAACTTTCAGTTGTCTGTTAAAAATGTTTTCTTATCTGGCTAGACTAGGCTAAGTATGCTAAAAGGCAGCCGCGGTAGATCGAGACGCGATGACCGGTGGGTCACTGGGCATGGGGCACAGCGCACCGCCTACTTTGCAAGCGCTTGCGCACACCACTTTCATGTCTTGTCTGGTGCCTCGGGGTTTTAACAACAGCGATACAAACCTTTATATATCGATACATGAAGATACAAGAACGATTAGCGAAATCGCACGTGACGCGAAAGCTCTACGAGTTAGCCGTACGACGAATCCGGTGCGCGCATGCCGTTCGCACAGTGCGCTCACGTACGGTGTCGCGATTATCGACCGTCGTAAATTACAAGTGATTAGCATAGGAGTCGAGGACATGGCGACGCTGGGTCGTTATTAGATTCGGGTACACGGCAACACTGCATCGTTATTAAGCGATAATTGTCGCTGAAATGTAGCGGTCGATTAACGGCAGACGGCCGCCGACCACATACTAAGTAGCAAAGCGCATTCCGATTTAATGCATTTTGGTACGAATACCCATTACATGTTACACTATATTATTGCGTAATGTCTTGGTTGAACCGGACTTTTATTGCCTCTCGTTATCTGCACGGAATAAATATTATTTTAGTATTGTCATGCATGATTCTTTACGATTTTAATTTGGTTCTGGATAAAATGTTGCGGTGATTAACTACTGAGATAGAGCATTTTGGAAGTATAACAAATGTTGTGTGCGACGAATATCATAATGCAATTATATTTCGTAAAGGTATATTCAGACGTAGTTGGTACGCGCGATCGTCATGTGGAAGTAACTCGACGTGGCACGGCCGGATCCCTCAGGGAACAGGGTAGAAAGATAGCAAATATTAGTTTCCTTCATGAGGTTCGCGGTTCGTTGACCCGTGCAAATTTTGTGCCACAGCATGTAAGAGCTATCTAGACTACTCCGTCACATAACAGTACTCGGGTTTTTTATTGAGAACATGCAGAATTTGTTATCACTTCAGAGCATCTGCCCATGTAGGTTAAAATATTACGAATTTAATCGCACACCAAAATTTCTATGTATCTTATCTAAACTGTTTTGTATGATGGGACAGAATATTGATATAATGAACACTTTCATCCCAGACATGATTTATTCGTCGACTTTTAAAGTAATTAAAATGATAATACATATTGTTTATGCTTTGGCTGAAATTAAGTGACCCGATGCCACATTGCAAGACATGTCACCGGCACGCATGGCCAATGTAGGTAGTACAAATAATTCAGGTAAATCCGAGCGAGACACCTCATCACCGTTACATCTCGTTAACATTCTGCGCGGACTCTTCTTATTTTCATGCTATTCCGTGATTTCGATTTATCTAGACGACGACGTACACAATAAATTCGGTGGAATTTTCTTTATCATTAAAATTTTGTACATGTCGTTTCGGAATTCCAGCTATTAAAGGTATTTTATTTTAAAACCCGTCTCGGAATTATGCAACGGTCTCCGAGTTTCTCATTGAATAGCGAGGCTTTTAGTTATTAAAAGATGTTAAATAAGTTATAAGCTTTTAATGTCACAAAGTCCATCAAAGCTCGCAACTTGGGTGAGCATTGTGTGAGTGGAAGAAAGCAAAGCCACCGTTAGTGTGAGTGGCTGTGCTGTTGCTAGGCATGCCTACGTTGAATTCGCAATTGTTGGTCCGCGGGCGCGTCGCTCACACGATGAGCGTTGCCCTCGCGCCCGGAGCTAAAGCGGGCTTACATTGCAAGCGATCCAGGTTGCCGTTTACTGACACCTCTCACGATATGCAATACATTGTTTTCGTAATTACACTGTCATTATGGACATAAGCTCTCGCAATTATGTAATACTAAGATTAAAAAAGTATTTAACTCAAATACGTGACAATAAGTAGAGAGAGAAGTTACAGAGGGAGTGTAGAGCTGCAATTTACTGTAATACGCTATGAGTACATTTATCAAGCTCGTCGGATATGTTAGAGATAATGCAAAATGAGTGTCAAGTGAGAGATGTCATCTTTAGATGCACCCCAGGGGTGGAGCCCTGCCCCCGGCCGCGATGCCACGTTTGCCGCCGCCGCAAGCTAGCTAATAGGGCGACCGCTGACCCGTGCCACTTAAGCATGCACCCCTCGCATTTTCTCAAACCATGTGTGTTTCATTGGTCACTAAATCAGTGACCTTTCCATCTCATATCCTTTGCCATTACCGTGTGAAATCTAATTAAGCTCAACTGTAAAACGTTTGTGAATTACACTGGACGTGTGGGTTCCATTTTATTGTATTTAACGGTTGGCCTCACCAGGAAGTGAGTGCCCTCAGCATGATGTCTATTGACTTGCATTCGCAGCCATGTTCGAATGGTTCGTGTCGAACAGTGTTTACGAGCGTCTGGGCGATAGCTAGCCGACTGGCCAGTCATTACCGGCCATATCTCTATGTAAGGAATGAATGGCAAGTACTTACGATACAAACGAACGTCAGAGCTAAGCTTTAAACAAGCTGGTGCAGGCACGTAGTAGGGTTAACTCTTCGTGCGCTTTCCGTTAACTGTTTACTGCTTGAAGCATGGTTCTTAAGAAAATATTACACTGCCTGAAAGTTTAATAGGCACCACAGATTTGTCGTAATTATTAACACCGACTGCAATTTTAGTTACCCAATAGTGATTTCTGATGCGACAAATAAATTCAATCTGAATCTCTATCATCGATTTAACAATTTATGAAAGCGGTAAGAATTTATGGTAGTTACTAAAATGGATAATGTTTTCTAAAAGGGCACCGAGCTATATAAAAAAACAAGGCAGCACTCTTGTTTTCGCTGTAGAACTGCATTGTGAAGAACTGGTTCTAGCGCAAAAACGATAACATAGAACCATGGACATGAAATATTTATACCTCGCATTATCATATTACACGGTAACAGTGGTTATCGCTTAGAAAATTATGCGATTCATTTTCACTTGGAAACCACAAAGCTGTACAAAAAAATGTGTTCAAGTAATGAAAAACTCATGCGAGGGGAACGCGCTCCTCGCTCCGGCGTCCTACACTTGAATTATGCTACCTGTCGGCAAGCGAGAGGGCATCATTACCTACGTTATGGTTTAACGACGCACCTGAAACTATCATTATCTAGATAAGCTTTATAGTTAGGGGCATAAAGGAAAAGCTGTAAAAGTAAGCTTAATAAACTGTCTATTTCAAATTTATGAAAATACTCAAGGTATTTTTTGCTTTATATAAAACAATATCGATAGAAGTATGTATGGGCCATGGGCTCATCTATGCTCGTAAACGCGAGAGTTACGACTCATTACGCACGCTTTAACATACGCCTGAGCTATCAGATATTGTTACTTTTAACTTGAAGGATATAGGTATGGGAAAAATTATCCAGGCTCGTAATATTTCCATGGGTAGGTAATTAAGCTATAGTAGTACAGTTTCCATATAGGTACTCCTGGGAATGGACTCTTACTGCAGCTAGGCACTATAGCTTTCAGAAGCATTAAATTCCCGGCCACTGGCCGTCGATTTGAATGAATTACCCTTCAGCGCGCGACCCCGGGGTCAGGCGCGGCCAGTGCGTGCAGCACCGACCCACATTTGAAGGATCACAAGTAGCTGCTGAGAAAATTTACCGCTAACATTGCCATATAAGCTGTATGAATTTTAGGTCGCTATAAGCATAGCATGCTCTTGTGCCGACATCTGCGCAAATATTGATTTAGTAAGTCGGAGCCACAATGGCGGCCGGGCCGCGCCCGCGCAACCTTATGCCGGCCGCAAGGGCCGCGATGCGCATGCCACGGTTTTCTTTTACTGAGTGCAAGTTAGATCATCGGACAAACTCAAAAAGATAACATCGACTTACGATGACCATTAAAATCACGATGCGCTCGTGAGAAATGTTAAATTACTTTGAGTAAATAATTAACTTACTATATTGAACGATGGGACTAGAGATATAAGTACAAAGTTCAATACAGATTCAGAAAAGTTAATGTGCAGGTGGGTGCTGAATCCACTTTCATTGTTAAAGTTTTCACCTTTAAAGCAAGTTGACAAAAGAGCGAAGAACAAAAGAATGAGAATATAAAATTGGTACAGTGACCGCAAGACCACCGGCATGTATGGTGTTTGTTCGCCGATTATAGCTACAGCCAGACGCTTGACCATTATGATTCATTCGTAAACAAAAACTTTACTCATTATTTGTAACCAAATAATTTGAATAATTGATATTTCAAAGTGAGCATCTCAAACATGTTAATTTAGTTAGTAAAAGACAGCAGATAGAAATAGCTAGAAATTTAAAAACTATTTGACAATATAAGTGACGCAAAAAAACTCACAACATTAACGTGAATACATAAATGAACAACATACTCACTTAAATCGAAACAAAGAACTCTCATAAAGCGAGTTCAGTTTAATATGCAATTATAGCGAGAAGAGGGTCCCGACAGGAAATCAGCTTATTTTACTTACGTTATGCAACATGCGATATTAATGGTGGTTTTGTACCGTTATGTCGGACCGGCAATTTTTAAGCCACCATGTAAGTGGCTACATCGCAGAGACGTAACGTAATAATATCTCGAGTGTAATAATATCACTACCCGGGAACTGGAACACACTGCCAATTGCAGTGATCGGTGCACGGTATAATTGGATTAAATTATTCCGGGTACCAAGATTTCCCGAAATTATGAATTACCGTAGTTATGCTTTTTTGGGTAAAAACAACTGTACTTGCATTTCTTTTTACAACATAATTATTCCAGTACATTCTTGGGGAAATCGACTTCCATCAACTATTAAAGTAGATGGACCATAACACTAGACTAATAGCAAACAATAGAAGAATAAATTGAATCCGATGCATGAATGAGATAGTGCTCCCTTATCTCTTCGGCTGTCAATTTGAACCGCAGATTGAGCTGCTTTATAGCGAACTTTAAACAGTTACCAGACGTAACAACTTGTACTGCATTATTTTATTAAATTTAGATGCCAACGCTAATATTATCTGCCTCTATTAAATCTTTTTCAGACAATATTTGTGAAACCACTAGTTTTAATTAATCTCAACCTAATGTGGCAAAAAAGTAAAAAATCGATAAATAAATAAATGTGTAATGTAAGCCATTTAAATTTAAACTCCTGACTTGTAAACAATATCAAAGTAAGGAAACGAAGAGGATTGCGTCACTTCATAGTTATCAAAGTGCCATAATCGCTATAAGCTAAGCATAACTTTTTTCTTAACCTTATAAGAACAGCAACGGTCGTGATTAGCTCGAACATCAAGATATTGAATGAATACTTCTAAAAATTATCATTATTGATGTGGAAAAAACAGACGTCAAAAAAATGCGTAGATATGTTTTTTCAAGGTGAAGACGGCGGCGCACGAATGTTTAAAAGCAAATTCAGGGAAGCGCCACGAAGCAGGAAGTACCTATAACAAATTAATACTTATAGCCTAATGATCGTTTTTGATGTAGAGATACTTGAACAAGGCACGAAGACGACTTCAATGCGACGCAGGAAGCAATTCGTCAGTACAAAACGTATCCTGAGTTTTGATTTTTTTTGAGCTAGAGAGAAATTCAATGACTTCACTGTTATAAAAAACATCCTGCCTCTTTCCATCGCGAAAAATATCTATTGATTTTCTTTCTCTATTTCCTATCGGGATATATTCTTTGAGTGTGAATAATTCATGTTGGGCCTCAGCTGTTGACATTTTACTTATTTCCATTCCATCCAAACCCTCTTGAAAGAATAAATACGGAAGCAGAGCATCTATGGGGAAGACTTTCGCATAAGTGATTAAATATTAACATGGTTGCTTTTCCTCGCTTTTATCAGTTTTGTGTAGAATTACAATCAAGAAGATTACAAAATATGTTTACGTTTATTATTCGTTCACCGTAAAAAATAAAATATCTTTATAAATAATAAATTATTATGTTATTCTAATGTATGAGCTAAATTACTTTAAAGTTTCATTAAAATTCGTTTAAGAGTTTTTGCGTGAAAGAGTAACAAATATCCATCCTCACAAACTTTCACGATTATAATATTGGTAGGATAGGATATATCTACTCAGATATACCATACCATGTAAAGAAAAATATCCTGACTGTCTGATCTATCAACGCAAGGTCTCAACCGCTGGCCTTAGTACGAGTAGCTAAAATTTGGAATGTATGTACTTAGATTTTAAGTTACCTACCTAATAAAAATGGCGGTACATAATTTCCACAGGAGCGGGAAATTAAGGGTTCCGCAAAGGCAACACCGGTAGATGCCTTCTAGTATTCTATGAGTTACCAAAGATTACCCCGTACCTACTTAGTAAATACCCGTTTAATACTCGTATATATACCGTTTGATGTCGTTGACGAACGCATAAACTACTAACTAAACATTTGAAGTATTCTGATGGCTTTAATCTTCATGAGCCAGAGACATGATAATAGGCTACCGGGGCCTTGGTCTGGGAGCCTCTTTTCTAGCTGCACTACTGGCACGAGGCGAAAGGCGCGAGGCGTCGCTGGTGGCGGCGGTGGACTGAGCTGTATGCGCCTCGCCTCACCCACTCGTAGGACAATGACATCGCACGTTCCGCACGATAAAACAACCTGGACATTATGAAGTCTTACCCGAGCCTTTTTATTAAAGTAAAAACTGTTAGTCAGTTTTAATTGCGTCATTAAGAGCTTTGTACTTGTTTCGCGAACAGTGACCTGTTTCAGAACGCTCACTGCTTCTGTTTGCTCAGCTTGTGGAATCGCGGGACCTTACGGTATATCAATGACACATAGATTACGATTTGGTAACAACCGAAGATTACTTAGTTTTTTGGTCACGAAAGAGGTAAAAGTTCTTTTGAATAACAACAATTTCAATTTGTATTTGGAAGGCGACCACATGCGAGGTTATTTTTCCTTAATACTTTTTTTTGTGTCGTATTCGTTTGCGAAAGTAGAGTGAATGGTACTTCTTTACACCTTAAAACTGATCGTTACCTGCATAAAATCTGAAACCGCTTCTTATTTGAACTCAAACAAGGGCTTGTTAGTAGTTGTACAGTCTTCCCACTCTCACGCCTCGCCCTCTCGGAGGGTGTCGGGCACTACACAAAGTTTGTAGTGAGTGCAACAGACAAACCTTAACCAACGCCAACGTCATATATCGGTACAAATACTAATTGGTAAAAGACCTATTCAAACACGACATGAGAATTTTTAGTCAGTAAATGGTAAAGTGGACATGTCTATTTGTCTTGTTATTTAGAGTGTGGGTGCCATGAGCGTGGGTACGGTGCAGTACGTCTTTAGCCCGACGAGCCAAGGGATCGTTCAAAGCAGCCTCCGAGCGGTAAAAGTAGAGCCTGCTTTCGTAAACTCCAAAGTTATATTCCATTCAAGGCTTTTGAAATCTACACTTACTGGGTGTAACTTATAGAAACTCAAGGAGTAAAGGGTAATATTAATAGGTTATTATGGAGATAATCAACTGTGGTCGGTGGAGGTATCAAATCAGCCCTATTGATACTAAGCGTTTGCTCGGCATAAAGCGAACAATTCGCTACTAGTCAGGATTTGTGTCATCATAAATCATCTTTGCACCCGACTGAATTATTATGATAATAAAATAATGCAGCATACCTATTTCAGATTTGTGATGATGTCTACTATAATTCCATGTAAAAATATATTTCCCAATAAGGAAAACCAGATTTTGAATAGTAGATTGTTATACAAGGGTCGGAAGGAATCAATTTCCATACGAGGTATTTAGACGCCCGAGCGCAGCGAGGGCGGATATAGTCCGAGTAGGAATTGATAACTTCCACCCGCGTTTAACACTCTACTTTTCATTTCGAATTCAAGGAAAGTAAACAAAAAAAATTACAATTTTACAAAAATTCAAACACGCAAAAACGCAATAACACCTACAAAAAAAAACAAAATTGTCAACAATACAACCAAAGAGGTTGGAAAAAAGAGAAACTTTTTCTTTTAAACGTCTTTGAATACTAGGTACATCATAGAGTACCTAACCTAAATAACATTACAAAAATAATATACAAATCCTTCCTCTTTTTAATAATATGTACTTTTAGCCGAGTAGGTAATAGTGTTCTGTGCTTATTAGTGTCGATGAAAAACAAGATTTTGAATTTCGGAACAGCTTACCAAATTATTACTCTATTTTTAATTTTAAATATGGAACGCTTACGCCCCGCGCGCGGGCTATTTTCTATTGTTTAGACCTACACGTAAAGGCCGCACCTTTTTTTCTTATTCTAATTGATGTAAAAAGTTTCGTATCCCTACTAAGTGCCCAAAGAGGTTGGAAGAAAGTCATTCTCTTTCATAGAGAAACTTTTTCTTTAAACATCTTTGCCAAATGTAGTACAATTTTTTTAAATTCATTCCCGCCCTAAGGCCGGAAGCAATTACTATGAGTTTTTCCCGACCGAGGGCGGGAATCACAGCCCAGAATCTCTCTGTGGTGGGAATCATCGCTTCCGACCCGGTACTCAGATCAAACATACACTACTTTCCGAGTATGAGATATGAAAAGTAATTTTCACTCATAGTCAATTAACGAAATAGTATATAATTTAATATTATGTACTACGAGTATAAATGAAATAATCGATATCATTCCTAATTAACTGAGGTCAGGAATTTCACAAAACAAACGGAAATTTTAAACTAAATCAACAAAGTAGGCGAAGCCGTTCCCACGTGTATAAATTAGACCCACACTCGCTTGTAAGCCGTGTTCTAATGGTCAGAGGGGTATGGCAACATTAGGAAGGTAAGATTTGGCACAGTGACGTCAGTACTTTCACGCCTTATACGATACGAAGCTGATTGACACGAAAGGAGATAACTATTGTAATAAAAAACTTAGACCGGCAAAAAACTTGAGCCAAATAACATCATAACCTACATTCCAATTGGTGGCACCGAACATCTATCTGGGCGCTATTGAATGTGAATTTTAAATGGACTTCACGTAGGATCATATTCGTGTGTTTCTCTTTATCGGTCATTGTGGCCGGCATCGCAGCTTTTCTATATTCTCATATTGATATGCAAGCGGCGCGGGCGACCTGCCGAGGTTTCTTACGCGATGTTTTTAACATCGGGTGCTCATAGCTATTCTGCCGTAAATAATATTTTTTCATTGAATCGACATCATAGACGTGATATGACATTTGTACCCATGGTACTGCAACGAATTGTACTAATTGTGAACGTAGGGCAACTTTGAAAACTAAGTTAGTCTAAGTTATATAGTACCTCACAATTTTAAGTACGCACTGATAAGAGGCAGTCAGTCGTTTTTGTACCACACTTCTACACTTGTAATTATAAATGCGAAAGTTACTCTCTCTGTCCATTTGATTGGTTTTCACGGCAATACAGCAGATGTCTATGAATTTTGTCATTGAGATGGCTTTTTGCATCATGGAGGAATGTGATAGACTATTTATTATAGAGTCGACAATGGCTGCCCGGCTGGGTCGAATAAAATATATGACTATGAACTTTTTAGACATCAATAATTATATAATATTCAACGAATTAACCTCTATTTGGGCAGCAAAAAAGTGATTTGATATAGAGGTAATTATTTTAAAGAGAAAATGAAGTATAGGTAATTTTAGCCCCAAAAATAAAATTTCCCACTTTTAAATCGAAGTAGTGTGCGACAGTAGAGTTGGTACCTAGGTACCTACTTCATATTGACAGATTTCAAACTTTTAATACATCATTAATTCTATAATATTCAACGCATTAACTTCTATTTGGCCATCAAAAAGGTGTTGCAAGGCTTTTGATATAGAGGTCATTAATTCAAAGAGAAAATGCAATATAGGTACCTAATTTTAGCATCAATAATTAAATTTAGAATTTGTAAATCGAAATAGTGTGCGACAGTACAGTTGGTACCTACTTCATATTTACAGATTCTGTCGAATCTTATAATGACTATCACGATACTTTGATTAGCTTATCACGAATTGCACGCTTTGATAGTTGCTACGTAACAAAGCGAAATCTGGTTATTGTTGATAAACCTCACTGAATACCCATGAAATCGCAGTCACGCTATGAAATTATGATATAGTAAAGTGAAACAGAAACGGTTTAACTTTTTTAAATTTTTTTTTTGGTAGTATAACGGTTTTGGTCCCCAGGGAAGTAGACACCTTGATTCAATAGAATATCGTATAATGGACACTGTACATAGACATATTAACACTCTACTAATGTTTAATTCCATTATCATTAATTGTAGGTCAAGCTCAGTGTGGAATGCATCTGTTTATTGTTTGTTGCAATAGCCTCGATCCACCGCAGTCGTCATTAAAACCATTGCCCATTCCACCCTATTGTGGCCTTCGAATCTTACGAGTCTATAAACGCCGTATGGAGTGGAGGTAGGGTATGTGGGTAAATATTAAATGTGAATGGCGACCCATGTGCGCGAAGTGCGCAGGTCGTGGGGGTCAATGGCACCTGCGAGGCCCAGATTCAGTTCCCCATAAGTTGCCATTTTCTCAGGAAGCGGCGGCGACGCGTGGCACGCAGCGCATTCTGTCACGGCGGGACTGCGCGCGCGCATATTGACGCGCGCTTTCATTAATGCGGAGTCAGCGGGGAGGTTTCTAAGTTTTAAGGACACTTAATTTTATAGCTGCCATTTTATGCTGGCTATGTCTTGGCATCGCAAAGGTAAATTACGTTTATTACATTGACTCGGTTTCGAACTGTAACGCTCTGGTCATCATCACTGCAGAATGCACATCGTCGCTAATTTATTTTTAGGAAACTTGGGAGTTTTACTTTTGTCATTCTATCTCTTTGCATTAGGTACATATCAATATTTAAATAAACAACATCTATTAATTATCCACCGTGAATGGGAAGTTAGCACACCATTGTATTTTTTGCACTAAAAAAACATAGACAGAAAAAAATCATAGACATCACGGCCGCCGAATCGCGGAGGAAGAACACAATCTGCCCGTTTAGCTCCCGTCAACTAACCATATTTCCGCGGGCTAAGTGCGAAACCTAGACAAAGAAGTCGGAGGCCATGCTTGCTGGCACCTTGAATGATTGCCTCTATTTAGACTTACTTATGTGTATAAAATGATGTAACTTCATATGTAATAAACTGAATTGTATTGACTGATAAATCAACGAACGATAAATCGATGCAAGTGCACGTTTAGTTACACAAAATGCAATGACTTTTAGATTTATCAACACGTGGAAAAATAATAAATACTTATGTAATTAATAATATCACTTTTATTGTAGCAAAGAGATGAATCGCAATACAACGTATGTTGATCAAGTAGATAATATAAAGATAAGATATTATTATTATATTATATTATTATTATTATAAAATTTTTTTTTAGTATTTCCATATCATTCAGTTTATATAGGTACTCCTAAAATATAAATACCCAACAACATAAGAAAATGTTTTTAGGAAGTATCTAATCAACCTTTACGTGACGTAATAGAAATGAGTAGTCTTAATAGGTGTCTTATTATTATATTCAAACGGTCAATGTTATTTTTTAAGCTATAATTTAAAACGTTTACCTATAACAACTTCGATCTATTCTATATGTGTAAAAACTCTTAGAAAACATTTTGTATTGTTTTTACGTGTTTTTATGGTAGGTATTTTTTGTAAAGTTGTAAAACAAAAAAGGAATATCATAAGTTTGTTATCGGATGAGCAAATCTGTTTGTGCTTTATTTGATTAGTGGCATTCTTGAAGCGCTGAAAACAGGGTGTGCGTGCCGCAGAAAACGTGGATTTGAACACGGATGTGGAGGCGGGAGCGGAAGCGGGTTCGGATCAGCGGATGCCTGGCACAGCGGCGTGGAACCTTCACCCTGCACTTGAACTCTGCCACGGCGAGCGCGCAGCAGAGCTTTGCGCAATCAACCGAGCCAAAAACGACGATTCGCGTATTCGCATTCGAGTGCTCACTATCACTTTTGAGTTGACAAATCATAATGTAGCAGGGACAAGGCAATCCAGGTTTTATTAATTAAATTTAATATGAAGTCATCACAGATTAAGTCCTGAATCTGTGAAACTCATGATTAAAATTAAAAAAACATTCTTTAAACGATTTATTAAATTGTATTATATTTACTAAATACGTACATAGACGGTAGTAAACTCGGAGGAGTTATAAAACCAACGTTTCTAACATGCTACGAAAGATATCAGCATTCCATATGAATTTCGTAAATTTTTCAGAATATATGGATTGTATGATAAATATCCCATTATAAACAAATATATGATCATGCCTTATCCCCGGAGTAGTTGACGAAGGTAGTCTAATCCTGGAACTACCCAATTTATGCATATTATCGCTCAACGTGACACTTAGTGTAATATCTAATTTATTTAAATTTCCTTGATCAAGGGTTTTAAACCACTAGCTGATGCCCAGCGGCGTTGCCCGCGCGGATCCAGTTTATTTGTGTTATCAGAAATAACCAAAAATCCCTTCATAGACGTTGCCTACGACTTATATGACGCCTACCACCATACCATATTTATCGTTTCGTATTTCTCTATTTAACCCCTCTATATATTTGCCCGTGGAATAATATATTTTTCTGTGGTAAAAAGTACACTATATTTTGACCCAGTTACTCAGTTATCTTCATTTTTTCAAAATCCGTCCAGTGGTTTTTGCGTGATGCGTGCACAGACAGACGGACAAAAATTAAAAAAATATTATTTTGATATCTAAATCGATAACTATCTACACTACCGCAAAAATATTCTGAAATATTTTCGGGTACAGACACGGACTCGTTACAATTTTTTTATATACCTACTATAGCGGTTCTGCGCGGTTTCACCCGCGTTGTTCCCGTTCCCATGGGAATACGGAAATAAAATAGTTATAGACTATGTTACTAAGGGATATTGTAGCTTTCGATTGGTAAAAGAATTTTTAAATAGGTTCAGTAGTTTTTGAGTTTATTCGTTACAGACATACAAATATTTTTTCTTTATAATATTACTAGCGGTTCTGCGCAGTTTCACCGGCGTAGTTCCCGTTCCCGTGGGAATACGGGAATAAAATATATGTTACTCAGGGATCTTCTAGCTTTCTATTGGTGAAAGAATTTTTTAAATCGGTCCCTAAGTTTTTGAGTTGATTCGTAACAAACATACAAAATACAAATCTTTCCTCTTATAATATTAGTATAGATAGTGTAGAAGTGTAAATTATTAGTGTAGATGTATAGATACAGTTTACGTAAAAATATTTCAATCAGTGAATTATTAAAATATATGTACTTGAAACAACCCAATAATCTTTTCTTCAGCTGATTGAATATTTTTCTTTCGGTATCCTTATCAAATCAAGGTCTAAAAGTGAAAAGAACTCATGAAATTAGACAAAGATTTCGATTCCCTATATTTATATATTTCGTTCTTGTCTGGCTTTCACTGCGCTTACTTGGCTCCACTAACTGCTTACACAGGAGCATACATCCATGCGAACACCCCCAAAAACGTCTAATAGTTTCTTATTTCTAGGAGCATTAAATAGGTAAACGAAATCTGTTTACAATTTTCCATTAAATTTCAATAGCAGAAAAGAAGGGGAATAACGTTACTGTTAATTATTGCAACATTCGACAAATTTATATTAAAAAAAGTATAACATTCAGTCATTAAAAAGAAAATTATATTTAAAAACATGTTTTCAAAATTTTGAGTAAATAGGTACCTTTTCAGCAACACAGTTATGATGTCAAGAACGTTGCAGAATTAGCTCCCCTCTAAGCTTATCTAGGGGTAAATTATCCCTTTTATAATTTACTAACTGTTCCGCGCAATTTATGCATAAGTCCCTTTCCTTTGGGAAAATTACAGCTAATGTAAGAAAAGAAAAGTGAAAAAACCAGAAAAGTAAGATTTCCATTGGTAAAATATTTTTTTAAAACGGTCCATTGGTTTTTTAAATTTATTATTTACAAAAATACCAATTTTTTTTTTACAATATCTGTAATTTATACGGTTCAAGTTATCAAAAGTAATCTGTTATTTTTGTTATACTCATGACTTTACAAGAGTAAAACAATATATTTTTGGTTTTTAGGATTATAAATAAATTTAAACGATTTATACAATTTTCTACGTGTACAATGAAGTTATAATGTAATAACTAAAGAGGTTGGAAGAAAATCATTCTTTAAACGTCTTTGGTAATTAAGCATCTTATTCTAAAAAGAAAATATTACTGTCAATGACAACAGATAAGAAAAAACATTTCAACAGGATGGCATTCGATGCGCACTGTACTGGAAAATTACAAACGTTATTGTCATTGTTTTAAAACGTTTTTTTACTGACGGATTTAATACTCCTCTTATAGATTTATCTTTTAAATAGCTATGCAATTAGTTAACATAACTTTACGAGGGGTAAGATAATTTTAGTGGGTACCTATCCTTTTTAGAAATGTGTGGAAAATATTTTTCTAAACACATTTACAAAAGCAGAATTTTACGGAATATTAAATCACAATTTCTCGGAAAACTGATTTCTTGGATATTCGTTTCAAATCAGAGTGTTGGTATTGAGGAAAATACTATTTCATCGCGTCGAGTGCAAGATTTCATTTCAATCTACTTGGTAAATACTATTGTGAATGATTAGTGGTGGTGGGTGTGAAACATCGGATCCGCCACGGTCGCCGCGGCCGCACGCGGCGCGCCCCTACACGCGGAATCATTCTGAACGCTGCCAATTCGGCAACTTAAAGCAACAAATCCGTAGTACTCATAATATTTTATTAATATTATTGTGTGCTTTGTCGGATATTTACAATTATTATATTTTTTTAGTCCGAGTTGATGAATATTGGAACTGTTAATAGTGAAGTATTAAAATTAAATTTTAATATGTTTTCTTCGCATAAAGAAATCTTCGCTAATGTGTCTAACGCTTTAGAATTCCAAATCCCAATTAATTTTCAAATATACTTTCGAATATTAAGAGGTTATTTAGTTAAGATTATTGTGATTAAAAAATGCGTAGCTAATCAAACAAAAGTTTATTAAATTGTTTCAAATTTCATTATCGTAGGTACCTACCTATGTGATTTATACTTATGAAGCAAAACGATACAAAGGTGCTGAAAATTATAATACTACATTATATACAAGCTCAGTTATATACATATATAGGTAATTAATTATTTAAATTTCGTTTTATCCAAAATAATATTTTTAGCTGAGCCTAAAAGGTTTTTAACTATAATGTAGAGTTCCAGACGGTTAAGTTAATAATATTTGGTCAGTATAAAATTTTGATTGAATAATTTTATTATAATAAAATTATTATTCCTAGACATTCCTAGTTTATATAGGTACATGTTAGAGTAAAAATGGATCAAAGCTTGAACGTGAAATGTACCCGCTACGTTCCTAAAAGCTTAATACTGCTGTATTAATCTTTTTATTTTTAGTTATAAGTTATAATGAAGCAGTTCACCTTCAAAAAAACTTTTAACACACGAATTAGTTAAATGACGCTGTGCTGTAACCGATGGTAATTTTCACCTCAGAAAAAGCTCGCCGGCCGCTTTTCAGGCGGTAGCGATGAATACACGCAAGTGTCTAATAACTTACACTTTAGGAAAATTACAAATTTGTCTGTTTTAATTATTGACAGATAACACAAAAACGTAGGCAGCTTGAAAAAAACTGAAATTTTCAAAATATTTGCAAATTAAATTGACTCACCTCTATGTAAGAATGCAAATGCTAGCGTCCACTCGGATGGCCGGCACGGTGGAATGCAAAGTTATTAGTGTCACTGTCCAGCAGTAAACAGTTAGTGGAGTGTTGCCGGAGCGTGGAGTCGATGGCGCGGCCGGGCCGGCACTGACGCGAGGCGGGCGCTCGCGCGATGCCGCGCTCGACGCTCGGAGGCTTCGCGGCGCGAGCTTTCAGCGACACTCGACTCCGAATGCGATCCGCAGTTCCGCACGCACTGCACACTGCACTCGCCCCGTCTACCCACGCGTTGCGATTCTCTCGACCGTCTACTGTTCTGAGCGCCCGACGCACGTTTGAACTCTTCGCCGAGCCCGCTTTAGCGTATAAATATGAGGGCCGGTGGCGGGGGCCGGCGCCGGACCACGGCGCATCACGAGTCCACATCGGCATAAATTGAAGATGCAGCCGGCGTCCTCCCCATTGATTTTATTGCTTATCTATCGGTTACAGCCAATTAGCAAAATCCTCGCCTCCCGAACGACGCACGACCGTTTCCTTGGACACGATGCACGCTGTTTAATTACTCGTGTAAAACGCCATTATGTCATTACACGTAACGATAGTAAATGCAACCAAATTAAGCGGTTGTTTATGTAAATGGATGTGCTAATGAATTATATATTAGTTTTTAGTTAAATTAAGTTAAGAAGAATAAGAATAAGAATGTTATTTAGTTCAGAACCATTGTAAAAAAAACACTCCTTTTATCTAAGAGGGGGTAGGCACAGGTATTCCATTTCTGGGAAATACCCACTTTTCACGAGTATATTCGACCCCTAAACGTGATAGGTGGTGAGACCATCGCCGGATCGGGTCTATTACACATGCCTCAGAATTAATTCTGGGACTCGCGGGTTTCCTCACGATGATTTTGAAAAAGTCATTGGTATATGCCTGGATTTGAAGTAATTTTTATTAAATGACTAGCGGGTGCCCAGTGGGGCGTTGCCAGAGCGGATCCCGTTCCCGTGAGAATTTCCGAAAACCTCTTTATAGTGGTTACTTACGACATATAAGACGCCTACTTACATATCATATTTTAAGTATAGCGGGTTGCCCGCGCGGCTCCACTTTATTCCCGTTCCCGTGAAAATTTCAAACAATCCCTTTATAGCGGTTGCCTACGACATATAAGACGCCTACATACCATATTTCAAATAACGGCCGACGTGAATCCAGTTTATTCCCGATCCCGTGGGAATTTCTGAAAATCAATTCATACTGGTTGGCTACGACATAATATAAGACACCCACTAACATACCATATTTCAAATAGCGGGTGCGCAGCGGTGTTTGCCGTGCGGATCCAGTTTATTCATATAAAAATCCCTTCTTAGCGGTTGACTACGACATATAAGACACCTACTAGTACATACCATAACACGTATTTCTTTTTTTTTACAGTTTTTTAATTTTCCCGTGGGAATGAGACATTTTTCCGATATAAAAAGTACTTTAGGTTGACCCGGTTACTCAGTTATCTCCACACCAAATTTTATCAAAATCCGTCCTGTAGTTTTTGCGTGATGCGTGCACAACCAGATAGACAGACAGACGGACAGACAAAAATTTCAAAAATTGGGGTATTCGTATCACTCAAGTTTAGTTCGACTCAAGTTTGCTTTAGATAACCTGAGTGTAAACGATGCGTTTCCAGTCTGTTTTTACTAGCTTTTATTTAGCTTGCAATGTATGTTGTCCAGCTGGAATCTTGCAACTAAATTTTGAAGCAGATATGTTCAACCGATATGTTCAACCGATTGAGCTGCAATTTGGCATATAAGTAACTACTACTACTACTCTACTTATAATAATAATAAATGGTGGGACTCAATTCACATACGGCAATATAGTCCCAACGAGGCAGGGCCTGTAATATGGGACTAAATAACTGGTAAACATACGGGGTCTCATGTGTCTTGAACAATTTTAACAATAATATCCTATGTACAATACCATACAAGCTATGAAAAAAATAAATAAACATATCAATATGAAACTACCAGAAACGAAGCCAACAGACATGTTCATGCACTCTAATGTTGGCGCCGAGCGGGGATCGAACCCGTGACCTCCGACTCCGAAGGCAGGGTCACTACCAACTGAGCCACCAGGCCCGTCAATTAATGTAAGTTCGGTGGTAAGTTGGGTGACAATGCCATATTATGGTACCAAACAGAACTGATCTGACAATGAAGGCAGGAGGTAAATATTGCAACTCCTCAATGGCTACTCGCAAACCCCTCCAGTTTGAGCTCATTAGATTTATATGACGCGTTCTATACGTACAAAAGCTTGTTTTTTTAGTATTAATAAACTATAGTAACTTATTTGTAGTTTATCTACAGAATCCAATCTGAGCAAGTGCAGCAAACTTAAAATTGTAAAGAAGCGAGCATCCCGTGCATAGGTTAGGTTTGTATGGTCATCGCGTAGTACAAACATTTCGTTGTGAAAGTAAGAATAGGTTGGCCGCAGAATCTAGCTAGGCTGAGAGCGAAGGCACCTCACAATTTAAGAGCAAGGACCACTTGAACAAGTTAGGCATGGTTGACCATTAGGGGTTAAGTCATAGCCCCTACGGACAGCCCGGGCTTGATAGATAGGTAGTATTATAGTATTATTGTGGTATTATCAACTACCACATGAATAGAATGTGTAGCACCACCGCGTTGATGTCTTTCTATACTTGCTATACGCGTATCTCGTATCTTGTCGTAAAATACATCAATCTAAATAGGTACTTTATATGGGTTATTCAGTATATTTACGTCCTCTTTATCGCTTGATGTATTTTTTTTTAATTACCAAAGTAGTCAAAACTGGTACACTGAGAACTAGACGTCATGTAGAAAAGTCGTTACTGTGATTAGATAAGGGTATATTATTATATCCAAATAGGAAATTTGATAAAAAGCTAAAGCTATATAAACCAATAACAAAGTTAATTGAAATAAAATTTATGATTACTCTGTTTATTACCTTGACCACCTTTTAATATTACGTTATGAAAAAAATCAAGCTTATCGAGAAGTATTGTATTAACAGCGATTAGATTCACCACCGTAATAGTAAGTAGTAATATAATCAATGATTTGCGTTTAAAAGTTTATTCTTCGTGAGTAATTAATGCGCAAGTGCATTAACCCTTCTACGCTTGGCGTATTAGGTACATATCTACGAAAGATCATTAGCGTACACAAAATTAATTGGAACCATTTTTTAAATTATATTACGCTCGATTAACGAAAATTTAAATAAGTCCTTAGATAAAGGTGTGCTTTTAAGAAGATTGGACTCTTATTTTATCAAATTATAGTCTATGCTATTTTATTTCCATATATTTTAATATCCAACACCGTTACAAGAAAAAAAAGTTTACAGCTTTTAGTTTTTCCGGAAGCACATTGTAAATAATTAATTATAACACGAATGGCTGATTAAATGGTATAAGACAGTATTATTCATTAGAATAACAGGTTTTTATAGGTGCTTGTAACCCGAAAAGGCAACGGATCCTTAGGAAATTGTTGAGAGTTCTGCATAATATATTTTTTAAGTATCATAGTCTAACATTTAATTACACTAAATTACTTAATTTATATTTATTTTTCAGAAAATTTTCCTGCAGTTTTAAAACAGTCCCTAAGACATCGAAACCTAGATGGTAATGTCTGGGGGCATGGCAATGCCCTCGCCAAGTCGAGCAAAAAAGCGGCACGGCGACCGTACCAACCTTTTCTCGAAACAGTTCAGGCCATTTTCGACCATTCATTTTCCCCTAATAACTTCATTGTGGATAAAACTAGAAGCCTGAATTTTCAGTAATCAAACAGGCATCGTATAAACACAATATATTTCAAATTTAATTTAATTTAAAACAGTAGTTTAATAATGATTACAAGTAAAAGTTTCCTAATTTTGTCGTTCACTCACTCATTGACTGACCGATCATCAAAACTTTAAGGCACTTTTTAATACAAGTGTTTAGTGTATAAATTAAAAACAAACTCAAATATTTTGCAATTTCCATCCAGTTTTCTAGATTCACCGACTGCATAAATAACTTTGTAGTCCCATATAAATGTTTAGGATTATAAAGTTACATTGACAGTGAATGAATAAGTGTACCCGTATGTGTAAAATATAAATAATGCAATAATAGGTGCAAGGTAATAAAAGTGTCATATTTAAAAAACTAAATGAGATGCCATCAAAAACATAACTTACAAAAAACAAGTCTCGTAACTCAGTTCTTCTACCGTAAAAAATTGTGAGATCCATGTAATACCAAGTCGATTAATTTATTCAGTCCCTACTTAAGGGACCTTCTGTCTTAAGTTATTGCATAACTAGCTAACCTAACAACATCTTGTAGTGACCATATCAATATTCAAATTTTCATTAAACAATCTACTTAATTGAATATAGGTATTAGTAGTATAGATGTTTTACTTTTGAGATACATTGTGTTTTCATGCGATGGCCGAGTCATTCTATTTATTTAAAACATAAAAGATTTGTAATATTAATATGGGGGTGGTGGTATAAGATTGTTGCTCTGATTGTTAGCTAATTACGCAATAACTTAAGACAGAAGGTCCCTTGACTAGGTATTGACTGAATAAATCTTTTTTGATCTCACAATTTTGTACGGTAGAAGAACTAAGTTGAGAGACTTGTTTTTTTTACAAGTTATGTTTTTGATCTCATTATATTTTACGAACTAGGCCCTTTTCATTACACAAATCACAATTGCTCAATAGCCCAATGGCACAGATGCACAGAATTCGAGCAAAAAGTTTTCATGCTGAACGTGAGATTAGTGATTTTGATGAATATATTATAAAACGTCGTATGATGCTCGTATTCAGTAAGCTGGCTATTATAGTTATCGGTTTACTATAAGCACTCTACTTCGCAACGTGCCTATAAGCACCACGACTATTATATCCAGCTTACCGTAGTTGCATTATAATGTAGGTACTATTAACAGTCACCTAATATTTTTATTTCTATTCACTAAATTATTTGGTACACAAAATGTGATGATGATGATCTTGAAAACAGCTGAATCGATTTTCAAACATTGCTAAAACCACCTCTCAAATAACGAAGAAAGATTCTACTGACGCCTACGAATAAGGAATTCCTTATTCGTAGACTGACGCACACACTCACACAGGCAAACAGAGGCTTCAAACTTAATATATCACATCTCTTTTTACGTTAATGTTTAAAAACACAATAACGATAAACAATGTAAAACAATTTATTTGTGTAATAAATTATAAATAAGAAGTTATATAAACCGTTAAGAAGGATTCCTTTTATGTCTGTCTATCTGTTTGTTTGTACACATATCACGAAGAAACTTCGGCTACGTAACGACTAACGAGGCTCCTGCAAAAGGGTTATAGTTTTGGAGGAAAATGGAAACAGCGCATAGCAAACACAACCGGGTTTTTTCTACAAAAACGTGACTCTACATTATTTTTTGTCGGCTCATATTATGTTAAGTTGTAAAACGCCCATTTTTACAAGATTATTTAACATGTTTGCTGCCAACAATAATATAGCAATAGTAACAGTATCGAGTTGAAATTAAAACTATATAGGTGCTTACTCAAATCTACGGTCCCTTGAAACTGTAAAAAAAACAAAATTCTAGGTTAACATAAAAAAAAATACAGCTGTTTATGCCACACAAAACGTATATTTCGATGCTATCAAGGGAATAAAAATTCATAGGGACTCCGGTACCTCGCGGTTTCACGTAGTTCCCGTTCCCGTAAGAATACGTTGATAAAATATAGCCTATGTTAAATCGGTTTAGTGATATAGGCGTAAAAGCGTAACAAGCAAACAAAGTCACTTTCGTATCTATATAATATTACGTTAGGACATTTCTACAAATTTGCACGGAACCCTCGGTGGGCGATTCCGAGTCGCACTTGTCCGGTTTTTTTATGTTAATCCATAACTCCCTCAAGTCTGAACCGATTTAAAATATTTTTTATTCGATTAATCGAGTAGGTATACGTCAAGGTTGGTCCTATATTTTGTGAGAATCTTATAAAGAACTCCAGGTGGAGAACGGAACTCCTCGACTGTCATCAGTAAATCACTCGCTATCTGCGTAATAGGTATACATTATTTTTAATTTTCTAAATTTATATTTTACACTCCGGGCTGTCAGCTCCGAAGGATCTTCGTTTTTGACTTCGTCACTGTCAACCATGGGACTGTCAATACTAGAATAAAATATAGCATGGGATATTCGGTCCAGTAGTTTTGAGTTTATTCGTAACAATACATACAAACATCTTTTATACATCTTTCCTTTTTATAATATTAGTATAGATAAGAATTTCTTAAGGTGTTTTATACATACTTATATAAGGTTTGAAAATTAAACTTTTGATGGTGCTTTGCGAGAATAATTGCAGTCTAAACCCACCCTAATACCCACCTTAACTGAATGCATTAAATCAATTTATCGATTCATAATTAATTTATGAATACATAATATCAGTTCACAATCAGGACACTAATTATTATTTTAATGTTTATTATATGTGACTGGCTAAAGGCCAGTGACACTAGCAAGCGCCGCTTTTTATATTTATTAATTAAGGCGGACTCAATCCTAACATAACGGCCGCAAACATTACTATGCTAATTTATTATTAGGGTATTTTCTTGGTATCCGCAATGTGACACACATTTTTTTAAGACCTAACTGTTGCGGAAATATGATTGATAGTTGACCATTTAAGCAGGCTTCAGTGGTCCGAAGTACCCGCACGACAAACTGTATTTCCGCTACTTAATCCAGTTCCCGGTCACTCGTCAAAACGGATTATGGGTCCACAGGCCAGTCCAAAGCAATAACCCGACTTTGGTTTTTTAGATAATACAAGCGGTTCTGCGTGGTTTTACCCGCGTAGTTCCCGTTCCCGTGGGAATACGGAGATAAAATATAGCCTATGTTACTCAGGGATATTCTAACTTTCCATTGGTGAAAGAATTTTTAAAATCGGTCCAGTAGGTAGTTTTTAAGTTTATTCGTAACAAAGATACAAACATACAAATCTTTCCTCTTTAGTATAGAAGTATAGATATAGATAAGAAAAGCTCACGTAGTAACTGCTGAATATTTTTGTCATATAATGGATTCATTTATTTATGATACTATTGTCAGAGGTCACAAAGCACCGTACGCCGTTTAAAATAAATAAATTTAAAATAAGTGTGCACTTATGTTGATGAACACTTATAATTTCAAATACTTACTTGATTGTTAGTTTTAAGTTGAGATGAGCAATGGTTTGGTTTTGGGCACCTGAAAGTTACTTTAAGCTTTGAACGGTCGTGTAGACGACCATTAGAGCTTATAAAAATAAAAATAAATAATCTCACGCCTTTCATCCCCGAAGGGGTACGCGTATTCCATTACTGGATATACCCACATTTCACGAGATACATTGGACCCCCAAACGTGATAGGTGGTGAGCCCATTGCCGGACCGGGTCTATTTACACATGTCTCAGAATTAATTCTGAGACCTGCGGGTTTCCTCACGATGTTTTCCTTCACCGTCGAGCTAGTGATAAATATGTACGTAAGTTTTTGAAAAACTTATTGGTACATGCCAGGATTTGAACCCGAGCCTCACTGATTTTCGGCCGGCTCTTTAACGGTAAATGCTATCACTTACCGTTAGAGCTTACATTAGCATTAAAAAAGTAATTTTACATTAATTTTAGGAGTTGAATAAATGGTTTTTCTTTTACAATGGACGCCTATTAAAATATCAGTTCCTGGATAATCTATTATCTATATACAGGGTGACTTTTTTTACCGTCTGGAAAAAATGTGGTGTGATAGGTAAGTGTAATAGATTCATTTGGCAATGTTAATTAAAAAAAATTTTTTTTCTTACTTAAACTAATATACATTGCTCAATTGTAGTCAATAATACACACTGAAATATTTGAAATAGTATTTTAAAAAGAAACAGGCTCGTAGCTTTCATTTATGCGCAATTTACCTACAACCGCCAGCAGCGCGTAGTACTGTGCGTAGTTTTCTAGATTTTGTAAATTGCATTAAACATGACTATATTTAACAATTAATCTCGTGTATAGCTTCGGCTCTAGATACCTTATACGTCATATTTTTTTCCAGACGGTAAAAAAAATCGTCCAGTATATAAAAGAAAGTCATGTTTGTTACACTATTTATAACTCAAAATGGGCTGAACCGATTATGATGAAAGTTGGTGGGGAGGTAGCTTAGAACCAGGAGACGGACATAGGATACTTTTTATTCCGATATTCCCATGGGAACGGGAACTACGCGGGAGTGGGAACGGGGACGGTAACTACGCGGGTGAAACCGCGGGGCGCTGCTAGTATATAATAAAACTCTAACGAGGCCATGTCTCTACATGAAATATTTTACGGGATGTATTTCTCTTCATAACGAATTTTTTTATTTTCCCACAGGTATGAGACATTTTTCCACCATAAAAAGTATCCTAGATGTTGACCCAGCTACTCAGCTATTAACACAACAAATTTCATCAAAATCCGTCCTGTTGTTTTTGCGTGATGCATGACAGACAGACAAAAAATTGTGTTTTGGTATCTACATCAAAAACAATCTACACTACCGCAAACATTTTCAAAAAATATTTCATTTACAGACACGGCCCCGTTAGAGTTTTATTATATGTATATTCATGGAGTAACCCTCGCAATGTATGTACTACAAATTGCTTCCATATCGAGTCACATTTCAGGACTTCATAAAAGATTGTCTCTTTCCCTCGCAATTTCGCCACAGAGTGCCGTATAGGCGCCACCTGTTCAGAGACAATAAACTCGCCGTTTGGATTGGATATAGCCAAATAAAGAATCGCGATGTGTGCAGTACCCAGTGTTGTAGTGGTAGCCGTTCGCTATTTGGTACTTACTATTGATTTTGTCCACCCCAGACCGACCGCCCGAATGCATCGCGCCGCTACCTTATTACTCATCTGTTATCATCAATTTACTGATCTCTCGCGGAATACTAGTCCCAATATGGAGAATTGGTTAAAGAAAATAAGGTCAGGCGTTTAATTCTGTGGTTTTTATTTGGGTTAGCGTCCAATATCAAACAGTGGTGAAAAAGATGAGTAGGTATAGTCTTTGATACTTACGCTTTAGACTTTATGAGCCATTTACACGAGGGCAATCCACTAAAACAATCCACTAAAACTGCATACAAAAAAAACTTGAAGGCAATCCATTCCATTGTCCTCAAGTTTTTTTTGTATGCAGTCTTAGTGGATTGTCTTAGTGGATTGCCCTCGTGTAAATGGCCCGTTAGACTAGGTATTTGGGATCCAGGGTTTTGCACTTGCTGCCTACATTGATTATTTATATTAAAATAGGCCAATATAAGAAAAATAATAGTAAAACCTCGTATTTTAAAAGAAGCAGATTATCAGATGAAGAAAATGATCTTATAAGTTTTCTTTTCATGAATAGTATTGGATGATTAAAAATCATAAAAAGCAAACATTTATATGAAATGCGCCACAGGCCTAGCTCGTCAGACTCATAGATAAGAATATGGTCAGACTTAATGAGCGGGATTATTGACAGTTCCTCGTGACGTCACGCGTAGAGATGTAGTTATAATAGATTCGTCTGAATCGATATTCATTGGCTAACAATACTTAATCAAAACATTGGCTTTGGCAAATTCTTTTAGATTTAATTTATAATATATAACTTAAGCGATGTATAAACAAACCTAAAACAGATAAAAAGTGGGTTTCAGTAAATATGTAGATCAAATATAACATTTAATTGTTGACCCTTTATATTTATTACAGTTACGCAAAGAGATTAAAATATAATATTTTAATCTCTTTCCAGTTACGTCATTTTTTTTACAACGTTCCGAAAGGAAATAATCTTCGTTCCAGTGGAGAAATGACTTAAAATACAGTCAGTGAAACAAACGCACAGGACATAAAAATGTATCATGACATTGATGGCTTGCCAACCATGCCGTGCAGAACTAATTATAAAAAATCTAGTTTTTCACGTATGAAGACTGATCAGCACGACCAACCTTTGAAACTGGTCAAATAAAATGCAATTAGAACTCGCTAGCCAGAGGTTCCGTTTAGTTTATTCAATTTCTCGTGGGAATTTCAAAAAATTCGTTTATAGCGGTTACCTACTACATATAAGACACCTACATTGGTTCCCCATGATTAATAACCTAACTATGGACTTGCATATTAAAATTACTCCTAAAAATATTAAATCTACACTTACTAACACTGAACTGTCAATGGATTAAAAGTGCACCCATCGATTCCTATGCATTTGTATGCTAGTTTTACTTTATTTACCGCCGATGTGGACTGTTGGTAGCATTAAGCAAACCTTAGTGGTTTATAAATGCTATGTATCATAATGGTTTGCATAGGTATGCTATATATACTTATATAAATAAAGGAAAAAAATGGAATGGATTGTCCTGAAGTTTTTTTTGTATGCAGTCTTAGTGGATTGCCCTCGTGTAAATGGCTCATGAGACTGCATACAAAAACACGGGTTGCACTCCGGGAGTGCCCGCAGAAGTGAAAACTTGACTATCGATTTCGGTGTTACAACACTACTCTCCAACCGTCTTACGGTTTTTCGATCAGCACACGTGACCTGACGCGAGTTTCACAGTTTTTACCCATCCCACAAAAGTGCTCAACGCCGCTAAAGAAGTTTTCACTTCGAAAACAATACCATATTTCAAGTTGTTATCGTTTCGGGGTAGGTAGTACGTATTTCTCTTTTCACCCATTTTGTAATTTTCCCGTTAGAATGAGACATTCTCTCGTTGTAAAAAGTACTGTACGATGTTGATCCATTTACTCTGTTATCTCCACACAAAATGTCATCCAAATCTGTCTAGTAGTTTTTGCGTGATGCGTGTACAACCAGACCGATAGACAGACAGCACAGACATAATTTGGGTTTTGATATCTACTTACATCTATAAAAGACACGGCCTCGTTACAGTTTTATTATATACCTACTACACACACCGGCACAATTAGCGGAACAGAAAAAAAAGGGAGTATTTACGCATTTTTGCGTGTTACTGGCCGGCTAAACAAGCTTTTTTTAAATTTGGGTTTTAATTTAAAAATGGAATACTACTAAGCGACTGCCCTTTTTTTCATTCTTTTGTTTTAATTTTCATTGATTCATTTTTTCCACCGCTTGTCCGTTTTTAGAAGGTTCGTGAATTCCATTTGAAAAGCTTTGAATTGCAGTTTTTGAGGCTTTTGAGTTTTTTCGCATATTGATAATTTACGAGCATCTAATTATGCCTGATTTAACGCCATCAGAAATCATTAGGGCAGATCAAATGAGGAGAAATGGTCAAACCTACAGATCGATTGCCAGAAGCCTTCGTCGATCGTTATCAACGATTTATCGTAGCATCCAACGATACAGATTGACGAATGCTCTAGTGAGAAGGAGAGGACAAGGCCGGAAAAGGTGTACTTCAAGGAGGGATGACCGTTTTCTCCAACTTCAAGTCCGACGGAACACGAGACTAACGGCGGTGCAGGCTCGAAATTTACTGGAAGAGGTACGAGCAGTAAGGATGAGTGAGCGGACAGTTCGTAGAAGATTCGAAGAAGTGGGTATAGGCTCGTATGTGCCCGCCAAAGCCCCAAAACTTGAGAGACATCATCGCACAAACCGTCTACACTTTGGTCGTGAACATCGTGATTGGGACTTCGACGACTGGGGACAGGTTCTTTTTACTGATGAATGCAGAGTTATGTTAAATCAAATTGATGGAAGGCAGCGAGTATGGAGACGCAAAGGAGAACGGTATATCCAGTCTAATTTTGAAAATACAGTTGCATATGGCGGCGGTTCAATTATGGTCTGGGGAGGAATATGTTTAGGAGCTCGTACGGAGTTAGTAGTGGTCGATGGCGGGAATCTGAATGCTGATCGGTATATCAGGGAGATTTTAGAAGAACATGTTGTGCCATTTGCCCCCTTTATTGGTAACAACTTCATTCTAATGCAGGATAATGCTCGGGCTCACAGTGCTCGCACAGTACAGACATACCTAAACCATGTTGGTATAACGGTGATGGAGTGGCCAGCACGGTCCCCCGATATGAACCCTATAGAACACGTCTGGGACTTGCTAAAGAGGAGTGTAAAGTCAAGAATGCCCCCTCCCAATAATCTCAACGAGTTGCGAAACGCATTACTTGAAGAATGGCAGAGGTTGCCCCAAGAAACCATTGATAACATCATCCGCAGCATGCCCAGACGGATGGAAACCCTCATCAGAGCACGAGGAGGAAACACTCGATATTGAACAGTCATTGAAATTGTTGTTAAACTTTGGAAAATCTTGAATTTTCTGCTGTTTCTCTATAATTAAAAATCGAAGAAAAATGCATTTTGTTTAATTTAATTTTTATTTTTATAAAATTTTAAGTATGGTGTTACAAATGAATGTCAAAACATGTTAATTTAATTGTTGTTTCATTTTAAATAATATATTGTTTAAAAATTACATTCATTGTTCTAAATTCCCTCTTTTTTCTCCTTTTTTTTTCTGTTCCGCTAATTGTGCCGGTGTGTGTAGCAGTTCTGCGCGGTTTCACCCGCGTAGTTAACGTTCCCGTTAGAGTACGTGAATAAAATATAGTCACTACTCAGGGATTTTCTAGCTTTAAATTGGTAAAAGAATTTTTAAAATCGGTCCAGTAGTTTTGGAGTTTATTCGTAACAAAAATACAAATCTTTCCTCTTTATAATATTACTAGCGATCCGCCTCGGCTACCCACGGGTGCAATGCTAACACTAAAACCTTTCTCTTGAATCACTCTATCTATTTTAAAAAAAAACTGCATCAAAATCCGTTTCGTAGTTTTAAAGATTTAAGCATACAAAGGGACATAGGGATATAGAGAAAGCGACTTTGTTTTATACTATGTAGTGAAGTATAAATTAGTGTATTAGTATTGATTAGTAATTATAGTAATATAGATTACTTGTAATTTTTCCGCAATAATTTTATTCAAGGCAATTTTAACTAAGCTTCCAGAAGTTTGCTGTACAGTAAAAAAAGAAACTCTAAAGTTATATTTCATGTGCTATATCCCACGGTTTAATTTATAACCACAAATAGACCGAATAAAACACAACTCTTTAAATTGTGTTTATTTTTAACTTTGCACGGAACCCTCAAAATAGTAAAACTAAAGTAAACACAGTAAACTAAAGTAAAACAATAAGGATACAATATGTTGCATTATATCACCTTTGTTTTTGAGGCGAAACCAACCGGATTCGTTTTCAAGATAAAGCGCACGTGCAAAGCAAGTGCCAGTAATGAACCCGCAGTGATCTTACTGTATATGAAATTCAAAATCAATAACCAATCTTAATTCAGCGTGGCAATCTTGGGGCAGCAGAGGTCATCCCATTAATGCTTGAAGTTTTGCGTGAAAACCAAAAATCTGATTACACTGGACGGTGGTTGTTAACCGCTATAAAAACTAAAAGGTGCGACGTGGTTGCCGCCAGCAGGGCTGTATCATCGTTCAATTATCTTAAACTAGCGACCCGGCCCGACTCCGCATGGCATGGGTACTGTTTTTTGGATCAATTTCAGAGATTTTATGTCTGAATTGTGTCCCACAACGTATGATTATAATATTACTATGTAAATATGTCTATATATTAGTGAAAGTCTTATCATACACAGACAAGCAGGGCGAAAGAAATTCGAGGGTGAATGTAATTTATTAAAATTACAAGCTTTTACCCGCGACTTTGTTCGTGTTCTGGAATAAAAAGTATCCTATGTCTTATTCTGGTATATAAGCTACTGTAAAGTTTCATCATAATCAGTTCATTCGTTTTTACATACAACAGCATCAAACATACATCCTTAAAAACTTTCGCATTTAGAATATTAGTAGGATATAGTGTTAGTGATGTTATCGTAATCATTCAATACCTGCACTAGAGAAAATGCTGCTTATTCTAAAAATGTACACAAAAACAGGCTATGATAAATCAGTGGTCTCTGCCCTCACTACACAAAGAGATGGTTTGTTCCTTGTTCGTCCCAATAAGTTCGTCCCAAAGTTGGAATTCTTGTTTCGTCCCAGTTTTTATTCCTCATTCGTCCCAATATTGGATTTAATTTTTGGTGAATAGATAGACAGTCGCAGGTTTAAATTAAAATCTGGTTAATGTTCTATCTTGATACGTCGCCTAGAAGCCGAGTTATACCTATCCATACAAGGTGTTTCTTTTTAACTGGCTCTGCGCGTGGACAAAATCGCGGGTACAGTTAGTCAAGTATGTATGCTTTGCTAAAACTGTATTTTTTCGTCTGGACCACCATGTTTGACGCATATAAAGAAATATTCTAATCTATTCTAAGTAATGTTAGTATACCAATAGGCAACATGTACCAAACACTTACGTCATTACGTTACGTCAAGTACCGAAACTTAATATGCTGTGCAAGTGTAGGTACTGCTGTTTTTACTTAATAAAAATAATAACTAAGTACTTAGTACTCTAAAGAGTAAAAAACCGACTTCAACTTAGGTATATGGTGTTCTCATGGATGCCATTGCCAAAACTGGACCAAAAGACATCACATCAGAATTCAAATAAAAAAAGAATCGTCAAAATCGGTTCACCCAGTCGAATGTTCTGAGGTAACTAACATAAAAAATCATACAGACGAATTGAGAACCTCCTTCTTTTTTGAAGTCGGTTGGAAAGGTTATATCTTCGATTTTAAGGAAAACATTGCTTCATTTGTCACTTTTCCCTGCAGAGTACATGAACAGATATGTGAGGAGTCAACACTTAAGCGTGTCGGCCTTCCACGAATTTCCCGATTATTAAACCGGTCAAGCCTGAGAATCGCACACCGATAGCTCCGTAAAACGTGATAGGTGTTCGAACTCCGATTCCGAAAACCGATTCTAAAGTTGCAGCTCTTATACTCGTACTGCTAGTAGTTTCTGCAAAGTAATGTCTAATACAAATATTAAATGTCGAATAAATTCTGAGAATTCAGTTGAACTTCGAATCTTTATAGACCTGAAAATGTCATAGACATTCATTTGCAAAGCAGCATTTAGCATATAAAGTTAATTTCTTCGTTAAGTTACGGTTCTATCGACATAAAGCATTTCAATTTATTTTGATAACCTGCGCAAGTGCCCATCTAATTGAATATATTATTTTGCACGATTGAAAATAACTAGACTCGATATCAGACTTCGTGGTGGTTAATTTCAATCGAAATAATATTCATTTTGATCATAATATTTTAAATTACATATGCCAAATCGAAGAAAATAAAATAAAAGTCCTCATTACTGAGGGGGTTGGCACAGTTATTGGAAGTTCCCACTTTTCTCTGAGTAGCATATTTTTCGGGGCCTTAAGAGTGACAGGGTTAAGCCCAACGCCACTAGAGGCTGCGTAGCGTCTAAAAGATAGGTTTTGGGAGAGCCAGTTTTGAATATTATAAAGAATGGAAATTTTAGCAGGATAGTTATCATTTTCATAGATATAGTTATATTTCCATGCCTAGTTAGGCAGCATGATACAACAAATAAAGTCCATTAATTAACAGTGATATTGTGCACTTATAAGTACACTGTCGAAAACATGTCGTCTGGGTATTGTATGAAACTCGATGCTCAATATCGTCGTTATCAAGATTTTATTTTTCAAAATGATATAGACTATTGGAATGGTTATACAATTTCCCCTTCTACCTATAACATTTAAAAACAAAGTTAGTTATAATTGATTTGGTATATTTATTTCTATTTTTTTTACAAACTTTTATTTAACTTGCTATGTAGGTACTAGGTATGTTTGTTTGGGTGGAATCTTGCAACTAAATTTTGAAGTTAGCTGAGATTTGGCATACTTATGTAAGTTCGGCGACAATGCAATATTTGGTACCACCGAACTGATCTGACGATGGAGCCAGGAGCCCCTATGCCCCTCGAGTTAGGGCTCATTTGATTTTTTATGACGCGTGCCGTAGTTACATACACAAAGGTTATTTTTTTAGTTTTTATGAACTATAATTTATTACTTATTTTCAGATAGTCCAGAAAGTGACAAAATTTGAATTTTTAGTAGATTTTGACAGTTACCGCAGTCTACGAGTACGGACCATTGCGTTTCCTTCCCTTATGAGGATATGGGGCAAAGTAATTTTTTTGCCCAAATATGTCACCCTTTACTCTGGACCAAAAAATGTGGTAAGCGGTAAGAGTTACGACATAAAAAAATCTACAATCATTAAAGAACTTTAAGAAATTTTATTAGAAAAATGTTGTAGTCTGGAAATGTCTCAATCACTAAACTAAATGAATTAATTGACTATTTCCTGTCTGGGCCCTACAACTACAACGTTTATGTGGGTTCGTTTGTAGAGTTTCATTTTTAGGGTTCTGGATCTAAAAAGAAAAAATAACGAAACCCTTATAGGATCACTTTGTGTTCCATCTGTCTGTCTGTCTGACCAGAGCCTATATCTCGGGAACGCGTAAAGGTATCGAGTTGAAATTAAAAGTTTTTAGTATTTGTTGTTATAGCGGCAACAGAAATACATAATTTGTGAAAACTTCAACTGTCTAGCTATCGCGGTTCTTGAGATACAGCCTGGTGACAGACAGACGGACGGACAGACAGCGAAGTCTTAGTATTGAGGTCCCGTTTTTTTTACCCTTTGGGTACGGAACCCTAAAAACTATACGTTTGTAATTAAATCTTAAAAAATATACGGGAACTACACGGGTGAAACCGCGGGGCGCTGCTAGTATATAATACCTACTAGCGGCGCTCCGCGGTTTCAACCAGCATAGTTCCCGTTCCCGTAAGAACACGGAAATAAAATATAGCTTGCGTTACTCCTTGATAATGTTCTTTCCACTGGTGAAAGAATTTTTAAAATCGGTTATGTGGTATAGGCGTAAAAGCGTAACAAACAAACAAAGTCACTTTCGCATTTATAATGTTAAGTTAGGATGTACTTACTTACATACTACTGCATAGGCAACATGACATTTTTGAACAATATTACGATTTTCTTGAATTTTAATACTTCGTATTGCCTCCTCGTGCTTTCTTTACTGCGTTTACGCGGTTTGGCATGTTTTACACTAAGTTCGACCATACCGTAATGTTCATCTCTTGAAGGTAGTCATTCACAATCCAACCTGTATGGGGTAGGGCATTGTCATGCATAAAAATAGCATCCTCACCCAAATTGACCAATAAACCATAAAAAAAACCTGTGAGATAGCGATTACGAAGCATGGTGTTCACCAAGTACCTATAGATCTTCTTGTGCTGTGGGTACACCTGGTTCTGCTTGTTCCTGGTTTGCATAGGTTAGAGCCAGTTCGTACTGTTGGCAACTCTTTGTACTGTTGGCAACGACACACCGACAGTCCTGGCTGTATCGTGCTGACTCCGGCCGGTTTCCAGCATGGTGAAAATTCTTCAAGTGTAATTTAATGTAATTTTTAAATTCGACATGATTACAGGTTGACTAATCAATATTGAATACTATCAACATGGTTTATATACCTGCCCACTTAAATAGCAGACTAGAAAAAAAAACAAAAACAAATGCAGTACCTACCTAATCTTCGAAGGTCTCCCTTTTTCAAACTTGATTTCTTATTAATACCTCCATTAAAGGAGTATTTAATTGTCTATTAAACACAATTTATTTCATTAAAATAGCATCATAGTTTCCGAGATTGTCAGGTATCGAAATTTACAGCCTAAATGTCTGAGATTCTTTCAGAAATACTGATGAGAGCCTACGATTCTGGGTTTACTTCTTGCTATTTCATGAATCATCTGAGAACCATCTCGCAAATACCAACTTTACAACCTAATAGAAATTGATACCTATCATTTGAGTTTAATGGATTTCGACGCCACTTCAGACAAAGACTTCAGACTTAACTAGTAGATATTATAGATACTTTTCGCGATGGGGTTTAAGAATAGGCCTCCTATACACGCTGTAGGTAAACGCACAAAACAAAAAGTTATAGCCTGACGTTCTGCAGACGTATTCACAGAGACTCGATACCGTTTCCGTTCGATTCTATCATGTGACATTAGTTTTCGATACCAACATCAGCCCATCTCGATAGATTCGTTTCCGATGTCGATAGATTCGACTCGAATCGAACGGAAACGGTATCGAGTCTCTGTGAATACGTCTGCTGAGCAGAACTAAACAGCATAAGGTAAACGCAGCTATTACCGACCCCCTTAAGCAAGTTTTGAAATTGATTATTAGAATTAAGGGTAGTGGTTGCAAACACACCAGATTTTTTTATTTTATATTAAAATGTAGATTGTATATTTTATATTTATATTTTCATTTGTTTATAAATATCATGTTTTCATTGAAAAAATAATCAAAGGATTGTTGAAGTCAATTGTTTCTATTACCGACCCACCCGAAACGCTTTGAAGCTATTACCGATTTTTATGAATCTAACACCGACCGTAAGTAAATAAAGCATACTTTTTTTAACAAAATACCTACGATACGATGTTCGATTCTCAAAATAATTATTAATTTTAGCGAAATATCCCTTTCCCAAAATATCCCGTTTTCGAAACGTCCCGTTTACTTTTATTTGCTTCTCATTTTTGTACTTGATTCATTTCAATAATTATAGTTACTAAAATAATATGAAAAGGGAGAAAAACTTGACTTTAAACTTTTTGGCGGGAATCCAAAGAGGGACGTCATGTTTTTTGTATAATTTTCATTTTGCTGTGTATTTCGGGTTTTGACTCATCATAATAGTGATAGTTTATTATGTGGCAAGTGTCCGTGAAAGTGTGCAGTGAATGAGAAATTCGATAAAATGCGAGATATGGACATTTCTGGATTGCCTCAAGAAGTCACAATTAAGTTTTCAGTAAAAGTGCTATTATTTTACTGTTGATAACCAAGTTACGGATGTAAAAAGTGTTGAAGACACTGTATTTTTGTGCATGAACTCTAAAGCAGAGCCATTAACTCAAGGATATCATTAACTAATGACGAGGCTGCATGGCGTAATGCCTTTGCCTACCCTGTAAGGGGTGAAAAAAAAAGGAATAGAACCAACATGAAATTCATTGTTTAGTAGATTGTTATACAAGGTTCGGAAGGAATTGATAACTTCCACCCGCGTTAAACACTCTACTTTTCATTTCGAATTCAAGGAAAGTAAACAACAAAAAATTAAAATTTTACAAAAATTCAAACATGCAAAAACGCAATAATACCTACAAAAAAAAAACAAAATTGTCAACAATACAACCAAAGAGGTTGGAAGAAAGAGAAACTTTTTTTAAACGTATTTGAATACTACATCATAGAGTACCTAACCTAAATAACATTACAAATATAATATACAAATCCTTCCTCTTTATAATAATATGTAATTTTAGCCGAGTAATAGTGTTCTGTGCTTATTAGTGTCGATGAAAAACAAGATTTTGAATTTCGGAACAGCTTACCAAATTATTACTCTTTTTTTAATTTTAAATATGGAACGCGTACCGCACCGCGCGCGGGCTATTTTCTGTTGTTTATACCTACACCTTTGACCTACACTCACAAGGCCGCACCTTTTTTTCTTATTCTAATTGATGTAAAAAGTTTCGTATCCCTACTAAGTAGGTACCCAAAGAGGTTGGAAGAAAGTCATTCTCTTTCCTAGAGAAACTTTTTCTTTAAACGTCTTTGCCAAATGTAGTACTATTTTTTTTTAATTCATTCCCGCCCTAAGGCCGGAAGCAATTACTATGAGTCTTTCCCGACCGAGGGCGGGAATCACAGCCCTGAATCTCTCTGTGGTGGGAATCATCGCTTCCGACCCGGTACTCAGATCAAACATACACTACTTTCCGAGTATGAGATATGAAAAAGTAGATTTCTTCTTCTAGTGCCCATGCGTTCCAACTAATCGCAGTGAACCTCCGAATGCTTGTGGATTCTTTAATAGATTGTTTTCACTTTTGGACCTCAATAAAAATAAAGGTATTGATTTCTCGGTGGACACAAATGAAATTTTAGTAATATAAGAAAATAGACTTTAATAGAAAAGGTACATAGAATAACATTCATAAAATCAAAGTGAGAACATAGGTCATGTATTGGGAAACCTGCTGCTTGGCCAGCTAGTGCAAACTATAGTTACTCGTACCATAGCCTTTCTTTCTAATTGATTAGCCTGCTTAATAGTAATTACTTCCTAAAACAATGTCAATGCTGTTACTTCACAATGCAGTTCCATGTAGTGCCGTTGAAGGGAATTGGTCTTAGTGTCAATTGTGTTGGACATAGGGGATAACTGAATCACCTGAAACATAAATATTCACTATAAACATTCAGAGATAATTTTGTAAATGTGTAGATGTTAATAAAATAAAAACACACTTTTTTATTTTCAGCACAGAGTTTTTCAAGTTGAGATAGCGGCTGGTGCTTCTACACACATGAATCATGATTTGCTCCTTTGAATAAAAATAATTAGACAATTTTATTTCAAAATAACTTAAACCCTTTGTTTTATTTCCCAAAAAGTCTATAATTTTTTTTCGAACTTCCCAAGTTTAGCGTAGCCGAAGGTGAGGGTTGACCGTCGAAACAAGTTGCAATGACGGTTCCGCACGTGTACTTAATAAGTATTTTTAATACAGTTGCAAAAAAATTAGGTAATTTAATAAAATAATAAAAATACAATAAACTCATCTAACATTTTTGGAAAATCGCGCCAACCGTAAAAGATTAAAAGCAGAGGTTTTTTTTGTTTTCTTCACCCATTCTGGGTAGGCAAAGGGAACTATACATACAGCCAAATCTTCAGAAGATTTTTTTTATGGATATGACATGAAAATGAGATTAAATGAAATTAAACCTAACCTAACTCATTGAATCAAATCATTATATTGAAACAAATTAGTAGCTTTACTTTTAGACATTACATACCGTTAATCCAAAAATATCAATTAATCGGTATAGAATCGGTGATAGCTTCTCTTTGTTGCAATCAGTGATTCATATGGATCGGCAATTAGTGTTAAATAAAAAAATTCACAAATCTTTTACCGAGCCACGAAAAATAATCGATATTAATTGTAATATATTTCCTCATCCGTTTTAATACAAAAAATTATTGATTTAGTCCTAAACTATAAAAAAATACACAATTTTCATATAAATACGAAGAAAACTTTAAGTAGTTTCTTTCATATCCCACGCCTAAATGTTTAATAATGCGTGGCAGTTTATCGCGGAAAAACAAGTTTATAATATAACATACTGTATGTCGCTAATAGATGCTTATAATTTTAGAATACTTAAGATTGAAATGGTGTTATAAAAACTTGTTTAATTATTATAAGCATTAACGAAAAAGGGAAAAAATAAAGAATAACCTCTCAGCCATTGCCGATCCATGGGTCGGTAATGACTGCACTACTAAAATGCACTGCAGCTATTGCCGTTCTATTTTAATTTCAAAAATACTTTTTAAAATCCCTTAAAACGTAATAATTTAGTTGCGAAATGTAGAATATACAAATAAAGGAATATGTTGAGTTATTCAGAATAAACTTAACGTAAATATTTATATATAAAATATCTTAAGCAAAAAATTTAAGTACTTACCTGAGGAAGTAAGGGTTAGTATTACACGATCGGCGCACTCGCTACGTTCACAGAAACTAACGTATTTGGTCACATTCCCGTGTACCTACGTACACTAACACCAGTAAATTAATTAGGAAACATACAAACATGTGTGTATATTATACGCTCTTGTGACTCAAATCGTTCCAAACCGATAAAAATAAGAATAAGCAGAATGGGTCGGCAATACCTGCAGATTTTCGATGGGTCGTTAATAGCTGCGTTTACCTTAGTTAATCACTAACGATTCTGGATTACCAGTGAAGTAGTAAGTTATCTGGTAAGGTAGGTATATCAAATTTATTACAAGACACTGGAAATGTATGACTCACATTAAAAATATCTACTTCTATATGAGCCTTTCCGTCGCACCATGGTACCATGTAAATTGTCAGAATACCGACGACCGACGATGGTTAATAGACTAAGTTCTATTGTTTAAAATTTTAAGAAGTTTCCTAAATAGCCCCAGGTTATTGGAAAAAAATAATTTTAAAATACCCAGGGTGAGCGGCAGGATAGTCAACTTTCAACCCTTTGCAGTGCATACATTTCAAACAAACATATTTACCGACAGCATAACTTGCTCTTTAAATCCACTAAAATAGATATTATTTCGCTACCCTTGTCCGCATTAAAAAAATCTCTTTGATTGTATTGGGATGTACCGTGAATCGGATAAGTCTAATGCAATGGTAGTAGTCCGTAGTAGTAATGGTATAGCTAGGTACAGTATAATTTGATTATTTTCTTCAAAAATTATTTGGTTGTTTGTATTTAATTTAGTTTTTTTTTATGATACCTATGTTGTCCGTGGGCGACGGTAGTCACTTACCATCAGGTGACCAGTTGCTCGTTTGCCCCCTTTATGTTATATAAAAAAAAATGTATCCAGTAAAAAAAGGTTACTAAATAGCACTAGACCTAAGCGAAAATGTTTTTATCTACGTATTGTGTTTGCCTCTATTTGGGTTTTACTCTGTCTTTTTAAGTCTTCGTCTATGTTTAATAATAGCTTATAGTGAAAAACATGTTGGCAAACCTAATAAATTAATAAATATAGATTTTAAATAATATATATAAAATAAATAATCTCACGCCTTTTATCCTATGGAGTATTCCATTTTAAGTTATAGGTACCCACATTTCAACAGTATAATCTTTGGACCCCTTAACGTGATAGGTGGTGGGTGAGCCCGTTGCAGGACCCGGGTCTGTTACACATGCCTTAGAATTAATTCTGGGACCCGCGGGTTTAATCACGATGTTTTTCCTACCCCGTCGAGCTAGTGATAAATACAAATTTTTAATCATCTACTTTCTTACTTATACTACCTACCTACTTACTTACTTGATCGTATAGGTAAAAGTTAAGTGTTACTTACTTAGATTTATATTTAGAGATATTACTAACCAAAATATAGATTCTATAAATCATCCAAAAGAAAGTTTATATATTTTTTTATAAGTTTTATAATTACTTTAGAGATGCTCCTTGATAGTCTTTCAATTTTCAGGGAGCAATTTCTAATGTATACATCCGTGAACGCCGTCACGTCCGCCAAATACGAAGAGAGACCGGATCTTAATTATCTGGTGGCTAACGGACGCCGCCACAAGTAGGTAACTTCTTCATGTCCAGATGTAATCAGATACATTTCTTGAATTTATTCAATGTTATAATTGATTTAACCATTCTATGAAATATATATCCAATAATTATCATAGACTAAAACAGTTAAGCGTGTCGATCGGAGTTTATGTGAGCGGGCGGGCCGAGCGGCGCCAGCGACGGATCTCGTTTGCGCGATGGCTATCAGAAGCGCAATCCCCTATTCCTCGCAGTGCTAATCAATGAATAATTACTCTGTTTAAGGGGCACCTCTATAAATAGCCGGCTGGAGCGCTGACCTGGAGCGACGGGTTAGTCCGGCCTGACAGCCGCGGACACTCGCTGGAGCCCGGCGGCTTCCCCCCTCGCACACTACGCTCCCCCAGCCGCCGCGCCGCTTGACACGCCTCCGACTCCGCATCCTGTCGTTTTTTGCAAAATTACCTACAAATAAATCTTTGTAAGCAAAATATTTTTCCAATTCATCTTGACTTGCCAAGTGTCGGCTCCGGGGGCCAATCTTGGGTTGGGGGTGCCCGTTAATCGGTCGTTTCTCGAATCTGTAAGTCACTTTAGGAGCAACTATTGAAGTTTGGCAACTTTGTTAATTGTAAACTTAAGAACTATTCGTAAGTACATTGCAATACTATGAATTTGTTGTGATAAACTTTTAGAAGAGTTCCGTTAAATTTTATGAGTTGTAAGATATAAAATTTCCATGTATCTGGAGGAGTAGGCGCAGAAGAACAAAGTGAGGAAGATTATGCGTGTGATTTTACGAGTAACGGCAGTTCTGACCAAAGCTATCGAGCACCTACGAGTACCACCGTACGGTGCAAGAGGTTATCGGTTACCTAACCGTAGTTACATACCTACCTAGGGAACCAAAGATCTAAGCCACATAAATTAATATTTCTCATAGGTTCTCATTGAATTTCTCTTTTCTTCATACATTTAGTTCCATATTATACAAACATTTACTAGGTCATTTTTTATAGGCGCCATATTAATTCCAAATCAAACCAATTATAACTCAATTTTTATAGGAAGCCACTTACGAATTGATGGGCAATGACATCGACACTGGCAAGCCTTACAAGGTTGAATGTGACGCGAGCTTTGATCACGAAGTAAATAGTCGAAGACCGCTCACCAGCGATCAGTGACCCTCTGAAATCAGGCAAAGTTACACAATGTACCTACGCACTACTCACCTTGCCTACCATCTAAGTAGCGGATTATTCCACCATGACACACGTTCTTATTAAAAAGAAATAAGGTGTCAAAGAGTTAAAATATTTGAATGAATAAAAAAATATGTAGGTATATATTTCAATTTGGAGATTGAAAGAAAATACTGCGTAATTAGACGAAAGCGGCGCGAACGTCTAGGAAAGATAAACTCTGTATCTATACAAAGAGGTTGGAAAAAAATAATTCAAACTTTGTCTGTATACTTCTAGTTTTATATAATGGTAGAGATATACTTCTAGTTTTATATAATGGTAGAGATGCTCCATTAAAATCAAATATTTTTCAAACACGACTATTTTACAAGATTACCTTTCATATTCTGCAAGAGTCACATGTAGTAACATAATGATGTTAAAAGTATACATTTTACAGGATTTTATAATTTTGTTAAGAAATACACTTTGAAGAAAACCTATTTGTAATTATTTAAAAAGAAGTCGAATTCGCAAATGTTATATAATAAAAGGGCGATGGGCTCACCACCTGTCACGTTTAGGGGTCCAATATATCTCCTGAAATGTGGGTATATCCAGTAATGGAATACCTCTGCCTACCCCTCGGGGATAAAATGCGTGAGATTATTATTATTATAATTAATTAAATATACATTTTGTTCTTTATATGAAGCATGTGTAGCAAATATTATGTCGTCTTAAACAAAACACAAATGAATTCCAAGAAGAGCCCTGTCATTATTCCCTCAACCTAGTTAATCGTATCATCTGTCATTCGTTACAGTCCTAACATACTTAAAGCACCACAGTGGCCTTGGTCATATAGATATAGCTCACGACGAAGAAAACATGAAGAAAATGATAAAAATGACTTCACAGCGATTAAACTTGTTATAATGAATTACGGCATTGCAAGGACGCAGTAAAGTTGAATATTGCATCAGTGGATGCGAACATGGGGAGGCAATGTTCGCGTGGAATGCTGCAGCCAGTGCCCGCGCCCGCGCCTCCCCGCGCTCCGCGAAGGGCGCAGGCGCAGGGCTACTCTAAACTCTACGTTTAGTCATACGCTACGATCATAACATGTAATTTATAAGATAATTTATTCATTTTAAAAGCAAAATTTATTGATGTAGCAATTTACTGTAGGTATACTTAGTTGTGAAGAACTCTTTTAATTTCTCATACTTCTTTGTCTGTTGCAGCATGAGTATAATGTGCGGGTGCGAGGCGGGCCGATGTCCGCTTCAGCCCGTGACTCACCGCGCGGCCATCTCGCCTTGAGATTGGGGAAGTACGTGTCTAATTGCAGACCCGACTGTTTCTTGCAACCAACTGTAGACTACTGTCATTGACGTCAAACATAACTAAAATCAATGACGGGTGCAGAAACCCTAGTGATGAATCACATATTTTTGAGAAATTACGTTTCTGAAAAGTCTCCACATTTAGTTAGTCAAGGTTAGTGTTGGATTATTGTACTCGTAGAGCTATAGAGAATTAAAAACAAAAACGTTTACGGGAGCGGAACGTTTGATAACACATACTTAGAATTGGCCAATATTAAACTATAGTTCCCTTAGAATTCTTAAATGGACCTTTTTCCTTAATGAAGATGTTTACTTGTTTTTTTTATAAGAATTTGTCGGCACACTCATCACTCCATGAAGTTCACTTTAAATATAGTTAATGAAGCATCTATAAATATATGTAGTATGTTTTCAAAAAATGTGTATAAGACATTAGAAACCGGTAATAACAATAAGCTATTATTATTATCATCTTAAAAATTTTGCCTGACTGAATACAATTGTTGGAAATTTTGTGTTTCTTATCTATTTGCTACGCACACATCACACGAAACGTACGACTTTAACTTTAAAAAAAAAATGTTTCCATCTTTAAGTGTTTTGGGTTTGGAGTCACAAACCGTAAGTATATTACATTATCAATGTCAACGATCATTTGATGAGGTTGCCCTTAATTCTGACAAAATAAACAAAACAAGTTTTAAGGTAGATAATAAAATTCGGCAGGCGTTATTTACGGTAACAATGTTATGAATCAACGCTCTTAAATAATTCTGATTTCTTTACTAGAGTTGCTCGCTGCCGCTTCCGTAAACTTTTCTGATTAACTTTTTGGGAGTGGGACTGAGCCGTGACATGTGAGCGAAGTGAGATGTCTTCCTTATCGACATTCATACTTGGCTGGCTGAATAGGTACCTAACGCTTACCTAAGCCCAACATGTGGTTTGTCTGCGACTCAGAAATTCTACCCGATGACGCAGAGGTGCAGCGAGGAGCACGCTGAACGGCCGGCGGGCATCACGGGCTCGTGTGAGGTATATTGGGCTTCTGGTAAATAATATCGATTTTACGGCGCGGCAGATGGTCGGCCGAAGCCCGAATCCGCCGTCTACTACCCTCCCGCGCTGCACCGCACCTCCTCACCCCCGATTGAGATTTATCCTCCCGAAACGTCCCCTGCACTAGAATGGATTATTCGATTTATATTAAGTTTCCGCAATTTCCATTTAAAGGGATTCGAACGTAGTGGGCAAACATTCGTCCCGCCGATATGCTGTCTTTTGTAAATGTTATCGAAGGGTACTGCGAGCTGCGTACTGTCATTAATAAAATGACAATGCGAAATATTAGCCTCGAATAGATGTGCCATCTGTTGCATTAGCGACTCATTTGTAAATATTACGCGTGGCAATCGTCGAGGGTCGTTCGACCCGTTTACAGTTACGCCGAAGCTCAATAGTTTAATTTAAGTAGTAAGGATAAAGAAGCAGTAATTTTATTGGTCTTCCCCAAGAAAACATCGCAGCAAACAATGCTGGATGCTTCTAAATAGCAACCGTAAATTCCGCCGGAAATCACGTAATAAAATAAAACGAGAGCTTCCATATCAAAGCGTGCTATGCAAATTTGCTACTGCAATAAGAGGACGTATAGCACCATAGAAAAGGTTTTATTGGACTTGTGAAAAAGGAATAAGTTGATTCAGTTTTGCATAATCTCCGTCTAGACGGTAGCTGGGAATTAGTCGTTTTCTGTTATTTAGTGTGCGGTGTGTTAGCAACTAGCTAGCTCGCACGCGCGCAAAGCGCACTGTTTGCATCCCACACGTTTGTTTGCAAGCTGTGGATGAATTACGAGCGATATTCACAACTTTATAAGCGCCTTCAACCCAGGTGGCCGGCTGAAGCTTCCTACACTATACCCGCCGTTCTGAAGTTTTTTAATCCAACCTCAGCGGCTTACTGAGATTTATAGTAAACTACCAAGAAAAAGTATTTGCGACAGGAGATAACCATCACATACGTTTTGAATAATTGACTAAGAGTACGTTTGATGGTAAAATAAATCCAAAAGAGAAGCAGCGTTGCTGTATCATGTTTCGGCTGTTGTTAGCTGTCAACCGAAACGCTTTCTGGCCATTTCTCATTAATTCTAATTACTCCCGAATATTTAAGGGTTCCCTTTGTATTTGGGGCGTTGACTTTTCATCGATGCGAAAAGAATTTTGATACTTTATTGACCAAGTTATCTTTTGTCCCTTGAGACTTTTAAAATACTAGCGGCCTGGTACGTGCTTCGCAACGTATAAATGAAGAACCACTCGACAGATTTTAAGCAAACTTCATATAAACCATCTGCTAAATAGTCTGAATAAATCCTAAAAAATTGGTTTGGATAGGTGAGCCCGTTCTTGAGTTATAAAATAACAACGAAAAGTGGCAATGATTTATATATATATATTTGTTAGCCTATACGCTGTCCCACTGCTGAGCAAAGGCCTCTCCTCCCTCCCTCCACTTATCTCTATCCTGTGCCTCCTCCGGCCATGTCTTCGAAAAGGCGTCAAGTTCATCCCGCCATCTCCTTCGGGGTCTGCCTCGGCGTCGACGGCCATTAGTTGGGACCCAGTTGGTGCATATTTTTGCCCATCTGTCCGACTGCATACGACAAGTGTGGCATGCCCATTTCCATTTCAGCTTGGCAGATTTTTCGCCGACGTCAACGATTTGGGTTTTGGAGCGCAGCGTTGTGTTCCAGATTCGGTCAATCCTTTTTACACCTAGTATGCTGCGCTCCATCGCCCTTTGGCAAACCCAAACCTTCTTCCTCAAAAACCCTCCATTAAAAAAAAAAATCTCCACGAATGTCATTTTACCCAAGGCCCCAAGTGCCCGGGGGTCCCGTTGCTGTGATGGCGACGACGGTAACCAGACCAGCACTGGAACCAGGGGTGCGATATATATATAGATATACATAATTTCACGTCGATAATTATTATGTCTACGATCATATGAATCCAAATAAAATAAAATAAAAAATAAATAATAAATAATCTCACGCCTTTCATCCCCGAGGGGAGGGGCAGAGGTATTCCATTACTGGATATACCCACATTAAACGAGATACATTGGACCCCTAAACGTGATAGGTGGTGAGCCCATCGCCGGACCGGGTCTATTTACACATGTCTCAGAATTAAGTCTGAGACCTACGGGTTTCCTCACGATGTTTTCCTTCACCGTCGAGCTAGTGATAAATATGTACGTAAGTTTTTGAAAAACTCATTGGTACATGCCAGGATTCGAACCCGAGCCTCACTGATTTTCGGGCAGCTCTTTAATCGTAAGGGCTATCACTGCTCTTCCACTGAATCCAAATATATTTCCAATTTAACGTTGAACTATGTATAGATAGATAGAGTATAGAAATAACGATTACATAGTCTCAACAAGAGACCGTGGGCAATTTCTTATCGTTTTAGGATACTTAGCTTCAAAGCAGTTATTTTTTTATTTCGGCCGATCTTTTGTGCAGCATACACCCAATGAAATAGCAATTTTAACGCAATGCTAACTGAACGGCACTCATTTTCTGCGAATCAGTGGACCACACATTTGGTAATGGTTTGGGCTTCCGCTACTCCGCGAGCGGCGGCTCTTTTTGCAGCCTGCAGAGAGGCCGGCTTCAAAAATTTAAAACATATTACAGCTAGATGCGCCGCTTACGAATATTTAGTAACGTTTCACGCACTCTGAAACTAGATAAAAATAAGTAAATAGTAGTTTTAAAATGAACTATTTGCGTAAATCAGCAAATAGTTCTTTTTGGACGGGCATCGTTGGCTCAGTTGGTAGTGACCCTGCCTTCTGAGTCGGAGGTTGCGGGTTCGATCCCCGCTCAGGGTAAACATTTGTGTGCATTAACATGTCTGTTGGCTTCGTTTCTGGGTGTTTAATATTTATTTAAATTAGTTTTTCAATTGTTTAGTAACCATAGTACAGACTCTACAGACTCGACAGAGATTGGAACTAAATAACCGTGTGTAAATTGTGTCCCACAATTTATTTATTTAAATGAGTTTTTTAACTGTATTGTAAAACTGTGAACTCTCTGACTTTCAGGTCTTATTCTTCAAACTTTTTCATGAATTTTATTTACATGTATACATATTACGACTAAAATTCATATGCGGCTAAAAAAATGAGGAACCCGTCATAGTTGGCTTAAACGGTGTAGATTTCTGCAGAATTTCAATGAACGGACATTTAAATTTATCAACTACTCGAATTAGGTGGCTTTTTACTTTAAGTACATTAAATTTCGCTAATTTAATTGTCAATATTTAATTTTATTTACACTTTAAATACACTGTACGTGAGTTATTGGGTCAAGATACCCTACAGTATTCGTAATTATGCTGCAGCTGGTCACACCGCCTTGTACCACGCCGAGTTCAACGAATTAATTTGCGAAAACGCGACCAGCAACGACCGAGTCTCATTAAGAGCTCAAACGCAGCCGAATTAATTACAAGAATATTCCATTTATCACCCGCTTTAAGCCAGGCTTATTACGTAGGTAACTAGGTGACGTTATATAAAAACTTTTAAACAAACAAATTTTAATAGCATTTTTATTAGATCAGGCGACTGACGACTGAGCGGTGATAGCCCGGACGGTTAAAGAGCCTGCCTAAAATCAGTGAGGCTCGGGTTCGAATCCTGGCATGTACCAATGAGTTTTTCAAAAACTTACGTACATATTTATCACTAGCTCGACGGTGAAGGAAAACATCGTGAGGAAACCCGCAGGTCTCAGAATTAATTCTGAGACATGTGTAAATAGACCCGGTCCGGCGATAGGCTCACCACCTATCACGTTTAGGGGTCCAATATATCTCGTGAAATGTGGGTATTTCCAGTAATGGAATACCTCTGCCTACCCCCTCGGGGATAAAAAAGGCGTGAGATTATACTTATTATTATACAGGCGACTGACCCTGTTAACCTGTTACTAACGTTACTATTTCCGTTACAGGATATAAAATTATACTGTTGAGTTTAAACTTTTATAAACACTTAAGTATATTTATACCTTTTAACTGATTACAAAGGAGGAAGTTGTCAATACGACGCGTTTGTGGGTTTTTTGTATGATTGTAGCACACTCTAAAGTCTAGAAAATACGTATATGTACAGAAGTTGATTATTTTTTATCATTAGAGAGAAGAAAGAGATATAAAATAGAACTCCCAACATCAAACAGCACGCCTAGTTATTATTATTTTTGTAATTTGTATAACAATTTAATTATTTTGCATGTAGTGGAGTAAATACTAAAAGAAAAGTAAGGTTTCAAGAAGTAAAAAAGACACGTCACATAATAAAATTATGTTTTCCTAAAAGTTCCTTCAAAGTTTTATTATAATAAATCGCTAGCCGCCCTCGCTTTTCTTCCGTTTTGGTAGATACCTATTTATATTTATATCTTCCAAACCCTGCATGATATTGAAATAGAACAAACACACAAATTTAAGTAAGAATTACTGTTTTTATCCCTAACATTTATCATTTGATACAAACATTCAGACAGACAAAATTTCAAAAACTGTTATTTATGATAAGGCGTCGTGTATATGTAACAGTTTTAGAAAGACATGTACCTACTTAGAAATCACAGACAGACACTTCAATTTGAGTATTGGTATTAAGAAGATGTAACACAAATTAGCAATCTTATGTTTTGTGGACGTCAATTTGTCTGACAAAGTTAAGTTTTTCATTGATGTACCTATTACGGCGATTTGCCTCTCGGATGATATCATAGCTTGCCATTCAAGCGTGACGCGACTGATTTTGCGATCGCTTGCTAAAATAAATAGCAGCTGATATTTTGACTATAGCCCGACAGAAAGAGAAATGCCCTGAATAAACAGGCGGCTCCCAGAATTCATTGTTATTCATGTGTAGCAGCACATCACCAGGTCGGATGGTATGTTTATAATCTGTCATGTTTACACTGGTGAAGTGTGGGAACTTCCAGAAATATAATAGATCTGTAATAGAACGTACTTATTTATTGTTTTCTTATTTACCTGAAATCAATAATAACTTCAAGGGTTAAACTTTAGGAACTTCTTACGGCCTACCCTATATAGAGGCATTGTACTAACGATACGAACGTTAGCGCTCGTTGGCGAGTGCTTATGTGAATCATTTATCAATCATTTCATTACATTATCAATCTATAAAATCATTCGATTCGTTACTAACAATGCCACTTTTTACAATTTCTAAAATCTAATAAGTGTAAACCAATAAAATTACTTCCATCCGAAACTGTGCATATTTTGGTAAGGGAGGTTTAGGACATATACCTATTAGATAATGTTGAACTTCCTTTACAAGATATATGCATTGAAAATTCCTTATAGGAATTATCAGGAACATAAAAAAAAACTGTTTCTATTACCACACCGCACTAGTCACTAGTGACAGGTAGTAAATATAAGGTATAAACACTTATCGTGTCGTGTGGATAACATCCTGTCCACCTCTTATAGACACTCGCATGAAGGGAAAATTGATCTTCCATTTACAGACGGGTGTTTAAAAAACCTTGTAGATGGAAACCACTAAATTCAATTCTGAACACTGACTGTTTTGCAGAACATCTACCTAAACAGCTTTATTATTCAGTGGAATTTTAATCCTATTTTTGTCTATTGCAATATGTACTTACCAGATAAATACCTAAGTTGAATTGTGTGAATTTAAATAAGGCGAACCAATTTCTCATTTATATGGGGTAATTACCTATGAAATTGGCGAAAAGTTCTGACTTATTATTATATTAATTAAATTATAGATTTACAAAAGTTAATTTTTGTATAGGTTTAATGTTTGGTAAAATAAAAAATAGTTCGTGCCTCGATGCATAGATTTGTTTTACTGTTTACCTACAGCTTCAATTTTAAAAACAAATGAAGCTGATTTAACTTAAAGATTTGTCCAACAGACTCAAAATAGGTATATATTGTTGAATTGGGATGTTTAGATCCAGAAATAAATAATAAAATTTTAGTATGAAAAATAATGTCTGCTTTAAAAACTCCATACAAAACGTCAATTTCATAGGTAAGCACCTAATATTTTTGGACGCAGAGCATCTATTTTTGGCTGTCTGACTGCAAAGTTGCAGTTGACGAGTACAGAAATACCAACAAATATGGTGTGAAATGTAGAGAAATTAATCCAATTCATTTCAAAGGATTAGATTACGTATATCAGATGATATTGTAACGCTACGAAATTTTCCTATTTGGTTTCCAATACACGATAGGTAGCTTTATAAGAGTTAATCTAATAATTATTAACACAGACTTCCCTTTAAAAATCCTGGCTACATACAGGTACAGCATGTCTAAGAAAACCGAACAATATTTTGAGGTCAAACCTATGATACTGAACCTAAATTTATTTTGGAAATTATGAATTTATTTTCAGCTAACGTTGTGGTAACAGTTACATGAGTATAACCTCCAGGACTGTTCCGCGTTCCACTCTGTTTACGTAGCTACTCAGTTAAGCCTGGTGGATCCTCTAATTAGAATCCTAAATAGTAAGCCACAAACCTCAAGCAGGAAAAGGTTACAAGAAACAAAATGGGTGGACTCGTAAATAAGCTTTGTCATCGCCAGCTTGGGCTCAGCCAGCGGCGAGCGTCTCTGAGATTACTTGGTAATGGCTGCGGTCACGCCTGGTCACGCCACCATCGGTACCGTCCTATCAAAATTCTTAGCAAACAATCATGCAAATAATTAAGCTAAACACCGAATTTTGCTCAGTTCCGCTTGAAGGCTGTTTGTAGAATAACTCAATGTCATAAACTCTACTAAAAATTAAAGAATTACAGTAAACATTGTCTTCAGTTGCGACCCTTTATAGAACTTTTACAAAAATGATAAGTATAACCTGCGAGTCAGTTGAAGTTGAACGTTACAACAGGAAATTAAGTTTCATTTTATGATGTTCTTTTGCGGTCTCGTAAGAGGCGGTTGGTTGGTTGCTCTCGTTGATTAGAATTTTAAAATTTCTTATGTGACTCGCACTGTCCAGTGTGTACTTACTTACACCGCGGTGGAAATCTACATATTACACACTTACATAGGAAGTACCGTAACCAGCAACGGGTCATCGGCTCATTGAGATGTCAGGAAAGCAATAAAATTTGTTTTATCAATGCGCCAACATCATTATACCTCCAATTAACAATTCTGTACCATAGGATAGGAGTCGGCTGCACTGACATTCCGAAGAGTGAATAATATAAACAGGTAGATTTTGTTATGCATCGAGCTTTTTCGCGAGAGGGCGCCAACTGGCCACAGACAATGAGCAAGTACCGCTAAAGCCCGCGACTCGCGTCGCGATTGGATACCAACACTTCGCCGCCACAAAACGCACTTGACCTTAGCTCCGCAACTAGTTGCATTGCCTTTCTTCGATTATATACATACAAGCAATTTTATTAACGTCTATCTAAACTAGGCATGGCTTATAAAATAGTCACTAACAGATAAACATAACTCAATACATATAAAGACCTAAACATCTATACACGAAACCAACAGACATGCACACAAATATTGACCATGGGCGAACTCGCGTCCTGCGACTCCGAAAAGTCACTACCAACAGAGCCAACTTAGCTTTTCACTTACGGTGGCTTTAGAACTTTTCACTGGTGGATGTTTCGGACCCCTAAACGTGATAGCTGGTGAGTCCGTCACCGGTCTTGCTAGGGCGATGTTGCAATGCTTAAGAACTATAATTTATGTTTCACACATTAGTACACCCTTGTTTGTACAGAGTACCTTGCGAGGACTCTGGTCGTATCTATCCATCCGAGGACCTCTCAGAAAAGGTATTTAGGAACGTCGTACGTCATAGTTTCCTAGACGAATAGATTGCAAATTAAATTCTATACCTGACCAGTTTGGTTCGAATCTTCTATCTCTATCTTTTTTGACCAGAATTTTCACGTTCAATCCGAGGACCCAAAATACACACGTAAACAAGACATGCCGTATACAAACCGAGGACGGTGTGTTAAACCATCCGAGGACCCTGCTGACCTGCCCAGTAACACCCATTCGAGGACGTTTTTCTTACACAGAAACCTGCGCTAAGTACTATACGAGGACGTTGTGTTAGACTATCCATGAACAGACTGAGGACGTTTTTCCGAGTACAGCTTGTACAAAGCGAGGACTTGAGGCATTCATAGTCCGCATTTATCAAAGACAATGTATGACCCTTTTTTTATGAACAAGCTTTTATTTAGTTTCACCTGTCTCGATGTTTGTCAACAAATCTTGCAAATTAAATTTGATGCACTTCCAGGTTACCGATTGAGCTGAAATTTTGCATACATATGTAAATCGAGTGACAATGCAGTATTATGGTGACATGGTGCTGATCTGATGATGGAGCTCGAAGGTGGCCATAGGAAATTCACGATGAAACGACACAACCTCTTCGAGTTATGGCTCGTTTGAATCGTCTTGTCTAGTAGTTTGTCTGTCAATGGTAACCAGGGTCCGATCTGATGATGGAGCTGGAAGGTGGTCACAGGAACTCAGTATAGAAATGACGCAACCCCATCGAGTATCGACTCGAAGTTTAAACAAGAAAAGAGTAAAGCACGAAGTGAAGAGACGGGAGTAATCCGCTGATGGTGCATCGCGGATATTTATCGCCATACTCAGGCCGGCCTATTACCGCGTCACTATCAATAACCACGCCGCTATCGCTGATAAATTTCACTTATTTCTTCCCGTGCGCCATTTAAAGGCACTCCACCAGATCCGCCATTAGTACAACTGATGTACTAATGCAGTCGACGTTGTACAGTCCCTGCTACAAAGGGTAATATTAACTAGTAAATATTAAATAAGTGAAAATCAAATAATCTATTTTTTATAATTTATGTTTTTTATACTTTCTGAGGCATGTGTAACAGCACCCCAGTCCGGGGCCAGGCTCACTAGGCTTGTCGAATTTTGGGGGCCAAAAATACACTGTTGAAAAGTTTCTAGAAATCGAACATCTCTGCCAACCTCTACTACCAAATCTCCTCTGACTGCCAAATATTATTCCCAACGAAGAGTTATTTTCTCACCAGATACAGTTAATAATAAAAATTTGCATAAGCTAAAGTTGGATGGATTACATTTTGCTACAAAAAATACGGCGCTAAGCGGAACTGCTTCACAGGCTAATTCTGTTAAATATCAATCTAATAGCGGTGGGGCCGCGGGTATTGTGAGACTCGAAATAATTTATTGTCCAATTAACGTCGATAAAACTCAATCCTGTTCTGCAGCTAATAATTTCTTACCTAAAAGTAGACGATACTTCCTGACAATTATTTCTAGCTGTTGTAAATATCTTGATTGAGATGAATCCCGTTTCTTTTAATAATCACATGATAGCACAGCAGAGAAATGAGGACGTATTTCCTTAATTATTTTGTTGACACATTCAATTTGTTTTTGTATTATAATAGAGAAAAAAATTACGAATACCTATTTAGAAAAATTGATTTTCAAATAAAATTCTTAAGTTGATGTAGGTAAATTAAGTTCAGAATAAGGACGCCGACACTGACACAGATTGCACAGCTTAAGTTTCATGTTCAGCGAGAGCTTAGCAGGTAGAAAATCATGTTTACTTCTTATGTGGTCAATCATATGTAATCATATCACAAAATGTTTATTTGCCCACTGATACTTATTATGGAGCAAAAAATATGGTAATAACATGCAAATACGGGTAGAGACATGTCCTCATGCAGAGTCAGGTAAACACGGCGGTGAGCCGGCGTCGGTGGCACCACTCCTGCGCCAACGGTACCTACCTGTCAACTCCGTATTGTCCAGTCGACCGCATAGTTTTTGTCCATTTCCGTTGTCCACTCGTATAGATACTCAGCACTCAGATTTAATTCATGTCAATTACCACTTATTTGCAAGATGTATCACTTCGTACGAAAGCAATGAGTGATTCATTTAGAGTGTCTCCTTGTTTGCTTTCCTTCGGCTTTGTTTTAGCATCAAGCGCGACTACAGTTACGAATGGTACTTTTTGCTAACAAGAATTTCTTATTTACCCTACGGCTATTTGCATAGAAGTTCTCAGGAGGCTCTTCATTGTATAGATACATGTACATGGTAGGCAGGTCAAGTGAACGGGGGTCTGTCTCAGCCGCACGTCTATTTGTCTTAACGCAATACCTGTCAATAGCCGTCCTAAGTTCATTGGCATCCCCGCTTTGGCGCATCCATCGCGTAGATTTGTGCAATGCTCGGGCGCACCACCAGCCCGTACCCACCAAACTGGTACCAGCCTCCTCCCGTAACATGATCGTCGGTATGCTATTAGCTATTGTTTACACATTAAATACTTTATGATTGCAGTCAACAAGAGCTTCGCGTTTACAGTAGTTGGTTTATAATGACTGCTGCACTTCTATCTTTAAAATTGTGTGTGAATGAATAAGTATCTCAGAATGCTGTTAAAATGTAGTGCCTCTATACGAGTACATCTTCAAATACACAACATTTAATTTTCTGAACCGCCTTAAATTATAAGTAAGAATGATACAAAAATAGAGTAGATACACATATTTTGTGTTTGAATGTTTTAAAAATGTTTTTGGCCATAAAAATAATAATTAAAATCAGCTTATTCCAAATGGGTGTAAGTGCAAACTCAGGTATCAATACAACGATAAATGTCAACGTTGATTTTTCTTTCCTGCAGTTAGGCTAAGACACAAAGTAAGTTGTGCCTGAGTTTTCATCGTTGGCATATTATTTAGGTATAATTGATTTTCTCAGTAAATAATAATAATAAAAAAATGAAAAAAAAAAATATTCTATTCCGCACGCTAATACCACCAAATGTTTTTCTTATTTTGCTTCCTCGGTAAAAATGAAATGTTGTCCATTGTGTACATTCAAAACTTATTATTAGGTACCTAGTTATGTAAAAATTTTAAATTAAAGGAACTTTGAAGTGAAAGTATAAAAGTTGGTCAGTTTTCTCGTTACCTTTTTATGAAAGGCAATTGCGAAAACTTTTGCAATAAATTCATCAGCGTCCGCGCTCAAACAGAATGATAAATTTATGTGTGATTTTTCACAAATAAATATAAATATATATATTATTTTATTAAGTATTTAACTCACACATAACATGAGCAATGATATCCCAGTGGAGAACCCGCTTCTCCTTTTTGAGGTTCGATTTCCAATCCTGGCATGTACCAATGTTTCAAAAACTTACGTATGTAGGAACATATTTATCACTAGCTCGATGGTGAAGGAAAACATCGTGAGGAAACTCGCAGGTCCCAGAATTAATTCTGAGCTGAGACATGTGTAACAGCACCCCAGTCCTGGGAAGGGTCAAATACGGGTAGTCCACCACCTGTCACGTTTAGGGGTCCAAAAAATATATTGGTGAAGCGTGGGTATTTCCAGAAATTTAATACAAGGCGGATAACATTTAAGGATAAGAACCAAAGATATTATATATAGAAACTAGATGTCGCGCGGTGCGCGAGGCCGCAAGCGGCCACGCGTGTCTCTGTGGGGTCTTATTTTGACAGAAATATAAAGTCTAATTTTGGGCTGACATCGAGTTTTAGCCATTTTAAGTCGAAAAGTAATGAAATTTTGTGAAATTTTCCTTTTCATGGCAACACTGTTTACTGAGACCCACAATCGCTCCATACAAGCCAACTTTCCAAAGTGTTGCCAACTGGCTAAAAAATGCCGATTTAGATTAAGGAAATTGATTTTTTTCAGTAAAACAAAAATAACGGGGCGGCCATCTTGGTTTTTCAGATTTTCGGGATTTTCTGGTAAACTACAGGATATGACCTATGTGATGACACCAAACACATCCCTGTAGCATATTGGCATCTGGGAGATCAATTCGGGTCATTTGAGGTCTACCCTAAAAATTAATTCAACCATAACTTTCAGTGTTGCCAGGCGAAAATCAAAAAACCTAGAAAAGGTCATAGGGAGAGATAAAATGTACCGTTGACTGTTACTCGTTTTTGCAAAATGGTAAAATTTCGAGTTTTGACTTTTTGCATTAAAAGTAAAAAAATACCCCAAATTTAGGGAAAATTGTTAAACATGGCAACACGCCGTATCGAGACCTCTAACCCCGCCATAAAAGCCAACTCGCTCAGGTGTCGCCATCTTGCCGAAAATCGACAATCAAAATGTCTTAAAATTAATACTTTTCTTTGGGAGCAAATCACCGGTCGGCCATCTTGGTTTTTCAGATTTTCTGGTAAACTACAGGATATAAGCTATGTGATGACACCAAACACATCCCTGTAGCATATTGGCATCTGGGAGATCAATTCGGGTCAAGTGGGGTCTAAAACCACTCGAACTTTGAAACACTACTACGCGGCCGCCATTTTGTTTTTTCAACTTTTTAAATAATACTCGTTAATCATCTAAGTAATACTACAGATGCCAAAAATTTGAACCGGATCTGCCGGAAAACAAAAGAGATACGATGGGCAGGCTTGGCCGCCATTTTGTTTTTTTGAAAAGTCGGAATTTTCCCGCGGTCACCCCGCCATCTTGAAAACTTTTCTCATATATGACTTTTCTCCAAAACGACTCCTTCTGGGAGAACAATTATGTCAGTCAGTGAGTGAGTGAGTGGTAGTCGAGCTTTATATATTATAGACTAGATGTCGCGCGGTGCGCGAGGCCGCAAGCGGCCACGCGTGTCTGTGCGGTTCGATTGTGATAGAAAAATAAAGTCTACTTTTGGGGCGGCCATCTTGTTTTAGCCATTTTAATAACAAAAAAAAAATTGTCAAATATAACTTTTCATGGCAACACTGTTCACTGAGACCCACAATCGCTCCATACAACCTAACATTCCAAAGTGTTGCCAACTTGCCTCAAAATGCCAATTATTATTAAAAAAAATGAAATTTTTCAGTAAAACAAAAATAACGGGGCGGCCATCTTGTTTTTTCTATTTTTCGGGATTTTCTAGTAAACTGCAGGATATACCCTATGCGATGACACCAAACACATCCCTGTTGCATATCGGCATCTGGGAGATCAATTCGGGTCTTTTGAGGTCTACCCTAAAAATTAAATCAACCATAACTTTCGGTGTTGCCAGGCAAAAATCAAAAAACCTACAAAAGGTCATAGGGAGAGATAAAATGTACCGTTGACTGTTACTCGTTTTTGCAAAATGGTAAAATTTCGAGTTTTGACTTTTTGTATTAAAAGTAAAAAAATACCCCAAATTTTGGGAAAAATGTTAAACATGGCAACACTCCGTAATGAGACCTCTAAACCCGCCATACAAGCCAACTCGCTCAGGTGTCGCCATCTCGCCGAAAATCGACAATCAAAATGTGGTAAAATTAATACTTTTCTTTGGGAGCAAATCACCGGTCGGCCATCTTGGTTTTTCAGATTTTCGGGATTTTCTGGTAAACAACAGGATATACCCTATGCGATGACACCAAACACATCCCTTTAGCATATTGGCATCTGGGAGATCAATTAGGGTCAAGTGGGGTCTAAAACCACTCCAACTTTGAAACACTATAACGCGGCCGCCATTTTGTTTTTTCAACTTTTTAAATTATTTTCGTAAATTATCTGAAAAGTTTAACCGATTCTAAAAATTTAAATTAAATCGGCCGGAAAACAAAAGAGATACGATAGGCAAGTCTAGCCGCCATTTTGTTTTTTTGAAAAGTCGGAATTTTCCCTAGGTCACCCCGCCATCTTGCACACTTTTCCCCTACATGACTTTTCTCCAAAACGACTCCTTCTGGGAGAACAATTATGTCAATCAGTCAGTGAGTCAGTGAGTGAGTGGTAGTCGAGCTTTATATATTATAAATATTATACATATATAGAAAGACGTAGATATGTTACAAGAGCACGGAAAATGAGGCCGACAAATGTAGTTAATTAACCACATTTTATTTAGTCGCATTGTATTTCAAGTTGTATTTCAAGCGCAACTCTTGACAGATAGCTCTCTTTTTCTTTATTATTAGTTCCGTATCATCTTTCCCCGTCATTGTTGTATCCTATAAATACGCTAAGAAGTAAGTATGTACATGTTGTAGCACACTCGTAGGGGATCAATTTTCAAACGCGAGCAGTATGAATATAACTCATCCTTACTTTAATATCTTTGATAGGAACCGTTATTTTTTTATTTTAACATTTGTGGACATGTTTAAGTTTGACAATGTTAATTATTTAATTTCTTTATTAATTTAATTTGTGTATAAGTAATAATTATCTGTTAATTTGACTTTATTTTGTGTAAATTCAATTATTTATATTTTTGTCACACAATACATAGTATGACACGTGAGTTGACGTGAGTGTATGAGTCAGTGAAATCTCCTTGCTCTTTTAGTTTTACAAACCAATGATATCTCCTTGAATATTCATTTGAAAAATAAAAAAACATTAGCGCCTTCTAGTGGTGGAATCGTTTGTTTTAGCCGTCGTTATATTCTTGTAAAATATTGTATACTTAATTTGATCTTATACAACGCTACATAAAATAAGAAACATTCACAAGGTATCTGCATCACCAAAATTGTACAAATTCCCACTATTTCGTAACACGTTTTAACACTATATCTGGACTGTCTGAGTGTCGTCTCATGTCAATACAATTTGTAAGTTAGTGTTAAATAAAACTGTGTTCAATATTTTGTAACAAAACAAGGCACACAAAGGGCGTTACACTCTTTGTGCAAACATGAGCTGATGGACACGACCGCACAGCACGCGTCCGCTCGAAAGCCGATCATCAAATTATCACTCGACGAACAAAAAACATGCTAATTTGACTAACGCCACATCTAAACACAATTAAATTAATAGATTTTTTTGTGACAGAATTCAGACAAGCGCGAGTCTGATTCACAAATTGATGGCCCACACTTTCGAGTGTTAAACAAACCTATGCTACGCTGTGTTGCTCCAAGCCAATAATAATAGGTAGGTACTAATGAAAGCATCACATGTGTACACAACTAATATAACGGTAATTACTGAGTAAGGAACAAAATTTTCACACGTACTTATTAGACAGAGTACCTACAGATTGTGGCACATAATTTATTATCACTACTCATCGCGCTACACCTGGGTTTTTCTCTGGAATCGTTATATGTACTGTACGTAAGCCCATTAAAATTGTTATATGTAAAGTGTATAGTGTTTTTGCTTTGAAATGTATGTGCATTTATGTCATTTTGTATGGATTTATAATGTCATTTATAGATACTTATGAAAGGGACTAAAAAATGTTAACTATTAAACTATGCAAGACAGTACAAGTTCTCCATATATAAATCTTAATATACGAGTATTATCTTATAGATTTTCCAATCAGTGTCTCGCATTGATTCCTAATTCGGCCCAAGCATCTAGCGAGCTCTAAAAGCTCGCGGCAGTACAATGTAGGTTTAAGCTAACAAAGCTTTCAAGACTTTCGTTCGTGTTTAGTTTCATTCACAGTTTTATAAAACATTAATCAACATTTCAAAATATATATAAAATACTTAAGAATCATTAGAATGCAAACATCTTTTTCTTGTGGTAAATTTTATCCAATGTAAAAATTGTCATAAACACATAACGGTAGCTTAGGAATATTAAATATTATTACTCACGCAATTACAGAGTATTTTTATTGTTTCTTTTTAGAGGAACCTTCATTAAAAAAACCGTAAAGTATAGTGTCTGGGTATAACAAAGAGCATAGTGAAAAGAGTTTTGGGGAGTCGATTGTGTGGTAAAACTTACCAAATAAAATATGTATTCAAAAGTAATACAATGTTATCTTTGTATTAGTTTGTATATCCACTTAGATTTGCACAGCTCTATGTACCTACCTAATAACCTGGGGGCCAATTCTACTAAATGACAGCGGTGATAGTTGTATGACAATTACATGATTGTGGTCACTCAATGGTGATATTATGTCAAATTTTGACACTCAATGGTGATATTATGTCAAATTTTGACATAATATCACCATTGAGTGACCACAATCATGTAATTGTCATACAACTATCACCGCTGTCATTTAGTAGAATTGGCCCCCTGGACATTTCAATACCAGTCCCTTTGAACACTGGACATTTTGATATTCTGATACATTCTGACACATAGGACCAAAGACATTTAAAGAAAAAGTTTAAGACGTTTAAAGAAAAAGTTGGGAAATAGGACCTTTGCACCTTAAGGGCCGAAAGGGTAGGTACCTACCGAACATACACACACAAGAACGTTATTCGTTGATGTCGTTTGTTTACCAAGATGGCTCGAAAGCATCTATAAACAGAAGTACGATTGATCATTGATTTGCAATAGGTATGAATTTTAGAAATACAGTAAGTATAATATATGTTATATTAAAATAATAGTACATTATGATATAAGTGCGGTAGGTTGAAAATTACAGCCGAGGCGATATTGCTAGCCCGAGCCGTAGGCGAGGGTTACAAGTAAGCAGAGGCTGTAATTGTCAAAGCGCACGTATGTCATACGACGTTTTATAACACATTTGCGAGGAAATAAAATAAAACTCCGACTATGGTAAACGAATAAAAACAATACAGCGTTAAGAAAAAGCGCGCGGCGCGCATCATCATTTTTTTTTAGGAAAAGGCACAAAAAACAGCCAGTACTTATTACTAATAAAGTAAAATAATATTTTTGTGTTTTTGTTTCAGATTGGTTGTAATTTACTCTCAAAATTAATTAAATTAAATAATTATGTACATAAATATTTCTTTAATATATTTTATTTCCCAAAGTTAATTTTAATCATAAAATGTTGACAACTTTTTTGACATAAAAACTGCTGAGATTTTAAAAAGTACCGTTCGTTTTAAGACGGAGCATCTTGATAAACCGTGCGTTTTACTTTACACTTACCGCACTTGGGCGTAATGATATAGGTAACGATATTAAAATTGGTGAAATAAGACACCTTTTACGAGCAAATGTGTTATAAAGATAATTAAATACTTGACAATACTTAAAATTTAATTATAATAATCTTTTTCTAATTTCATACAACAGGTTTAGTACCTACCTAATTAATGTAGGTAATTATTTTTCAATAAAAATTACCAAATTATGAAAACGACAATAGTAAGTATTTCACTTATGAAAGTCGAAGAATAACAACAAAATCTTTCCGTTTCAGAAACATGCGCGAGTTGAAGAGAATCAATAAAATGTTTGTTATTGGAAACGTACACAACGTAACAGTTACTGTGAAATTGTGTTTTGGTTATTAGCTGGGCTGAGCGCGGCAGCAGATTTAATTACTATCATTTGCGAGCCCGCCGCACTCCGCTGCCCCAGCGGTCAACGATCGGCGGCGCCCACCATTTTGGAAGGTCGCCGCGCGGCCTTCTTTCTGCCGACCATCATCGCCTAATGTGCCTGCGCCCGAAACCCTGTGTTTATTTCGATACACTAACAGTTATGCGTGCTCTCGCATGTGTATATGTAGGTTATGTTTCTGTGTCGACATCAATTCTAGTTACTAAATGAAACAGCTAATTGTGCTTTCTATTATTTGATGAGTAAAAATCAATTACAGGATTGATGGCGTGTCAAAAAGTAATCGTGTCGAAAGTCGTTTAAGCACACCGTCTTAGGTCCGAGTTGACCTACAGTTCGCCTGAAATGTTATAATTTAGACTTACCTAATAAGTGCGGTACCTATAGTGCTTAATTAACCTATAATTACTATTTTTGCTGTAAGTTTTCCAAAAAGTAAATAAATAAATAAATAAATAGACCTTGGCGGGCAGGCCGCCTGATCAGACGAAGGACTACAGCCGAACTTTACTATTTAATGGGACTGTTTAAAACAATAAGCAGCTACCCAAAACCATATCATTGCTCATCACTTAAATTGCAACATAATATTAAGACGTTTAAAGTTATCTTACTGTTCATCACTGCTATTGATGCTTAATATGGTAATGAGCTGTGGTTTAGGGCACCTGATTATGATTTTATCGGTCATTTAGTGATGCTGAACTCAGACCTTAGATCTCACAGAGGTATTTTCATGGGTTAGAAACTCCCAGCAAAATACCTTTACGAGAACGTCAGGGTTGAGTCACAGTATATTGTGCGGGAACCCTATATGTCGATTGATTTATAGTTGCATTATGCCAACCTGTACATAATACCCGATAAGAAATACCTACTTAAAGCTGTGTAAAGCTAATGATGTACATACATTTATAAGGTGAAGGCGATTGGTCATTTACAGCATTGGTATCACACAATGATGACCATCCTTGACGATGTCACCACATTGAAATGTAAGTTGTTGCTTCAATGTATTTTAATTTCAAATCATTCAGTGACATGACATGAATTAGACTTTGATTTTTAATTGAGAATTTATTAAAATATTTCGTAATAATAAAGGTTCCTTTCTTTTAATGGTTTCCTACCAAAGTAGTCAAAAATAAGGTTTTCTTTTTGTGTAGGGCTTCATTTATGCTCCATAGTTTTGGAAGGATGATGAAAAAATTTCAACAAATACGATCCCCACGAGGTTTTCAAGGCGAAAAACCTGAAATAATTAGGGTTTATAAAAGTGTATGTAAATATGACAAAACGGTCTTAAAAAAATAACTTTATTGCGTACAGTACCTAGATACATATTCGTAGAAAAATACGATATGCGTGCGCAAATCCCATTTATTTATTTAACCTCACGTACCAAGAAAATGTACACACGGCGAATTTAATGTCTAAAGGCATTATCTACCAGTCAACCATCAGAAATAATGTCTAATCCCACTCGCACTTGGCCGTTTTTATTCGATGCGTAAGTACGCAATGCAAAATATATAGTCGGATTTTTAATCAGACGGAGTAAACAGACACATCGAATGTTGCCGCTTTTTACAAAATTCTATTCATGTTGTGCTTAAATGATTTACTCAATTTAATCATTTCAGTTCAGTGATCTAAAATCCAAAATATCTGTCTAATGTGTGTTTTTGCTACCTAATAAGGGGAACTAGAACACAAAAAATGGGACATAAATAAGAAACATGTTATTTTTATTATAATAATTTATTCACTTTCGGAAGAATCGTCATCATCATCAGTAGATAACATTTATCAGAAATCTGTCACTAACAGTATCAATGTGGTCGTCGAGCTGGCGCATTTTGAGTTCTTCTTTTTTTACATATGTGACGCAATTCTTCCACTTCTCAGGAGTCACGTTACGTAAACCTTCTTCAAAAAGTATTTTTACATCATTTTTCGCTACTAAGAAAAAGCTTCGAGTCCATACAGCCATGGGCGATGTCTGACAATTAACTGACTCTTTTGAACTATTTATGAATGAGTCAAATACTTCACTATAATGTGAAAGTTGGTATCATTATTACGTTAATTGACATTTCGATCTGTCAGTTTACTCCGTCTCATTAAAAATATCAGTTTAGATACATTACTGTCATGATCTGCCGCAGCAGCCTATAAAAAAACTAAGTGTGTTATGCTTCACAGAGAAATAGTGACCCCGAAATGAAAATCATGCGCACTCCTAACCGTTATAATAACGAGGTCATTTATCAACTTTTTATTTGTTTCTGTCCGTACGCATTAACTTACAGATTACATCGTTTGATTCATGTGTCGATTTAACTATTGATATGTTTTCGAAGACCACTTGAGTAAAAGTAGCTTTCACTGTAACTTTACAATTCCGTAATAGTACATTATGATATATGTGCGGTAAGTTGAAAATTACAGCCGAGCCGTAGGCGAGGGTTACAAGTAAGCAGAGGTTGTAATTATCAAAGCGCACGTATGTCATACGACGTTTTATAACACATTTGCGAGGAAATAAAATAAAACTCGGACTATGGTAAACGAATAAAACAATAAAGCGTTAAGAAAAAGCGCGCGGAATAATTTTCAAAATAATAATAATAAATCTTTATTTCAGGCAATATTTACATTAATAGATCTTAAATAACGTAAACAGAGGCCCATATTATATATACCTTACAACTAACATACATATAAAATAACTAACTAAAACTATTTTACACGAAGTGTCGGCGAGCGCTGTCAGCAGCGGAATTTCCGAAATACAACTCCCTGCGGCCAGAAGTCCTCTTTCATGAAGGTTTCCAGATGATGGGTTGGTACTCTCACCACAAAAGAATTAAAATTCGTTTTGCGACGAGACTCCAACCGTTTAACCCTTAATAAGAAAGTGGACTTCTTCACTATGTAGTCTACGACGTCTTGGACCTTCGTAGAACAGTGCAATCGGGACACATACAGTTGCGTCGACGGTACAGCAGGACGCAGCAGATGGTTCAGTCCGGTCGGAGCAGTGCCACGGGTGTTGAGGCTAGAGGGCTTCTTCTTCTTCCTCTCTACTCTTTGGAAGCCCTCCTCATCACACTGGTTTTTCTTGAAAACCGGTGGGGGCACGTGCTTGCCAGTAGATTTGCTCCGGCTCTTCTTCCCTTCCTGGGAGGGCCGCTTCATTAGCGGGGTAGGTGCGGCGGTAGCGACGGGGGCAGGCGCGGCAGCGGCTGCTGCGTAACCACGCGGCGGGGCCGTGACCGTTGTAAGGTATATATAATATGGGCCTCTGTTTACCTTATTTAAGATCTATTAATGTAAATATTGACTGAAATAAAGATTTATTATTATTATTTTTACTTGTTCACAAATTAGCGATGCGGGCGCATCATCATTTTTTTTAGGCAAAGGCACAAAAACAGCCAGTATTACTAATAAAGTAAATTAATATTTTTGTGTTTTTGTTACAGATTAATTGGTTGTAATTTACTGTCAAAATTAATTAAATAAAATAATTATGTACATAAATGTTTCTTTAATATATTTTATCTCCCCAAGTTAATTTTAATCATAAAATGTTGACAACTTTTTTGACATAAAAACTCTCGCTAAGATTTTAAAAGTACCGTTCGTTTTTCTTGATAAACCGTGCGTTTTACATTACATTACCGCACTTGTGCAATGTATAATGAGGCTACTACTTTCAAAAAATCTTTCATCTAATGGTGAAAGAATTTTTGATTGCTAAAATATCCTTTAATAACATAGGCTATATTTTATCCCCATATTTCTACGGGAACGGGAACTACGCTGGTGAAACCGCGCCGAAAAGCTAAGTAGGTAAAATAATATATTTAAAATTGAGATAAACTTTTTTTATTACATTATTTTTTCATATTTTAACACAGAGCAGTGATATTCCTGTGGTTATAGAGCCAGTTTCTCATACGTGAGGCTCAGGTGCAAATCCCGGCGAGGGCAATGTAAAAACTTACGTAGTCATACTTATTTATCACTAGCTCGACGGTGAAGGAAAACATCGCATATGGGCTTACCACCTCTCACGTTTAGGGGGCCATAAAAACTATACTGGAGAATAGTGGGTATTTTCAGTAATGGAATACCTTTGTCTTGCCAGAAAAGTTCAATAATTAAATCAATTCTACAGTTTCTTGAAGTCGTGCAAGTGCACCACAAAACCTTCACCTGGCTCTTGGCGATGATAAATCACGAACAATCTACACTCAACAAATCCTTGCCATGAGAAGGAAGTACCGACTAACTTCCACTATCATGAGTATTCAGTAAACTCGTATTAATAAACACCATCTCACGTTTTGCATCCGTTGCAATTAGGAATAATAATAGCTCCCTGCGAAAATAAGTACCTACTCTATTAGCCAAATGGGAAGGCAAAAATATTGGAGTTTATTCTAGAGGAAAATTACTTCGTATCACAAAAGCTAAGGAACAAAGGAAACGCCGAGAGCTAATTTTCTCGACGTCATAACAATCAGATATGGGAGAACAAGATCAATCACCCTTACATAATAGCATCCAGTTGTAGCTGAAAAACAAATTTAGCTATGTATTTTGTATAGCTACTCGTATGTAGGTAGAGTTGTAGATCGATTACCGATTAGTAGTTGTTTATTGTACACCGATAAAAATATGTGATAAGTGGCACAAAGACAACCAAAAGTAGGTACTATGAGCGGTCTTAGCAACTTTTTCCAGACAACCTTAGGATCTATGTATTACTTCAAAAAGTAATAATTACTCTGATTAAAGATTAATACCCCCTCGGGGATGAAAGGCGTGAGATTATATTATTATTATTAAAGATTCATAAAAAAGAAGTTAATGTATATAAATTATTATATTATAACACCTAACATAAAAATACCTATCTGACACAAAAAAGTTCTGGAGCAAAAAGCAGAGGCAGTACTTGAAAAACGAAAAATGGATTCGGCGAAACGTCTTCATAAATACAAGTAATCGACATAAAGTTCAAAAATGATCCGACTCGTGATCAAGGCTCCCAACGAGCACTTAAGGGAAATGGAATCCAGGTGGGAAAGTTTGGACAAACGCCGCCGAGTGGGAAACCGGGAGCATGTACCTACATAAAATTAAGGGGAGCGTCGGTCTACTGTTTCATTCCGCTCGATAATCTACTTTATAAGTACAACAGCCGCGCTTACCCCACATTGCTTTTATTAAGGTTAAGATAAACTTGTAACTTATCGGTGTATTGTAACATTCGAGGCGATCTTGAGTACCTACATTAGGTAGATTACGACGATACACATAAACATGGCAAAGGCTCGCATTGAGCATTTGAGTCCAGCGTGCTCCATTTTTAGAGTTCCGTAGGTACCTCAAAAGTAAAAAAAACTGAACTCTTTTAAGGGATATACCTATATAGGATCACTTTGTTGTCTGTTTGTCTGTCGATCTGTCAAGACTTTTTATCTCGGGGAAAACACGTGGAAGGTGTCGCGTTGAAATTCAAACCATACACTCAGGTCTACAGTCCCTTGAAGCTGTGAAAAATCAAACTTCTAGGTTAACGTCACTAAGAAGATACGGCCGTTTATACCGCAAAAAACGTATATTTCGATATTCTTGAGGGAATCAAACTTTATAGGGTAGATACTGCCCGTTGACCTAGAACTGTGAAATTTGGAAAGTTATATCCTCTACTACAAGTACTTACAGGAAAAAATCTGAAAACTATACATTTGTGAATAATCAGTAGGTAGTTAATCAAATCGTTAATTAATTTAAAAAACCAAAAACCCGACTGCTAAAAAGCTGGAAACAAGACCTATTAGTGAAGTAGGAAGTAAAGACCATGTGCTGCACAATCTTCAACAATCTCATGCAGTCGGCGGTAGGTAGATGTCTTCTCTATTCAACAATAAAGACTTATAGTTAGGGAGGCGAATAGGGGAATTTTCGGTAATACTCGAGCGTGGCAGTTTAAGATATGAGAGATACCTTAGACCTAATAGAACAACCTTGTAAAGTATTTAGCTCTATATGTAGAGACGCGCGCCTAGGATAGACGATCAGATTAGTAAAAAAAAATCGATAGTCTGAAATACTCGAGCGCATCAGATTAAGATATTGGAGGTTGATTTTAGTGTTTTAAGACTAAATTTAACTAATCTGACGATAAGTCCTTGACGCCGCCAAGTTATAGGGTCGCGAACTTGTAAAAAAAAAAACGTTAATCCGGCATTCTCGAGCGCGATTTTTATTTCTCTTATTTTGAAGAATATAATCTAAAACTTACCAAAAATACAAAATCTGCCGGTTTCCGAATGACCGGAAGTGTGGAGGAGCCATTTCGTCTTCCGAAAAACGCGTTGCGGCATCTATGTCGCGAACGATACATTTTACAAAAAAAAAGTTTAAATAAACAAAAAAGGGAATTTTATTTTACACAAAAAAGGTCTGTTTACATTTTTTGTAAAACTTTTTGACTTGAAGCATCATAAAAACTCAAACTCCCGGTTTTTTTAGTATATCTCGAAAACTGAGGGTGTTAAAAAAAGTTGATATGAAATAACGATGATTAAACTATGTGACTTTTGTTATATCTCAATTTTTTTTTATAAAAAGCTTCTCGACAATTTTTGTGGACTCGGAAAAAGTTACGCGTATCTGTATACAAAAGTATTATTAACATGTACAGTTTCATGTATGTATATTATTCAATAGCCTGTTGATCCTCAAATTGTTTTTTGGACGTATCGTAAGCAAAACGAAGTAAAGAATTGAAGCAAAAAAGAGGAATTTTTCATAAACATGTAATACAGACTGAGCGCTTCGCGGAAATATGCCGTCCTACCAGTATTTTTCCTTTATTTCGCAACATTGATGGTGGGGAAAGAAGCGGTAGAAGGGAATTTTCGGTACATCCTAATAAATATAAATCCCCGTTTTATCAAGGAGAAAAAAAAAAAAAAGAAACCAAAAAACCTTTTTCGGTCAGATTAAGAGAACCCACCAACATTTTTGTCAGATTAAGAAAATATACTTTCAGGATACCGAGATAAACCTCCCCTATGAAAATCTGACGCGCTCGAGTATTTCAAAATAACTATTTTTTTTTGCATTTTCAAAAATTCATCGTAACTTATCGTCACGCCGAAATCGTCAGTTTTTTTAAAGGGAGCTTCCTTGGGGCCTACTTAACACCCCTTCCGAAAATCTGACGCGCTCGAGAAAAAATTTTTTTTTTGCATTTTTGACTGCTTTATATGCCTACCCATACCACGCAAACCGGCAGATTAGTATACCGTTGTTATCAGAGGCACTTGGGGCATACGTAGTATGAATATCTGACGCGCTCGAGAATGCCCAAGTAACTGTTTTTTTTAACATTTTTGAAAAACCGTACACGCCAAACCCACCGCTAAAATGGTTTTTACCATACGAGCTTTTCTTTTCGAAATTATTTTATCTTTCGATTGTGATAGGTCTCGACGGCGCCGTTGAATTACGCCATTTAGCTACCTCGCCTCCCTAACTATTAGTGCCGACTGCATGAGATTGTTGTAAGATTGTGCAGCACATGGTCTTTACTTCCTACTTCACTAATAGGTCTTGTTTCCAGCTTTATAGCAGTCAGGTTTTTGTTTTTTTAAATTAACTTATTTATTTCATACTTTTTAGTTAGTAACCAACTTTAAATCGTTATAAGTCCTAAACGGTCATTCGAAATAGAAAATGGTATAAGAAACCTAAACATGATTTTCAAATACATATTCAATGATACCCCACCTAACATATTTCTTCGACAATTTGGCGCCAAAAATCCGACATTTCGATTTTTTTTTTTATTTGATATGTACCCAGTGTCACTCTCACTATAAATACAAATCTAACGACACCTCTCGATCCATCCTTAGAGGCGTTCAGGCTGCAGAGCGTGCCAAACAATTATACATAAATACATACATACTCTCGAAAAACATAATCCTCCTTCTGTAGCAGTTGGGTAAAAATATAACTACTTAGTTTTTATTTAAAGTACGGAATTACGTAAACAATCATCGAGCTATAATATTATCTACCTTTGTACGGAACCCTCGGTGGGCGAGTTCGACTCGCACTTGTCCGGTTGTTTTACTTAACACAGTTGAGTTCTAACGACGCGTTCACCTGTTAAGTAGTTGTAATTTAACACTCAAAAGGATTCGCGAACCGATGCAGTGGAGGACGCTCTCCCGTCGAGCAGTTCAGTTCGCCGTATTAGTAGCTGTATGCTATACTTTTTAACAAAGATTGACTTGTAACATTCAATGTTACAAGTCAATCTCCGCCTAGCTGGAGAAAAATTTATATCGATATCTCCAGTATAATTCTGTGTTCACGCAAACCAGTTTTATTGAAACGAAGCGTAGTTAACGACCTTTTATTGCTACGTCCTTGCGAAGGCCGATCAGTTGCCTATTAGTAGTAATCAGCGTGGATAAATTGAAGTTAAACCATAGGTGGACGTGACGAGTATCGCTGTTACGCAAACTGGTATCACGGATAACAAGGAAGTAACCTTTAACATCTGACACTGTTCAACAAATATTAGTATTACATTATTAGACATGCACGATTTGGTAAATTATCGATAAAATAACCTCATGTGAAAAAAGTTATAACTAAGTAAACAACAATAATTTTGAATAGGGAAGAAGAATAGGCGTTTCTATAAAGATTTATATAGTACCTAATACAAAATGTATACTATGCATATAGCTAAGCAACTAGTTTTGACGGATGACACCTAGGCGTAACCAATCGCAGTTGGCTAGAACCACTTGCAATCGATGTTACATCTGATTCAATTTATCAATGGTAAATTTCATAAATTTCAAAGATATCTGAAGATACTTTTGTATAATAGGTAAATATCCACCTTGTCCGTGCCGTCGTCGTCACGTGGTCCGGATTTAAAAAATGCATATTTCCTACCTCAAAATGATATCACCCTACCAAATTCCATCAGGATCGGCTAACCAGTTTACCCAAGAAAAGGTAACAAACATAAAAACCATTTAATTTATCAATATTTTATACTGTTATTATTAGTTATAATAAGTGGAGATGCATAATATTATTTACGACGATAAGATGACAGGGTCGCATAAAAATCCAGTAAATATGATAAGTACCTATCTATCTAAATAATATATAAAATGATAAACTGACTGATTGGTGATAAATCAACGCACTGCCAAAACCGCTGGGTCTGGAGACTTGAAATTTTGCACATAGATCGCTTATAGATACAGTGTAGGTAGGCATCCACTAAGAAAGGATTTTGCAAAATTCAAACCCTAATGGGGTAAAATAATCGTGCGCGAGCGAAGCCGCGGGTAAAAGCTAGTATAGGTACATAAAATGTAGTTAGTACGTAGGTTTCAAAGACTCATTCAAGCAACAAACCACCGCCCGCTGCGGCTACTTATGGTAGATTCTATATCTCAACATCTACGACATGGTGTTACACTAAAGTTTAATGGAAAATTTTCGACTGCAGCTTCCGCGGCGGCGCTCCGGCGGCCCACGACACATGATTGATGTCCGTTGCTGCACGCAGAGGGCAGTGAAAGCATTTAAGTGGATACTCACTCGAACCGTAGCGGTATTAAGCCCTACCACAAAAACTGTGTAAGTACACGCGTTACAATTTTTCTCCTACATTGCACAATACGAATTTGTTAACGGGAACCAGTCATCGTATTCGACTTTTTTGTTTGTGGTATAAATTGATAATGTTGGTAATTTGGCGCCCGACCCGAATGCCGTTGGCCGCTACGCTAATGAGTTTATAATGGACACAATAATGTAGGATGATAATATAGTTTGGGAATCAATGTCTAGGTCGAGTGTTTGTTACGGGACCGTCACGGAACTGACACTAGATCTACCAGGCCTACCAATTAGTGATGTGCGGGCCTGAGTTTATTACTATTATATGAAAACAAATCTGTGAGCAATGAAAGGGTAGGTACCTACCAAAAAGCAGACTTCCTAATAGGTCTATCTCCTCTAAAAGCTTCAACAATCACGTTTCAACACTTCTTGTTCAATCAGTAGTTAAATCTCAAAAGTAACTAAGTAAATTACTAAAACACAGAAGTTACTAATGTAAATACATAATTTTTTTGGTCAAAACTTTCCTTAGCTAAATCTTCAAAAACGATTTAACAAATTGAGTAATAATAATTACAATGCCAAATCGAGCTTAGTCTCGCATTACATATAAACTCCTACTTCTTGACTGATCAACACCGGGAAGCACCGGCGTACTGTCGATGATCCCTCAAGCATAGAAAGTTTAGAACCCATAGTCTCCGGGGAGGTGTTGGTTATTTAAGCGACTTGGACAATCTATACGATGGGCAGTACAGAAGTTTTCCCACTATCGCGTTTCTGTCACGTCCTGGAGGTCTGCTATCAAACGAAAAGTTGGGCTTCGCGATGTTTCTTTATGTGTATTGTCACAGAATAAGTAAAAAGTATTGTGTACATTTTTAATAAAACCTGTTTTTATGAGAAATTTATTAACCTTGGTCTGTAACGCTTTTATAGGTTTTTAATTACTTTTTAATAAATACTAGCAGCACCCGTGGTTTCACCCGCGTAGTTCTTGTTCCCGTGGGAATACGGGGATAAAATGTAGCCTAACTTAGCTTTAAAATCGGTTGAACGATTTAGGCGTGAAAGAGTAACAAACAAACTCATTTTCGCATTTAAAATAAAAGTTAGGATATTATTTCACAAGAAAAAATAATCGTTATATAATTCATAAAATAAAAATTCATAAGACGAGTAAACATGTCAATTTCTGCAGGACAAAGAAAATAAAATTTGTTTAAATAACCGTTGGTCCTATACAATTTTAATTTCAAAAATGTAAAAAGAATATTGTGGGTTCTGCGAACCTAAAATCTTGTTCGTACCCGCAATTACGCCACAGAACAATGGTTTTTCCAAATTTGAACGGGCAAAGTGAGTGTGAACGTAAGTAAGAACCGCAAGCAAGTGTAAATTGTCGAGACTAAAGTAAATTGGAGTAGGTACCTAATAACGGAGAGAATTGTTAAGACGTTGTCTCATTACCGTTCCTAGTACAGAACCGGTAATATAGTAGTAAGTACTTCTTAAATTATAACGTGAAACTGCTGCGTGAGGTGCTAGTGAGAAAACTTGATCCCACTAAGAAAAAACTGATTGCACACCTCAACCGCGGAAATACTTTGTATAAACATAGCCTCTGCGATCGTTATTTTAAAAATGCACTCGGCAGAAAAACTATTAACTCCGAGAATCACGCAAACTTAGGAATACTATTTCATGTTCTCTTATAATATTTATAATTATTGCTGCACGATTTAAAGATGATATCATGCTTATCTTTGAAAGAATGAAATGCTCACTGCAACAAAAAAGGGTTCATTGTAAAAATGAAAACATTTTAGTCTTCTTTTAAAAAAAATACCGCTTTGCTCAGTACTCAAACAGGATACTGTGACTCATACAGTTTGATTCTATTTTAATTTTATATAGCAACGAATTGTTGTTACAATTGTTTTTGAATGTCTCAATATAGCTTACTCATTTATCCGCTATTTTTTAAACCGGTTTCATTATTTTTCAGTATTATACTTTATGATAAAGAAAGTCCTTCTTCCTAATTCGTTTGGTATTGCCTACACGTATCCTTAAGTAGTTATCGGGTAATCCGCGGAAAAGCAGATATATCTTTAAGATCTTATTCGACAGAAAAAATAAAGCAAAGCTTTTCTTTAAACATGTTCAAAATGTCGACAAAAATCATATTAGGTACTTTAAACGAATTCAAATTCCAAACGAATTCTTGTATGATAATAATATTAATAAAAAATTGTTGGACACATCAATTCACGGTTATTCGGCCCCAAACTACGCAGAGCCTGTACTATGGGTACCTACTAAACAACTGATAAACACATGTACCTACTTAAAAAATATAATGTTTTTATGTATATTTCGGGTATCTCGGAAACGGCTACAACGGATACACAGTTGGATTTCTTGTAAAAACGCAATATTACATAAAAAACGGCCAAGTGTGAGTCGGACTCGCGCATGAAGGGTTCCGTACCATTATCTATAAAAACGGCAAAAAAGTCACGTTTTTTGTGTCACGGGCTTTTAAATATTTATGTTATTCTGTTTTTAGTAGATACCTATTTGTTGTTATAGCGGCAACAAAAATACGTCATCTGTGAAAATTTCAACTGTAACTATCACGGTTCATGAGATACAGCCTGGTGACAGACGGACCCGACCCGAGTACGGAACCCTAAAAACCACTCACCGGCAGACGATGTGATGTTAGAAAGAACGAGCGGAGCTCCGGTCTGCCGGTACTACCTATGTAGTAAATAGCGTGGCCTATCATGAACTTATTGGTATAACAGGCTTTGTCTTTGATTGCCACTTATCTTTGCTTAGCTCTAACTGCGCCAGTTTTACTAAATGACATGTCTTAATTTTATGTAAAAAAATCAAGAAATTTATCTCGCTTTTTACTGTAACCTACAGAACCCTGGCCGCAAAAGATGTTAGTATTTGGACTTACTAGACTTTTTTATAACTGCCTTTACTTATGAGCACTTCCATATTATCTTGAATTTTTCTAGTACCTACCAATTAAAAAAACCGATATTTTGGCAATCTTAATTCAGATCAGTGGAGCTACCAAGTTTTTGCACATTTCTTTAAAACAATACCATGTGCATGATGTAGCAACTAAATGACTTAAATTTATTTGCATAATTTTGTAAACAATCACTTTTAAATATTTTACCTTCATGAATACCTCAGTGACAAAAGTAAGAGTGAAAAAACAACGGTATGTCTAAATAATAGTAAATTGAAAGTGAAAAAGTAGGCAAACGAGACGAAGTCTGCAACTTATTTATACGGACTTAAAATTTAGATAATGAAGGTGGATTATCTGTGCTTTGCTGAGCTGAGCAGGGCCGTAGCATGAATATAGCACCAAAGGGCCCCATGGAAGTTATTGTAGGTACCTATTTGGTATATATTTATAGAAAAACTCAAAAAATCTAAACTATCAGTAGATAATAATAGGAATCTCAAAAAACTGAAATTATCAACACTGTTTAGCAAGTAATAACAAGATTTTGTTGATTTATGCTTTTTTTCAGTTATGATAAGTATGTTTGACATTACGGATTTAAGGATATGAACTGCCTCTGCGTACTCTTCTATTTCATTAAGTGAGCACCCGCCTGGCTGCACTAAAAACCAAAGAACTCGGCACTGGCTTCGCCACCAGTAATGCGTGAGGTAGATCATCATCGAGCGGTGCTCGCGCAGGTGACGCCATTAACCCTAGATCTTCCTTGTACTCTGACTCATCATCGGCCTATTCGTGACCCGAACTGCGGATTTTGTTCACTAGCCTCAAGTTACCTTCAAAATGACTCATTAATTATTTATTGATAGGTAATCATTTCTACTTAGAAATTAACTTTTTATTTCCATATTTGAGGTAGGAACACCACGTTTTTTAGATTGGGCAGATGATGTCAAAATTATACTTCCCTGTTGAATCTATAGTCTATATAGGTAATATTGCGAAAAAAAAAACGTAATACTTAACAACTGTAAAATAACTTGTAGATCAGCCCACTGATAGAGTTTTCTCTTTCGGAATTATAAGCCTTAAAATACTTTTCTTTTTCATAATATATAATATAGAATCGCACACCTCTAGCGAATAGCGTCTGGGACTAAGACGCAAATAGCACCAAGCATCCGGTTAAGAACACCTCATGATAATACCTGTTCTATTTATTCTATATATATCTTCTGATTACTCTGGCGATGACACAGACCCAGGTCCCATTTATTCTTCTTTTAAAAAATAAAGATGAGTTCTTTTGTTTCATCCACATTATTGAACTTACATAACTTAGTTACATAGTTACGTTGTGTTGATGAATAAACGTCTAATTAATTTATTGATTTAGTACCATCTCGGCGCAAGAATTGAATTGAATCTAAGGTATGTTCATTGTCTTTCCTTGATGACCTTCTTACACGTGCGTTACTTAAACGTGCTTATCTTAAATCATGCATTACTTGCGTAGTTTAGCTTAAGTGAAGATCATCTCTATAAATAGATGTAATTTCTAAAGTATGCTATTCCGCCTTTTGCTTTTTCATATTTATTATATTTTCATAGTATTTTTATGCATCATCACATCAGTTATCACTTATTAAGTCATTAGGTACATTATGTTTTATAACAATAATGTAGAGGATATACCTAAGTAATTGAATTTACTCTGTATAAAATGAACTTATAGGTGCTCACTTACGGGTTTTTGAAGGTCTTTAAATTGTAGACAATAAGAAGTTTTAAAGTTTTTAGCGACTGCAGCCACTAACAAATTACTGTAATAACTTTTAAAGAAAATCCTGTTATTAAACGCTTACGAACTTATTACAGATTGTTTTTTTTTTATCTAAGTTTAATCCAGAACTATCAATGACACATTTACTTGATATTTTCAGATTATCTTATTTCTGAATTTAATAATGTTGTTTACATTTGCTTGGAAACTATATGTAGGTAGGTACTAATTGCCAGTCAAACGTACAGATTAATAACACAAGCTAATAAAATTGTCTCTGTAAATATTTATTTTCTACTAGGCCGATACGATTTACAATTTGTCCGTGGCGGAGTACAATGCAGTTGGTGCCAATGCGGCGACGTGGGCCGGCGGTGGAGATCGGATCGTGTTGAGTAACGGCACCTAACTAATTATCTATTAAGGCAACAATGGTATCACGTCTGCGGAGCGACGCGGCTCGCTGTCGCGTCTTGTGCTTCTGATCTCTTTTAGATTCGGCAAACAACACTGACTATGAATTCACTCCTCAGTGAATGAAAGGCCCAGATAGTGACATGCTCTTCTCCTGTAGTTTAGTGTCTTCTAAAACTTCCACATATTTCCCATACCGCTATTTATGTAGCAACATATTTTACAGTAAAGCTGAGTTTAAGTTATAGTTAAGTTCAACCGTAGGTACGATTCGCGAATATTTTTAGCATTCACAGCTACCTGATACGATATATCGGTAGTTGCTAGGCGTTCCGCGTAAAAATTTCTAGGTTTTCCCTGGTGAAACAAGAGCAGCGGAGTGCGTGAAGCTTCCCAGGCTACATAAACAAATTCTGATCACAGCGGCGAGCGACGGGCGCGGCCACCTAACTACCTTGCTCACTTACCTAGACTAGTTTAAATCGGGCGAATGCCTAGACGGCGCCTTACTTACATCATTCCTTAGAATAACTCATTGTTTAACGAAACTTGTAATGTTAAGTTTGTTTTAAAGGGTGTATAGCCGATATTATTTATTTTATTTATTAGTTTTATCCGCCTTGTTGACTGCTGCAAATATGACTTCATTAGTATACATTCAATTAGAAAAAATCTTACAATTACAATGAAACGAAGCTCAGAAATAAATTGAGAACAAATTATGAGGCAGTTGTACTGCGCCTCTGCCCCAGCATCAAAACTTTTACTAACTGTAACAGACAGAAAAAGAGAATTAGTAGAGCTCGTTTCGTTATGAATGATTCAAGATGAAAAGAAGCCTGTAAATAAAGATACCTTTAGTTCTAATTGTAAACTGTATATTGAGAACCTAACGCATGCCGTTATAGGCATAAAATAACTATTATAGCAAATGAAGTTCGCAAGCATCAAAGCGTCAAGCTGAGTTGGCGAGCGTTAAACGGGCCGAGCCGGGGTTTACGACGAGCAGCGTGTGAACCCGGCTTGCACGGCTCACTACCTCGTAACTATAAGCTTTCGCATAGCACTTTTATTAAAAAAAAGTTCTTGTAATAAACGTCAAATCGGAAATAATCGTAGGTACTTAATGGTATAGTTCATGCTTTTCATTGATATAATGCATTCGCTTTTGTTGTGACATGGTACATAGAAAATAGCTTTGATTCGTATCTATTCAGAGACTAGCGGATGCCCAGTGGGGTTGCCCAAGCGTATCCAGTTTATTCCCGTTTCCGTAGGAATTTCCAAAAATCGCTCCATATTTCAAGTTTGTATGTGTTATCGTTTCGGAGTAGGTAGTATAGATACGTAAGTATTTATCTTTTTAACTAGTTCTGATATTTTCTAGCGGGAATGAGACATTTTCCTGTAGGAAAAAGTAGGTACCCTATATATAGATGGATGTTGACCCAGTTACTCAGTTATCTTCACACAAAATTACATCAAAATCCATCCAGTAGTTTTTGAGTGATGCGTGCAGAACTAGACAGACAGACAATTTTTTTAAAAAAGAATGTGTTTTGTTATGTAAGTAAATCGATAACTATCTACACCACCGCAAAAAGGTTCAAAAAATATTTCATGCATGTACAGACACGGTCCCATGACAGTTTTATTATATGTATCGATATATGTTTCCATTGCTTTGGTATTGGATAAATGATAGATAATATTAATATCCAGAAAAAGCTCGGAAATACTTGCATTAATTTATAAGCTTAATATTTATTTGACAAAGTGTGTCTAACGGCAGCTGCCCGCTAGCTTCCGTAAGCCGCAACATAGTACGTACCTAGTTTGTAGTTCTCTTTAGTGGATCGACGGTTCTACGAAATATAATATGTAGTATGTGTGATGATAGGGTCCAAATGTACTTATATAAATCATAGGAGGTTCTGACAACAAATAATCCCGCACACGAGTCCACTAGACGGTCCGCTGATATCGGTGAGTGGCCACTAGATTCAGGCGCTGGCCATAACGGGACCCCACAGGCGGCTCTGCACACAAATTAATGGCCGCCGCTCAAGGCCGCCTACAAGCAATCGACATAGAAACATCGTTTGTCGACTATGAGAACGCGGCGCCTTCCGACTCACGGTCAAGATTGAGGCCGAGAAAGCGGTCGCAGCGCAAGCGCAAGCACCCAGCCCGAATCTGAAATTCCCGCGTGGCGGTGCATGAATCCCATCATAATTTCCACTGTGTCGCATTTGACGATAGTTTCATTATCATTTAATAGCTTTCAAGGACGCTTTCATGAGTAAGTATTATTGAGGACAGAACTGACTCCGAATACATTTTCATACAATATGACGCGTGTGAACAATCTCGTCTCAGATCTCTCAAATTAGCTTTAATTCATTGTAGCACTGCGAGGCGGGCGGTGTCAATATCCAATAGAGACGTCTCCTTAATAAATCGAGGGTAGTCTGCCATTCGTCTGCCAATTGCTATCAACCACTCTCTCCTCCATAACAGAGAAAAGAAATTTCAATAAGAACAAGTACCTACCTACTTGTTTTACAAATAAAACATGCAATGCTAATGAAATCAATACTAGTTTATAGAGCATATTATCTGTTAGGCTCCATTCACAAGCTGATCTTATTAATTTAAATGTGTGGAGCACAAAGGTGGCGGGTGTCAACGGCTAGTGCGCATTTTTTGCGCGACGTGGGTGTACTGTTACTGTTAGCCGAGTTTCGACCGCCCCGTCAGCGGTTAACCTTGATACTTTCAGTTACGACGTCTATTTCGCACTCCTCTTGTTGCCGCTGTCATCTTATTGTGGCCGAGTTAACTGACAAAAAATATCAATCAAAATTCTAGCACAAATGCCCGCGGCGCTCGTGCCGGCTCTTGCTCAACAGACGAACGAGAAGGAAAATATTTTAACTAGGTACGTCGCTAATACGTAGGCAGGCACACAGCGACCACAAATCAATTGCCTTATTTTTATTCTGGTTACATGCTTTGTTGTGGCCATATCCAAAGAGCATAAATGAAATCTAATCTCAAAGATGATATATAATAATACATCCACTACACTGGGGCGTAATGATAATAACAAGCTTTTTTTAATGGACACATTCAGAAAGAGCAAATTCATTGAACATACGAGTATAATTGCACACGCCCATGGCTTGGCCTGGTCATGACATATTGGGGTTGTTATTTTTTGGGAAAATACAAATTATCAATTTTTTATTGGAACTTTATTTTGGTATTTAAAACTTCATTCTTCATGAAGATTCCGTTAAAGTCGCTAGATAATAAAATTATTCGTAGAACATTTACACTCGATTGCAAATTACATTTTATAGTGTTCATTGGGTGTATAAAATTTAATGCTCAATAAAGTGCAGCAGAAACCTTTCTCCGCACAAAAACTCATTGCTGCTCATTAACCTGTTTCGTAAATAATGATAGCATCTGACGAAGAGTTACTTATATTACAATCACAAGAACTATGAAGTAAGGAACGAGATATAGCCTGCGACGTGCAAGTTCAGTGACTCCCCTTCCCTTGGAGTTGGCAAGAAGCTGCATTCGCATTCACCGAACCTGTTTGCGCCTCCCAATATTGCCTTTCCATGGCTTTATGGTCAATTGACGTACTTATAGGTTAAACGCCGCAAAATTGGCGTGTATTAAATATTTTCGGTGCGTGGCGGTGCACTCAACTTCTCTGTTACATAACAATTAGCGAACGGTGTGCGCGAGCGCAGCGCGGGCGCCTGCGGGGTCATTGGCAAGGCGGCCGCGAGCTGCCACTTAGGTTCAAGGGTATCTGGACAGGCCAACATGCCATCACCCTCGGACTACAAACTGTCAAAATTGTACCGTTCTCACATCTTTCACACGGCTGATAATTTACACACCTATAAATACTTAATTGTACATGAATACAGAAAGATATATTTTATGTAAAGCAGACCGTGGTTATGTTGCTGAAACGGCGAAATTATGACCGCATACGTTATTCTTTATTTGGGCTATAAAAGTCGCACCATTGGAGTTGAATTATATGTAACGGTAATTTAGAAATGGCTCTATACTCTTAAAATCTAAATACATTAAAAGGCCGCGGGCTTATTTCTTTGCCTTAGTTTCCATTTCAGAGCTTAATCATACTACTGGTTTTAAAAGATTGAAAGAAAAAGTCCTAGGTTTTGTGTGGCATGTAAGCCAAGCATTGCTCGCGTCTCTCGTCTTCTCTCGCTCGTGTTTTGTCATTAGCATGTTCTCACGTCTAATGCATTGTCTAATTTGTCATCAGCGGGCTCGCCACTCGGCACTCCGAGCCTCGCTAATCGATTTCATATTGTGTACTAATCCCCAGTGCGCTATAGGTAACTCATATTGGTTGGTTTATTACTTGTTTTAGTTTTACGACGAAAATATTGTGCAAATTAGATAAGTTTTTTTTTGTTGGTTCCTATGAAGACTTTTTTTCATTTAACAAAATTTAGACTACGCTTCCAAAGGACCGTTAATTGTGTTAACAACGAATGAATAAATTATTTTCAATATAGAGTCAAAAGGTGTAACGATATTTTAAAGAATCTCATAGTCGTAATTAGTTTCAAGTCTGTTTGTGTGCAGTGACAGCCTTACGGTTAAAAAGGCCGCTTCTTATGATGATAATCAGTGAGGCTCGGGTTGAAATCCTGGCATGTACCAAAGAGTTTTTCAAAAAGTACATATTCATCACTAGCTCAACGGTGAAGGAAAACATCGTGAGGAAACCCGTAGGTCTCAGAATTAATTCTGATGCATGTGTAACAGACCAGATCCGGCGATGGGCTCACCAGATTATATGTGGTCGGTTTAGTAAAATATAAGTTATGTAGCGATGGGACTAGCATGCACAAAAATAATTATATTAAATAAAACAAATGCTAAGAAATTCTTAAAAATATTTGTGATATTAGGTACCACTAGATAATCTATCCCTGATATCTATCCATAAAAGCTAACGGACGGGTCACTCTAAAATTTTACATTTTTATATTTTAATTACGGTTAATTAACACACGCCGTATCTAGAATATCAGAGCTGATCCTACGAAAAGCGTTTCAATTTGCTTAATGTTACCATTTATGTAATTTTGAATTTTATGGGCCATCAGAGAATATTTAATATTGAGCGGTCGCTTTAGAAAACAATTTAGCGCCCGTCGATAAAAAACTGCGCATGAATTTTCATTCATCAGATGATAGCGTCATTGGCTGCTTTAATTGTTTGATGTTATAATTGGATTTTACAATATGCATGAATGTTGAAGAATAGCACATTCCTGAATATTATTAGGCATATTTATAACTATGGGAATGTTACTGGCGTAACCGCATAACGCCGGCTTGGTAGTTTTTCTTCATACGAGATTTTTCAAATATAAAAAGAAATATCCTGAAATTCGGGTTTTTACACAGCAGATTAAGACAGACACCCATTAAGAAAGTGTTTTTCAAAATCCCCACTAGAACGGGAACCGCGCCTCCAACGATGCTAGGCGCTGGTAGTAATAGTTTCTAAACATACTTATTAATATTCTGCTCATTCGGCTACATTATCCCAAAGCCAAAGACTTAAAATTCAAGAATACATGGAATCATTTACATTTGCTATCACTATGTACCTACTGTCTAACGTTCAGTTGTAGTCATTAAATAATAAAACGAGGTTCCGTTAGTGGCTATGTACACGTACTTTACACTCTTCGTATAGTCCTGGTCTACGCTTCATCCTTCTGAGTTTGCAAATCGAGAAAACAAAATTATAATATATACCCTTACAAGTGCGGACCTTATTGCATCATTCGCCAAGTATTTTTTAAGTAAAACCGAGAGCCCTTCTCGTTTATCAGCGCTTCGCAGGCAGTTCTTGTGATGCACGACTATGACGCATTGTTTGCAAACGTCCATCACGACCCTCTACTCGTGAGCAGTTCTTTCAGTTTTGCCTATAAATAACTATTAATAGATGCCAACCACGAAAAGCAATCTCGCGGATGGCAGTTAAAAGCCTTCAGCGTATTTTATAACGAACCTCATTAATGAGCAAGGAGGTGCAACTTGAAAAATGCGCCGAGCCTCTTGCACGGTAGAGTCCACTATGATGCCTCACGCCCCGGCTGGCGGCCGTTGTCTTCGCAACATTGTATAATTATTACCTAATTGTATGATCTCCTGTGAGAAGCTTGACAGCCTTGTTTATACTTTATGGTTCGAGGTTCATATCATTTATTGCCGTCTAGTAAACTACATACAATAGCTATAGTAATTTAATTACTCCGTAGAAATGATCATACAATGTTAAATAAACTGTTAACGAAGTAAGAACTTGCATTACCTACTTGTTTAACAAAATTGTAGATAATATGTAGGTTTTTAGCATCTCGTCGGTGGAGATGGGCTGCTGTTTACATTTAAGCCAATTTTCATGGACGACTTTAGAGTGCCGTGGTATTAGACTATTGACCTTTCTTAGTGTATTTTTTTTAATTACCTACAGATTCATTTTTGTTTGACAGGCCTATGTTGGCTTAGTTGGTAGCTTCTTTCTGAGCCGGAGGGCGTGGGTTCGATCCCCAACATTTGTGTGCATGAACATGACTGTTGGCTTTGTGTCTGGTCGTTTAATATTTATTTAAGTATGTTTATCAGTTTTTTTTTTGTAATGGCCTCGCGCGGATTTATTAATTGTTTAGTACCCATAGTACAGGCCCTGCCTAGTTTGGGACTAAATAACCGTGTGTGAATTGTTTCTCACAATTTATTATTATTATTATTTTGTGTAGTTACTGTGTAGTCGTTGATGTCTAATACAGGCGGGTCGCGTTCATTTTCGCATTATGAACTAAAATATTGATCTATAAAATCTTATTTCAGAGTATTAAAATATTGCTGGTATATACAACTGACCTCAATTAAGTAATAGATGGCGATCTAGTAACAATTTTGCAAGATTATCGCTTACTAGCAGCGCCCCAAGGTTTCACCCGCGTAGTTTCCGTTCCCGTGGGAATACGGGGATAAAATATAGCCTATGTGTTATTCTGATGTAACAGCTATATAACTGTATAGTTTCATCAAAATCCGTTCAGTAGTTTTTGCGTGAAAGAGGAACAAACATCCATACATACAAACTTTCGCGATTATTATATCAGTAGGATGTATGCCTCCATAGACCAAATTAAAGTCCCTTGTTATATAGGCTATTAACGTTTTAAGTGGTTTCTTTTACCTTTATAAATAAATTTATATATTACCTATAAATTATATACACGAGTAATATAAACGATTTGAATTTGTATGGCTATCATGTTCCGGCGCGAACCAACTCTTGATTTGTGTTGTCTTTTGTAAATAAACGAAACAAATTAAATTCCACGGAAAAGTTAACTAAACTTGCTTTATTAATAAGCAGTAACATTGTTAGCATAAGCTGTATAATAACATCCAGACATTAGCGGGAAAAGCTAGTTGTAAGGTGAACGCATGCCGTCATTTGTTTTAGTCGTGTTCGCTGAGGCCTTCTACGCGGACCAGCACAAAAACTACCAAAATGCTTATAAGATGAGCTAACCCGCCCCGTCCATAGCACGACTCATTGATTACCTTGTAAAAAATACAATCATCCGCTAAAATATTTTTTTTCTGTAGGAATTATAGAATTCCATAGTCGTTACTCGGCTAGACCACATGAGTAAAGAAACGGAACAGAGACAAAGCTTCATACAACCGCGCTGTCGTAGGTACACTACTACAAGCATGCAATGCTTGTGTGCGTTTCTACTAGCGCTGCGTCACATACGCGCCGCAACTGGATAAAACCGGCTCGGTCAGTAGAAATGCCGAGGGCCGCGCAATGGTTGCCGTATTTGTTTCGCGCTCCTGCTTAGTGAGAAATGGTTATTTTAAATTGTTTATGGTAGAATAAAGTATTAAACTAAAAAGTCAAGAAAGTGTAAATAATTAGATTCGGAGGTGTAAAATGGTTACCTACTGTACAGTTTGCATGAATGTCTCGAAAATCACATATGTGACGAAATAAAATTGTTTGTTAATAGACCTGAACAACCTATAAATATGGGCAAAGATTCTTTAATTACTCATTACAAAGAACTCGACGTAAACATTGTAAATATTGGTACCTAATGATATTCTGAATCGAGTGTAAGATTGTAAAAATATTATGCCATGTGGAAGCGTCCTTAATGATTATTTGAAAAAACTTTATATCCATTAGATTTAGAATTCATCATTAGATTAAAAGATTTAATAATTTATTAAAAATAAAAAGTTATAAAAAAATATTTAGAGTAGGTAATTTGTAAATAATCTAATGTACAAATAAAAGTCTAATAAACGTTTTGTTTATTTTATTCTCCTTTGCCAACCCTACTAAAATAGGTAAGAATTTTGCACGCTCCTTAGAAGCTTTGTCTCTGTTCCGTTTCTTTACTCATGTGGCTAGACCACTAACAGAACCCTGCGTAAGATGAGCAATAAAAGATGACACATTTTATAAATATGTGGAGAACCTTATTTTATTACATTTTCCTTAAAAATAACAACTTCAAATAAAAAATAAATGCTATTTCATTTAAAAAGTAAGATGTTTATAAAACCCCTGCCATATTGGTTCAGGCGCAGAACGTCCCACCGAAAAAAATGTTCCATTCGCGAAACGTCCCATTAGCATAAAGTCCCATTCGCATAAAGTCCTATTCGCATAATGTCCCATTACGCATGATACCAGTAAACTGTAGGAGAAATAAAATTGTACTCTTAATTATTACAAAAAATTGCGAATTGCAAGAAAATAATTTTACGCAAAAAAATATTCGATTAATATTCTGTGTAAAATAAAAATTACCTGTTAGAATTGAAAGTAATCCGATTTTATTGTTTATTATTATAAAAAAAAACTACTTTTTTGTAATAATTACAACTAACTTTTTATTTCTCCTAGATACAGTTTACTGGTATCATGCGTAATGGGACATTGTGCGAATAGGACTTTATGCGAATGGGACTTTATGCGAATGGGACCTTTTGCGAATGGGACAATATGCGAATGGGACGTTTTGCGAATAAGACGTTTCGCGAATAGGACTTTTTTTTTCTGATTGTGAATTGATGATAGTTCATTACGAATTTCTATTTATTAAATAACATCGTAAAAACTTTTTGCAACCTTCCTACTATTAATACGTACCTACCTGACTAGGTAGGTACGTATTTTTTTATCCATAAATAATGTTTCTTGACTCATCATCGAGTTCTATATTCGCAGCAACACAGAAACCGGATGCAAATGATGAGCGCGCGCTGATGTCAACACCATGACGGCTTCAAAGCTCGAATCATAAGCTAATGGACAATGTGTTCTCTGTGCGTGTGTGCAACTTGTAAAAAATTTAAATTACTATAGTACTAGGTACTTATATCTACAATGATCTACATTTTGTTCCTTTAGAGTCAGATTTGTCTAGAATGATTTTTATATTTTGAGCTGTACCTAAGCTATAAAGAGTAGTGATAGATAGGCTCGGATACGAATCCTGGTGAGGATATGTACTTATGAGTTTTTCGAAACCTTACATACCTACTTACAAGTTATGGAAGGAGACAGAAAACTTCGTGATTTATACTAAGGCATGTACAGTCAAGATCAAGTCAAGCTTGAAGCTACCAGTTTAAGCTGAGCTCTGATTTATACTGCGCGCCATAGAATACAGGGCCAGAGGGTCAAAGTCATAGACCTATTAAACATGTCTATGGTCAAAGTCCAAAGTGTCAAGCTCAGCGTGCTCTTGACTGTACCTATACCATTTGAAATGGCCCCTTTTGCCAGGAGTTACTATTTTGGTAAGAAACCCTAATAAAAAGTATACAATTAAATATATTAAATAAGGGTCAGCACTTTTCCAATTGTTAGATCTTAGACTAAGTAACTGGTATGTAATTTAAAGTGTGTCATCGTTTATTGCTATATTTAACTTGGATATTTTAAGGTAAAATTTAAAACATGTTTTTGCGAATTTTAAGAGTATATACAATCAATCCGAAGTTATGTTTATAGTAAGTATACATTAATTGGTAGGTAACTTCCTTCTAGGACAAAAAACGACCCAGACATAACACGATCCTAATACACTATCATAATGTACAGTTGCAGTCCTCATTTAGCTGGGCCGTCCCTCCCATTGCATGTCAGCTCTTTCTGAATCTACCTTCGTTATTTCTTAATAAGCGGTCGAGTTGACATGCTATATTGAGAGTCAAAAATTATTTTTTAAAATTATTACTACAGATTCTAAATATACTACCGGGATTTTGTTAACGTTAATCTAAAAAAAAAGTACAATACAATAACTCGATATTGTACACCAAAAACAATATAAGTAGTATGGATATAAACAATAATTAAAGTACTATGGGCGGTCAGACAACCTTGGGATGGATGGAGCTGAAATTAGAACTATAGGGTAGACCGTGCACTATATTTATTAAACATACTACTTATCACATAAATAAATGCACAGCTATATATTATAATATATATATTGTATATTAAAGAAGACTAGAAAATACTTACACACATTGAAACATACTTGAAGAGATAAATAAAGCAAAAATTAATTGATTCCCATTACTTTCAATGCTTGCAAAGTAGTGAGCCTTCAGTCGGATTTTATAAATGTGTATTTATTCAGCATTTCTGACAGATAGGGCTAATGCGTTCCATAGCCGAACAGCCTGAGCTTTAAATGAGTTACTGTGAAATTCAGTTGTGTTACCTACGAGAAAATTTGAGAAGATAATTTCAAAATTGGACCGATCGTTGGATTCGCACTGTCGATTAAAATGTATCTCAATATCTTTTTATGTATCATTTTTTGAATAATAGAAATAGTTTACCCAACACACCTCACATACACTAGGTACCACTACCCCCCAAACATTGAGGAATTCCATTATTTTCCTCCTAGTTCTATGATCAGATCAACTTGAAATACTCGAATAAGTATACGAAATTATTGAACTGTCATCCAAAATATAGGTATACGTATTACCTACACTAACACAGTTTCTATTCTGGGTATGTGTACAGGTGAAACCTAAGTGTTTTTCTGTTCAAAGAGGAATTCCGTTTTAGTCTGAAAAAAAACAGCCCATATTTTTTCTGACGAAAAAGGAATCTGACGAATGCGTCCTAAACCATAAAAGCTTATATATATGTACATAATATGAGTAGAATATAGAGGCCAGTCTTTCTTTTGGATATACTTAGGCATCTCGCATGTAGACGAGATTGCTTATATCGCAAAGTTTAAAGACGTAAAAGCTCAAACAGTGCATTGTGTAGGTATGTCATGACCTAAGTCGAGACGTAGACAATGCGTAGACACTAACTGCACTGCTCCCCTAGCCAGACGACAAACGAAAGTTTTATTTCTCTTAGCTGGAGTTCGCTTCATTGCAATATTTACTATTACGAACTACGTGTCAGTAACTATACCTCTTTGAAGTGTTGCGCTATAATGCCGCCGCATGACAAATCCAAAGCTTTCTGTCAATCCCATACATATTGCCAAAGACGTTTAAAGAAAAAGTTTCTCTCTCTTCCAACCTCTTTGCATTTTGCATTATATTCGACTGACGCTTACAAAGCCACTTGGCTAGAATGATAACTTGATACACATAAAGTGACTCTCGGGATGTGAAGCAAGTTTTGCTCAGAATTCATGTGAAGGAGACCAGAAAAGGAGTTATCAGTATAGCTCCATACCAGACGAGCTGTCTCAGGAAGTCTTTAGGAGGTCCGATGACCACTATAGCAGCAGACTCCTAGAAAGTAGCTGGACGACTGACAGAAGCAGTGTTGGGCATGGGCATCCTGCCTGAAGGATGAAGGCTAGATGTTGCTGCGTAAGCACGGGGACGAACTATTATTTCCAGCTTTGGACTGCAATAGGCTGATGATGTACAATTTGCATTGAAAACTGTACCTATTTGGTTTTGTAGACAGGCCATACGTGTTCGATATATATTAAAGATTTTATACTTATAGGCGCGTAGACACACAATTATGAATAATATATACCTAATACTTTAGGTATATCTCATATAGGTATATTATACCTTATACATCAGAATAACGCATATACAACTTTTTATCCCAGAACGAGGACAAAGTCGCGGGCAAAAGTTCGACATTAATATTTATCTGCACGCCATAATCACCGAAGAAAAGTACCGCTGCCATCCTTGTTTCTTCCTAGGTGTCTACCACAAGCGGTGTTTTGAAAATTAATGTTGTAGTTAAATCAGTATTACTTAGTAGGCGAAAGAACGTAGACTAGACCATAACTGTAAAGACTCTTTGTAATGTACCCAGAACTAGCTGGGACACATAATTTATTCAAGGGAATCTTCAAGGCCCTTAAAGGCAAGTTTATCTTGAAGAAACCATTTCAAGATCTCTTTTTCTATATTGTATATAAATATCTATAATTTACCTAAAGATATGTTTAATAGCAATATATAACAATATTTCAGTAGGTACGGAATATGCAGGTAATTTAGGAATGATCATTATAAATAAATTCGTTGTACTATAAAGTGCCAAAAATCTGATGTCTTACAAAACCGCTTTGGAAAAAAGTATAAAACTCGCGTAATTTATGGTGATCACTTACCCTTGTGTAAGTTAAGCTCCGCAAAGCGCGGGCGCACGATAAGGCAGCACCCAGCCGTACGACGACGCACTTACATACTTGTAAACTCATCATCTCAGGTTACACTGAAAGTCAACAAAACGATATCCCGACATGTGTACTTTTGTAGACTTATTCGATTCCTAAGAGAATCTCATTATTACGGAGGCTGAAAAACTAATTGTGAAGTTTAAAGTTTCGAATTTGTAAAACTAATTTAAACAAAAAAAAACTTTTGTTCGAATTCTGGTACGGTATGTACCAATTAGTTTTTGAGAAAAGTTTAGGTGTGTTAATAGGTGTATGAGTTTACGTTGTCGCTAGCTCGACGGCGAAGAAAAACAGCGCGGGAAAACCCGCAGGTCCCAGAAATAATTCTGAGACATGTGTAATAGCACCCTGGTCCGACGTTTGGCTCCCACCCATCACATTTAGGAGTCCAAAAAATATACTGGTGAAACGTCGGTATTTCCAGAAATGAAATACCTCTGACTACCTACCCCCACTTTAAACTCACGTTTTTATCCCTGAAGGGGTCAACACAGAGGTGTTCAATTACTGGGAATACCCACGTATGGATCGGAATGTTGGGCCCTTAACCTTAAGAAGGAGGATGAAAGGAGACTGCATGCAGCAGAGATGAGAATGTTGAGATGGACGTGTAAGGTGACAAGAATGGATACAATTAGGAATGAGTACATAAGAGGAAATCTGAAAGTAGCACCCGTGATGGAGAAGTTGAGAGGTAATCGTCTGTCTTGGTATGGAATGGACATATAATGAGGAGGGATGAGAGTAACGTTGTAAGGCGAGTGCTTGATATGAATGTGGAAGGTTATAGAAAGTGGGGTAGACCAAAGAAAAGATGGATGATTGTGTGAAGAATGATATGTGCAAGATGGAAGTGAATGTATATATGACGTATGATAGATCTAAATTGAAGGAAAAAACATACTGCGCCGACCCCAAATAATGGGATAAGGGCAAGTACATGATGACCCACGTTTCCCCAGTATATATTTTTGGAGCCCTAAACGTGATGGGATTCCGATTGGCAATTAGCCGTCCTAAATCTATAGTGCCTATTTATTTATTTATTTAGCTTTCTTAATCCAATGCACTTAGATTATTTATTATATTAATGTAGTTGTAGGTATAAAGTTTAATTGCAAGATTACGATAATTATTGGAAAAATGCTTCAAAACCTCGCCAAAGAAAGCAAAAAGGTAGGGCTAAAAATGAATACTAACAAAACTAAAATAATGACTAACTATAACGAAAGTCCGATTGATATTGAAGGAAAAAAGATAGAATATGTCAAAGAATACTTATACCTTGGAAAACTAATATCATTCGACACCAACAAACACGAGAATGAAGTAGACAGAAGAATAAACTTAACATGGAAGAAGTATTGGGCACAGAAAGAAATCCTTAAAGGTAATTACAATATGAACCTCAAAAAGATCGTTATGGATACATGCATCTTGCCCTTCTTAACATACGCAAGTCAGACATGGACTTTTACTAGCAAGGTAAAGAACAAAATCCTATCTTGCCAGCACGCCATGGAAAGAAGCATACTAAAACTCAGAAAACTTAACAAAAAACGAAATGTAGACATACGTAATAAAACAAAATTTAAAGATGCGCTACAACACGCCATGATACTTAAATGGAAGTGGGCAGGCCACCTAGCTAGATACCAGGACAACAGATGGACACTACAGACAACGAAGTGGCTTGGCCCCACTGGAAAAAGACAAAGAGGACGGCCAAGGAAAAGATGGGCTGATAACGTTGTCAAAACAGCTGGAAAAAGCTGGATGACCACAGCCCAGGACAGACAAACATGGAATAAGATGGAGGAGGCTTTCTACCCTATAGGGGCCTTGCAATCTATAGTACCTATCACAAATTAATAATGTATTATATACAAAACTATTGAAAAACGATCACACCTACATTAATTTTAAAACTTTAATACTGGCATACCTACCATACGTGTACTACCTATACCACAAATTCTATTTTCTTAATCAAATCCTAATTGCAAGTCTGTAGGTACTTAAGATATATGCAAGCGAATTGAATTTTATTTCTGTGCAGCAACGACTTACGGGATTCATTCCCACCCAGCGTCATTTAACTTTATAACTAACTGTATCTCATTTCGTGTCACTCACGAGTCAAGCTTTTACGCCCACCTGAAGGGCTGTTAGGAATTGAATTACCCAAAACATAAACTATCCTATTTCCTTATTGGCCTTCAATTGATTTATGTTTTTATGTCTCTTCCCGACGCAGAATTGTGACGATGCTTAATTGATCACAAGTTTATTGGCTAATTAAATGTTCGAGCTGCCCTTTATGAGGGGTTTCTGAAGCCAGCCGCTACCCATTCTAATGGATTTGATTGGCTATATTATCTACGAGTACTAGTATAGATCTGTAGATAAACTTATAAGGCGACCCATTGAACTTAATAAGCAAGCTAAGCCTCCGGTTTACCGTATGTTTAACTGCGATACACAAATACATAATGTATGCATATTATTATCAGCAGCAATAAAAAACATCTGAAACCGCTACAAGTCACCTCTAAAAGTAAATGCAACTATCGCGCATACACATATCGTAAGAGCGCCTAAAGCGAGATGCGCACAGTAAATAAGTATAACGGTGCTTTTACAACCTCTGCACCGGTGCGCCTAGCCCCACTCGGAACATTGCCAATTTCTATGGCTTAGGACTTAAACATCGGAATTTCGCAGTTGACCGCTTCAATAGAATTATTTATATCCATAAATCTATTCACCAGCTTATGTATAAACAACATGAACACTCTTTAAAATCATTAATGTGTAACCTTTACTCATTGCCGTACGTAGGTACATTATCTTCTAGTCAATGCTGTATTCCTTGCTAACGATAATACAATAAAGCGTCCTCAATCATAAATTGTAGATATTTTTTTGTAAACACGAAGCTAATCCAACCTTCGACGTGAATATGCACATCGCAATATTTACAAAAAAGTTGTAATTTGTTCGGCTTAAATAATTTTACCAATATTTTATTATTTAGAAAACTAAAAAAAAAAACACATGACATAATAAATAAAAGAATTGGATGGAATAAAAACTCCTCATAAAAGTAATTTAATGTTTATTACAACATCATGATTAGGACAAAAGAATAAACAGCATCAAATTTTCAAAAATGAGAAATCTCGTTATAATAATTGTAACTACGGTCAATATTTAATAATTCTGATTTTTATACACTACTTTTCAAATTACCTAAAAAGTAAAATGTAACCTATTTCACGTGTATGTACCCGGTATGTACTTTTGGGATTAGGGACCTATCGTAGGCGATGTGATATCTTCCGGATAGTACTGTCATAATCGACAGCAACTATTACAGCATGCACTCACAATGTTTTCTATCGTTTCGCCAACGTGCCCCGTCACAAGTTCGAGCTTGATGTTTATATAATAACATTCAAAGGCACATCGACTCGTCTTAATCCAGGTTTGCAACAAATAATAATAATGTTAATTTGCTACGTGTATGTATATTTTTTTGTTAAAGTTAATAAGGCCTGCGTAGTTTGTAATTTACAACACAAAGCTTATTGTATTATATAAATTTCCATTGCTATGTACCTACTTATAAATCTATTGAGAGAAATTTAAAATATATTTTGTGTTAGTGTTATTTTTTATAAAAAAATATTAAAGCATGACATGTACTTACTATGTCGAATACGATTTTTTTTAACTGTTGTGAAAAATAAAAGATGTAAATATTATATTAAGAGCCGACCAAAAAATGAATATTGTAATAAAAGTACTAAACCTCAAAAATAAACTATACAATTTGAACATAGTAAAATAAGACATGCTAAGTTAACAGTAATGTGATTTGTCAGGTTAAAATACTTTAAATTTCCCTAAAATGAGGAGAATTTACATACATAGATAAATAAAATTCATAGTAATCCATGGCACAGATTAGTCGATGCAACTGAGTGTGCAGATGATCAAAATAACATAACTTCATGGTTGTTTTTTGTCATGGAGGAGTCAAGGGTAAAGATAAAAAATGCACGAAACAATTATGTACTTGAATAGGGGGACAAGTAGTTATTTCATGGCCTTTTCCTTGATTCAGACCTTGTTCGCTTTCAATCAATTTCTGCTAGATAGGTAAACAGTGCATTATTATTTTACTACTTTTACCTAGCTACAAAATAATAAAAAATATACTTAATATGTATATTACAAAAAAAGTAAATAAAAATAATAGCTCAGCAACACTAAATTTACGATTTATCTAATACCTTAAAAATATAACTGAAAATACGTAAATATAACAAAGTAAATGTAGCCCAGGAACACAGAGGTGGAATCCTAAAGCTCCTAACAAAATTTATAATTAAATCCGTCTATTGGTGTATTTATTTTACTTAATCTATTCAATTCCTATACTAGAGTGACAGGCGCTTATATACCGTACTATGATGGAGCGGTGCGCTGCGCTGCGCATGCCGCCGGCTGTGTCATAATTTGAACTCTGGAGCACTATTCCCCAACATTAAGTCACGCGTTTTTTAACAACAAAATTCATAATACGTCATGTTAGTTAATCAGTAGGGTAGTGGTCACTTTTGTCCGATCGTCGAATCATAAGTTTCATTCGCTTGTGTGCTCTGAAACAATATAAGTAAATTTATGATACAGTCTAGTGTAAATCTTGCGAATGCAATGACATTGCCTGGAAATTGTTACGTTGATTGAGCACATGTCACTATATCAAGTAGAAGGCAGCTAAGTTAAAACTGTCTTGCCATTAACAATGGGTCGTTTTTAACTTATTAACGTGTGACGGGGAAGATAGCTCGAAAATATAAGTATTTAGTAAAATAATGTATTATGTATTATAGTAGATCTACGTATCAACTTAATATGTAGACACACTGGTCTATCCTTGTTGTTATAAAAAATAATTAATTTCAGGTTTTTAAGTCATTGTGATAACCTAACCTAACCTACACAAATACGTGGTAAAAACTCACATAACACAAGTAATATAAGTAATTTGTATAATACGAAAAAACTTACGGCAGGTTCCAATCCCGCCCACCGTATAAAGGAAGGCAAGTCGCGAGCCGGCAGTTCCGCTGCTAACGCTTTCACGCGTAAGTTGCGATCGTCTGTCAGTAGTACCACTTCGCGCACACGTTTTACGCATTTCGTCTCACCGCCGTCTTCTCTGCGAGTATCTGTTGAAAAAAATACAATTTATTGGGGAAATTAGGTCGATTCTGGAATTAACCAGGTTTGCATTAGTTATCTGTCAATTCCTAATTTATTTTTTTCATATTTGTTTATTATTTTGACATTTTGAAAGCTGAGTAGTATTTTTATAAGTATAAAATGACTTTTAATTCACCCCATCACCAACATCACGTTTAGGGATCCAAAAAATATACTCGTGAAAAGTGGAATTGGAACTCGTGAAGAGTGGAAGGAATGGAATACCTCTGCCGAACCTCTAGTGGATAAAGGCGTGAGTATTTTTTTTATAAAATTTTTACTATATATAAATATACTATACAAACCTATTTTTACCAATTTAGATAGACAATTACAACAAGAAACCGAAATTTAGATTGTGTCAATTCCTGTAAAAATCTATTCATGAACAATTAAATTAAAGTGAACAAAGTAATTTCTGATTGGTAGTTAATTCGTCGAGCACCGCGCGGTTCCAATTGGCACAGTAACAATTAAAAATCAATTGTGTTTTATTTTATTGGCTTAAGAGGTACTGTTATTCGTATAACTAAAGACACAGGGTAGCAACCACAGTACACAGCCAATTCACAGCACTTTAGAAAAAATGTTACCGGGTTCACTGGCAAGGTTCGCGTGCAGGTTGAGCGCGGTGGCGAGCACGCGGTCGTCGTTGGTCCCGCGCGCCACGTCCCGCTCGGCGGTGAAGGCTCGCGAGGCCAGCAGCGACCCGCGCGAGGTGGCCAGCCGGACGCCACCCGCGCCCGCCTCGCCCACCCACGACAGCGCGGCGCGGGCCAACGCCCCCACCCGGGAGCACCGCCGGAGACCCTCCAGTTCCGTCATCACTGCGGGACGACATCATTCAGAGCCACTAGTGGTGGCCACAAGAGTTTTATACATTACTAGCGACCTGCCCCGACTTCGCACGGGTGCAATGCTTATACTAAAACCTTCCTCTTGAATCACTCTATCTATTTAAAAAAACCGCATAAAAATCCGTTGCGTAGTTTTAAAGATTTAAGCATACATAGGGACATAGGGATATAGATACTATGTAGTGAAGCATCGGCGGAAAACTGAGCGTTCGAATGGCCGCGTTCGACTCACAAGCAAAAGTATGAAAAATGCAGCTTGTGGTCGCGTTTAGTGGATGCAACTAGTGGCTCAATGTGCTCTAAATGTAAAGGGCGATTTCATGAACATACAAGTCCTTCAATCGAAAACATAAAGGACTGACTTCTAATTAAATTATCAATTAAATTGTAGGACTCAAATCACACACAGTTATTCTGTCCCTAACTAGGCAAAAAAAAAACTTGAGCTTTCAAGCTACATTCTTCCAAATGTTTTAGCCGGTAGTTTTGCCGATAATATATTAATATCTCCTATTTTTATGGACTCCTAGTCTTTGAATATATTCGCCGTCATAATATAATATACTAGCTGATGCCCGCGACTTCGTCCGCGTGGAATTTGTTATTCCTTTGAGTTTGAAAATATATCAAGAAGGATATTATACACTATCTATCTACAGTAATATTATAAAGAGGAATTAAGGATTTGTATTTTTGTATGTTAATAACGAATAAACTGAAAAACTACTGGACCGATTTTAAAAATTCTTTCACCATTAGAATGTTACATTATCCCTGAGTAATATAGGATATATCTATGACGAAAAAAATTAGGGATCCTTACTAAAACTTGTCTGTACATGCCGGGATTGGAACCCGAGCCTCGCGAATGAGAAGCGGGCTCTTTAGCGACTGGGCTATCATTGCTATTTAATATTTTTGTTATTAAAAACACCCTATATACAACGCGTCACAGAATAAGCGCAATAGGGTTGTGTCCTACCTAGTCAAATCACTTACTTTTTACGATCTGTCAAAACGAAATTTTACTATGGAAAATGTACTGAAATAGCAAACCGTGACGTCATAGTTTGTAGTACTCAATTGCAGCACTTTTTTTGATTGTTTTATTATTTTTAAATTTGCTATAATTGTAAATTGAAAATCGAAATACATATTTTGAGGTGTTTTGGGATAATCTTTTTAATGTATGACTACTCGCAATTTAATTTCGATGCTGTCAACTACCCAATTCCTGATACGTACCCCGATTAGTATACTAAAATAAAAAGATGGTGATGCATTCGTACTTTAGTTTTGTCTAACCAAATTGCTTAAATAAAGAGCGATAACAGTACGGTGTCAATAGGCAGTCCTAAATTTAGTTATTCTAATTAATTTTTCGGAAAAACTTTACACATATTGAAAATAGCTGAAATCAATTAAGTAGTTGATACTAATTTCAGGAATTGCGCTTATTCTCTTACGTGTTGTAAAGCCTAGGACACTCTCTGGATTATGATTTTTCAATTAGTTCTTGATGTCAATGGCTACGCATGTGGTCATAATAATAAATAAATTTCCATAAGGAACCCATAGTGAATTCTCAAAAAAAAGAAGTGGACTTTGTATGGAGACTATTGAAGAATATTTGTGCCAAGTTTCAAGTTGAAGATAAGGAAATCTTGTTGTTTGTTTTGAGGAGTATTTTTACAATATTTTGAATTGATACACCCAAAAATAAAGGTTTTCCGTACATACCAAACTCAACCCCTACTTTCACCCTTTTGGGGGAGGACTTTCGAAAAATCCAAAAATACGTATCTCATCATTTATTTCTAAGAGTAGTTTTTTTTTTTGAAAAACCAGAAATACGTATCTTGTTGTTTGTTTTGAGGAGTATTTCTACAAAGTTTTGAATTGATACACCCAAAAATGAAAGTTTTCTATACATACCAAACTGAACCCCTACTTTCACCCTTTTAGAAGACGATTTTCGAAAAGTTCAAAAACACGTATCTCATCATTTATTTCTAAGAGTATTTGTTGAGAAGTTTCACGTTGATAGAATAAAAAAAACAACACGTCTCCATACAAACTCCATCCCATGTTTCATCCCCTTCGGGGTTTTTTTTTAGAAAATCCGGAAATACGTTTCTTGTTATTTATTTTGAGGAGTATTTTTACAAAGTTTGGAATTGATACACCCAAAAATGAAAGTTTTCTATACATACCAAACTGAACCCCTTCTTTCACCCTTTTAGAGGACGATTTTCGAAAAGTTCAAAAACACATATCTCATCATTTATTTCTAAGAGTATTTGTTGAGAAGTTTCACGTTGATAGAATAAAAAAAACAACACGTCTCCATACAAACTCCATCCCCTGTTTCACCCCCTTCGGGGGGTTTTTTTAGAAAATCCTGAAATATGTTTCTTGTTGTTTGTTTTGAGGAGTATTTTTACAAAGTTTGGAATTGATACACCCAAAAATGAAGGTTTTCCATACATACCAAACTGAACCCCTACTTTCACCCTTTTAGGGGACGATTTTAGAAAAATCCAAAAATACGTATCTCATCATTTATGTCTAAGAGTATTTGTGTCAAGTTTCAACTTGATAGACGTAAAAACCAACACGTCTCTATACAAACTCCATCCCCCTTTTTCAACCCCTTAGGGGTTTTTTTTTGGAAAATCCAGAAATACATGTCGTGTTTTTTGTTTAGAGGAGTATTTTTACAAAGTTTCGAATTGATATACCCAAAAATGAAGGTTTTCCAAACATACCAAACTCAACCCCCACTTTCACACCTTTAAGGGACGATTTTCGAAAAATCCAAAAACACGTATCTCATTATTTATTTCTAAGAGTATTTGTGTCAAGTTTCAACTTGATAGACGTAAAAAACAACACGTCTCCATACAAACTTCATCCCCCTGTTTCAACCCCTTAGGGGGGTTTTTTTGGAAAATCCAGAATCACGTGTCTTGTTATTTGTTTTGAGGAGTATTTTAACAATGTTTCGAATTGATACACCCAAAAATGAAGGTTTTGCATACAAACTCTCAACCCCTTTTTCACCCCCTTAAAGGTTGAATTTGGAAAATTCCTTTCTTATTCCTAGTCTACGTCTTCAAAATAATATATGTGAAAAAAACCAGCTTTCTAGGTGTAAGGGTTTAGGCTGGGCGTTGATGAGTCAGTGAGTCAGGACTTCTCTCTTTATATATATAAGTATATAATATATAATATAATAGGATAGCTATACTAGAAGTAATGGATGCTTGCTAATTGACCTATTACCAAAAATAAATACTGCCTTATCAAATCAATTACTTTTAAAATTTGTCAAATCGTAAATTTACTACGGAAAATGTACTGAGATGAGAACCTATAAATAATGTCATCATTTTCAGAAGTCAGTTCCTTCACTTTTATTTTTATTTTTTTTTGCTATATTATTACGCTACATATCACCTATCACATTATGGGGTAGTTAGTTATACTGCTGAAATGTGGGTATTTCCTGAAATGAAATACCTCTGATGCGTGAGATTTTTTTTTTCTATATTATTATTGTCAAACGACAATATAAATACATTTTAAGCACATCTTTGGGATTCTTTTTAATGAATGTTAGTCCACCCTATCCTGCAGCGATGGTGGTGCAGCTATACTAACCAACTAGAGGCACGGCGAGCAGGTAGGGCTGCTCGGGTGCGGCGACGACGGCCTGCAGCAGCGACAGATGGTCGATGAAGCAGTTGGTGTCCGGGACCAGCCAGCGAGGGCGGACCTCCACTTCCACGCTCACCCAACCCCCTTGGAGGATTTCCTGCAATACCAATGTTCATCAGACACATAGATTTAATATACTAACGTTAAAGATTGGCAATAGCCAGTACAGCGAGACCAAAAAAATTTACACTTCTGTGCGTGTAACGTGGATGTCTGCAAGACAAGTAGTGCTCTCCCTAAACTTGTAGATCTCGATAAAAAAGGGCGTGTGGTTTATTGTGTAGTTAATACCTTTGCCAGTCACGTTATCGAAATGTAGTTAATCGATATTACGACAATCACTATAAAATTGAGGTTAGAAATACAAGATATTCATGTACAGTCAAGAGCACGCTAAGCTTGACACTTTGGACTTTGACCCGGCCCTGTATTCTATGGGGCGCAGTATAAATCAGAGCTCAGCTTAAACTGGTAGTGTCAAGATTGACTTGCTCTTGACTGTACCTATTTAATATTTCGCTTAAATCAATTCTTATACATTGAGAACATTTATATAATAAAAAGCAATGCAACAGCAACCTATCCATTTGTGCACGATTCGTTTTTCAGTTTTCTATAATCATTGCATTTAGAGAATTAAATCTTTCAATCGCACTTACATATAAAATGACTAATTCTGTGGATTTTCTTTCCTAGATGAATTACAACCGGTACTGCACACGTAACCATAGCTGTTTACGTCTATTAAACATCAAACTTACTGTTTTAATACGCGAGATTAATTAAAAAAAGCGAGATTTGTTTCGTTCACAACTGACGTCGGGCCGGTAGTGGCCCGTAACATTTACGAAAATGGTCTCGTCTATCTTTCTCGCTCTAACACACGGGTACCTATTTTCTTTCTCTTTCGCATTGCCAATCTAAGAATACTAAATCTATGATCAGACAGGTCGATTTGTCTTACGACAGTAGATGTACCAAGGAGTCTAACGCAGAAATCCCCCGCTGTGCACGGGCGCATTTTAGCTGCGTGGATTTTACGTTTCCACTGCAAGACACGCTATGATGATGATGAACTCCGACCGTTTTCGGCCATTGCGACCACTTCGACACTTAGGGCTAAATTTCACCGGGACACCATGGCGGCGCAACCAGTCGCCGCTACTAACAAAATGTATACAGCTCTATAGAGAGCAGTGGCGTAGCGTGGGTGTCGGCCGCCCGGGGCGGAAGACAATTTTGCCGCCCTCTTGTTTAGGTATTTCAATTTAATGTATACTGTACATTACATACATTAATTCTAGAGAACTTTTCAGCAAGCAGTGCAGCAACAGTCATCATTATTTTGCATTATACAGGTTAGATTAAAAAAAAAGTTTATTTAAGTTTTACAATCACGTTTATTAACAACTTACGGATGCTCAGCGGCGTTGCCGGTTGGAGCCAGTTTATTCCCTTTCCCGTAAGAATTTCCAAACATCACTTCATGTGGTTGCTTACGACACCAATATTTTAAAAGCACAACCAGACAGACAGACAGACAAAAATTACAAAAATTGGTATCTACATCGATAACTATATATACCTACACTACTATTTCCAAAAATATTTTGGATAAAATTTAGATACTTACTGAATTTAATACCTATACAAATATGAAACTAGCTGTTCCACCCGCGTAATTCTCGTTCTAATGGGAAAAGGGGTATAAAATATAGCTTAAATATTTTATTCTTTATTGTAAAATTTTGCCGCCCCGTAAAAAGTACCGCCCGGGGCGAACCGCCCCCCCTGCCCCCGCCACGCTACGCCACTGATAGAGAGTTACTCACCTGGTGTCCATTTGGTTGCGCAACTAATTTGGCGGCGCCACCAACTCGAACGCGTGCACAGAATGTTACTGGTTGCGCCGCCACGCTGGTCGCGCCACCACTAACTACTATAGCGCTGTATGGTGTCTCACTCACTCGGCCGCCAGTCCGGCCGCCAGGCACAACTTTTCTTCAGGACTGATTGATTTTCTTAATATTGTGTCTTGCTTCAACAAATCATTTTCACACAAAGTCAGTAACTAATCAAAGGACCTCACGGACATCCTCACATAGCTAAAAAACTTATCCGGAGATCTTCTTAGATCGTCTTATATGTTGACGAATTGTCTTTTCTTACAGCGATCGGCTAAATAAGGATGAACCCACCACTGTTTATTTTTTATCTTGAACTCTCTTTTCCTACGTACATTCAGCAGTAGTGCTATCTCTTCGAGGTCCATTTTGATACTGTCTTAGTGTGGTGTGGCGACTCTGGTGTCTGTATGGTGTCTAGTTTGGTAGCTTACGGACACCACGGTGGCGCAACTGGTTGCGCCGCCATGGTGTCCCGGTGAAATATAGCCCTTAGTCAGCTTGGCGACGCTGGTGCTCCCGAATATGGCTAGTGTAGCCAATCTTTGCGGCAAACTCCCGTGCGCAGTGAGCTACGTGAGCACGCCGTTCACATAGTCGTAGTTAATGGCGGCGGGTGGACGGGCTTTTAACTCATCGCGCTACGTGTTATTGACGCGGGTGAAACCGCGGAACGCGGATAGTGAAACATAATTTGAAATCTTCTAAGGTAACAATGGCATGTTACCTGTGTTTTCAACATAACTTTGTATCCAGAAACTCTTCTTCAATTTCCTGCTGGAATTAACTACTCACAAAATCTGATGATTGAATAATTGGACTGGTAAACCAATGTTGGGCGCAGTGAATGGGTGACCGCCTATAGCACTACCCCACGAGCTCTTCCGTGTTTCGGAAGGCACGTTTAACCGTTGATCCCATTTAAGTTCTGTGTTACGGGTTGATAATGATAAATAATTTAAAGTTTTCACCAATCTTAGTCACGCTGCAAATTTCCTCACGATTCCGTCACCGTGCAATTTTTTAAAAGTTCTTTGGTACATGCCCTCACCAAGATTCGAACCATAACCACAGGGCCATGCACTGCTCCGATTGATGAATTTATTGAAATTACCAAATACTAACCTGGACTTGCTCCCTGTGCCTTTCCAACGTAGCTTTCCGAGACTCGAGTTGCTCCTTGCGCCGAAGCAGCTTGCGTGTGGCTTCGTCCGTGGGCTCCTGTTCTACGTTCCCACGCAAACTGGCCGGGCCGCTGGTCAGACCGATCACACTATCTTCGTCTTCTAAGTCTTCAGACTGCGAAAGAAAGGTTCCGATCTTGCCGATCAGGTAGACTTGTCTGCCTCTCAGACGCCACAGATTCTAGTCCCGCCCGGGGCAATGTTGTGTAGGTTACATGTACAGTCAAGTTCAAGGTAAACTATACAATACAAGTATACAAGTTGTCAGATACACTCGTTTAATTTTGATCTTTATGTAAACTACGTAGCAAGGTTTATTCGTTAAATACAGATTGTGTGGATTGACCTTAAGTCGATTATACTTAAATGCTTTGCAAAATGGCGTATTACAAATTAGATAACTATATTATTAAATGACAATGATGCTTGGAGAAGATTTCCTTCATCACAGCACAGCGCAACATGACAGCAAAAAATAACCAATTTGTAACAAAATGTACCCAAATTAATATTAAGTATTTATTTTAATTTATCTAACGGCATGTACAGTCAAGAGCACGTAGAGCTTGACACATTGGATTTTGTAACGTTCTTATTACAATCGCTATGGAGGTCAGACTCGCACTACAAGTGTAAAGCTTCATGTGCTCTTGACTGTAGTAGACTTGAACTAAAGGAATATTATTTTAGCGATGTCTCCTAGTTTCTTACCAGATTTTGTAAAGGCGGATGGTGCGTTGGAGTGCGTTGGACGGCGCTCACGTACCGCGGCGGAGCCCCCACCGGGTACTCCAGGGTCAGCACCGGCGGCTCCACGCCCACGAGGTATCTAGGCAACGATTATGTCCTCATCAGAATACGAAATTAAGCTAGAATTCAAAATTTAAAACTTGCCTGTTGCTCTCTCTTTTTGTTTTTATATATTATATCGAAAAATCTGTGGTTATTTTGAACAGTTTCGTAGTCAGTCGTATCAATTTAACATTTTAACAATTACATGTCATTCATAACTGCGTTTAACTGCGATTGAGTAACATACTTGTTTATAGTATTACATACAATGCAGTCGAAGAATAGAATGAGGCTTATAGCAAGATTAATTATGAATTAATGTCATGAAGGGATAAGTATGACTTATTTATTTATTCACTGTACACCAACAGTGCGATACAAAAAAATAACAATAGCAATAAAGGTTTTCGCAAAATAAATGCTATCTTTACATAATTAGACACATACACAGCACTCATAAAACATGTAGTAAATTCTAAAAACAAAACAACTGAATTAATCGTAATATCTTATACGACAATACAATTACTGTTATACCACTTTAAGCCGTATACAGAAAGAAAGCCGGAAACCCATCGGCGCCGACCGGCGCCTGTCGGCGCCTACAGGCGCCGGTCTACGCAGGTAACCGGCGGAGGCATTTATATGAACAAGCGCTGATGGGCGCCGACTCGCGCCGGTCGGCGCTGGTGCCGCCCGCCAATCATCGTACGACATTTTGCTCGCTCTGCTTCAATCTGCTTGCTTTCTGTAGAATGGACCGGCAAGCTTTCGGCTTTCTTTCTGTATACGGCTTTACAGAAAACGTTGAGAGAGTCGCTGAAGATATCGATATCGCTCGGCTTTGATTCAAAGCCTTTGACTGTGACTTTATATTTTGTATACAGAATGAATAAAACGAAGAGTTGGCGCCAAGGTTTGTTCTGACTACTTCTAACATATTATAAACAGATCGGCTATGGAAACTATATGGGACTGTCAGTGAAATAGGATGTTTTTATTATTATTATTATATATTTATTTATTTTATATCTTAAGTTAGGTTTTTTACAATATGTATATAAAAGTAAAATATATAAAACATTTACAAAACAATACAAAAATTACTACAAAACTACAAAAATACAAAAATTATTACTACTAGGATGTCTCTAAAGGAAAAATTCAAGGAAATTAATATACTGACACTGGCGTCACAGTATATTTACGAAAACGTATTGTATGTTAAAAAGAATATATCACTTTACAAAAAAAATAGTGACAGACATTGTATAAACACTAGAAATAAGAATGAACTGGCTGCTTGTGTTAGTCGATTATCTAAAGTTACCAAATCCTTTAAGGGTCAATGTATACGTTTTTACAATAAGATTCCCATTGAATTACAAAATTTGCCTCTTGACAAATTTAAAATAATAGTTAAGCAAAAATTACATAAAAAAGGCTACTATAAAATTACCGACTACTTAGTAGACCAAAATGCATGGGTTTAACCGACTCGGCGCTATGTAAGGCTATTCATTATAATTATTATTGTGAACCATATTTACTAGTAAGACATGAGACTAAAAAGAGCTGCCTTTGAGTTTCTTGCTGGCTCTTCTCGGGGTACTGCATTTGGAACCAGCAACTCGTCGGTGGAGATGGGCTGCTGTTTACATTTAGCCAATCCTCATGGACGAGTTTAGTGTGCCTTGTTTATATTGACATTTCAAAGTGTATTTTTTATACCTACTGAAATAAAAGAATTTTTGACTTTTGACTTTACACATTATAAAAAACCTAACCTAGGGTGCCGCCGGCAACGGGGCAGAGGCCCAAGCTGCCGGTGGTCAGGGCTGCTTATTATTATTATTATTATCAATTGTGGAACACAAATCACGCACTGTTATTTAGTCCTAAACTAGAAAATGTCAGTTTAATTTGTAGCTGTCTGTTTTATTAAATTCCTTACAATTTCTTCAGCGTAAGTTCATTAACCGTTGTTTTTTTTTTTAAAAACACTCCGGTAGTTTCGGAGCCTATTCATTACAAAAATATATAATAATATATTTCTTCTTTATAATATAAGTGCAGAAAAAGAAGATTACCTATGTAACTATGATAAGTGAGAAGAAAGACGCTAGCTGTAAGGACACATGTGTGAAATACCAGAGGAGTGCTATGCGAGGCAACGTGTGAAACCTCGTTGTAAACTACCCATATGTTGTAAATGGACGCCATATATAAAGAAGACTACGCTAAGCTTGCATATTCTAAATGGTTTCGTACCCAAGTGTTATACAGTAAACCTTTAGTGCGTGAATGACAAAGCCTTTTTAAAAACCTTAACACTTGGGTAGGTATGTTTTAAACGCGATATCAATATGCGAACGGAAATTTAACTTACTCTCAATGGTTACACCTAGGTCACGTATCTTAGTAGCTTCAGTTGCGTTGAACCGTTAGATTATGGTTGAAGGCAAGCGGCTTTTTTGTATGTTTTTATTATATTGTTTAAATCGTGGTATAAGTCCAGAAAAAGCCGAAGTATAAATAATTCTGTATGTTTTTACACAATCACCAATAAATTTAATTTTACAGTAAATAATACGGGTAGTGATATCCTTAATTAGGACTGACAAAAGAGCTTTTACCAGGTGAGACCCTTGTGGAACTCCAGTTTCTGCATAAAATAATAGATTTCTTTCTAAATAAAATATAAATTAGTTGATCATAAGCATAGATCGTTAGGTGGGTCAATACACCAAGATTCTTCAATGTATGTATGTGTCTCCAAAGTATGATAAAACGTAAATTATTTGTCTAGGAAGTCAACGACCCCATTCACATTTTCCTTATGCTTATTAGCATCAGCTTTTTATTTCAGTACATTCCTCGATTGTCACAGGTTATATTATGTTACATATTATATAAACCCAGACGATTCTCTTGGCGGAGATAATTGACATAAAAATTCAAAAATATATTCTACGTAGATCAATCTGCTCCACAGCAGCAGAGATTGATGTATAAATTTTCCTCAATTAACAAGATGTAACGCATCACTCACTCGGTACCAAAGAACAGTAGTTTCCTCGTGCGTAGCGCATGCTCAGCGGCGTGCGGCCCTCCGGTGGGGTCAGCGCGAGCCCAAGCCACCGCCGGCTCCATGTACATCAGCGGCGTGAACCCGGCCAGCGACGAGTCCTCCACTAGCCGCACTGACACGTAACCTGGCATCATACTCTTTATATACTATTGCTGTTCCCAGAGATTTCACCCGTGTCCCGTTCCCGTGGGAAAATTATAGGTAATTTAACTGTACTCCTAGAATTTTTTTTTCTCTAAAACTATAACAACTAAAGCAACGAATTAAAAATACAAACGAAATATCAGCTTGAACAATCAAATATGCAAATATTTCTATAATTTGGCAGATAACTATTGTTATTGACATTCAATTAGTTAATTCCACATTCACATATTATGCATGAAGTGAAAAAAAAAAAGTCCCCGACTATCCCTCCGTCCCCACTAATCAGTTTCACTGACCTTCTTTCGCTTCATTTTCGAGGTCTATTGCTTTGTCATCCAGGGCTTCGAGGATGTTCATAAGCTTCGCAAGCCAATCCCATGGGTCGTTGTCGCTTCTAAACAAAATAGACATAATCATCATATAATACAAAAGCATTGACACCGAACGGAAACTTGCAAATTACTTTAGAATTTGTTTTTCTGAAAACTACTTACTCCATTTCAAAGTTGTCGAACCGTGGTGGCGGATTCCAAACACTACTGTGGCATAACATCCAGTCAGACCACACCTATTACAGAAAATAAATATTATAACAGTTATATTATACAAAGCGTAACAGAAAAAGCGCAATTCCTCATACACCCCTATTAGTATATTAATATAAAAAAAATGATGCAATCGAACTTTAGTTGTCTAACCAATTTTCTTAAATATCGATTAATAATAGCACGATTTCCATAGAAAGCACTAAATTCAGCTATGCTAATTCAGTTTTCTAAAAAATTTGACACATATTGAAAAAAATTGAAATCGATTAGGTAGTCGATACTGAACAAACTAATTTCAGGAATTGCGCTTATTCTGTTACATCACTACATAGTATAAAGCAAAGTCGCTTTCTCTGTCCCTATAATCCCTATGTCCCTATGTCCCTTTGTATGCTTAAATCTTTAAAACTACGCAACGGATTTTGATGCGTTTTTTTTAATAGATAGAGTGATTCAAGAGGAAGGTTTTAGTGTTAGCATTGCACCCGTGCGAAGCTGGGGCGGGTCGCTAGTATTGTATAAATTACATAAAAGTAAATAGATATACAATAGTAGATTATACACCAAGGGAATAAAGCACTGTTTTATGTCACGGGCGCGACATTGAATCCTGAACGTAACGAAGGACTCCCAGTTGTGAGGGAATTAATACTGAGTCCTGAGTTTAGTGAGGGATTTAAGCGCCCAAGACAAAAACAGTTTTATTCCTGAGTTATATACTCTACTTTTCTCACCTTATGATACAATAAAATGCAATTGCATGTTAGTAGATTATTGACAATGCCTATGACATCTAGTTTAATAGACGACATTTTCGATATTTTTTTTGAAATGTTAAAGCTATAAAATGGATACAGCAACTTGTTTCTGTCGGCGTGACCTAGGTACTTGATTTAACAATTGAAGATCGTATGAATCTAGTTGGTCGCGGCTTCGGTTTTCGAAAATCGAGTTGGCCACGACTGCACCACATTTTGCTTAACGAAATTAGACTTTATCGTCATAGCAATAAGGATTATGAAAAGTGAAAATTACATTATTGACATAAAACAGTGCTTTATTCCCTTGTTGTATTGTATAATCTACTATTATAACACATGTGCTCGTAAAAGGTGTCTTATTTCACCAATTTCAATATCGTATTGTATCTCATTACGCCCAAGTGCGGTAAGTGTAAAGTAAAACGCACGGTTTATCAAGATGCTCCGTCTTAAAACGAACGGTACTTTTTAAAATCTCAGCAAAGAGTTTTTATGTCAAAAAAGTTGTCAACATTTTATTATTAAAATTAACTTTGGGAGATAAAATATAATAAAGAAATATTTATTTACATAATTATTTAATTTATAACACATTTGCTCGTAAAAGGTGTCTTATTTCACCAATTTCAATATCGTATCGTATCTCATTACGCCCAAGTGCTTTAAGTGTAAAGTAAAACGCACGGTTCATCAAGATGCTCCGTCTTAAAACGAACGGTACTTTTTAAAATCTCAGCAGCGAGTTTTCATGTCAAAAAAGTTGTCAACATTTTATGATTAAAATTAACTTTGGGAGATAAAAATATAATAAAGAAATATTTATGTACATAATTATTTAATTTAATTAATTTTGATAGTAAATTACAACCAATTAATCTGTAACAAAAACACAAAAATATAAATTTACTTTATTAGTAACTAGCGACCCGCCCCGGCTTTGCACGGGTGCAATGCTAACACTAAAACCTTCCTCTTGAATCACTCTATGCATTAAAAAAAACCGCATCAAAATCCGTTGCGTAGTTTTAAAGATTTAAGCATACAAGGGACATCAGGACATAGGGATATAGGGACAGAGAAAGCGACTTTATTTTATACTATGTAGTGATAGTGATACTGGCTGTTTTTTGTCCTTTGCCTAAAAAAAATGCTGATGCGCGCCGCGCGCTTTTTCTTAACGCTGTAGTGTTTCTATTCGTTTACCATAGTCGGAGTTTTATTTTATTTCCTAGCAATTGTGTTATAAAACGTCGTATGACATACGTGCGCTTTGATAATTACAGCCTCTGCTTACTTGTAGCCCTCGCCTACGGCTCGGGCTAGCAATATCGCCTCGGCTGTAATTTTCAACCTACCGCACTTATATCATAATGTACTATTAGTTTACTCCTGTCATTTTCTTTCTCCTAGAAAAGAAAAGAGCCGAGAGATATTTAGTTCTGTCAAATTAAAATTAGTCCTGTCAATGAAGGCATTTCATAACGTGTTTAGTGCATAGTGACGACTAAAATACAGCCTCTGACAGGACTAAATTCGGTAGGTTATCTTCTATCCCTTTTTTTTTGAGGTAGGACAAAGACAGGACTAAACTTAAATAAGTTTAGTCGGTGTAAAGCAGAATCTAACCCAATGTCTATTAATGCTACAATACTAGGAATACGAGAAATTAACTCTGTATAATAGAAGCGCTAACCCGTGATTAATGATGTGTATACTGGGTACTGACTTAAAGATTATCTCAAAACACTTCTAAAAATTAATTTAAATTTTTATTTTACTATTATAGCAAATTTTTATATACCTAATAAAACAACTTCTCAACAAAAGTTCTTTTACAAATAGAATGCTACATTATCCGCTAGTAATAAATAAAACTAAAAATATATTATTTCTGTAATAAATAATATATTCAAGTGCCACGAAAACTTTACTGCACAAGATGAGGAGTGACGTCACGTCAAGCCGGTGGGCGTTTACGCGCGAACTTTGAAATGTCAATTTTCAATTTGCAATAAATACATTATACTTTTTTCTTTTTGGTATCTTTATGTAATCCTTAAATCTTTAAGATAAATTAAACAAAATTTTATGCAACTTCTCCATTATAACAACAATAGGATTATCTATTGTAACAGATCGTCCATGGTCTTTGAGTATTAAACTAACCGGAGAGACGCCACGGACAGGCGTTCCCCTCTATCAAAAAAAAAGTGTCGGTCAACGATCATACCTGTTATATACAACTAGTTTTTTTGAGTTCACAGAGGTCTCGGATTGGTAAATATATTTGTGTGCATCTAGTTCAAGCTAGGGTTTAATTGTTTTGTCAAAAAATGCGTTTGTGTTAACATTAATTGTGTGCGTTTCCTCGTCCCCCGCGCAGAAAATGTGCAAACTTTGTTGCAAAGGCGCGTGACGTCTCCTGTTGGTTTAATACTCAAAGTCCGTGGTAGGCTGCAGCTTAATAGGATGTATTGCTATATAGCGCCCAAGGGATCGCGCTTGACCAGCAGGAGCCATTCGCATCAACTTCTCATAAAGATTTACCTTGATCGCGGGTAGCAGAAGCAGCGCATCGGAGTGCTGCTGCGTGTGCGCCGGTTCTGGCAGCAGTGCGCAACAGCGTTCGAGCAGTGCCCCGAACATTAGCAAGGACACGCCTAGCGCAGACTCAAGCCACGCGGACCGCTCGCCGCCGCTGCTACCGTCTGCACATAATATAACCCTCGTCACCTCAACAGGCAGTTCAAATGTTAGACCCTAACTTAACTTCTATTCGCTACTGTTCCTGTGGTTCCTACTAACCTTGTAATATGAAGACACACAGTTCATTGGAAAATCATGCAGTATCGAGGGGATACTGCATGATTTTTCAATGAACTGTGTGTCATCACTACATAGTATAAAAATAAAGTCGCTTTCTCTGTCCCTATATCCCTATGTATGTATGCTTAAATCTTTAAAACTACGCAACGGATTTTGATGCTGTTTTTTTTTAATAGATAGTGATTCAAGAGGAAGGTTTTAGTATTAGCATTGCACCCGTGCGAAGCCGGGGCGGGTCGCTAGTTTATTATTAATACATATTTACACATTGTCATGCAGATTATTTTTTCTAATAAACGAATATTGGATAGAGTATTCAATACATCAGTTTATATGAGTAAGTTTAAAAAAAATATTAAAATTAACATTAAATTAAAATAAATATTGTTTGAAATGTCTTCTATTACTTTTTTTTTAAACTATAAATATGCTCAGGCCTTTTCCGGACGGGGTAAGCAGATACAATAGACCCGCCACCTGCTTCGAAAGATTTAAGGACTTATTGAACAGACTATTATGTCTTCTATCTTCTATATACATAAAATGATAAACTGACTGATTGGTGATATATCAACGCACAGTTCATAGTTGTTGCCTACGACATAATATAAGACACCCACAACATATCATCATATTTCAAATGGCGGGTGCCCAGCGGCGTTGGCCGCGCGGATCCAGTTTATTCCCGTTCCCGTGGGAATTTCCAAAAATCCGTTTATAGCTGTTGCCTCCGACATATAAGACACCTACATACTATATTTCTCTTTTTGAACAGTTTTTTTTTATGTTTATGTGATTTAGGATGAATATTGTTATACGCGCTAGCCAAAAACACTCGGTGGTGCGTTGGCTCTATATGGATGTACGCGAGCCGTTGCTCGCCGCAAGGGTCCCGTGCTCGTGCTCGGGAGTCCGTTTTAATTTTTTTCATGTTTTAATTTCAATGTCCAATTACCCTTGAAACCTTAGAAAGTATTACAAACTAGTAGTTATTATAGATAACTAAATTTCTGAATTAATTCTAATAAAAGTTGGCAATAAAGTAAATTCATAATGTAGTACATACATGATGGGTACTGAGGAAGGGGCGGCTTGTAATTACTACATGGCCTTAGGCCTAAGGCGGCCAAGACTGTAAATCCGCCACTGACTACTCAATAGTGTCTGAATCCCGTAAAAAGTACGCATGTTCGTCAGGAGATGGCGGTCGAGATATAAAATATCCATGATTAGGAAAACTACAGTAACTTATTTTAATTGGCTTGTAAATAGTACAGCTACCTGTAATAAAGAATGAATAAAACGTGATATCGTAAATAATAGAGGACGTTGAACGAAGGAGTGATGAAAGTAGAATTTATCAAGCAGTGTCTAATTATTACGAGGGTGAACTAGATCCAAATCCGCAGGACATAGATGCCAATATAGATACAGACACCTTAGTGGGCGGTAACGTTCGCACGATCCGGTCCGTTATAAATAGTTTGCTAAAAATACACTACACGGATTCCACCTGCAAATGCAATACACCCACTATCTAAAGTAGTACTAGTACACCTTCCCATATACATACAAGAGTAAAGAGCTATTATTAGCCCTAGTGCCACAACGGGCTGTATTTTACAACATTACTCATAAAACTCTTTTCAAAAATATATTTTGAGTTAAAAAACCACCTTTCGTCAAAATGTTTAATTCGTCGTGATCTTTGTGTTACACTTTACATAATTCAGTAATAACTATTAATACAGTTACACTGCAGCCCCGACCGAAATTTTTTATGTAAAATCACTGTTATCTCAAAAATCTTCCCATAAACAATAATTACCGAAGGACATCATTTTGGCGGAGCTACGCAATTAAAGGAGCTCTCACTATATTTTTTTCTACAATAATTCAAAACATCATTACGCGTAATAGCGTAAAGAACGGTCAACATCGTGCCATCGTCGGCGCGTCAGTTTGTTGAACCTGTCGCCGTCAAATGTTGCATTTGTGGTGCGCGGGCGCAGGCGGCGGCGGTGCAGTGCATCAACCTCCGATAACTTGTAATTTGTAATTACAAACCTTTACTGCGCCCGGACGGAGCCGCAGGAAATAGCCGCATTTACAAGCTCACGTTATACCTACATTAATTTCTCGAGTGAATACGAGAACACCATTACTTCTCACATAAAAATGGACCTATTTTAGTAACGATTAATAGTAACGACGAACTAGTAACGATCGAATAATAGTAACGATCGCGAAAGCTGGTTTACAATACCTTTCTAACGTTAACTATTTAAAAAATAAACCTTTGTTTAAATAATATCAATTGCTTACTGGTCGCACTAATCCTTTGCACCTGAACGAATCAACACCATAAAAGTCAATTTATTTATTCAATTTGATGTACCAAGAAAACTTTATCGTCTGTTCCATATAAAATAAACTACTGAACAATTCAAAGTTATTTATATAAGATCTTGTAGTTCATACTATTTTTTTGCACTGTTTCTACCCAAATGTGCGGTTTCTGTATCACGCACCGTGTCTTTGCACGGAAAATTTGATCAACGGACGATTTTTTTTACTTCATAAATAAACCGCAAGAATTTTGTTATGAGTCATCATAATGTTTATGTTGAGTTTCATTATCTTACATTTTAATGAATATGTATAACAAGTAACTTCCGTAACCAAAATTATTTTTATCTAAAGAAAAATAATTGTAAATAGTCTTTTTGCAACGGTAATTATGTGCATATCACCTATTGTACCAAATTACACTCATATAAAGCCTATCAGTTTTAAGTAAAAGTGGATTGTAAGTACCCGTTACGAAGACTACAGTTTTTGTACGAATTCTCGCAGCATATAGTAGTTTAGCTACACTCATATCGTAATATTCGAATTATGATTCCAAAGTTTGACACATAAGAACGATCAATAGGCACACCCAACCGTAAAAAAATACATTACGATAACGATTTTGTTTGGGATTTTTAAATACCGGTTGCGTAATAGTACATTATTATATAAGTGCGGTAGGTTGAAAATTACAGCCAAGGCGATATTGCTAGCCCGAGCCGTAGGCGAGGGCTACAAGTAAGCAGAGGCTGTAATTATCAAAGCGCACGTATGTCATACGACGTTTTATAACACATTTGCGAGGAAATAAAATAAAACTCCGACTATGGTAAACGAATAAAAACAATACAGCGTTAAGAAAAACCGCGCAGCGCTCATCATAATTTTTTCTAGGCAAAGGCACAAAAACAGCCAGTATTACTAATAAAGGAAATTAATATTTTTGTGTTTTTTTTACAGATTAAGTAATTGGTTGTAATTTACTGTCAAAATTAATTAAATTAAATAATTATGTACATAAATATTTATTTATTATATTTTATCCCCCAAAGTTAATTTTAATCATAAAATCTTGACAACTTTTTTGACATAAAAACTCTTTGGCGAGATTTTAAAAAGTACATTGAAATTGGTGAAATAAGACACCTTTTACGAGCAAATGTGTTATAAAGTTATTTTATTCTCTAATTATAACTCTTTGGCAAGATTTTAAAAAGTACATTGAAATTGGTGAAATAAGACACCTTTTACGAGCAAATGTGTTATAACTTTATAACACATTTGCATTACAGCCTCTGCTTATTTGTAGCCCTCGCCTACGGCTCGGGCTAGCAATATCGCTTCGGCTGTAATTTTCAACCTACCGCACTTATATCATAATGTACTATTATAATACAAACGAAACACTTGTGTCAGTCTCTTTGCAAAAAATCTCCTTGCAGTGATTTTTTTGTAAAGTTACCACCCACTTTCAAATACAAAATCTCATATCAGCAAATATTATTGTAAATGTACCATACATTCTGAATATATGTGGGTATATCCAGTAATGGAATACCTCTGCCTACCCCCTCGGGGATAAAAAAGGCGTGAGATTATATATATATATATTCTGAATAAAATCTCATTGCAGAAAACTTTTCATTTGTCAATGTGAATGGGAATGTCAATTTATTTTTATTTTTTGACTACGGCCGCCTGCGCGCATACGCAAGCAACTGAGACCTGTGCAAATTGAACATAGCATAGATTTGCCGGTATTTAGCTATTTACTTCGTTGCTTAATTGTTTTACTATTATGTAGGTGCCTTTTTGCATGGATGAAGATAAAGTGTATGCAACTGCATATAATAAGGTATTAAAACACTCGTGTCGTGTGATACTATTATCTATCACATGACAGTTGCATAAACTACTATTAAGCAACTGTAATTTCGGTTGTGTATGCATAATGATCGTACTCATGTGTCCAATTTCAATATTATAATTCTAATATTACGATAAAAACATTTTAATACTATCCCGTTTATTAATTAAACATATCATAATACCGTTTAATACCCTTTAGAAATGTGCTCTCGCCTTTTTATATCATGTGAGCGATAAATTATATTACTTTATGAGTCTATGTCTTTGGTCCAATTTATGTAACTGTAATAAATAAATTAAAATGATATTTAATTAAAGATTCTGTCTAGGGATGGGCCGACTATCGATTTGGCCAAATAGTCGACTAACAAAAATAATAATCAACGAAAAAATGTCCAGTTAAAAGTATTTAACTACTTTACTATTTATTATCACTACATAGTATAAAACAAAGTCGCTTTCTCTGTCCCTATATCCCTATGTCCCTATATCCCTATGTCCCTATGTCCCTATATCCCTATGTGCCTTTGTATGCTTAAATCTATAAAACTACGCAACAAATTTTGATGCGGTTTTTTTAATAGATAGAGTGATCCAAGAGAAAGGTTTTAGTGTTAGCATTGCACCCGTGCGAAACCGGGGCGGGTCGCTAGTTATATTAAATTGCAAAAACAACAGTACATTTGTAGTTACTGCTATTGTACTAAATGCGGTGACAAAATTTTATTAATAATTTTATTGTAAACAAATAAGGGACTACTAATTAATTTGCCTAACTAAAGAATATAAAACCTTAGTAGGTTCCTAAGTTATTATGTTTATGTTTCTAGGTTGATTTATTTCCTGATTTTATGTACTAAAATTTGTTCCAAATAGTTGCTACTTTGCTAGTCACCGACTATAAAAGTCAAGAAGTCGGTACAACTCTAATACTGTCCTAATAACATTTAAAGCACTTTAAATTCAATAATGCTTTTTATTGAAATGGCTTGCTATATTTTCTAAATCATATTCCTTATCGTAAATTGTAACTATAAAACACGCTTTAATAGATTAACGAATGTTGCTCGACCAGCGCCACGGCTCCATATCATCTTTAATTAATTAAATAACCAAAGATAAAATCAATACAGTTATTATTCTTATAAATTTCGCTTTAGAAAGGATTACAGATGAAGGCCTGCAAAACCGACGACTGAACGCGAAGTTTGTAACTTTATATTTTTATAACTTTATAAGGATTTAGCTCCGCATCACGGACAAATGAACAACGATTGAGAATAGAGAAAAGGCCCCGTCTAAATGCGAAATAAAATATGATAAATATACCAAACCGCCAGCGTCAACATAAGGTACGTGTCGGCTAATCGTACCTATTAGGTAGTTAATCAGTAATCGCATATTGTCGTCGCACCTTTCAAGGAAGCAGCGGTAGTCTCGACGGCAAACATGTTGAGTGCCGTCAGCTGCAGAAGACGCGCGGCCGGCGTCGGCAGCGGTTGCCGGTGAAGCAGAGCGCGGAACTGACGCAGCATTTGAGAAGCACTTTCGTGGAACGTCTCCATTCTGACGAAAGTAAATCAGTTAGCATACTGCCTAAAGTGTTAAGATGTGTGACTTAAAACTACCTATACTCTAACTTTTTGTGATTCAACTATGTACCTATCGATAGTTCTATGACTTATCCTTCTATACCTATGAGTCTCGTTTTAGTTCTTGTTGAAAATAACCATATACTCGGTCTTGATAACACTACTTGTTCGGAAGTAAATAAAATTAAAGGACAATCTGCTTGATAGCCATGCAAGCAAGGCAAGTTATACAAGGAGAAAAAATAAATCTTGATTTACATTAAAATCTTGAGAGGAGTCACAATCAAAAGAGATTTATAATAAAGAGAGAAGTGCCTCTTTTAATAACTGATTACAGTTGTTTGAAAACTGGACAGTGATTGCATTTTACGATGGTATCACTAATAATCTACCAAACCTAGAATTTTTGCTGAAATCTAAACTGAATTTCGGCTACTAATTTAGTTTCGGCCGAAACCGAAAACATGTGAGAAGGTCTTATTTTACAACATAGCAGCATCTGGAGTCCCTGCTTTATCCCCTCGGTGTATAATCTACTATTTCAAACCACATGCTCGATATTGCCCAATTATATATCATGCAAACCTCACCTAAAGCAAGTCATTATTAACCAGCGGGTTATAATGAGATTCAGTACAATATTAAAACCAGGCAGGTTATAATGAATTCGTATGAAAAATTGTTCCATAGAGACCTACAGCAAAAATAACTTATTTGAAATTCGAATTGACTACTAAAAGCCATGCCTATTACTTTCCTAAGTGTGTAATATACTATGTCATGTCTTCTAGCGGAAAGCTTCTACTTTCAGCCCGCTGCGCTAAGCGAAGTTACCGCTTTCCGCCTCCGTCGAGCAGAACAAAAGTATACATACTCTAAAAGTAAATAACAAAGCCTCAGATCACATGCTTGCAGACAACATGTGATCTGACCACTTTAGTCTCTAGGGAGTGAAAAGTAATTAGTTTTTTGATTTTCTTAATGAGACATAGACAAACTCAAACAGCCAGTAAATATCTGTGGTTGAGAGTTTTAGTTCCACGGTTTTTCCGCTAAGAAGGTGGTGCCATGTGTTTTAAATTGTTAATCTGCAAGGAGATTTAAATCTCTTTTTTAATCTGTGACAGGATTAAAAGAAAAAAACTGACCTCGAAAATTTTAGAATTTTTGTCGAGTGTAAATTGGTTCGGTTTTAAATAAATTTGTACTAGATTGACTATTTTTCTCGCACTCAAAGTGAAAAGTACAGTTAGCACCTCGAGACTAAACGCCAACTTAATATACCCTCGGTTTTATTATGGCTTCGTTTAGTCCTCGATATAAAATATACTATTTAGGTTTTCGGTCACATCACACAAATAAATAAACACATGTTTCAGTCACACACAACATGTTAAATTGAGAGGATGAAAATGAGTATGGTAGTTTCTTGAGACGTAATAACTAAGAATTTCAGCAGTTGACCAAATCTCCATAGGAACGAAGTAAAACGGGACGTCTGCGAGCGAAGCTGCTACGCAAAGAAACCACTATTATGTAGTGTTTACTCACCCGATTTTGGTGATTAGCTTGCCATGAACGTGTAAATAACTTGTGATAAATGTTTTATTTAACTGCAACAAAATAAACCATGGTTAACATCTCAAAGTTAACAAAAAATATATACAGTGTAAACATTTCAAGTATGCATGGATGGCAAAATCCGAATCTAAAAGATATAGCTAAAAATACTCAAAGGTCTCCGACCCGATTTCGATATAAATAAAAATTACATCAATAGATTTAACAAAAAAATATTTTTCTATTAAGTTAATTTGTACTTATTTCGGGAAATCATTTATTAATTCATCAAGCAAGTTAATTTTTAAAAAAAGGACACACTCAGAAAAGTATGACCCCATCAAAATCAAATCATTCACCATTTGATATTCAAATCACAGAAAAACTTGGTAGGTAGGTAATACTCACATTGCGTATATATGTACCTACTTTTAAAATGTAAATAATTTTAATAAAAATTTACAGTTTCTTTAGTGTACCGTATGTCATTACTTCCCAGCTTTTGATTCGTATTAGCGACACTATCAGATAATATCTTTGTTTTTATCAAAACCAACCCCACAACTCTTGGTATTTTCGCTATTTCTAAAAGTTTGGTATTTGGCCCCCACACGAACACCTTGTTTATCCAGTCAGTCAAAGTAATGAATAGGTGATAGATAACATACTTCCACTGGAGTCATAGAGGCGAGGTGTTCGTCTCCGGGGTCGTGCCGCAGGGTGGTGGTGCGATGGCCGCTGGGTCTCACCCACACTTCCCGCCGTAGGCCTTGCCCTGTGGCGCTGCTCTCACCAGTTTCTCCGTTGCGACCTTCGAATGCGGCACGCCGTTTTCTCTCAGCTGCTTCATACTGTCATACAAATTAGATCCATCAACAAAGTTACAGACAGTCTAGCAAATTTTGAAATAATAAAACAACCAAATAAAGTGAAGCAATTGTATTTCAGTACATTTTCAATACTAAATTCGTTTTTACAGATCATAAAAAGTAACTCATTTGCGTAGGCAGAACTACCCTATTATGTTACCCAAATTGGGGTTCGACAAATATAAAATAAGGCTTATTCCGAATTACTCTCGAGATAAGGCTCGCACAAAATCTCACCTTTTTCCTGTTTTCATCGAATAGCGATAGCAAACTCTCACGCGCCGAATGAAATGGATTCGATGACATTAGGCTTCTCATGTAGTAATAAACTGCATCCAGTTTTCTCCTCTGTAATCAACGTGATGGATGTAGGTGTGTCTGTTGAAGACATAGTGTAGCAGAATTTAAACAAAAAATATACTTACAGCGTAAATGGCCAATATTGCAAGCTGATTGTATGGTCGCCCATTCTTGGGATTTATCTGCTGAGCTTTTGTGTACCAAAATTTACTTTTTGCGTAGTTATTAGTCTCATTAACCTGCTCCTTATACCTGGCTAAGTCTCCCAGAAACACATATAATTTCTGAACTGAGATCAAGGCTAGGCCCACATACCCGAGACCTTTGGGCGGCAACGAGTGATTATCATTTATGTAATCTTCGGTATTGAACTTGTACGCTTTTTCTAACATCTGGACGAGATTCTCGAAAAAAGTGTTTCCCTCTTCAATAATTATATTTATCAGTTTAACTATCTGGGGTTTTTCCTCTGGTGATACTTGTGAAAAACTTTTTCTTAACGATTCTATAAAGTTATAATATAAAATTTTCCAAAAGTTATGTTCAATATTATCAGCCTGGCAATATTTGAGATCCGACATAAGAAGCCTTTGAAGGGCGTTTTGTAAAAGTTTTCTGAAAAACAAAATTAATACATTTAATAAAAAAAATTCACGCCTTTTATCCCCGAGGGGGTAGGCAGAAGTATTACATTTCTGGAAATACCTCCTTTTTACTAGTCTATTGGACCCCTCAACGTGATAGGTGGTGAGCCCATCACCATTATTTAATTTATAAACTATTTAATTTTTGGTTAACAGGCCGAAATTCAGTAATCTTAAATAGAAGTCGGCTTAGTCAAGGTGCACCTGGTCTCGATGACGTCACTCCAGTTGGCGGCGAGAGCAAGTGGTCCCCGCAACGTGTGCGTGCGCAAGATGGCGTCAGCGCGGTCCACCTCCTGCAGTAAGGCGCGGTGCCGCACCGCACGCGCCGCGTCCCCCGTCTCGTACCCAGACCCTCCGCGAGATGTTTCTTTTACGCCTGCATTTAAAATGTAAACTATATTTTTTTACAATGATACTTTTTAACCCAAAGAGGTTGGAAGGAAAACATTATCTTTCCTATGGAGTGCTAATGTAGGGAAGCTCGGCCTCCCCTGCTGGAAGGCGCCCCCTGGTGTTCCGGGGCGCCTTAAGCGGAGGTATGGGGGGTGTGGCGCGACCCACCCGCGAGGAGGCCCCGCAATGTTTTGCGGGCGGCTGTGACCCAGCTGCGGATGCATAACCGCGGTACCATGGCTGGGTCCGAAGCGGCGACGAGGAAAAAAAAAAAAGGGTAGCTCGGCCTAGTGAGTCCTCGCCAACCACCGGTTGACAAACCGGGTTTAGACGTCACTCGCTGGTTTGATGACACAATGTCATTGTGAAAGTCAAATCATAAGAAGCTCTCGGTTTTAACATAAATATGCCCGCTTGCGTCGTTGTGTGGTGCACAAATTTCATGGGAAATTCGCAATGTAAGCGTTATAATTACTTCGTATTTTCCTATCAAAAGTGGACCACAACCAATATTTACATATTAGTATTTTTATCCCTAAGTATTTCCTTAGAGCTTGACAAAAAATATAAAATATCGATATTCGTAGATACTTATATTGAAAAAAAAATCGACAGTAAATGATTGATATCATTTACTGTCGATTTTTTTTTTTTCAATATTTTACAGAAATATAGAACTGAAATTATTAATGATTTTCAGATTCAACTACAAATAGGTATTTAATTATGTAAAGCTCTTTATAATAAGACATACTTTGGACCACGACTTCGTCCGCGTTCCAGAATGAAAAGAAGCCTACGCCCTTCCCCAAGATGCATCTATATCACTGTAAAATATCATCAAAAGTGGTTCAACGTTTTAGACAGGAAAATATAACAGACAGCCACACATTTACTTTCGGTTTTGTATTATTCGTAGGGAAGTAGGGACAAATTTGTATGTTTTCAAAATCGTATTCATCAATAGTACATGTTGCAGCATTTATCTCTAGTGTGGCATTTGGTTGAAGTGTAGTATTCCATATACTACACCGGTTTCCATATAGTCATTAGAACATTAGCAGTCTGTATGAGAGAGAAAATTTTTCTTTAAACGTCTTTGACTACAATATCGGAAAATTGTTAAAAAAGACGTGTGGCACTCGGGGACTGCCGCGGTAAAGCTATTGCATAGCATTTTGTATCAACAAGACTGCCGAAAAGAAACGACGTTAGACAATGCACGGCCTTCAAGCCACACCTCCGTGCCGGTCGGAGTGGGGAGCGTGAGGTTTTTTTCCGTTACGGAATTTCTGGATTCGGTCCCCGCGCTCAAGGCCCTCGATAGAAGCTATGCAATAGCTTAAAACTAAACACAAATTTTACAAAATTGTGAAAACCTATGTATTATAAATAAATAAATAACAGTAGCGTATGTATTATGATTATGAAACTGTGAAAACCTTTTTTTTATTAAGTTAGTACAAAAATATTATATTCACATAGTGAAGTATATTAGATTATCTATACATATAATAAAACTGTAACGAGGCTGTGTCTGTACACGAAATATTTTTGGAAAAAAATTCTATCAAAACACAATTTTTTTTTTGTCTGTCTGTCTGTGCACGCATCACGCAAAATCTAATGGACGGATTTAGATGAAATTTGGTGTGGTGATAGCTGAGTAACTGGGTACTTTTTACTTTTTAAATGCCTCATTTCCACGAAAAAATAAAAAAACCGGTTAAAAAGAGAAATACGTCCCACTTCGAAACGATAACACCTAGAAACATGAAATATAGTATATAATAATAGGTCGTAGGCAACCGCTCAAACGGGAATTTTGGAAATTCCTACGAGAACGGGTAAAAAGCTGGATCCTCACGGGCAACGCCGCTGGGCACCCGTAAGTATAATAATAAATTGTAGGGCACAATTCTTACACGGTTACCCACAATAGACAGACCCTGTAGATATTATGGATACTAAACAATTGATAAATATATTTAAAAAATACCCAGACAACAAGCTCAAAATACATGTTCATGCACACGAATGTTGGACCCGAGCAGGGATCGAACCAGCAACCTCTGACTCAGAAGGCAGTCACTACCAACTGAGCCAAGAGGCCGGTCAAATAAATTAAAATTAATAATAATTATGTAAAATTGGCATTATTTTTGTAAAACACCAAGAATACATTCAATTGTAACTGGCAAGTTTACTCAACATTTACAATTATAAAAAAAACAAATACGCTCACGAATGTCGCCACTAGGCAGCGTTATTCCATTCCTGGAAATAACCACTCTTTACCAATATATTATCTTTCTAGTAGTTATCTTTCTGGTGGTTGAACTCCTCTGAAACGGCTCGACCGCATTGAATGTTTTTTTTAATTTAGTAGGTATGAAAATAGGTCGTAAAGTATTCTCCACCCCCTACCCCCACCCCCCATTTATATGTCAGAGCAAAGTTTGACAGGTCAGCTACTATTTTATATTAATTTGACCTCTTTAACTTTGGTTATCAATGAATTAAAAGTATTATTTGTATAAAACAAATAGCAAAAAACCCTTTGTATATAGATTTTGCTATGGGCTTCAAAAAAGGAAGAGATTCTCAATTCGTCTGTATATATTTTAGTCTATAGCTCGGACGGTTAAAGAGCCGGCCGAAAATCAGTGAGGCTCGGGTTCGAATCCTGGCATGTACCAATAAGTTTTTCAAAAACTTACGTACATATTTATCACTGGCTCGACGGTGAAGGAAAAACATCGTGAGGAAACCCGCAGGTCTCAGAATTAATCCTGAGACATGTGTAAACAGACCCGGTCCGGCGATGGGCTCACCACCTATCACGTTTAAGGGTCCAATATATCTCGTGAAATGTGGGTATATCCAGTAATGGAATACCTCTGCCTACCCCCTCGGGGATAAAAAAGGCGTGAGATTATATATACATATTATATTTTAGTCTAATTTTTTTCTGTTGTCGGTCCAGTGATGGGCTCACCACCTGTTTCACATAGGATTCCAACAGAATAAATCTACCGACCCTATCAAAGAAAAATGCGTATGTATTTGTTTTCAAATACAAAATGTCATTGACCCACTTGGTAATAGTAAGGTTTAGGCAACACGCGACATCCTGAACGCACATTCATGTAACCAGAGTTTAGTACCTACTCAACATTTTCTCAGCTGAAACAACTTTCGCAAAAAATATTTACTCACCTCTTTCCATTCTCACATCTACTTTTGAAGGACTAGCTTGAACAATTATTGGTTTGGATGGATTTTGATGATCATACAATGTTTTTTGAGTTTCAATTGAGCCTCCTCGCCTAAAAAATAAAATGTCGTTACCATTCCAAAATTTTGTTAACATTTCAAAATTAACAAAAAAAAAACTTCCACAAAACTTACCCTTGATCCTTTTGTAAATGTGATACAGAACTTTGTGGTAGTATGAGAATACCAGGATGTGAAGTGGATGATTCTGATATAGATTTCTCTGACATAGCACTGTTTAGTCTATTCCTTTGAGGGGTACTTTCACTGTGCCTGCAATTTTTTTATAAGAATAAAATCTACGATGAAACTTCACAAAGAGGGGACAGCATAGACTGTAGGAATTTATAATTAATTTAATTAATTGTGTGCAGTCCAGTTTATACAAAAATAGAACGCTTACAACTATATCGAGTAACGCACACGAGGGATTAAAAGTATGGCGTACAAAAAGTCCCCCGAATAATCGCGGACACCGACGGGCGGTACAGGACAAAAAGAGACGGACATATTTTTTTACGATTCGGGGGACATTGTCCTCCTGGGACAAAGTCCGTCGTCTGCGCAGGCTATAAAGAGTTAGGCAAGCTATTACTCGGCAATACTACATACAAGCAAAATTTTCCATATTTTATATAATATAAATATTACTTGTCATGGGTCTGCTTTTTTGACTCCAGGATCTCCTCTCGCCAGTTCAAAGAGGTGGGGGCGGGGGTAGAGCCCGGGGGGTGTGGCACTGGCGGCGCCGTGTCGGCGTGCTTGTTGCGGCGCCGCGACAGTTTCTTGCGGCCCCCGCGGCGGCCACCGCCCCCGCCGCCGCCCTCTGCCCCGGCCTCGCCGCTTGTACTGACTATGCTCGGAACAGGAGACTGACGGCTGCGTTCTAAGCTCGGCGTTCGACCACTAGCCCATACATCATTGTTCTTTTTCTAAAATAATAAACGTGTTCTTTACTTTTTTGAAATAACAACGAAATACTAGAAAAGAACGTAGAATTATAATACCAGACTGCAAAACAAATCTAGATATCACTTCTAGCGATAATATTGCGAATAAACAGGTTATTTCAGAATAGGCTATTATACTGCCTAGTCAAAGGAGTTACTTTTTATGAGCTGTCAAAATGAAAATTTATTATGGAAAATGTACTGAGTAGTTACTGACTTTGTGAAATCATCATTCTAGTACCTACTCAATTCCAATACTTTTTTGAGAGTTTTATTATTAAAAAATTTGCTATAATTGTGAAATAAAAATCGAAATGCATTTTTAGAGGTGTTTTGGGAAAAGCTTTTTAATTAATGTTTACTCGCAATTTAATTTCAATACAGTGAAATAACCTATTATACATCTTTTACTTTCTACAAGTCTAACTATACCTGATTGGATGATGACCAAGTTCCAGACTTGGGAACTGCTGATGGTACTCGGAACCCGTCATGGTCTCTAGGCCTTAAAGCGCGATTAGCCGATGCATCTCTGCTATTACACTGCGACACAATCCTCCTAAAAATCAATAAGCAGTGAATATTATCTGATTTCTGATTCTGTGGTGCACACTAATATCCTTCATAAAAAAGTATACCATACCCTTCAGTACTCTGTTCCCTGCTATTGGATCTTAAAGATCTCCAACGGTCCAAATCATCTCTGCTATTTCCTATTGTAGAAGACATGTTACTTCTGTGACTATCTCGCCGTTCTCTATCCCTTTGCTTTAGATTTGCAGATATGACTTCGTGTTGGCTCACATTGCTATCTTTCCTGTTTCGTTCCAAATCATGTTGGATGCTTACATTACTATCCTTTCTGTTTCTTTCTTTCTTTTCAGAATTTTTCTGCCCTCTACTTGAACTTCTGAAATTTTGTTACAGTATTTTTTTATTTAGTTATTTACAGAAGTAACAAAGAGAGACATTGTAGAGAGTACAAAAAGAATCATTGTGCTGTGATTGTAAGATATTATTATAAGTGATTCCTCATGTGTGATGAAATACCTTTAGCTCAATATTGGGTTGGTACTTGATGATGTGTGTGATTGCATTGCAAGCTAATCAGATATATTGTAGAGGAGAAAACAAGGAGTAAGGGATATATAAAATAATTATCTACCTTCTATCCCTACGTTTTGCTCTACCACTTCTCTTTGATTCTCGAGGTTCAGGAGGCTTTACTTCCTGTGTATTTGACGGTTTCAGATTCTGGGTGAAACTGGTAGAGGAGTCACATATATCATCTAGTTTTATATTTTTTTCAACTTCTTCAGTCCAGTCCTGTAAAGGATAAGTAGTAAAAATCAACAAGTACAAATCAACAAGCTGCAGGTCTGTGTTGAGAAAAATATTGGGCATCATTTCGGACAAGATACAGGTAATGCAGGTATGAAATAAGCATTACTTTAAAATATGAATCAGTTTATTAAAATCTAACATTTTCCTTAACCCGGCGAGCATGAGGTGAAAAAAAGTTACTTAAAGAATGTGGCAGGGTATGGCATTATTTACGGCACCCGAATTATTGATGTACCATGATATCATTTGTAATTATTTTTTTAACTTAATTGTTGATTGTATATTGTAGAACAATGAATTACTTAATGGAATTTAATAAAAAAAATGGTTTTATTATTCAATAATGCTATTTTGAATGGTTTACACAAATTAACAATTTATAAAAATGTTATTCTTTGGAATGTAAATTAACTTAAAACTGAAAGATAATGAGATCTTCTTCTCTAAAATATTTTTAATTTATTTTTTTACTTGAAAATAATGATTAATCACCTCCGTTGAAATCAGCACAGTTTTTGCATACAAATTTTGCATGGTCCAAACATATGGGCTTGGCACATGCTTTGCAGGAATGTTTGGTTTTCTCTTTTGATCAGAAACATAAAAAAAATATTTAAAAATTCAACTAAAATAGATTAACTAATCACAAAAAAAAAAACATTACGAGCAATAAAAAACTTAACACAGCTCAAAATTCATACATAAAAAAAATATGTCTAGAATAAGGGTATTACATACCCGAGACAGGTTTGTGGACGAATTATTTGGGCTTGCGCCTCACCCAGCACTGCGATCACATCACTATCCCCTACCGCACGAGCCTGCCGCCAGCTACTGAGCAAGCTAGGGTTGCCAGACGAAGATTTTTAAAAATACGCAACTTTTAAATTCTACCAGGGTGTGAGATACCCTGGCTCATGCTCGCCGGGTTAAGTTTCACACTATCGTATGGTGTAATAATACAGAGTGTGTTTTTTTTCCAAAATCAATGTGTTCAATTCCTGGCTAGGAATATTGATTTTTCAAAAATCCAAAGATGCAGTTATTGTTTTCATCAAAATCGAGCCCGAGACTCCTTTGAGTACTTTTCGCTATTCCTCATAGTTTCTGATTTAGCCTACCACACCCACTTGAAAAATTCACCCTGTATAGGTATATGATTATAATAGTACTGAAAAGTAATAGGTGTCAACTACTTACCAATGTCATATCAATCAGATTAGATGATATTTGTGAAATTGTTTCACTGTCCTGTTCATTGTCTGTCTCATGCTTTTGGTTTTCTCTGTGACTGAAAAACTTTTCACTAGGTGAACCACCGATACCATTACTTTGAACTGAAATAAAAAATACAGTAAGTGTATGACTAAATTAAAACATTTTGTTTGTAAGAAACATTTCTGCCAAACTTACCATCATACTCTTTTTCAACATCTTTCTGGGTCTCAATATTACTAGAATAGACTTTTTTGTCAGATAAATTTCTATTATCAATTGGATCAGGTTCATATAAATTCATGTATGAGCTACTTGGAGTAGATCTTCTTGATAATTGATCACAGTTCATTAAATAAGAATTTATGAATTTCTCCCTGTCAAAACCTTCATGGTCTCTGAGCCGACCTCGTCCACGTGAAGGCAGTGTCTGTGACCAACTAGTATTGGAAGTGTGAAACTGACTTTGATTATAATTTGGTTGAACAGAATGATTTGAAATATGCCGCTCTCTACTAAGTTGATCTACACTATCAAAGCTGTGATGACCAGATTGTTCTAATAATTTCTTTCTGAATCTTGGTGGTATATTATCTAAATTTGCCATATACTTAGGTCGACCAGAATCTGTGGGATATCCTGCGGAATTCCTTCGGCCTGATGGTGGTTTTCCCCCAGAGCCTGACATGTGACGTCCTGCAGACGTTTCCATACTTCTACTATCTCGGTTTCTATCTGATATATTTGGCTCTTTCATATTTTTGGTTGGGGATATGGAACGTGACTCAGATGCTTGCCTATAATGTCTATTATAATTAATATCATTATTTGCACCATCTTTGTATTGAAATTCTCTTCTCAAGGCACCCCTAGAATATGACCCTGTACCACTGTTAAAACCATGTTTATCTTGTTTGTTTGACATTCTTCTAATGATATACTGACTAGAATTATCACACCTCGTGGATGTTTTTGACTGTCTATCAATATCGGAGCTGGCGTCCGCCGACCGAGGCACGTACAACTGTTGTTCGGGCTTCTTCTGCCGGGTGTTGCCTACGGAATGCTCCCTGTTTGGGCCAACTGAGTCAGCCAAATTAATGGAATTGTGTGAGCCATAAATGCTGTGGTCACGATTCCGTGGATCATTATCTAAGCCATATGTCTCCATTTTAGCATCCAAACCATAACTCGTTCGTCGTAAGGGTCCGCTTCCAGGTTTATAAAGCTTTTGTTGTGGTTTGTTTCTCCTGTTTTCTTTACAGTCATCATCCATAGCAATATCATTAAACATGAAACGTTCAAAACAATAACTTAATATAATTGATATAAGCCTAAAAACTAGTAGAAATTAATTGACAATAATACAGAAATGCAGCTAACAGGATATAGGTTATGTTCAAATTACCACTTCATCAACTAAAAATAAGCGTCCCCGAAAGATATTCAAAAATAATCTGTATTAAAATACGTAGAAAATATTTCACCTTACTTATTGTACAATCAAATTGAAAAAATAGTGAAAACAATATGTATGTACATCAATACATTACATTATTTTTCTTTTATATTGTAAAAGACATTTGCGGCATTCAAGCTTATTCTTTCGCTCAAGTCACAAATGTGTCACAGTCAAATATTTTTTTTATTGGTAAATAGCCTTTGGATTTTAATCCTTACAGCCTCACAATCACAAACAGTGCTACAACCTACAGAAATGTTTGCTTCTTAAAAAACTTCTTCAAAAACCCCTAAAATACCCCTAATCAAATAAATATTATAAAAAAATTATGAAGAATAAATAGCTCTAAGATTTTTGCCTTAATTTTAAAATGAATAATTTAAATGTTTGATATTAGGGCAAAAATTTTGGTCTTCTTAAACAATTTTTTTAATAAAATGCCCCTAATGATTTTTACACAATAAGAAATATGATTGCCAAAACAAAAAAAATAATTTCGATTTGATTTTCGTTTTTCAGTACATACAAAATGTATGAAAAAAGTTTTTGGCTATTTCTGTCATTTCTAGTACTCATATATAAAGGATAGAAACTAAAATTTTCGCACACGTATTCTGCATCTGACGAAGGCATCCACTAAGGAAGGATTTTTCAAAATTCAACCCCTACAGGGGTGGAAATAGGGGATAAAAGTTAGTATGAAACTTTTTACGCCTTGGACGTATTTGCATGAAATTTCGTACGGTTTGAGTAAGGCAAATATAATAAGTCACGTATTTCAGCGTTTTCCTAAATTCAACACCTAAGAGGTTAAAATATGTGATGAAAGTTTTAAATAAACGCTTAGGTTAAACCCTTACGGCTAGAAACTAAAAACTTCGAACACGTATTCGTGAGGAAACCAAGGAAGGATTTTTCAAAATTCCATCTCCAAGGGGATGGAAATAGTGGATAAAAGTTTGTATGAACATTTTCGCCTTGGACATATTTTCATGAAAGGATACGTATTTACGGGGGGCTAAAATAAAAAGATGCGCCAAACAATAAAAAGTTTTCATTTTTTTTAGAGCATCCCTAATGTAATAAAATAGCATTAATAAATATTTTTATAATCCTCCGATTTTGAAAAAATATTTGTTGAAAAATGTTTGACTTTCGCTGTAACAACCTATTACCTTTGCTCTAAAAAATTACGATTAGGCCTGGGTCTGACTGACTGACAGCTGACACATCGATGATAATATGACATTGATGACAGATCCAGATTATCAGATTCATTCAGATAGCCTCAAACTCAAAATCCTATCTGTAATCAAAATACTGTTTTGTTTGTTGTATTTTAAGTTAAGTTGGAAACACTATATGGCATCCCTAAACTGTGCAAGTATAAGCATAAGTGATAGTGTTGCCATGCCTGCAACTGTATGTTTTGTTTAAATATTTACTTTCATGAAAACGGAGGTCCAAAAACTAAATGATCAAAAATATGTAACTTTTAATTTAAAAAAAACAGTATGTTGTTTAGAATTTTCACGAATAAAGAAACACCCTCCATACAAAGGAGTGACAATATGTCATTTTGTATAAATTGAATATGGCAAAAATAATGAGTTACGTATTTCAGCGTCTTACAAAATCTTGTTTTACTTCAAATATAAAAAACACTATTATTTGGGCAACACTAAAAAAAGTTTTGTCAATTTTTTTTCTTTATTTCGCCCAACTTATGTTGGACAGGCTAGAAACATAGACCATACTGTCTCCTCTTCAGTTAAGTTCAGTTCAGTTCTTCAGTCTTTGTTTCCTTGTTAGTGTCTTTAGTCATTCCTTAGTTAAAAGGCTCTATATCAGAGTCCATGCACAAAAATACAGTGTCATCTACACTTTCATCCCTTTTTGAGTCATCGACAGAAAAATTATAGTACTTTTACTTCAGAACTTCGAACGACTTCACGAAAAACATCATTGTGACTTTTTGAAGTAATCTAAAAACGTCCATCCCATGCATTTTATCGAACTTCCTATTCACTGCACACCTTAACAAACACTTGCCACATAATATACCATCACTATTATGAGTCAAAACCCAAAATATACACCAAAATAAAAAAAATACGAAAAATATGATTTTCCTTTTCAGATTCCCGTCAAAAAACATCTTGACTATTTCTCAAAAATTTAAAAACGTATTTTCAAAGTAACACTGTAAAGACCGTATATCTTAGTGTATATCATACTCCATGGTCTTATTATTGTCGTTGATTATGTTTTGACAGACTTTGTCTTAAAATAACAAAAAAATACATTTTTGTGCTTTCACAATAAATCTTTATTTTAATTCTACATCGATCCTAAAAACTTAATATGGTAGCAGAGCGTTAATATCGATCGAAATAAAGATATTCAGCTAACATGTCGAAGATACGGATTGAGCCTTTAACTAAGGACAACTACGACACTTGGGCAATACAAGCTGAAGCTGTGCTAGTGAAAGACAAGCTATGGAAATACGTGCAAACTATCCCAAGCTCTGTGGAGTCAAGTCCTGAGGACATTGAAGGAGACAGGCAAGCAAAATCAACATTGATACTTATAATCGCTCCTTCGGAACTCAAACAAATCAAGTCATGCAAAACAGCAAAAGATATTTGGGACAAACTGAGAGAAATATATGCAAGCCAAGGTCCAGCTCGTAAGGCGACTCTTCTAAAACAGCTGATACTCACTAAACTAGAAGGGAACAACACGCGAGAACACCTGAACAGGTTCATGGACACTGTGGATAAACTAGCTGATATGGGAGTTACCATAAACGAAGACCTGTTAACCATCATAATGCTCTACAGTCTTTCTCCAGAATATGAAAACTTCAGAGTAGCCATTGAAAGCAGGGACACACTACCAAAACCAGCTGAGTTGAAAACAAAAATACTAGAAGAAAGCGAGGCTCGACATCAAACTCAAACTGAACCAACGAGTTCTCAAGCTCTTCAAGTTACGCATAATGCTAAAACATGCAAAATATGTAAGAAGAAAAACGTTTACTTCAAAAACAGCTCTCATAAAATCTGCACAAACTGTTGGTCTAACCAAAATAAGAAGAAGAAGAAGAAGGTGACTTCACAAAATGAAACGTCAAACCATGTTGAAGAAGACTGTCTACTAAACGTTCAACTTACACTTACTAACAGTAACTGGGTACTGGACAGTGGCTGCACTTCTCACATGACCTACGCAACAGAACACTTTACAACCATAAAGGCAGACTCTAGCAAACTTAACTTCGCTTCGAAAGACCAATCAACCCAGATTAAAGGACGAGGTACAGTCAAAGTTGTAACCAACGAATATGGCACAGTAAACCTTTTAGAAACGCTGTACGTACCTACCATTACAAGTAATCTACTATCGGTTGCAAAAATAACTCAAAATGGTGGCACCGTAAGTTTTACTGGAAACAAAGCTACAGTTACCAAGAACAACAAAACATTGATGACCGCAGTAAAGGAAAATAATCTTTACTATGTCAAAACGCAAATTAAACATGGTTGCACAGTGACACCTGAAACAAACATGGTGACAACTCAAGAAAACTCCATCGAAGACTGGCATCGCAAATTGGGACACATGAACGGCAAAGACCTTCACCAAGCATTGAAAAACAACCCTAATCGGCTTAAACTTCAAGAAAGATGAGGTATTGTCAGACTGTGAGGCCTGCATTCAAGCCAAAATGACTCAAGTGCCAAGTCCTAACCCAAGAACTACGCCTAGAACTACGCAACGTCTAGAAATTGTACACAGTGATGTCTGTGGTCCTATCAAAACGCCTAGCACCGTGGGTAACAAATACTTTGTTGCATTCATCGATGACTACAGCAGATATGGCCGCGTATACTTTCTGAAACACAAATCTGACGTACTACAAAAGTTCAAAGACTATAAAACTGAGATGGAAAACTTTACTGGCAATAAGATAATTTTTTTGCAAACTGACAACGGTACTGAATATATAAACAAAGAATTTCTAAATTACTTGAAGGCAAACGGGATTGCACAACGACTATCGGCACCCTACACGCCACACCAAAACGGTCTTGCAGAACGGAAGAATCGGACACTAGTGGAGAAAGCAAGAGCTATGCTTATCGATTCCAAAGCCCCGATGCATCTATGGGCTGAAGCAGTTAATACAGCTAACTATTTGGCAAACAGAAGCATCAATAGCGCTATTGGAAATCAAACTCCATTCGAACGATGGGTACTAAGAAAGCCCTGTGTTAACCACTTACATCCGTTTGGATCTAAAGCATTTGTTCTGAAGAAAGGTCCCAAAGGACACAAATTTGCACCGAAAGCGACACCTGGTCTGTTTGTCGGTTATTCAGAAGTCAGCAAAGCATACAAGATCTACATTCCAACTGAACGCAAGGCAGTCATATCTAGAGATGTTAAAATAATTAAAACAAACTTCTATGAAACTGCTTCTACAAACATTCTCAACAATGATGATACAACTTCTCTAAAGCAAACACAAACGCCTAGAACAAAGTTAATTGAATTGGAATTTGAGAATAACGAAGAAGACACAACCGAAAGCCATCCGAATGACAGTGTTTATGAAGAATCCCTTGAGCAAGTAGATGAAATCGAAAGCACATCTCCTGAATTTGAAAACGTTGACAATATACAGCAAGATGAATCAAACATTGATGAACCTGACAATGTAGAACCTATACCAAACCAACGGTGTCTACGAGACAAATCATTGATACGTATGCCACAACGGTACGATGATTTCGTACTGACAGCTGCTGATGAAGTTAACAAACTCGGAGAACCTACTTCATACAAAGAAGCACTAAATTCATCTGACAAAGACAAATGGCTCGAAGCAATGCTGAGCGAGATCTCATCACTCGACGAAAACGAAACGTGGGAACTTGTCAAATTACCAAAAGGTAGAAAAGCTCTACAAAGCAAATGGGTTTACAAAATTAAAACGAATCCAGACGGTACCATCGAACGCTACAAAGCAAGATTGGTTATCAAAGGTTTCTCACAAACACCTGGGGTAGACTACGACAAGACATTTAGCCCGGTGGCTCGACTGAGCACCATCAGAGCTGTACTTGCTACAGCAGTCAAACAAAACTTGAGACTTCTGCAATTCGATGTCACAACTGCATTCCTGAACGGGAAAGTCGAAGAACAGATCTTTATGTAACAACCTGAAGGTTACAATGAAGGCACCGACCGTGTATGCCTTTTAAAACGAAGCTTGTATGGATTAAAGCAAGCTCCACGCTGCTGGAACACCTGCATTAACGACTTCTTGTTACAATCAGGGTTTATCCAGTCAGAAGCTGATCCATGTCTATACACACGAGTAAGAGGGACAAAGAAAGTCCACATCGCTTTGTATGTCGACGACGGACTCGTAGCCAGCAATAATATTGAGGCTGAAACCGAATTTATTAACGAGCTACATAAGAGACTAAAGATCAGAACGTCATCTGCTACATATTTCCTAGGAATGGAAATCAGCAAAGTGGATAACATGATCACACTGCGTCAAACATCGTATACAAAGAAGCTCTTACGAAAATTTAATATGAGCAACTGCAAGTCTGCACCGACACCTATTGTTAAAGAAAACATGGGAGGAGGAGAAGAACAAGGAACACAAGCTGAACCAAGCTTTCCTTACAGACAGGCTGTAGGCGCACTTACATACTTGGCAGTAGCCACAAGGCCTGACATATCTTACGCTGTCGGAATGGCATCAAGACATCTTGAAGTGCCAACTGCAAAGGACATTGCACTCGTCAAAAGAATTATACGCTATCTCAAAGGAACCTCTGAAATCGGTCTAACATACAAGAAGGACACACTAGAGAAAATGCTTTGTTATAGTGATTCTGACTTTGCTGGAGATAAATCTACTGGCAGGTCCACATCTGGCACTGTATGCTTACTCGCCGGAGCTGCAATCAGCTGGAGATCGCAACGTCAAAGTGTTGTATCGATTTCGTCAACTGAAGCAGAAACAATCGCAGCTAGTGAGGCTTCACAAGAACTGATATGGCTAAACTGTCTATTGAAGGATCTGATGAAGCTGAACAAGCCCACACTGTATCTTGACAACGAGTCGGCAATAAAGCTCTCTCAAAACCCAAAATATGAGTACCACAAGCGTACAAAACATATTAAACTGAAACATTTCTTTGTCAGAGAATGTGTAGCCAACGGAGAACTTGAAGTGAAACAAGTGGCTTCAGAGCTACACCTAGCAGACATGCTGACCAAACCACTCTACGGGCCTAGACTGCAAGATTTGAGTGAAAGAGTTGGTCTCAACAGAATCTCTCGATCCTGAAAAAAGTTGGGAGGGTGTAAAGACCGTATATCTTAGTGTATATCATACTTCATGGTCTTATTATTGTCGTTGATTATGTTTTTGACAGACTTTGCCACAAAATAACAAAAAAATACATTTTTGTGCTTTCACAATAAATCTTTATTTTAATTCTGCATCGATCCTAAAAACTTAATAAACACAAATACAAATATGTTGGAACTTTTCCTATACTTAAATTAATATAAGCGACACCATTTTATACACCAGATAAGATAAAAAGAGATAAATGAAAAACATGGCATCAAAATTAATCGATTTTTATTTACATATTTAATAAGATACTCACTTATTTTTGTATTTTTTATTGATTTCCTTCATTCATTCACTTGCCCTTTTTCCATGTTTGGACACGATTCCAGCTGACCAGCTAAAATTCCTAATGGTTTATTTTATTAGCGATCGAGGTTCAAGCAAAGGCATGGATGACTGGCTAACGTTCGATTTTTTGAAACGATTCGTCTAGTAAACTATTCGTTCGTTCTCATTCATTTCCCCTCTCTATTTTCGACTCCACCTTGAAAACTGATCAAAAGTATCAAAACTGCTACATCGTACTATGATAGCAACTTGAAAAAAATTGCAATGGGTTCATAACCCGTAGCTGACGTTTAATTTTATTTATTTACGATAAAAAAATTGTACATTTGTATAGTGTTAAGTATAATATCCGAGTTTAATTTTATCAATTTTTAATCCATTTTTGTTCATGTGTAAGAAATAATGTCCTTCGAGTACTTGCCCGTGGCCGAAGACGAAAATGAAGAACCTATAGAATTACCAATCGAAGAAGATGGAACGTTGATGTTAACAACAGTATCTGCGCAGTTTCCTGGCTGTTGCGGTCTTAGATATCGTCATCCAGAGACGAAAAACATTAGGGGTATCAGATTAAGAGATGGCAGATTGTACCCTCCCCTAGAAGGATGGGGCAATCACCTGTACATATGCAGCTTTCCAAAGGAGAATAAACGCAAGTCTGGTGAGAATAATGAAACTTCCTCCATTAAGAATAAAAGAAATGATAACCTTTGCTCAGATTTGATAGTGCTGGGCCTCCCATGGAAAGCAACTGAGCAAACCGTACGTGAATACTTTGAAAAATTTGGAGAAGTTCTGATGGCACAGCTTAAGAGGGACCCCAAAACTGGTATGTCTAAAGGTTTTGCTTTTATAAGATTTGCTTCTTACACTTCTCAAATGAGAGTGTTGGCTCAGAGGCACATGATAGATGGCAGATGGTGTGATGTACGAATACCTAATTCAAAGGAAGGCTCGGTTGCCTCCATGCCTTGTAAAGTTTTTGTTGGTCGTTGTACTGAAGAGTTAACAGCTAATGATTTAAGAGAATATTTTTCTCAGTTTGGAGAAGTAACTGATGTGTTTATTCCAAAACCGTTTAGAGCTTTTAGTTTTATAACTTTTTTGGACCCAGAAGTAGCACAAAGCCTATGTGGCCAAGACCACATAATAAAAGGTGTATCTGTGAATGTATCAAATGCATCACCTAAACAAAACAAAAGTGGTTCTCAACGGAATTTACCATCTAGAAACTATGAAGATGGTCATCCACACACCTCATCAAACAACAACTCCTGGAGCAGCCGCAATATGGATATGGTAAACATGCAAGCCCTTGGTATCTCTGGCCAACATGGGCAGACTGCTGTAGCGGGTGGAGGTGCACAAGCACAGGGTGGCAGCATGCCACTCGGTATGGGAGGGTTGCCTGTTAATCAAGCACTCGTGGCTGCTGCATTAAACCAGGCGGCTGGCTGGGGTCTAATCAACAACATCCCATCAGGTGGCTCTGAGCAAGGGGCCTTTGCAGGCCCTGCATCATCTGCACCCCCAGCTCCGCCCAATTTCCTATCTTGGATGCAACAAGGCAATTCTGCACAAGGACCATCTAGTCAATGGGGTCAAAGACATCAATCCCAAGGCCACTCTGTTTGATCCGGCATCTGATTCAATAAGCTCATCATAATCTCTGTGATTGTAGCGACAATTAGATAATTATCATTTGTCTTTATCTATGTGTAATACAAATGGGTTGTTCTGTTGGCAAAGAGTGGTTTACCTAGTTTTGCTACTGATGTTATTTATTAATTATGGAATTGCTTGTTTTGTTGATTTTCTTGAAACATATTAGTATATTTTTTAAATACCTAGTATTGATTGAGATAGTTTGTTACAAACCGTGGATAAATTATGTATGTTTATTGTTGTGCTTATTGTTTTGTAATGAAATATATTGTAGTATTAATAACCTTGATTCAGGTTCCATAATAAAATCCAGACTACATTAGTAAAAATATTGAAAGAAACTATATTTTTTAAATTTGTAGGTTCTTATGTTCAGCCTGTATTTCTGGATATCAGCAATACTAAAAAACTGATACGCTATTTTTGCATTATTTTTTCTCAAACAATTTCATTAACAAATTGTTGATTATTTAATATACTTACCCCTTTTAGTAAATGATAGGATATTCATTTGTAATTTAGAAATCAGGAAAAAGGTAATTGATACTGGGGTGAAGGACCCAAGGTGAACAACACTTGAATATATGAAAATTAGGTTTACCTTTGGTAAAACTTTCCACATATTATTTATTTTTCTTATGTTTTTAAAACAATGTGGTTACAAAACCTACAAATTTAAGCTAATTGAAATGGGATTCATATAATTATAAATTATATTAATAGTCATAAAACATATACAATATGTAACAGAATAATCACAATTCCTGAAATTAGTTTGTTCAGTACTTTATGGATTTTAGATTTTTTTCCGAAAAATGAATTATCATAACTAAATTTAGGGCTATCTTTGGAAACTGTACTATTAAAAGTAAGAATGCATCATATTTTTTTACTATACTAATTGAGGTGAATAAGGAATTGCGCTTATTCTGTAACGCATTGTATAAATATACCATATGTAGGTACATCAATTTCAAAAATATGTTACATACCAGACAAGTAGACATGCTGTAAAAAATAATGTTTCAATACAAAATATGAACCGAACCTTTTGTTATATGAATAGTTTATATAAGCTTTATCATTCTAAAATTTCCCAATTAATTTACTGAAATGCAAGAAGATAACCAATCGTCAATAAATAATACTGTAAATGTAATATAATAAGGGGTTACTGTGCATTTTGTACATTAATGTATATGTTTTAAACAACAGACTGTTGGAATTTCGTACTTGTACAGTATAAAATAGAAGTCTATTGAATTGTTATCATTGTTTATCAAATAATGTTGATTATAAATTAAATTTATTATGTATGTTTCCTCAGGTGGGTGAGCATAGAGAATTGAGAACAGATGTCTATTTTTGACTAAGTAAATGGTTTGAATATATTATTGTGACTCGGTGTGGAATTATTTTTTTAATGGAGTGTAGAGCAATGATCCAAGCCACTATAAATAAAATTTAGGACAAATCACAAGGATGGTTGTACAAATTTCAAGACTGTATATACAAGCGATGCGACACCATAATATCTTATTGTAAATTTATTATATCTATAGTATATTAGCAACACCCTAATTACCAACATTTGAAGTGTGTTTCTGTTTCTAATACTTGATAAAATCGGCAAGTCTGTGTGGAATACATTTTCAGAGAGTAATGCAACAATGAAGTACAAATTAAACCTTGGTATACTATATACTTAGGTACTACTTTGGTGTCGAAGTTAATTTCACTTCTCGATATTTCCGTTTCATTAGGGCCTTAGAAATACAGGTGGTACTCTTTGTCTAACCGTCTTATAAAATTATATGATTATGATTTAATGTATATTGTTTTATCATTGTAAAATGTTTTATTTAATACATTAAAAATATGGTGAACTTCCACATACCAATAAGGTATAAAAAATCTGGGGAAAATATTTGGAATTGTTTTTTTTTTGTGTAGGTATGTTTTTCGCTTGATTTTGTTTGTTTATTAACTTATTATGGCAATTTGTTGTTTTGGTTCTAATTTATGCATGTCGGTTAATTTAAGAATTTTGTGTGTTTAGTACATAAAATAATAGAATGTATTTAACAATATTATGTATAATTTTGAAAGCTCTTGAAACTAGAAGTCAATTTAAATTCAGAGTAGTATAAATAATACAATAGTTTATTCCAACAGGACAGTCTTATTGTACTTGTAGAGTTATGAAGTAATAGTTGAAATGCGAGCTCCACTTTACTAGTTGTGATTGTATTACAATAATTATATTAAAATAAGTAAGTACCTTACCATATTATAATATAAATAGGTACTTATTTTATGTAATTTTCATCATGCAGAAATAAGGTTTAAGTTACCTACATCTATTTTATTTGCAAATATTAAGCACTTACCTATGTATGTACCTACTTAATATGTGCAATAAATATAAGTAACTAGCGACCCGCCCTGGCTTCGCACGGGTGCAATGCTAACACTAAAACCTTCCTCTTGAATCACTCTATCTATTAAAAAAAACCGCATCAAAATCCGTTGCGTAGTTTTAAAGATTGAATCATACAAAGGGATATAGGGACAGAGAAAGCGACTTTGTTTTATACTATGTAGTGATAGTAAATACATACTTATGGACACTTAATTTTATAAATTTCCATATTTTTTTAGGAGCTCGTATGTATTCTATACTTCGTTTAAATCTCCACCCATCCGCAATTTGAAACTGTTTATAAAAAAAACCACTGAAGAAACGTATCGTATTTTATAGTATATCCTTTATGTCCAAGACTTGTTTATATGTTTTCCAGCTAACGACTCAATAGAATCAAACGAACAGGGATAATTAAAAAAATACACAACATTATTTGTCGGTTTTTATACTAAGATCAAGTTGCAAAAAGAGTTTAAAAAACCTCGGACCAGTTTCAAAATTATCATGCTAAAAAAATTTTTTTTTTTTAAATGACTAACTAGGATAGTATATTCATATAATATATTATAAACGAAATGAGAAACTCCTTCATAGTTGAAATCTTTCAAAACTACACTGATTTTAGCTTTGGATTTCAGTTATAACGGCGCAATCAGCTTTGTTATGTACCTACAGTAAACATTAAAGTAAAAGAAGAACGATTAATATTTGCTAAAAAAAGTTCAAATTTTGAATATCTAATTCATTTGTTCCGAATGCGAACATCATTCGAAAACCTGATCTACCAAAGGTTTCCTGAAATTGAAATGATCAAAGAGTGGTCTCGGTCAACTTCTTTATTATTCTAATGGACGTAGGTTGCGATTGTTTTAATGTCCAATTTTTTTTTAGGTAGGAACCACTCTAAAAGTACCTATTGTTTTTCTATAGAAAAATAATACTTTTAGAGTGGTTCCTACATCTAAAGATTTCACAACCGATTAAGCTCAATACGAAAGATATCACTGGGGATCTAATTACTGTCTATTACTTCATAATGTGTGAGAAAAGATCAGCAGTGGTCTGTTACAGGTTGATGATGTGATGTATTAAAAATCTGTATTCGATTCAATCAATATCAAATATTAGTGACAAATGTTCTGTCCATATTAAAATAGCATTCACTTACAAAAAAATATCAAGTTATCTACAATAGAAACTAGTAAAAACTAGTGCCTTGAGCCAGTGCCTTGGCCACACTATACCTACCATCATTTCTTCGCATGTAAGAAATATGCATTTTACATAGGTAGGTACTTATTGTAATCTTCTTTATTGCCTTTTCATTATATCCCTGCTTTGATTCTATTGAAAAATGTACTTAAAGTATCAAAAGACAGAATTAGTAACTATGTTATAAATTTTAATTCAACGTAGTGAGTAGGTAGTGTGACTACCAATTTTTTTTTCTGTTTCTTATTTTCATGATATTCGACAATAAGATTTGAGAATAATTAATTACTCATACAATTTTCGAAACATAATTTTTAATTCGGTATTGGTCGTGATTTATTAAAACAGTGTGTTCCATTAACTTTCAGTCTTTAACAACAATAATTTTGTATTATGTAACAATAGTGCTACGTCTGCAAAGTACTAGCTTCGTAAAGTCGCTAGTTTCCACAGTTGACTGGCCAGGGTGCTCTGCATGGTACCTACTGAGAAGGAAATCTGTGTTGTGTTGCAAGAATGCGAGATCGAAGATAAAACTTGTATTTAGAATTATTTAATGTCTGTATTATCGTTAGAGTCCAATGCTATATTTGCAGGTGTGTAATCAATAATACGTATTGTCTTGCACCACATTGCAAATACATATTAATAATTAAAACATTTTTTGAGCTTCAATAATTAACAAACACTTAGACTAAACTGGATCTTAAAACTGGAATATATTTTTTTGTATTAATATTGAAGAAACCTGTGGGTCTAAAATGGCCTCTTTGAGCAATTCCTCCTTTTATGAATTCCCAGCAAATCCTAAGCAATTCCTCTAAATTTCGTAAAATGGTCAGTGATTCACTGACAATTCAATTCATTAGCAGATTCGTATTTGGTGAAAATTTCGAATATGAATCGAAATAGGATCCTATTATGATTCACCCGAAACGGCCTTTTTAGACCCCCTGTACATACTGTATTGATGCGAATTTACTCATTGCAATGTTGAAAACTGCATTGGTATGAGGCTAGATTTGTTGCAAGTACATTTATAAATGTCATAATCTAAGGTCTTAAGTATTTATGAATAATATCTACGAATTACCTAGGGCTGTGTGAGAGCCTACCTAATGAGGGACAGTCTATGTTAAAATAGTACTTATTTATTAGAATCTTGAACAAAACACAATATGTACAGTCAAGAGCAAGTCAAGCTTGACACTACCAGTTTAAGCTGAGCTCTGGTTTATACTGCGCGCCATAGAATACAGGGCCGGGCAAAGTCCAAAGTGTCAAGCTTAGCGTGCTCTTGACTGTACTGGCAGGCAACCTTTGTTCAGAAATTTTAGTCTCGTTTTGCGTTATGAACGCAAGTACCTACGAGTTTTCTAAAATTAAAACAACAATGATTACCACATAAAATGTCGATTTTCACCTTGTCTCATCGAAACTTTATAAAATATTTGTTTATAAAAAAATAATTTAAAAAAAATAAAAGCATTATGTATACATAATTATATAAGCTAAACTTATCCACTGCAATGGATTGTCCTCAGCTTTTTTTGTACTTATGCAGTATGGATTGCCTTAGTGGAATGTCCCCGTGTAAATGGCCCCTTACCTCTATGAAATTACGTCGACCTTTTGCTGCGTAAAAGAAGAGGACAAACCAACAAATATATTATGTTTTTACTTTCAAATACAGAATTGTAGGATTTGCAAAATTTTGATAGTTGCAATAACAATATTTTTTCTCTGAATTCAAGTTAGCGAGGATGACGCTCATTTACGTTGTCGTTACACCTACATTTCTCAAGTTTCGCAGAACAAGGTAGGTCCCTATTGGTAATCTTCATCCCTTACGGAGCTCGAACATAGACTTAGTTTGTTTAATGATATATAGATGTGATCATTCAATTATCGTCATAAGAAAATCCAGCCATGACGCTACAAGTCCTGTTTAACTATAGTATATTATTATTAATTTATGCACATGCGATTGTTGATTATCGATTACCTATGCACGTATTCATACGTCGTTGCTGCTCCGTGATACTAAAATTACACATACTAAAATATTTATAAACAGATTGGACATTATTAAACATTGTAATTTGAGTGTGAATAAAGAATATCTATTGACATGAATTCATGAAATAAAATTTATTTAGCGTTGGAGGCTTGTTTTATTGTTAATGCCTACGAAAATAGGAATTTTAATTCAGTATTTCTAAGTTTTTGAAGGTAGCTAAAATGTAAAGTAATTAATTACATAATTATTGTGTAATAAAGCGCCAGAGAGTGTGTTAAGTTCGTATTAGCTGGCGGGCTATTTGTCTCAGTGTAGGTACACCGACGGGAAAAAGCCTAAACATACTATGTAACTGTTAGGTACTTACTTATTTAGGCTAAAATCAGAAACTATGAGAAATAGGGAAAAGTACTCAAAAGAGTTTCGGGCTCGATTTTGATGAAAACTAATAGGGTAGTGGAACCAAAAGATGAACGACCCCCAGAAGATGAACAACCGTAATAAAAGTTGAAAAATAAAAATGCTCATTAACATTTATCAGTACGTTTTTTTTTCTCGCATATGGCAACGTTTTTTTCACCCGCTTACATAAAAACATCGCCAATCAAGCGTCAGGTTGAGTTGCACTAAATCGTTCTAGGTGTAGTTCCCGCCAAAAATCATCTTTCTATGGAATATGGAATATGAAAGAAGAATTATTGATACAAGTAAAAGGTTTTTTGCCATGTAAAATCTTGATTTACTAAGCTACTGAAATCAAATCCCATATTTACATTATTTAACATATTTAGTGTATAAAACACTGTTCAAGTAATGGACTTATTATTTTTACTTTACTCCAATAGATGAACGGCGTTCATGTAATGGCGAAAAGTTGAATATTTACAATAATCATTATAATTTACCTAATCCTTAAAAATTAACACAATATCATTTATGACGATCTAAGTTTATTTAAGTAACTAAAAACCAAAACTTGAACGGGTCTTTAATTGTATTTTTTGCTAAATTTATTGGTTTTAATGAAGTATGAAATCTGAAGTGTTCAGCTTTAGGATATACCACCAAAAGTTGAACCCAAAAATTTTGCCTAACATTTGGTTCGTCCAACTTTTAGCTTTGTGTCCTAAATGTAATGTTAACAATAATATTATAACTATCAAAGTTTGTCTGCCTGTCTGTCTTTTTGTTTGTATTTGGTATAATTATATTATACTTGAACGCTTAACCAGTAGGTACCAATAGCGTGTCATCAAAACTGTGGATGGCGCGGGTATTTGTACTTACTAGGTGTTTAAGTCGACAAACATAATCATAGGATATCATTCAAATCTTTGACCGCTCTCAAGACCGCTGTGCAGATAGATAGGCTTATCTAAAGCAAGAGTTGAATTTAAGATTTCTAAAGGTATTCATGGCAAGACTCCCATTAAACGCCGAAAGGGACCACAGACACTTTTGTCCGATGCCGAAGAGTAGAAACTGGGAGACATGGATTTTGAATATGGCTAAAGTTGGTTATCCTGTTAATGCAACTGATGTGGTGGATACTTTGACAGAACTGCTTTTAAAATAAAAGGATTAAAGCTAACTCCAGAAAAAAATGGATGACATTGTTTTTACTTCAGGTTTTTACAAAGACACAATTTTTAATTACCTACAGGAATAAAATACAGTTTTCATTTTCACACCAGAATATTACCAAGTTTCCTAAATAAAGAACATTTTGTGGTTGTGATTTCTATGTAGGTACTAATTTTTTTTTTAAATACAGACGAATTGATAACCTCTTCCTTTTTGAAGTCGGTTAAAAAATTAACGTGATGATTTTGTATTATTTTCAGTATAAGTACATAATATAAAATCTAAATAAAACCGTTCAAAATACAGTAATTCTCTTTTAATACGCCTCTTTAAATCATCTCAGAATGTTAGTTCAACTATTGGGTGTAAAACGTTCATAATTAGGGTTCAGTGTTCAAGTATAGGGGGAAAACCCATATTTTTTTCTAAATTATTTTTTTATACAAAACGTGGTATCGTGAGATTACTTTTTTTATTTTTTAAATAATCTTGTAGATTTCAGGCGTCAAAACCAAAAATAAAATAACCTTTAACTATTAAGATATTTTAATTATGGGCATTCAAAGTTGGCAATTCGGCTTAATCGTTCATTTATTGGTTCCACTACCCTACTGCATCTTTGGATTTTTGAAAAATCGATATTCCTAGCCAGGAGTTGAACACGTCGATTTTTGAAAAAAAAAACACACTTTGTAGTGTTACACCTTTCGATAGTGTCGCTAACAAGGATCGAATTCTGGGAAGAAATGACTTACGGCAAACTTAAGAAAAATGTTGGATTTTAACAAACTGATTCATATTTTAAAGATACCTGTATCTTGTCTGAAATTCTGCTCAACATTTTTCTCAACACAGACCCGCAGAGCGGTCATCTTCACAACATTATGTTCTAATTTTTTTTTTTTCTTTAGCTCAACGGTGAAGGAAAATATCGTGAGGAAACCCGCAGGTCTCAGAATTGATTCTGAGGCATGTGTAACAAACCCGGTCCGGGCGGTGATGGGCTCACCACCTATCACGTTTAAGGGTCGAGTAAGGTAGTGTCGCCGAAGATGGCCCGGCTCCTAGGATAGCCCACTTTAAAAAAAATACAGTTATGATTATTCGAAACATTTGAAGTTTCGCTAGTTTATGCTACTAGTACCATAGACAATAGTGCAAGTGTGTTACATTACCGGCGTGTCCCTATTTTGAAGAAAGATGACAGTTTGCTTGGTCATGTCAAGACGATACGCATTTTATAACATCCAATAAATCTAAATCCTTTTGAAAATATACAAATTTAAAGCAAATCTCTTTGCTTTAAATTGTGAAATTCATATTTTATATATTTATCAGCGAATTACAGGTTAGTGTTATTATTTTATTGACTTTTTTGTATTTTTACCAAATTATACTTAACCCGGATGTAATTTCCTATCATTGCCCATACTATAATTCCCAAACATAGCCCGGGCCTTTCTAGCATTATTGAAATGTAGTGTTAATATATTTTTCTGATTGTATGTTTGTTTTTTTTACGTTTGTCTGCTCATGTTTTGGAAACTATGTTGGATTGCAATTAATCTAGTGTAAAATAAATATAGCCTAACTTAAAAATAGTGCAAGTTTCAACAAAATCGGTTTAGTGGTTGTTGAGATTGAATAAGCATTTATTAAATTTTAAGCATTTTTTTTTGTTAGGAGTGTAGACAATCAATTAAAGACAGTAGCGTCTATTTTTTTAAAACTAATTAAGTATATTTTGATTAATCTCAAAGTAAATTTTCAGTATTCCTAAGATAGCCCGCCTATGAATGATATTAAAAAAATATTTTAGAAAAAAAAACTGATTAATTTTATTTTTGATAAATTACTTTCAAAGTTGATCTCAAAGTTAAATTTAATGTTTTTTTGTAGTTTGTTTTTATTTTATAGTTGATTTTTATTTTGATAGATTCAAGATAGCCCACGTTTAAATTGTTGGTAGATTTTTTGCCTTTCATGAACAATGTTATGAGAAAGATGGGTTTTTATTTTAATGTTTTATGTTGAAGGTGTTTCATTGTTGTAATTCATATATTTTCAGTAATATTTTTCGGGCCATCTTCATCAGCGACCAGCTTCCCAAGATAGCCCAATACCAAGTTTTTAAAAAGTGTGTACATTTGTGTTAAAATGCCAATAGCTGTACTACTTTTTTAGACATCTTGTTTCTAAAATAAATATATTACAACTTCCATTATGTTTTTTCTTTACTTTACTTATATATAAGATTTTACGAGGTTTTGAAATTAGGTGGGCCTTCATTGGCGCCTGTACCTTATTCTCGTGAAAAGTGGGTAATTTCCAGAAATGGAATACCTCTGCCTACCACTAGTTTAAAATATGAATGAGTTTATTAAAATCCAAAATTTTGCTTAAGTTTGCCGTATGTATGTCATTTCTTCCCAGAATTTGATCCTTATTAGCGACTACCGAATGGAGTACCTACCTAATTAAATTAAATTAAAAATTAAAAAGCTTTTATTTCGGATTACATATTACATCCATAGAATTACAAATTATTAAAATTAAAAAATATAAATAAATTAACTTAAACTTAACACAACTATTTAAAAAGTTACTTTTGATAAATTGCATGTGGCGCGTGCGATTTCGCCCAATGGCCGAATATCGGGCTGTCATAACTAGGCCCCTGCGATCGCGCTGAGGAGCCCGATGGTGCTGCCGCGCGCACGGCGCATCAGGGACGCGACGCATTTGCGCATAATGGCATGGAAATCGTCCGTGTGTACCTCCGCAAACATCCCCGACGCACTGCAGTACCGCGGCCATGGGCTTAGCTAGGGGGGGGGGGGGGGGGCAGGGTGGGCCGGGCCCACCCTAGAAAGTTGTGGGCCCACCCTAGAAAAATACCCTTCCTCATACATAAAATAAATTCATCCTCAACTACCGAAATCGAAAACCATCTTCAAAAAGCTAAACACAGAAAACTTAAAATAGTTTGAAAACAATTTTTTCTAATTTCAAGGTGGTATGGAGTGGACCTATTTATGTGCATTTGGATTGAGGGCCCATTTTTCAAAATACTGCGAAACGAAATGACACTTTCAAGGCATTTAGTAAAAATTTGGTAAAACTTAAAGCAAAGATTCTTAAATTTCTTAAACGTGAAACATAAGAGTTATGGTCAAATATCTTGGGCCCTCAATCCTGACGCCTGCATAAAGCGGCATAGCCTAATCTCAGAAAGTAGGTACTATCCGTGGGATATAAATTTAATTTGAGAATTCAGTTAAGATTTTCTTAAATACATTGAGAAATTCCCAAATCTTAAGAATGCGATAATACATTTATGGCGGTTTAGCTTGGGCTCTCAATTCGTGAATATCTGTACTGAGGAATCAGCCAAACAAAGGAGTTTATCTAAGGAAAGAGATTAATACGACTTTAATATATTTGAGTTCAATATCGCTCAATATCGTTGGTAAATTAGTTAAAACAAATAACGGCACAAAAGTCGATTGTAAAAAAAAACTAAATAAAATTCGAATTTTCTTAAAACGTCTGAACCGAGAGCCCAATATTTTCGGCAGTATTGACTAGGCTAAGCCTTCTACACTACCGCACTTTAGGTTAAGTAATGAAATAGCTTCTATGGGGTACATGCTGAATAGTAGTATCAAAAAAAAGTAACAAAATCGTAACTACCCTACAGAATTGTCTCATATAAAATATTGTAAATCAATTTTCTCTTTAAGTATGGCATTTAGAAGAATGGACGCTTTGTTGCATTTTAATTAAAAGTTGGTTAAAATACTTAACCTAAAGTGCGGTAGTGTAGAAGGCTTAATACAATACATATAATACAATACTGCCGAAAATGTTGGACCCTCAGTTCAGACGTTTTAAGAAAATTAGATTTTTATTTACTTTTTAACAATTAAATTGTGTGTTGTTATTTCTTTTTAACTAATTTACCGAAGATATTGAGCGATATTGAACTCAAATATATTAAAGTCGTATTAATCTTTTTCTTTAGATAAACTCATGTTTTACTGATTAATCAGTACAGATATTCACGAATTGAGGGCCCAAGCTATACCGCCATAAATCTGTATTATCGCATTCTTAAGATTTGGGAATTTCCTAATGTATTTAAGAAATTCTTAACTAAATTCTCAAATTAAAATTATTATCCCAGGGATAGTAAGTACTTTCTGAGATTAGGCTATGTCACTTTATGAAGGAGTCGGGATTGAGGGTTCAAGTTATTTGACCATAACTCTTATGTTTCGCGTTTAAGAAATTTAAGAATCTTTGCTTTACGTTTTACCAAATTTTTACTAAATGCCCTGTGAGGGTCATTTCGTTTCTCAATAATTTGAAAAATAGTCCCCCAATCCAGATGCACATGATCTATATAAATATGTTTGGTTTCTTTTTTCCTTACTTCAATGTCGATTTGATTTACCTTGTTGTTGGTAATTTAAGAGTGTAACTGTTGTCAGTGTATACTTAGCTATATTAGCGACTTAAACCACATTGTTTTGGCCAGGACCTGCTGGCCAGGACACAGATAAAAGAAAAAAAAATTGTATAATAGGATAACTGAAATCCATACTTGATTCCTACATACCATCTTGCCGCGCCCTAGGAAAAATCCCTAGCTACGCCCATGACCGCGGGCAGCCCCATCAGAGGACACGCAGCGCACTATAAGCTTTCTTCGTGCAGTTGATCCACAGGCTGCAAGTGTAAAAAGTTTGGCAATATGATCTAAACAAGGTTAAATTAACACTTGTTGTGCATTTTGCAAACCTGCGGATCAACATGTTGCTCCTCACTGACAGTGCAGCCCTGCGCTCCCTCTCCACGTCCACGTCATCATTTTGAGACACAGTGACCCAATGCCCCAGGTACTTAAACTGTGTTACTAATTTCAACTGAACGCCCCCTAACATGACTGCAGGTGGCACTATGCTGTATATTTTTGTGCCGGCTTTGAATATCAGTAACTCAGTCTTATTAGAATTGTACCTGAGGCCGTGTGCCTCTGCGTAACTTTCATATATGGCCAGTAACTTATTAAGTGCGCAAATCGAAGAGCTAAGTACCACCATATCATCGGCGTAGCTGATGCTATTGAAGCACTTCCCTCCGACTGAACAACCCGCTTGAGTGCCGCTAAGCTCCTCTATCAGGTGATCCATATATCTACAGATAGCCTTATGCCTTGGCGAGGTTAGGCCTCCCTGTCTCACTCCGCACTGCAATTTGTAGGAGTCCGACAGTGAACCCGCCCATCTTATTCTGTTACTCTGATTGATGTACCAATATTTAAACAGCTCAACCAGCTCTCCAGGTACCGCAGCCTGGCTTAGCTTTTTCCATAGGGGATCGTAGGACACCAGGTCGATAGACTTGATAAGTCCAAGAAGCATGCGTAAACTGGTGTTCTACGATCTGTGTTATATCAGACAGTATGCTTGAGGCACAGAACCGCAGCCTCGGTTGATAGTCCTGACCTAAACCCAAACTGGGCGTCGTAGAGCGGCACGATCTTCTGCAGCGCCTTGTCAAGTATACTGTCCAACACTTTACTTACTATGGTGGCCAATGAGATGGGTCTGTAGTTACTTATATCTGACGCATCGCCTGTACGGTTTTTAGGTACAGGTACTACAACCGTTTTAATCATTGCGTAATAATACAGGGAGTGTTTTTTTCAAAATCAACGTGTTCCATTCAAAGAGATTTAAATGCCCTATTATATTTAAATCTCTTTGGTTCCATTCCTGGCTAGGAATATCCAAAGATGCAGTTTTAGTTTTCTTAAAATCGAGCCCAAGACTCCTTTGAGTAAGACTTTTCGCTATTCCTCAAAGTTTCTGATTTAGCCTACCACGCCCACTAGAAACATTCACCTGTATAAGTAGGTATACCTAGTATTTGTCTCGTTAGACGCCTTTCATCTATCCGCTCGATATGTCCAAACCAACTGAGCATCATTCCTTTCTCAATCTTAGCCACTATATTATAATATCCTCGTTCAAACCACAATGCTCTCGGATTACATTCCTCATTCTATCAATCAATAGTACTCTACTCGTGCTTCATTAGCGAGCGCATTTCGACTGCATCTATTCGACTCTCGTGCTTCTTCTGCCATAGCCAACTCTTGCTACCCTACATTAAGGTAGGAACCAAAACCCCATCATGGACAGCCAGGCATGCAGAAAGAATGTGACTAGGTATAGCAATAAGTCACTTTCTGGCGCTTTATGAAGGCGTGCAATGCACCGTTTATCACATTAGTTACCTCAGTTACCTGCATTTACCCTCCTTTGAATGTCACACTTACCTACCGTCTCTACTAAACTACTTCCTAAATAAGTACCTACACAAACTCTGACACGTCTTGTTTTAGTTTCTCACTTGTTCTAAATTTTTTTATTTATTCCTACATCTATCTATAGGTACTTATACTATATATTTTTACTATTTTACTATGACTATCTATAGGTACCTACTAATACATATTATAAAGAGGAAAGATTTGTGTTTTTGTATGTTTGTTACGAATAAACTCAAAAACTACTGGACCGATTTTAAAAACTCTTTCACCAATGGAAAACTAGAATATCCCTGAGTACCTATAACATAGGCTATATTTTAATCCCGTATTCCGTCGGGAACGGGAACTACGCGAGTGAAACCGCGCCGAACTGCTAGTGACATATTAGGTATAAAGCTAGATAATAAATCTGGATAACTTAATACGAAGTCGACAGCCCGCCTTTTATCACCTGGGGCCCGTTTACCGAAACTACAATTCTTGTAACTTGTAGAAAAAAAGGGCAACACTGGTGAAAAGTCTAGCAACACTGACGTTATTAGTGTTCATGGAAACTGCGATTTCACAACTTGTGATTTACTTGCTACAACTACAAGTTTACCTTCCATAGACTATATATATTTTTTTATAGTTAAAAATCACCAAATCGAACAAGCGTTCAACAAAGATTTGTGGATTTGTTAATTAATATCTGTCAAAAACTTTACAATTCTACTTACCTTTGGAGCTAGGTAGACTTGTAAATTGTGCGATTTAAATTAGTAGAAGGTGCGAGTGGCTCTGAGATTCTTTTGTTTGACGCAATTAAATAACAAGGAGTGCTGATTGCTTTATGTTTGGTAGCCAATTCCTTGCTTAAATCCAAGACGGAAGCTAAGAATTGAAATTAGTATTAAATGAAATTGGGTAAAGAATCTGTTTGACTCGAGTCCAGTTTACTGTAGGCCTAGTTACAGAACCATAAAACCAACGCCACTGTACGGGCGCGTAATTAGTTAAGTAGCAACCTTAGGATTAGGATGTAGTCTAAGTTAATTTTAATTAATATATTTTAAATAAAGTTTTTTTTTAAAACAAATTGTGTCGCGAAAGTTATTTAGGTACAGACACGATCTCGTTACTGGGTGCGAAGTAGAGGGTGGGGGAACCACGAATCGATCGCAGCGCCCATGGTGGCTAAAAAAGGAACTCGGGTCGGACGAACTCAGACGAACTGTCACTTTTTACTAGAGTTTACGTATTCGTGCATTCTTAGTGGAAATAAATACTTGAACATGGGTAAAACTTTACTGGCAATAAGATAAAATTTTTGCAAACTGACAACGTTACTGAATATATAAACAAAGAATTTCTAAATTACTTGAACGCAAACGGGATTGCACAACGACTATCGGCACCCTACACGCCACACCAAAACGGTCTCGCAGAACGGAAGAGTCGGACACTAGTGGAGAAAGCAAGAGCTATGCTTATCGAAAGCCCCGATGCATCTATGAGCTGAAGCAGTTAATACAGCTAACTATTTGGCAAACAGAAGCATCTATAGCGCTATTGGAAATCAAACTCCATTCGAACGATGGGTACGAAGAAAGCCCTGTGTTAACCACTTACATCCTTTTGGATCTAAAGCATTTGTTCTGAAGAAAGGTCCCAAAGGACACAAATTTGCACCGAAAGCAACACCTGGTCTGTTTGTCGGTTATTCAGAAGTCAGCAAAGCATACAAGATCTCCATTCCAACTGAACACAAGGCAGTCATCTCTAAAGATGTTAAAATAATTAAAAAAAACTTCTATGAAACTGCTTCTACAAGCATTCTCAACAATGATGATACCTACAACTTCTCTAGAGCAAACACAAACGCCTAGAACAAAGTTAATTGAATTGGAATTTGAGAATAACGAAGAAGACACAACCGAAAGCCATCTGAATGACAGTGTTTATGAAGAATCCCTTGAGCAAGTAGATGAAATTGAAAGCACATCTCCTGAATTTGAATACGTTGTCAATATACAGCAAGTCGAACCAAACATTGGACATGAACCTGAAAATGTAGAATCTATAATAAATCAACTGTGTCTACGAGACAGATCATTGATGCGTATGCCACAACGGTACTATGATTTCGTACTGGCAGCTGCTGATGAAGTTAACAAACTCGGAGAACCTACTTCATACAAAAAAGCACTAAATTCATCTGACAAGGACAAATGGCTCGAAGTAATGCTGAGCGAGATCTCATCACTCGACGAAAACGAAACGTGGGAACTTGTTAAATTACCAAAAGGTAGAAAAGCTCTACCAAGCAAATGATTTACAAAATTAAAACGAATCCAGACGGCACCATCGAACGCTACAAAGCAAGATTGGTTATCAAAGGTTTCTCACAAACACCTGGGGTAGACTACGACAAGACATTTAGCCCGGTGGCTCGACTGAGCACCATCAGAGCTGCACTTGCTACAGCAGTCAAACAAAACTTGAGACTTCTGCAATTCGACGTCACAACTGCATTCCTGAACGGGAAAGTCGAAGAACAGATCTTTATGAAACAACCTGAAGGTTACAATGACGGCACCGACCGTGTATGCCTTTCAAAACGAAGCCTGTATGGATTAAAGCAAGCTCCACGCTGCTGGAACACCTGCATTAACGACTTCTTGTTACAATCAGGGTTTATCCAGTCAGAAGCTGATCCATGTCTATACACACGAGTAAGAGGGACAAAGAAAGTCCACATCGCTTTGTATGTCGACGACGGACTCGTAGCCAGCAATAATATTGAGGCTGAAACCGAATTTATTAACGAGCTACATAAGAGACTAAAGATCAGAACGTCACCTGCTACATATTTCCTGGGAATAGAAATCAGCAAAGTGGATAACACGATCACACTGCGTCAAACATCGTATACAAAGAAGCTCTTACGAAAATTTAATATGAGCAACTGCAAGTCTGCACCGACACCTATTGTTAAACAAAACATGGGAGGAGGAGAAGAACAAGGAAAACAAGCGGAACCAAGCTTTCCTTTCAGACAGGCTGTAGGCGCACTGACATACTTGGCAGTAGCCACAAGGCCTGACATATCTTACGTTGTCGGAATGGCATCAAGACATCTTGAAGCGCCAACTGCAAAGGACATTGCACTCGTAAAAAGAATTATACGCTATCTCAAAGGAACCTCTGAAATCGGTCTAACGTACAAGAAGGACACACTAGAGAAAATGCTTTGTTATAGTGATTCTGACTTTGCTGGAGATCAATCTACTGGCAGGTCCACATCTGGCACTGTATGCTTACTCGCCGGAGCTGCAATCAGCTGGAGATCGCAACGTCAAAGTGTTGTATCGATTTCGTCAACTGAAGCAGAAACAATCGCAGCTAGTGTGGCTTCACAAGAACTGATATGGCTAAACTGTCTATTGAAGGATCTGATGAAGCTGAACAAGCCCACACTGTATCTTGACAACGAGTCGGCAATAAAGCTCTCTCAAAACTCAAAATATGAGTACCACAAGCGTACAAAACATATTAAACTGAAACATTTCTTTGTCAGAGAATGTGTAGCCAACGGAGAACTTGAAGTGAAACAAGTGGCTTCAGAGCTACAACTAGCAGACATGCTGACCAAACCACTCTACGGGCCCAGACTGCAAGATTTGAGTGAAAGAGTTGGTCTCAACAGAATCTCTCGATCCTGAAAAAAGTTGGGAGGGTGTGAAGACCGTATATCTTAGTGTAGATACTCCATGGTCTTATTATTGTCGTTGATTATGTTTTGATTTGACAGACTGTCACACAAGAGAAAACAAAAAAAAACCACGGGTTGCACTCCGGGAGTGTCGGCAGAAATGAAAACTTGATTATCGATTTCGTTGTTACAACACTACTCTCCAACCGTCTTACGGTTTTTCGATCAGCACACGGGACCTGACGCGAGTTTCACAGTTTTTACCCATCCCACAAAAGTGCTCAACGCCGCTAAAGTAGTTTTCACTTCAAAAATATTTTTTTACTTCTCATGCTCTAAAAGAACGCCAATATAGCCCTACGAAGCGGGACTAAAGTGACCACTTTAGTCCCTAGGGAGTATAAAGTAATTTTTTTTTAATTTCCTTAATGAGAAAAAGACAACCTCAAACAGCCAGTAAATATCTGTAGAGTGTGGACCATCTTCATTGCGAAAATGTGAAGAGTTTTAGTTCCATGGTTTTTCCGCGAAGAAGGTGGCGCCATGTGTTTTAAATTGTTTACCTGCAAAGAGATTTAAATCTCTTTGTTAATCTGTGACAGCCTGACAGGTTTAGAAGAAAAAACTGACCGCGAAAATTTCTGAATTTTTGTCGAGTGTAAATTTGTTGGGTTTTAAATAAATTTGTACTAAATTGACAATTTTTCTCGCACTCAAAGTGAAAAGTACAGTTTCCACCTCGAGACTAAACGCCAACTTAATATACCCTCGGTTTCATGACTCCCGAGCCTCTGGTATATAATGGCTTCGTTTAGTCCCTCGGTATAAAATATAGGTACTATTGTGCTTTCACATCAAATCTTTATTTTAATTCTAAATCGATCCTAAAAACTTAATAAACTTTAATGCCGACTGTCCCTTCAATTCTGAAATATGGAACGGCAAAGGATCTCTTAATTTTCTTAGCCGGTGGATACATATCGGCAAAGTATTTGCCTTTTGAGTACTTTTCTTTGGCAAACCGTCTGGCACTAGGTCTGCCCCGTTGCTGCTCTTAATTACTTGTCGAGAAGCTTTCTTCGTAGTGGATATAATATATCAGAGCCGCAATATGCTTGCATCTGCCACTCTGATTGTAGACACAATCACACCTTCCACTAGTGACACAGCGACTTGAGTCGATCTGTAATAAAAAACATTTCTTTATTTTCATTACATTAATACATTGAATATGTATGTATGAATTGTACCACGTCAAAATTGCAAAAACACAAAAAAGCAGCTTACATTCAAAGATGTTTTGTATGGCGTTGATGTCAATGAAGTTTGTCTAATTACACTAGCTACAATGGTGTGGCTCATTTGATTTCACATTTTATTTCTTTTACATCTTGCATGTGTTGAGCCAAAACTAAGTGTTTGCCTTTTGTAGTGGTTTGTGGCTGGAAAACTATATTGTACGTTAATGTCCGGAATCCAGTTTTTATAATCAATTTGGCCATGTTAAACTGAAAATACACAACAGTCTGCATTATTATCGACAGTACTGCTATGAATAATGGTCTACAATACAAGATACATGAAACGCTCTAGTCGATAAATTTTGTCCATTTCTTTACTTATTTCCCGTGAAGCCATGAGAAAGTCCGTGTAGGTATACTGCCTGAAATTTACTGATTGTGGCATTTTTGACGTTAAATAAAAAAGGTCAACATTATTATCGACGCTATAGACTTACAATATCCAACAGGACCTAAGTAATTATCGTTGTTTCACTGAAATTATTTTTGGGTTTACTTACTTTTCGTAATGACAGTCAGCCATTTGACATTTCAAAGTTTCAATATATATATATATAAGTTTCAAAGTCCGCCTTAATTGTTAAAGCCATACCTATTTGCATTGCATCCTCTGATTTTATTATTATTATTTAATTAATAAGCACACAATATACTTAACGCTATATGCAATACAATTTCTTTTATTATGGCGGTCCTTTTTGATTTCGCCCAAGTCAAAATTTTCCCCACAAAACTGAGTGAGGAGTTTTCAAACATGTGAAATCTTAGGGCGAAATAAATCAAAAGCACATATTGTATGTAAGGAGTATCGATATATTGATATCAACTTCGAAGCAAATCTCTCCCAAAATAACTTTCTACCCCGTTTTAACTACGTTAGGGGATGAATTTTGATAAAATACAAAATACATTTTACATCAATTCTGTTTACAATTAATATTTATGCAAAATTTCAAGTAAGTAGACCATGGAATCACGTTGTCCCATACAAACTTTACCCTTCTTCTCTGCCTAAGGGGTAGAATTTGTCAGTCATTCAGATCCAGTAAAGGTTCGTGTTGGACAAAGAATTTAACTTTCGTTTCTGTCATGTCAAAAATTGAATGTCAACGCAAAATCTATAGAAAACATAAAGGAATACATTTCATGGAAGAAGAATACTTTAGCATGAATTTTGGTTACTAATACATTTACAGTTGCAATATTTTTTTATATTTTATGTATTATAAGAAACATGTTATAACGTTATGGCTTTTAGGTTTGCCTTTTACAGCTATTAAAGTCAAATTATGGATGCGCATCCACAAAGAAAAACAGCAGCTGGACCGATGGCCGCATCTAGTGTAAAAACAGCTCGAAAAAGTTTCGCGGTTACGCATACGTACGTGAATAAACCTGAAGCTCAGAAAGAAGTTGTCACTGTTCATACAAGTACACCGGCTGTCGAGCAACGTACATTTCGAGCGGAACAAAATCAAATATATCAAGGAGAAATAAATTTACTGTCAATCATGTAAGTAGGATAAGAGACTAATTGGCTCAATTGATAGTGCCCTCCTTCTGAGTCGGAGGTCGCGGGATCGATTCTCGCTTGGACCCAATATTTGTGGGCATGAACATGTTTGTTGGCTTGTCTAAGTGTTTAATATGTATTTAATGTAGTATTTTTAGCAGTTGTTTAGTACCAATAATACAGATTACAGATAGTACAGAGTAGAGATAGTTTGATACTAAATATCGGTGAGAATTGTGTCACACAATTTATTAATATTATTCCGTATTCCAACCCTATTGCCATTTAAGATAAATAAACCCATTTCAGAGATACCAATAAAGAAATAATGTGTTGTAAGTATACAGAGGACACAAATGACGTAGCTGCTGGTTTTGCCGATGGTGTGATAAGACTGTTTGATTGCAATACCGGAAACTGCAAGCACACACTGGTAGACGATGAGTGTAAAGCGTATCCTGGACCTGTTACTTCAATCAAACACCGTCCAGTGAGCAAGGCTCATCCCATGACCAATATGCTTTTATCGTCTTGTTAGTATACTTACTCTCTATACTCTGACAAAGTGGTCTTAAAGGCGCCATACACGGTAGGATTTGTCTGTACGATCCGTTCGCGTCGCTTCAGACCGATCGAAACGACGTTATTAGTGTATGTCAGGATCGTTAACGATTTACTCATCGAAGGATTCGAAGGCGATATCGGAGATCGCAACCCAGGTAGCAAAATGACGTAGAAGCGACGGCCAATTAAGGTCCATCTTGAAATAGATGACGTCAAAATTTGTCGTCTGTAGGATCTTATAGTGACGTGGATTTGTCTTATCCCAATGACGTCTTATCGAGACGTTGGTGACACGTCACACCATAAACGTCTGTGACACGTCACACCTTAAACGTCTGTGACACGTCACACCATAAACGTCTGTGACACGCCACACCATAAACGTCTGTGATACGTCATACCATAAACTGATTGGGCGGATTCTGGCTTGCTGTGCGACTGCTGCTGCTGCTGACCTTGAGTGAAGGTTGTTGTGGGTGTGATGAGTGATGACGATGTGATGATGCTTCTGAAGTTTGCGCTGAAGTCCAGGTGTTCCAGAAGGTTATGCTGATGTCCAGGTGTCGAGGGGTCACCAGTATGGAGGAGCGGAGGTGGAATGCTCTTCCATCGTGAAAAGGAAGATCTTCCGCAAGGCGAGGTGATCGTGCCTGGGGACCACGGTCCAACGGTTGATGTTGGACAGTTGTATTTATACAAACTCATTAGAAAACTCCGATAGCGCGGTTTAGAACTCGGCCGTCTATTGGCGCGTTCTATGTAGTGTCGCTACACGTCATACCATAAACGTCAGTAGAACGTCTCATGTAAATGTCGGTAGGACGTCTTCTTAAAACTAAGATTAGACTATCAGAATGACCTTCTTCTGGTGCAGGACAGCACTCACAAGCAACTGAGGGCTGAATTTGACTAATATAAGTAGAACTTCTATTAATTGAAAATTGTATAAAGTGTAGGTAGTTCAAGTTGTGTTGGTTATCGGATTAACTTTTTAGATAATTAATCATCCTACGTTACATTTTTTACTAGCATCACAGACTAACTTATACAATTCATTCGGTTACTCGAACGGTAATGGTTGGTTTTACAGTATTCTATACTTTTCGGATGGTTCCAGAATGATCTGTTGCGTACGTCATAAAGACGTTTACAGATTCCTGTTCTAGAAACGTTCTTTTCTGGTCCTAACCAAAGGATCCAAAAGACGTCATGTAAGTACGTCGTTGGTACGTGCACCAAAGACTGCATCTGGAATAACTTGTTGCCGTCGATAACCGTACGTCAGTAGGACATACATCCACGACCGTCGCCGGACTGACCTTATAATGACTGGTAAAAGACGTCATTTTAAGGTTGTCGTCTGAAATTGCTACCTGGGAACAGACACTCATGCAATCATGAATATCGAAACGATGAATCGACAGTGTATGGCTCTCTACGATCAACGATTCGATTTTGTCTCCCAGTATTGCCAGACTGTGGGCAATTTTACAAGCTTTTATTTAACTTGCAATGTATGTATGTAACTATGTACCTACCTAGTTATGTTTGGGTGGAAACTTGCAACTCCATTTTGAAGCAGATATCTTCAACAGAATGAGCTGATATTTAGTACACTTATGTAAGTTCGGTGACAATGTAAAATTATGATACCACCGAGCTGATCTCATGATGGAGCCAGGAGGTGGATATCGAAACTCCTCAATGACTACTCGCAAACCCCTCGAGTTTGGGCTCGTATGATACGTCTTGACAAATACTTTGGTGCTAGATGGTAACGGTAATGGAGCTGGAAGATGGCCATAGGAACTCAGTATTTTTTTTTACATAAACTTAGTCTAATTATAATAATGGTTAACAGAGTAAAACTTATTGCTAATAAAATTTTAGTGATTAAACGACATAACCCCATCGAGTTTGGGCTCGTTTGATTCGCCTGGACGAGTTTTATCTGATAAAAGTATTATCGATGTTATTTTATTTTACTAGAGAAATAAAACTTAGTTCATTTATTTAACCTAACGCTATTGCCCATATATTACCGGTTCAAAGACCTTTCTGCCCTTTAGCCCTCCTTTAAAAAAAATTAAAATTGCCCTTTACACGTCACTTCCGGTTTGCCTTACGAAACGTTGTCGTCTCTTACCGTGTTGCACTTCAACATAACTGCATTCATGTAAGGACCGTCGATCATTCATGTGAAAGATAGTTTATGTGAACTACCTACACTTTATGTAAACGCAAGCCCCACACGTAGCTACGAGTCATACTGCTGGATAGACGATGATTATTCGACAAAATGAATTTGACTTTTTCTTTTTGTGTGTAGGCAGAGATGTAGGTAGAACGTGTGCAATACACGTATTGTAGGTACAGAAGATAGCGATTATTCAGTAGGTACTTACCTATAACATCAATGATTTTTTTTAGATGTTAACGGATGTGTCAAGTGTTGGAAATATAAATACGATCAGTGTTTATACACGATACGAGAGAAGCGTCAAACACTAGGGTTGAGCTATCATCCGAGATATAGTAAATTTGTTACGTATGGAGATGACGCAAAACTTAACATGTATGACGAAGAAGCGCAGACACAAGAAAGGGCGTTTTATTCTAGGTATTCCAGTTTTTTATGTAATCTAAAGTATGTAGGTCCTTTTTAATGCAAGATAGACTAAGTACTACTAAGTACTAAGGGTACATAAAATACCTACATCGTTTATGACGATTAGATGCAACAGTTTCTAGTATGGCGTATTTGAGGGAGCAGCAACGGTGGCGTCATCGAAAAATTTATAAACAAAACAAATGACGACCAGTATCTACAGATCCAGTATATTCAAGCCATTATACTCAATGTCTCATTGCGGGGTTTTATTTCTATTATCACGTCGCATCGACATCTTGTTGCTTCACGTTATACCTAGGGGTATCTACTTATTACAAACAATATATTATCAATTCAGTTATTGTATGAAGAACTAGGTAGTTAATGTGTTCGTAGATTTGTAGTAGGTACCTACCTACTTAAGTAGATCCGACCGACTAGGTACGACCTTGGATTATTTGATACGATGTGGTCCAATAATAATAATAGTTTTCTTCCAGTCAAAGGAAAAATATATATGACGGACACACATCAAGAATATTTGCATGTGCCTTTAACCCCAAGTCGCACCACGAGTTGATATCTGGGGGATGGGACAACACAGTCATGTGCTGGGATGACAGGCAACCATTTGCCACCCGGTACTTCTTAGGAGTTCATATATGCGGCGAAGGCCTAGATTTCGACAAACCCGGGAAACAAGTATGTTTTAAATTATTTGACTAAGGCTGTATTCTGCCTTCTTTTATTATAAAGTAGCTGTTCCCCGCGATTTCACCTGGGAAAATTATATACTTACATACAACACAGAATAAGCGCAATTCCTCATACACCCCAATTATAGTAAGTAGGTACATAAAATATGATGCATTCGTAATTTAGTTTTGTCTAACCAAACTTAAATAAAGAGCAATAATAGTAGGTACCTACGGTGTCCATGGGTAGCCCTAAATTCAGGAATGCTAATTAATTTTTCTTAATTATTAGAAGTGCTTCTTGTGAGAAGTGCACCAACTGCGAAATGCACATTTCGCGGGGATGCTCATTTTGCGAAGTGCACATTCTGCGTCAAAACTCAAACCCCAAAATGGCGGAAAATTTAATAAAATGTACTAGATGTCCTTGCCTATTTACCTGTCTATTACCAGATTTCCAGACACAATTATCATGTGATCAATACTTTGATAAAAAATAAACGTGTATGTATTTGATGTCTATTGTCTCTGCCTAGCCCGTCGGGAAAAAGGCGTGGGAATGTGTATGTATTTTAATATTTTTAATTAAATTTTCACGCAGATACTTACATGCTCATGGCAAGAAAAAGACAGCATTCAGATTTGGGACTATGGGTCATGCAAACTGATAGAAACCATTGTACCAGATAGCAATCAATCCAAACTTTACTGTGGAAAGTTAGTGCCACAAACTAATTTAATGATATGCGGTGGCTCGGACGACAACATATTAAGAGTGGTAGATGTACATTTAAAAATAGTAAGTAACGCATCACAGAATAAGTGCCATTCCTCAAACACCCCAACTAGTATAAGTACATAAAAAAAACCAGCCAAGTGCGAGTCGGAGTCGCGCACCGAGGGTTCCGTAAAAACCTGTAAGTACATATATAAGTAAAAGTTAACCCATCACGACAATTGAGTCTTAAAAAGAATAAAAAAATATTTTTATTAAATGATTTAACTAAAAATGTAACGGTTTTCGAAATTTTTCCTTTATTTGTGCTATAAGACGTTGCTTCGTACCAAATTTCAAGATTCTGAGTTCACGAGAAGTACCCTGTAGGTTTTAATTCGAAAATTTGCAGCATACACGGCTGTATCTTTTGATTGCGTTGGCTTAGAAGATTGATTTTTTCACAGCTCCAAGGGACAGTAGACCAACAGGCGTATTCACGAAGGCTCGACACCGTTTCCGTTCGATTCAGATCGAGTGAAAATTTTTCCGAAATCGAATCTATCTACTTCGGAAACTTTATTCTATGCGTTTCTGATAGCCACGGAAAATTTTCCGAATCTGACATTAGTTTTATGTCATTAGTTTATGACATAAACTTATGTCAAATATGACATTAGTTTTCGATACCGACATCTGTGACTAACTCATCTTCGACAGATTTTCCGATTCCGAGTCGAATATCGAAGCTCCGTGAATATGCCCGCCGAGTATTTGATATAAATTTCAGCTTGATACCTCCACGCGTTCCTGAGAAAAAGGTTTTTACAGACAGACAGACGGACGGACGGACGGACAACAAAGTGATCCTATAATGGTTCAGTTTCTTCCTTTCGAGGTACGGAACCCTAATATTATGATGCATTCGTACTTTAATTCAGTATAACCAGATTCTTTAAATAAAGAACAATATAATGGTACGGTTTCCATAGGTAGCCCTAAATTCAGTTATGCTCATTAATTTTTCGGAAAAATTTTACACATTGAAAATAGCTGAATCGAATAAGTAGTTGATACTGAACAAACTAACTTCAGCGCTTATTCTGCTACATATTGTACATAAGCTCACGCGTTATCAACGAGAGTGTCGGCAGACGTATTACTAGAAGGACCCACTTTTCACCTGTTCTATTTTCGGACGCGTGACAGTTGGATGGACCATCGGGATCGAGGTGGCTGGTGGTGGAGGGCTATCACTGCTTTTATTATTTGTACTTATAGTTAATGGAATAATTCTTTATACCTTTATCGATGGCTACATAACTACATAATACTGGTATATAGGGGGTTTATTAAGTTCTGTGTGGAGACTTCCAATAAGTAGTCTTTTATACCTTACAAATACTTAAAATGTACATCTAAAATAATTGAAAATTAAATTAAATTGGTGGCGCATTACGCAAAAAACTATAGATAACGGAGATTCAGGTCTATGCTATAGACAGACACTGAACTGCAGGCGTATTCACGGAGACTTGACACCGTTTCCGTTCGATTCAGATCGAGTGACAAATTTTCCGAAGTCGAATCTATCGACTTCGGAAACTATTCTAGGCGTTTATGACAGCCACGGAAAATTTTCCGAATCCTTATGTCCAAATATGACATTCGTTTTCGATACTGACATCTGTGAATACCCCACAGATTTTCCGATTCCGAGTCGAATGTCGAAGCTCCGTGAATACGCCTGCTGAAGAGTTTACCGATGTTTAATAAGTCTATGTATACTCCACTCATGCTACTTATATCTCATCACATCAGCTATTTCTCAGCGAGGTTAAGCAGTAGGTCTCAAATAATCAACTTTAACCATAAAATCTGTTACTTAAATAAATATTAAATAAGTATGTTCATAAATTATGAGTAACTACTTAATTTTTGGGCAATTGCGGTTAACAATTTTCAGACTGAGTGTTCAATTCGAAATAACCCAGGTGGGATATATGCCATTGACTTTGGAACAATACGACGGAAGACGAAAAAAGCTCCCGATACCGACCCAAGATTAGGAGAGTTACAAAATATACCCAGGGTCGTATTCGTCACAGGGAAGAGGATGCAGACAATCGATTTTGGATAAACTCTTCTTTGCCAAATATATTTAAAAAACAAATCCATTATTTTCATTTTTAGTTGTAAGGCTACTAGTCACGTAAAATAAGTCGCATTTGAATGAAAAGGTGTAATTAGGTCTATATTAAAATAAATAATTAAAGCTGGCTTTAAAGTTGTACATTGGTTGTATTGAATTTATTCTCTTTTAATTTAACATTTATCTACACACAAACAGCCGCTTAATACAATTTTATGTGATAGACAAATACATTGCGATTTCACTTTGTAAATAGTATATAAAACTCTAGAAAGATAAAATATCGAGTTTGGCAAGAATTCATAATAAATAAAAAACATAAATACTTCTACATAGTATTATATACAGGATTTGAACATCTATTATTCGACCGATTCAAGTTGAGCCTCGTCAACGGATGGGTCTTTCCGTGTTGCAATTGTTTCTTATTTTGAGCTTTCGACATCACAGTTGAAACTACCACATTAGAATAGTCGATGGGCGCGATTGATACCACGGTGGGCACAATGGGGGGTCGCTCTCCACGTATCGCACCGCAAAACGAATTGCGCAGAGACGCACTAGCCGAACCCACAACGCGACGGGGCTCGGTCTCCGTAGCCAGCCTGCACTTCTTAGATATTGACTCGTGCGGTGCTTTAGCCCGACCCTCACTACTCGACTCGCTGCGCGCACGGCCAGGTTGATCATATCTGTCCACCAAAACCTTAACGGACAGGTCCTCGCCAGCCGGGGGTGAGGTAGGTGTTCGGTCACGACCGTCTACTGTGGCTGCTCGGCTTCGCGACTTAGTTTGTCGCAACGTGTCGCCCTCGGATCGTGCCTCAAACTCCTTTTTGAGATTGCTGACAAGCCCTGCAGCAGAAGTGGTTCCAGGCGAAGTGGAGGGCGCAGGCGGCGCAGAGCGAGGCAAGTCCGGGTGCGAGACGGCGGTGAGGCGTCGGCGGCGTGGGCCGGCGCGCAGCCACGTGTCGGCCGGCGCTGAAGCGGACAGGCGCCCGCTCCACGTGGAAGCCCCTCGGTCGCGAGCGCGCTCCATGCGCGCTGCCGCCCTCGCCAGCTCCTTCAATATGGCACACGTTTCGTTGAACTTCCTTTCGTTATCAGATATATCTGCTGGCGGGCGATCCACGACACGCCTCGCCCCTCGAGCCTCGGTGTGTTCGCTGATGATGCCCAGGTCGGAAGTCGGCCGTTGCACTGACACGCTGGGGTCGCTTCTTTCCTCATCTTTTCGGAGTGCGCGATCGTCGGGCCGCTCCTTAGTACGCTTGGCGGGTTCGTCTCGAGCGGTCAGTTGTGGTCGCGCCGTCCGCGTATCGTACGAGCCCCAGGAAGAGTGACGCGAAAGATCAGGAACGACGGCGCTATCGAATGAGCTCCACGAGCTATGACGGCTCGGTGGCGGTGGATCTTCATCTAAGTTCCGCCTCTCCTCGAAGTCTAAATTACGGTCCACAGAATTAGAAAAATTGTCACTCATTTTAGTTTTTATGTCTATGATACCACTATCACTTTTCACTATATTGTCACTATCGCACGTATTTCGACTTTCTTCCCCTCGAGGCCAGGGGCACGCAGGGTCCCCAGGATCCCAAGTATGGATTTTGTCAGCCTCAAAATTGGATTGGGGATATTTATTGTGGTTTGAGTTTCGCGAAGGCGACATCGGTGGCGGTTTGCTTGAATCCGTTTGCGTATTCGAGCCTACTGAGGCATCCGACGATCTGTTGCTGGAGGTTTCGTATTGTGTTCCGAAGTTTAATCTTTGATACCTTTTGCTAAATTCTCTGCGATCGCCTGAAGCGGCGTTTTCTATTTCATTTACAATGTGCTTTACAGATAGAACTCCTTCCTCCTTTAATCTAATAATTTGGTTGGGAGACACACTGTAGCTACCATTGGCGCACGGCATTAGCATATGCCTCGTCTCCGATGCCAAATTTTCAAGCGACACTGAAGTAGGTGGGAGCAACTCGGATGCCAGCTTTGTGTCGGGAGACCAAGACCGCGGTCTACCCATGTACGAGCCCGTCAGAGCCAGGACTAGAGGCGTAGGATCCATTGCTTTATTTTCCGATTTCGAGCCATTTTTAGGTGATTTCAAATTAGTTTCTGACTTAGATCTTTGCAACTTCTCTCTATTCTTCATTGCATCAAGAATACCCTGGTAAGTCTCAAGCTGATTCAAAAAATTCGTGTTAGGTTTAATACAGCTTCTTTTCGTTTTCACATGCTTTAGAGCTTTGTCAAAATTCCAGTTATACGCCTTCATGGCGTAAGCTATTACGACAGAGGCCGATCTGCTGATGCCCATTTTGCAATGTACTAGTACTTTCGAGCCTTCATTCCTAGCCTTGTTTATGTACTTAAATGTGTTATCCCAATGTTTCAGTAGATCAGTCTTGTCGTCGTCATATACCCTTATATTTAGGTAGTCGAACATACCAGGGAAAAAATTATCTATTTCTCTCGTCACATTCAATATGTGTCTTACCCTGAAAAAGAAAAAAAACAATTCACTAAATACCTATCACATTTATTTGTTAGCATTATGTTAAAATAGTAGATTGTTAAACCGAGGGGCCTTGAGAGAGGTAATCTGCTTTTCCCTTAACTTATTTATGATGCAGGGGAAAATTCGGGAATAGATGGCGGCCATTTACCGAAATTTATTTGGATAAACTGAATGTATTCGGCATTGAGTTACACTTGACATAATTTTTGGTAAACTAACACAAATGAATAAAAACAATACTGGGAGGTAAATTATAATAAAGATAAAGGACTTACCCATTCCGTTGTAATTCTTCTAGATTGCTTGCGTTCCACTCGGAGCCGAGGTAGACGTGTTCAAACACTTCCGTAGGAGCGTCCATTTGACCGAGAATGGTGAGCATTTCTTGGTCGATGAAAGACTTGTACTCGGCAAGGTCCATGTCCAGCTCGTCTTCAAGCCGCCCGCGGATGGCTTTGCTCGTCACTTCGTCAAGATCTACACTCATCATGATCTCCTTTAGGGTGCAGCGAATGACGCGCTCCGTTTCGTCTCTTTGTCGAGGCCTGGCAATCATAATACAAATATTGTACATAATTTATGATTTTTAAAACTTATTGACGTATTGCCAGTAATTATGTTTTTTTTAAATTATTTTTGATTCGTAATACTTAGGTCCTGCGCATTTTAAATATTGCAATAGTATCGCCCTGTGCTTTGCATGTTACTGGCGTGTTTAATTATTAACACATCGGCCGACGTCCGATCATTTTCGAGGTCAAGAAATTATGTCTAGGCTTTAGTATGCGTGAGCTATTACACGCAATTTTGTTCCTATCTATAGTAATACATAACAGAACAAAAGCCAATCAATTTATGCGAACTGGTAATCTAAATTACAGCATTCCTGTATCCGAAAATTATTCATCATTTTAATTGGCAATGTGGTAATGATACCGTACCTACTGATCTGAAACCTAACAAATTACTAATTATAGTATTTACGCGAAATTTTTTTTTTACAATCTTTTATTTAACATGCAATAATGTTTATACGCAAGATGTCCGTTCCAAACAATTTTTCAACCACTTGCCGGTATCCGATTGACGTGATATTTGAATATGTCTATGGATATTTAGCTCACTTATGTATTTCGGCGACAATGCAATATTATGGTACCATCGAGACGAACTAATTATGGAGCTGCAGGTGGATAATGAAACTCCTCAATGGCGATTCGTAAACCCCTCGAGTATGATATATACTCACTTGATTTGTTTCGACGGCAACACCGTTTTTGCCGTCGAATGTTTTTAAAACAAAAATACTTTTATTTTACGTTTGTAAAGTTATACTCACTTGAGCCGAAGTGAATCGGGAGAGGGTGGGCGGCGGGACTCGATACTGTCCATGGTGTGCCACTCGTTGAGGCACGACCGGTCAGAGTCCACGTGACTATCGTAGAAGCTGCACCACGAGTGCGATGGGCCTCCCGCGAAGTGGTTCAGTTCGCGGGCACGACCACTCGCGCGGTGCAGGGTCTGCAGCGCCGACCTGCATACCGTTCAAAAACAAATACAATATCACTACGCCTTATTCCCGAGGGGTGAGAAGAGCTATTCTAGTCCAGGAAATATTAATTTCTCACAGCAGTAGGTATAATTGGCGGACCCCTTAACGTGACAGGTGGTGAACCCTTTGCCCGGACTCCTTCACCGTCGAGCTAGCGATAAATATGTACTTGGTACATGCCCTCACAAAGATTCGAAACCGAGCGGTTGTTAAGTTCGATAATTAAGTGGACACTAGCCTAAAACCACCTCCCAATCCATGGTGGGCTTGCACGGAAGATTATGGCATATTTGAGAAATATCCAGTAGCCTATCTGGGGGCTGTTATGGGTTGAAGATGTGAAAACAACTAGTATATTAAAGCTACATAGGGAGAATGTCATCAAGGAAAAAAAATATTAAGAAGCCATATCCGGTACAAAAAGCAGCAACCGAAAACGGTCAATATGTACTGAACACCTTGGAGCTGTATTATTCTTTAATTAATTTAATATAAATATATTATTTTGTATTCATAATGCCTAATCAAAATTAACCACTAAAAAGTATCTGCTTAATCTGATGGATTATATATTTTTTTCTTACTAACAAAATAAACAAATTGGCTGTCGAAATAGCAAACAGCAACAGCGAAGAAGCATATTTAAATGTAGAGAGACACAAAAGCATTAAAACAAATTTTATTCGACTTAAATTTGAAGTCATATGAAAAATAATATTTATTGGAATGACGCAGTAATAGGGCCACAATATTAGAAACCCTACATCGGTCCATTGTCTTTGCTGTTTGCATAAAAACCGACATCTTTTGGGATGGGCAGGTCGACCCGAACGACAGTATGGCGGTTTGGGCTCGTTCCCCTCCCCGAACGACTACCCGTCAAGACCACAGATTACTTCCAGACTCCTTTTTCGGACGATATCTCGACTGTGACACGACCGTTAGTGCACATACCTACTACAATAGACAGACATGCACAATCGAAAATAGATAACTCACCACATGGCTTGCACAGACACCGGCTTGAATATGTGTTGTTGATTGCAAACACACACACTAAACCCGCTGTGGACAATGAATCCTTAATTAGTTATTGTTCTTTGCTTACTTATAAGTATTCGGTAAACAAAATGGCTTCGTGTTATTATGGGCACTGACTGTCATTTATGGCTGTGTCCCTGTTACATGTAAATGCAACTCCTTGTCTCTGGATATGCGAAGCGGTATCTATTGACAAAAGATTTTTTATACAAATATGAACGTACACGTTCTGTTTCTTTTTCTTTGTTTAGAAGATTTAAGGACACAGAGTATAAAACAAGGACTTGCAATTTATAACCCTGCTTTAACTTTTAAATTGTTTTAATACTATTTACAGTTGAGGGATGTTAGATTGAATACAAGAACACGAAACGGGATTATAGCAAACATAAAACGCATTTTTTAGTTAAACAGTTTCTAAAACAGATGCTGTCACTTTGTTGATCTAATAAAAAGCGACAGTATCAGTTTTAAATAGTGTCTAACTTTAAACCCTGTTTCGTCCTTTTTTGTAATACGTAATGAACCCATATACCTAACTTAAATATTTTGAAACTCATTTCACGGCAATGGGACTCAAATTAAGAGGTCTTATAACTAAAGAATGTAGTGTGAGGACTCCGGACCTCCTCGTCGCCGCCTGCGAATGCAATGGAACTCTCATTGGTAATGTGTACCTATCGAATGATTCCAAAAATATGCATATTTCATTTACATTAAATTTGCATGTTGCAATAACTAATAACTTTGGCATTGTAATGAAGTCTTGAGGTTTTTTTATTTTTGACTACAAAAGAAAACTGCCGATCTTATCCTTTCAGATGCTGCAAGACCGTTTTTAACTTTATATAGTTTTTTTTGTAAATCCACTTCTCTTTCATAATGCATTACATTAGAATTAACTTTCAATGACTTGAGAAGATGGTGACTTAAATTCAATTGATTTATAATCATTTTGACATGATACATGACATCGATTTGAGAACTAAATAAATCTGTAAAAATGACATCCACAGGCTGCTGGTGCAATTTAGACCGTAGTAAGTATCCAATAAAAAAGTGTCAAATCAAATACAAGCCAAGTCCTCTCCAGTCCCGAACTAACTGCAGCAAAAGCAACAAATGGGCCTCTCGCATTATGGAATTCCGTACCACGTTGTCAAGCTATAATGATTATTAATAACTTTAACATATTTATCTAAGTAAATGCTGAGTTCCCATGCATTATGTACTGACAAAACCACAAAACTTACAGCGGAATCAAGTTTTAACCGAGAAAAGCCTTTTGCGATTTTATGTCCTACACTATAGCACCCAAAGCAAAACCAAGAACTAGTATTTGCTACAGTCCCCGCGCTGGTTTAATCGGGCACTGGTGCAAATACATGCAACTTACGAATTTACCTCAAGAGCGGCGACTGAAAACTATCTTTCCAGTTCATATTCCAATGAAAAGGTGGTTTTCATTTCAACAAATGAGACCATGAAAACAACTTTTTTGTTTACTAAGGGTACATGCAATTAAGTTTGATAGTGGCTCGGCTCACCCGTCGCCGTCGAGCTTGATCGAGGTATCGGCGAGCACGCGCAGCACTAGTCCGACAGTGGTGCGGTCGTTGCAGTCGATGCCAAGCAGCGCCGCTTCGTCCCCGCGGCACACCACCACCAGGTACCTCGTGCGCCCCGCGTGGGCGCTCTCCAATTTCACCGCCTTGTAAAAAATGCGTACCATTCCTTGTATAGCACTAGCATATAGTACTAGCGGTTCTGCGCGGTTTCGCCCGCGTGGTTCCCGTTTCCGTGGGAATACGGGAATAAAATATAGCCTATGTTACTCAGGGATATTCTAGTTTTCCATTGGTGAAATAATTTTTAAAATCGGTCCAGTAGTTTTTGAGTTTATACGTAACAAAGATACAAACATACTAAAATGTTCTCTTTATAATATTAGTATAGAAGTATAGATAATAGGGTCCCTTTGGGTACGGAACCCTAAAAATTAAGTAAACTGACTTCAGTTAACTTACTCCTGTTTTAGTCTATATAGTAGTGATTTCTTATAGTCTGTCTAGGGCAATGTTTTATTTATACATATAAACCTGCCCAAAACATGCAGATAAATAGCGAAACCACAATCCAAATCCATCCACATCAATAGTTTATAAGAAAATCATGGACATACATACATGTCATATACGGGTCAAACAAAGAACTACCTTTTTTGAAGTCCGTAAAAATAATGATCAAACTTGGAACTTATCATGTGTTTTCTCATACGAGTCACTCGTTGCCAAGTGAGGTTCCTAGGTGTTAAATAAAATAAGTTTTCAATAATCCTAATTATTATAAATGCCAATACAAAAGTAAGTTACAAAGTGAGTTTGTTTGTTTCTTACGCCTGCACCCTACCACTAAAACGGTTGTCGCTAAAAACCGTGGGGCGCTCTTATAATTAATAAACACTCGCGTTTCATCAATGGACTTTTCGTGGCAGGCGAAAATCACATCGCCACACCGGAGTGCTCAGAACCAATTCTGGGACTTGCAGATTACCTCACGGTGGTTTCCTTCATTGTACCTTTACCTTTTTGTAAACTCATTGGTATAACATAAGTCCTCACCCGATATAATATCAAAACAAGCTAAAACTATTATTAAGATTACGTTTGCCTCCAGACCACGTTCGATTTCTAAGACAAATGTACCATACTAAAGGAAGACGTTTATCATAGCTACATTATTATTATAAGCTAAGTTCCAATAATTGACATTTGAACCACTTATAATACGCATTGCACTTCGGTAAGTATTCCGAGAAACTTTGTTTCCCAACGATGTTTTCATTCGTCGCCACGCAACGTTTTGCATTTACGCAAGTTCCGCTAATATTCCAAGTTCATGAATCTGTGTTAGTAAATGCGAACCTTACTCGCGTTAGGCTCGTAATTTGACTAATTACGGAATGAAGGTTAACAGTACATTTCATTTCACATTGCGTTTAGCGCTCTTCTAGACGCGTCAGTTACAATCAGCCCATCGAGCCTGTTCCCACTTTCCCGCAGCCGGTTCTCGATCTACATTTGACCGCCTTTTCCTAGTTCCTTCATCCCTCCGACATTGAGTTTCACCAGGACAACAAGTTTTTCGTAACAAATTTAATACATTTATTTTGGTGGCCATCGCAGTGACTTTCTTATCTATTGAAATGATCATAATTATTGTTAGAAGCCGAGTTTGCACAAAAGAATGCCTACAATTATTGTAAAGGAAGTTTTGCATGACGTATTCTTCTTAATGACCCGACTGCAGAGGGTAATGTGTTTATTTGATGTATGTTTTAAGCTTTTTTGAGTATTTGTTGCAATCAATTATACAGAAAAACACTCTTTATTTTCGGTTGACGCAAGATTAATTACTCGTATATAATAATTATTTTTCGTTGTGTACTACCTTCATATTTCGGATTACTTTTGTGGTTAAAAGAAGTTCCTCTGAATAAAAAAGATCTACTTAAAGAGACAATTGTTAATTCTTATTCACCATTTTGAGCGTTTCCTCGGGGCGCAGCAAGTAGAACATGGACTGCAGATGGTTTTGTATGTCGGTTTGCGGGTGCGCACGCGCAGGTGAGCGGCGCTGATCTGTGCAGCCGCGCTCTGAACCGCCCAGCACCAGCGCTGCGCCTTTGTTCGCGAAGTAGCACTCATTGAGACTAGAAAAAATATAATTACATCCTATATTAGGTACAAATCGCTAACAAAATAAAAATAATAACCTACGACATCGTTAAACGTCCATACATCGGCATGCCATAGTCGGTTTAGTCTAGTTACAGAACACGCAACAACAAGACGTCCTTCAATCGAGCCGCACAAGATTCGCATGAAGTGTCTACTTAGCAGTAATCATTTTTTTTAACTTTATGCAACCGCAAAATGTATGAATGACGCCATTTTTAGTAAAGTTGCGGCAATCCGTCTTACCGCGGCGTTTAACCTCCCTTTCACCGGCGCGGTCGCAAGCTGAAGCACGACTCGACATCCGTCGCGGAGGGCCGACGCGCTGGCTGGGCCGCGCCACGGGCTTACCTCGACGCCTTCATTCGTATACGTTCCATTAGTCATTGACTTCCCCAGATAATACGCCAACTGGTATAGGTACATATAGCTCTAATAATTACTTACTACAAGGAGGCCGCTCCGATAAATTTATGTTTCAACAAACAGAATCTTTTGAAGAAAAATTATTGTTTACAAATTATACGAGTAAGAACAGAGATATGAAATAGAATGATCTAATAATGCTATTTTTATAATATTGAGCTGCTTTTACCCCTTTGAAGTGGCTAAAATAAAGATAAAGGTTCCATTATGGCCTCACTGTGACATTTACCTTTATACGGGCCGACTGCCTTTCAAACGAGGTATTTGAACGCAAAATGTATGATGAGGTCATCCGAAAATAGCGCTACGGGAAGCATGAACAAAGATAGTAAATATAACGGTGGGACGGAGGATGAGGCGGCGACTAATAATAGAGGTGGGAGGGAAATATAATTCAATGATAGTGTAGTAATTTGTGACGAATATCCAAATGTCGACTTGCTTACGGCGAGGCAGCAAGGGCGGTTGCTCTCAAGGTTCATTATAAATAGCGCCACGGCGTGTTGCCAAAGCGCCGTTGCCCGCCCATACTCAGCGCGGGGCGAGTGCCCGCCCGCCGCACGCCGAACGCGCGCCGGGTGATACGGATTCAACGCACTACTCTACCGAATTCGGCGCACCGCACACGCACCTCAATACCACATGGCCGGGCGTTCGTCCAGCGTCCAGCGCCCATTGCGCTGTTAGGTCATGTTTACATTGGCTCACAGAACAAATAGATATCTACGTAGATTAGCAATTACGCATTTACGAATAATTTATGAATAATTATCTAGACAGTTTTGTACAATTTTGGGTATACTCAATACTCAAACATTTATTTATTGCATCCCATAAGTTTACATATAACCACCTTCTTAACTAAGTGAGATCAATTTATGGACCCTGTACAGGGCACAGCAATAGAAGAAGAGAGGTCTACTTTACAGATTTATGTTAATGTTGATGAATTTAAAATTAGATAAGTACCTACTAAAGTTTTTACTGAGGTTTAATATTTGTGACTTAAAATTTATCATCGAAATATTCGTCTTCAAGACTAGTAGCTTTTGTTTATTAGTACTTTATTTAAACTATTTGTAAATTTTTTCGTTTTTAATAAAATTGTAGAGGGTAATTTAGTATATATTTTTATCGACATTACGCATGGGCTGTTTAAATCTAGTTTAAAGTAGATATAATTTATTGAACAACAGTGTTGGTTACTAAACATATTATTATGACGCTGATAACGAGTGATTTGCGTCCGTTGAGGAGTTTCGTTCTTCACCTGAAGTTCTTCATCAGATTTTCACAAAACTTATATATAGGACCAACCTTGACGTATACTCGATAAAACGAAAAGAAAAAACTTTCTAAATCGGTACAGATTTGAGGGAGTTATGGATTAGCATACAAAAAAAACATACGCGACAAATTGAGAACCTCCTTCTTTATGAAATTGGTTGAAAAGTTATTGCGGTATACAGACAGACGCATTAAGAGGCGGTAACTAAGTACTTAGTAACACTACACACCTATAACACCATATCCGTGTATACCACCACACAAACTAAGCTCAAGAAAACACCTTTTCAAGCTCTTATTAAACTCACATAAAACAAAACCCCTACTCTCTTCTTAGGTCTTCAAAACAATTTCTTAACTACATAACTTCCATTACATAAATCTGGGTTCTAGGGCTGGCAGTTGCCATTGGCTTCTAGTGGGCAAACTAAACTTGCTGTTTAAATGTTCAAACAAAATCTGTATCACATAATTATCATCTTACCCTACAGTACACAATATAACCTTTAGTCATTTGTTAAAAGTTGAAGGAAAAAATTATTTCCAACATTGATTTTTAAAAGTCAAGCCATTGCAGTTCAAATTATAGAATTATGTAAATACTCGATAATCATTTTTTTGTTAATATTTTTGTTTTATGTGATGAAAATTATCTAAGTTTCTAAGTTGGTGTAATTTATCCCATTAACACTAAGGAACTTAAAGTACGTTAATACACAACACTTAAGACCTTGATGAACAAATGTTAAGATAAAGAACCATTAACTAATAAACTGTGATAAACATATTTTGAAACATAGCTAGCACATCCAAATAACTACATAATATGATACAATGCGATAGACGTATCAATAATCATACAAACATTTTAATCTACATTATAGGGACTACGTCACACGGAATGGATGATAACTTGATCTGATTACACCTCGAAAATCCGCAATATGTGTGAAGGTATGAATGACAAATACGGCTTCACTATGAATCCTTTGACCTTTCTTCATATACGAGGAATTACGCGGCTTTCACATCGAATTTCAACATACATTAGTTTGGCGGTACAAGACTTGGACAGTACCCATATTTGGCAAATCACTACTCCCGATAGGCAGAACCCACTCTGTCCCTACGACACACATGTTCGACAAAACAATACTGGATACAACCTAAATTCGACGGAGTACCAAGTTGTGTGTTATTGATGTAGTGTACAATCGACATACTGTATGTTCGATTATGTGTAATAATAAACTTGCGGTTCTACGCGGTTTCACTAGCGTAGTTCCCGTTCCCTTGGGAATACGGGGATAAAATACAGTTAATGTTAGTCAGGGATATTCTAGCTTTCGATTGATAAAAGAATTTTTAAATCGATCTAGTAGTTTTTGAGTTTATTCGTAACAAAGATACAAACATACAAATCTTTTCTCTTTATAATATTAGTATAGAAGTATAGATAAAAACATTACCCTCCACCTGGCGAAATTGGGTACAACGAAAAACAAATTATTTTAATTACATATGTTTCGTAAATGTCCGTTACAAACATTCTAAATAAATATTAATTTATTCAAAATAGTTGATTAGGTATATATACTTCAATTTTAAAGTGGAGAAATCTAAACAACAGTACTGCCACATAATAATAACACGAACCTGAACGCAACCATGTCGGAGACAAAGGGGAGTAATCCAAGCAATAAACGGCACACAATTGTAGTGTCACTGAATACGGCACTGGCACAATAACATTGTCACACTGTAGCACCGATTTTTCCGTCGTCGTCGGATCGGTGGCTACACGCGTGCTGCCTGCGTAACACACACGGCGCACCGTCCGACGAGTCCCGCACGACAAAATATATTGTTTGTGCGATGCAATCCGCCCGCTGCGAACGGTGACGGTGTCGACGTCATACCTTCCCTCTGAACCGTGCAGTAACTGCCGTGTAAATATAGAAACTCGACGCAGAACAGGAACACGAGGCGCTCAGGAACACGCCTTGGTACAAAGCTACGAGCGTACTGCTATCACTTTTCGAGGTGATGGCATAAATTAAATACGTCCAGCTTTAAACCACGATTTTTTTAACACAATTTTTAGTTCATTAATGATTTAGGTTCGCACAAACCGCATCAAAAATAAACAAATCGTTATAGAGGTCAAATTGCAACTTTGCGCACCTGAGGTTCGGGGTTGCGTCCTTGGTTTTATTCAGACAAGTGAAATAAGTCGGTTGGTTAAATTCTGCAAATCCTTTCGCCAATTCTCGATAACCTTTGTGGATATCCGCACTAAACTAAGTAGGTCATTTAACGTACCGGTGCAGGCGCATGAGAATCTTGTATCATATAATAACTATAGAATTCAATATTTTCTTACCCTTTAGTGGTACGATTCCCCACATCTTCTTCAGTGTTTTCACTTGATTTTTCCTCTTCATCCTGAAACAACCAACATGAGAAAGATTGTAATATCCAGACAACGAGTATCAAAGCAAGTATCCACATTAAATTAAGTCTCATCATAAAAATTTCAAGGAACAAAATAGTATAAATAAATTTATACGGAATTATTAATAAAAATAGAAAGGGAAAACAAAAGTTACCTAGATAGTAGATAGGTAACTACCTTATTAGTACTTTATGATGCAAGTACGCTAAGCTGGATATTATAGACGAGGTGTTTGTTATAATAAAGTGAAGACTATAATAGCCAGACATACATGCAGATTTTGTTTAGGATTCCTTAAATACCGGTTGCGTAAAATAACTTTTTAATTCATTACGAAACACTTGTGTCAGTCTCTTTGGATAAAATCGCCTTGCAGTGATTTTTTTTTAAGTTACCACCCACTTTCGAATACTTATAGAATCTCATTTCAGCAAATATTATTGTAAATGTACCATACACTTCTGAATAACATCTCCTTGCAGTCAACTTTTTTGTCAATTTATTTTTCTTTTTTGACACCACGGCCGCTTGACGCCACGCACACCTGCTCAAATTGAACATAGATTTGCTGCCATTTGCTTGCAAAAGAGATTAAATATAATAGGGCATAGAGGGGACAAAGCGAGGAAAATTTGAAGCCAAAAATTATTCATCATCATCAGTCTATCTTAGTCCACTGCTGGACATAGGCCTCCCCTAATGAGCGCCATAGCGCCCTGTCTTCGGCTTGGCGCATCCAGCATCTGCCTGCAGCCTTTCGCAGATCGTCATCCTATCTGGCCTGAGAGCGTCCTACACTACGTTTGCCGAGTCACGGTCTCCACTCCAGAACAAGTTTACCCCAAGGGTTATCTGTTCTTTGCGAGGTATGACCGGTCCACTGCCACTTCAGCTTGCTTATTCTTTGAGCTATGTCGATAACTTTGGTTCTCTGTCGGATGTATTCGTTACGAATCCTATCCTTCAGACAAATTCCGAGTATAGCTTTTTCCATAGCTCGCTGAGAGACCTTGAACTGGTGGACCAGCCCTACCGTGAGTGGCCGTCTCAGCTCCGTAGGTCATAACAGGTAGGAGGCACTGATTGCAAACTTTGGTTTTCAAACATTGCGGGATGGATGACGAGAAGACTCGACGCAGTTTTCCAAATGCTGCCCAACCCAGCTGGATCCTCCTCTTGGTCTCCTTCTCGAAATTGTTTTTACCTAACTGCAGAATCTGCCCGAGGAAGGCCCGAGGTAAGTATACTCCGAAACAATTTCAAGACTTGACAAGAAGAAATCGTATTAAAAGCCCTCGTTTATTACACACTTGTGTTTTAATATTAAATGACCTTATGATCGAAGGTTCGATGTCATAATAGCCTAAGATCCGGCCGCAAAAAAGTGTAGGGATCGACAACTTATACAAGCTACAAACCAAAGACGAACACCCAAAAAAGCCCCAGGCCCGGCGCAAAAAAAAAATATCTCAGTTTTTTTCTACATTATATACAAAAATATTTTTTATAGGTGTGATTGCCCCAGGGAGTGGCTAACACAGAAAAAATTGCTATCTTATTATTTTCAGGCAAAGTTTTACGGTCTTATTAATAAATTCAGACTAGAGAAAGATTAACTTTACTTCAAGTATTAACTCATTACTAACCAATTTCAGTATTAATAAACACAGAGTAAGCAAGGAGTAACCTAATCCATGCCTACTCTCGGAGTAAAAGTTACGCCTTAGTGTCACCCGGTCTTATTAATAAATGCAGACTAGAGCAAGATTAACTTTACTCCAAGTATTAACTCATTACTAACCAATGGCAGTATTAATAAACACAGAGTAAGCAAGGAGTAACCTAATCCATGCCTACTCCCGGAGTAAAAGTTACGCCTTGGTGTCGCCTAGTTTAAGCAGGGATTAGCCAAGGTGTAGGTTTTATGCTAACCTAAAAATTACTTTGACATTCATCGATGACGGAAGGATGACGGTAACGCGATGGGATCAAAGAGATTTAAATATTATTATATTTTAATCTCTATAATATTTAAATCTCTTTGCTACTCACCAACCACAAATACGAATGTCAGATAGCCAGCTGTCACTTGTGAAACACATTTTTTTTTAGGGTTCCATGCCCAAAGGGTAAAATTGGGACCCTATTACTAAGACTTCGCTGTATGTCCGTCACCAGTCTGTATCTCAAGAACCGCGATAGCTAGACAGTTGACATTTTCACAGATTATGTATTTCTGTTGCCGCTATAACAACAAATACTAAAAAACAGAATAAATTAAGAAGGGATCCCATACAACCAACGTGATTTTTTTGCCGTTTTTACATTTAATAGTACGAAAACCTTCGTGTGCGAGTCCGACTCGCACTTGGCCGGATTTCTTCCATTTTGGAAAAGTTCTTATCTCTCTTTTTACTTTTAAATTCATCAGTATTGCCACATTTCAGACGTAATCTAAGTGTAAGCTAGGTGTAAGGAATGTAAATAATATACAAAACTGAGGTAATACTTGGTTACTCAGGGATTAACTAGTTCTAGCGTAACCTCTGATCATCCTAGGAAAAGGCCATTTTTATTTATAAGACCGACCTAGTTTAAGCAGGGATTAGCCATAGTGTAGGTTTTATGCTAACCTAAAAATTACTTTGACATTCATCGATGACAGAAGGATGACGGTAACGGCGATGAGATAAAAGAGATTAAAATAATATTATATTTTAATCTCTTTGCTACTCACCAACCACAAATACGAATGTCAGATAGCCAGCTGTCACTTGTGAAACACATTTTTTTAGGGTTCCATACCCAAAGGGTAAAATTGGGACCCTATTACTAAGACTTCGCTGTCTGTCCATCCGCGTCACCAGTCTGTATCTCAAGAACCGCGATAGCTAGACAGTTGACATTTTCACAGATTATGTATTTCTGTTGCCGTTATAACAACAAATACTAAAAAACAGAATAAATTAAGGAGGGATCCCATACAACAAACTTTTTTTTTTGCCGTTTTTATAGGTAATGGTACGAAACCCTTCGTACCATTACCGACTCGCACTTGGCCGGATTTATTTCATTTTGGAAAAGTTCTTATCTCTCTTTTTACTTTTAAATTCATCAGTATTGCCACATTTCAGACGTAATCTTAGTGTAACCTAGGTGTAAGGAATGTATAGTTAGTCCGAGGATACTCCGTGTTTATTAATGACATAAATAAAACTGTGGTATTACTTGGTTACTCAGGGATTAACTACTTTTAGCGTAACGTCTAATTATCCTAGGAACAGGCCATTTTTATTAATAAGACCGTTGGAGATTTAATATTTTGAATTATAATTACTTATATAAAATGTTATATATTAGAGCAGTGATAGCCCGAACGGCTAAAGAGCCGGCCGAAAATCAGTGAGGCTGGGGTTCGAATCCTGGCAGGTATCAATGAGTTTTTCAAATAAAAAAAAAACTCACGCCTTTCATCCCCGAAGGGGTAGGCAGAGGTATTCCATTACTGGATATACCCAGATTTCACGAGATACATTGGACCCCTAAACGTGATAGGTGGTGAGCCCATCGCCGCACCGGGTCTATTTACACATGTCTCAGAATTAATTCTGAAACCTGCGAGTTTCCTCACGTTTTCCTTCACCGTCGAGCTAGTGATATGATGATGTACGTAAGATTTTGAAAAATATTTAAGCAAATAAAAAAAAAACTCGTGAAATGTGGGTATATCCAGTAATGCAATACCTCTGCCTACCCCCTCGGGGATAAAAATGGCCTGAAATTATATTATTATTATATATTTTCGTAAAACATAAAAATATCGTAATTATTGTAATAAAAAAACTACAAATAATTGCTGCTACATATAATAATCTGCTATTTAAAATAGTATAAAAATCACAATTTTGAGTTTAATCAATAATCAAACATGACGCTTTTGTAAAAAAATAATAATACGGCCACCGCTTCAATGCTTAGCGATTCATAACTAAACCTCCTTATTATTATTCCTGAATTACTTGTATTGAAAACAGAAATCTAGTTTTACAAAGCACACTTGTACATAACTACATATTTTCAATAAAATACCTATATTATAAGATCAGTATACTTCTTATAAAAAGGTGATTTACTAACATTTTGAAACGTTTTTGAGTCGATATGTTCAACGCAATGTAACAATTGATGCGTGACAATAATCTCAAAACTTTTATTTTATTTTTGCCACTTTATGCGGTAAACACACCTATTAAAAATATGTTACTTAAAATACACAAGTAACTAAGATACATCTTTTCTGCGCTGGGCCTTGGGTAATTTTCTATGGACGCTCGCGAGGCTCTGCAAGATAAGGAAACTCTTTGCATTGTAAACGCCCGTTATTTCTTATTCTGTTTAATACGACAAAATCAGCAGGACGGCCATAGTCACCTTGCCGATACCGATTTTAGTGTGCGTCGAGGTGGGTAGTATTGTATGATTCATTTATCTATATACCTATAAGCATTTTTAATAATTTTTATTCAATATATTGCATCTTTTAACCGTTACCTGAAAATAATAACATAGCAATTTTTTCTGTGTTAGCCACTCCCTGCGGCAATTACACCTATACAAAATATTATTGTATAAAAAGTAGAAAAAACTGAGACATTTTTTTTTGCGCCGGAATTGGGGTAATTTTGTATGGAGCGTGGGTGATCTCCTTTTTACGCATATTTATGATCAGGAGAATATATATCTACTAGCGACCCGCCCCGACTTCGCATAGGTGCAATGCTAACACTAAAACCTTCCTCTTGAATCAATCTATCTATTAAAAAAAAACCGCATCAAAAACCGTTGCATAGTTTTAAAGATTTAAGCATACATAGGGACATAGGGATATTATGGATATGCGAAATATGGCTGCAAGTATTTTTGATTAAAAAAAATATTGATTTTTGGACGAAATTTCATTCACTTGTTTTTTTACATAAAATACCGTCCACTTCACGGCAATATGCATAAAGATTTTGAAAAATTATGAAAAATCAGCTGATTTATCAAAATCTTTATGTATTTTGCCCCTTGATGTATATTGCCGCTTTATGTATAAAGATTTTGAAAAATCTGCTGCAATATGCATAAAGACTGAAAAAGTCTTTATGCATATTGCCGTTGGTTTAGAGCCAAAGCAATCAAAAGATTATGCCGCAAATTTTCGACACTCCAGGGGAATCAAAACCTACAGGGTACTTCCCATGAACTCAGAATCTTGAAATTTGGTACGAAGCAACGTGTTATAGCACAAATAAATGAAAAATTTTGTAAACCGTCAATTTTTAGTTACATCATATAATAAAAAAAAAAAATTTAATAATTTTTATGACTCGATTGTCGTGATGGGTGAACTTTTACTTTTATACCTACAGGTTTGTAAGGAACCCTCGGCGCCGACTCGCACTTGGCCGTTTTTTTATAGCAGTTTGATTGACTTCAAACTTGAATATTTCTTTGTGATGTTGTTCTTTTTCTTTAATCAAAATCTCACTTTGTTTATCCATGTTTAATTAATTATTTATTATCAAAATTAGTAAGCATAAATTCTTAACACACAATTTAACATTTTTGGTACCTATTAGAATGGTTAAGTTCCAAAAATTTCCAAATTCAAATAATTTTATGCGTAGGCTATGTAACTTTACATCATGCAATAACTATTTTAATGAAGATATTGGACTAGATTCTGCAAACCACCTAAAATTCCTAATTTTAAGTTAGCTCTATTCTTTTCCACCGCTTTGGAAAGAAAAGGGACAGAAATAAGCGCCATATTTATTTACAACGTCACAAATGTCAAAATAACAAAATTGAACCTTATGGACGCATTCAAATACACGTTTTTAGCAATTTTAGCAACGATGTAAGGAGGTCATGGATAAAAGTGACAAATAAGACATCAAAGTAGTCGGTTTTTCCATGTTTGACATTACTCTATAATCGATGGTTTGTTTCTGTCCTTTTGCTTCCGTATTCTATATAGAAGGATAGGCTAACTTAAAATTAGGAATTTTAGGTGCAGAATCGAGTCCATTGATGTTCATAAAGTCAGGAATCGGTATTTGAAAATGCGGCTACATCTCGTTATGGAATAGACATTTAGAATAGAATAGAAAACACTTTATTCACTTGAATAATACACAGCTACACAAACTAAACACAATTAACCGAGAGGAGTACAGAGCAAGAAGATGGTCATCTAAAGCATATCATGCAAGCAAAAGGGTCATGGCTCAGCAGTACGTTAATTATGTGACAATCATTCATTCATTTACATCACTTTGTAGGAATGAAACAAGATTGTTATAAGAGGTTGTGGTACAAATCTGAGTAATGTTCTTTTAAGCTTGAAACAAAACATTCTCGAACTATGATAGTTTTTTAAGAGGTGGTGGTAGGCCTCCTGGATGTGGCTTAAAATCATGGTGATATTATGTAATGAAAATATATGATATCATCACCATCAAATTCGTTGGCTAAATGTGTGATACTGCTATTTTTTTGGTTTGGTTGACAGGGTTTAATTTTTTTATACAAGTAAAGTTGTTAATTTGATATACCATATTATGTTATCAACATCAAATTCAGTGGCTAAATGTGTGATATTGCTATTTTATGTGACAGGGGTAATATTTTCTCTTGCAAGGAATGTCTTTGGTATATGAACTGAACGTAGTAATTGTAAATACGATATCGTATAATCACCATCAAATTTTGTGGCGTGATATTGGTACTTTTTTGGGACAGTGTAATATTTTTTCATGCTAGGAATGTCATGTACCGGATGTTGTAAAATATGATATTGTGTAGCAAAGTCATGCTTCTTACCAAATTTTAGACCATCTAGTCTCCTTCATACATACATACATAATTTTACGCCTAGTGAGACCATGTGTATAAAAACCATCCGGGTAAGTTCAGTGTTTCACGATTTATAGCAGTTAATCAGCCCTCAGCCCTCTTTCCTCCCATGTCATTTCAACTTATAACCAACAACCCTCTCAATATGTTGTTGGACTTTTAGGTTTAGCTTTTAGGGAATAAATATTAATATCATTTCTCTTGTATTCTATTAACCAAATTATTTTATTTCTTTTTAGATTTTTTATTCTAGCTTAATTAATTCTGTTAAATTCCAACAAATAAAACGTGGTGAGCCCGTCCTCGCGTCTCATTTAATCATAAGTATTATAATTCTACTGTGGGCTTAGAGGCAAGCTAAGTGACAATTGTACCTGGTATTTTTGACTGGTATTTTGGATTATTATTACTTAGAATTTATTATAATTAAGAATTATTATTACTGAGATATATATGTTTTATATGTGGTGAACCCGTCCTCGCGTCTCATTTAATCATAAGTATTATAATTGTACTGTGGGCTTAGAGGCGAGCTAAGTGACAATTGTACCTGGTATTTTTGACTGGTATTTTGGATTATTATTACTTAGAATTTATTATAATTAAGAATTATTATTACTGAGATATAATGTTTTATTAAGAATTCATTTATGTAGAATTTAAATAAATTATTATTATTATTATTTAAATCTCGTTATAGTATTTGTTGTGAAGAAAATGTGACTGTCAACATATGGATTATTCATATCAGCAGAGATATCTAAATAAAAGCTATCTTAAAGATAAACATAAAACACCCCTGATGAAAACAAATATCAATATTTTCTCAGTGTTATTAAGATCATCATCAGAGATATACAAATTAAAGAAAAAAAAATCCCCCCTTATGAAATACAGATAGCAACACACATTTAGCCACAAAATTGGATGATATCATATATTTTTACCAGCATATATTATTACCATCAATTTTTAGATGCAGCCTGTATCTGTTGAACCTGGGTTTAGTTTTCAAAGTTCCGTGAGCATTGTCCTTTAATAAGATATAGAAGCACCTTCTACTGGATATTAAAGTTTCATATCATAACAATATAATAACTACCAAATTTAAAATTTATCATTATTTGTATATGAGAAAATACAACTCTTTTAGTTTCACAAAGTTAGTCTACATGATGTGTTACTTTCTGTACACCATATATTATGAGATAATATGTCTGTATAATATGTAATATGTCTACTGTATAATGTGTATGTAAAAGGTACATACTTTTATCAAAAAGTGGCACAAAGAAGTAACATATCATGTATGTCAAAGGTAGGTACTTTTTTCAGAAAAGTACCTACCTTTCTACTGTGGACAGAAAGTAACACATCATGTAGACTAACCACATGATTAATACCAATTCCTAGCTCCAATACTCCACTGAGTAGACCAACATGCATAGGATTTACCGACTCGATGCTATGTTAGGCTATTAATCTTATTTATTATTGTAAACCATATTTACTAGTAAGACATGAGATTAAAAAGAGCTGCCCTCGAGTTTCTTACTGGTTCTTCTTCTGCATTTGGAACCAGCAACTCGTCAGTGGAGATGGGGTGTTGTTTACATTACATTTAGCCAATCTTCATGGACAAGTTTGACAAGAGTGCCTTGATAATAGACTGTTGACCTTTATAAGTGTAGTTTTGTATTGCTCGTGTATCTGTATTACAGTCATGGGTGTTGCACAAAGGGTCAACAATAGCAATTACTTGTTAAGCTTCAACAGAGGTGTAAGGGAATCCCAAGGTTCCGTTTTAAAATAAATTTTCGCGATTTTTGAACATAATACACAGTATGAGAATATTTTACACATTCAAAAAACAAGGACGAAAGAAAGCTCATAATTCCCTGAGTTAGTTCCCATCTGTCAATTCTTTTTCACGATGCAAAAATATGTACTCACACGAATGACTGCTATTTACATCCGCCTTTGTTACTTACCGTTTTTCTTGGTGTTTGCACACTTGGAGAGCGTCTAATTGTTACAAGTGCCATACCACATTAACGTTAACAAATCATTAACAAAGTAATGCACAATCACAAACATGTAAGGAAATATTGACCTATCAACATAATTCTTTCTAGACTTCATATGAATAGTTCATTTCTTCGTAAGAACTAAAATTCACTAAATAGTACCACATATCATAGTCGAAGTCTCAACATTATAGCAAGAATAATTTACAACAAATATCGTCAATTTTCAATGAATATGATGATCGCTCGGCATGCATACATTGCAGCAGACCACAGACTTATTTTTATAGAGGTGGGCAGAGCAAAGGCGAAACAGGCAAAAGGCAAAACTTCCTATAATAAAAAAAAATGGAGTTTAGCAATGCCAAATTTGCTAATCAGTGTTACCAACTCCGTGTCAGGTTTTCGAGTAAAAAAGGGCCTACACATGGAACTAAAAGTATTAGTGTAGCTCCATACACGCTCCATAAACCTAGTTTTTAATTTTTATGACAGTTAATTAAGTTCTCAATTATTCTCATTAACACCATCCTGAGACACCATAGTAGAAGAGTATTGAAAGGAAATGGAGTGAATGGGGCCCTGAATAGCCTTGTGAGTAGCCAGGTCATGTCTAAGAAGGCAAGGATGGCTATGATTAACGCTGTTCTGGTCCCGACGCTGATGTATGCGAGTGAATGTTGGGTGTGGCTTGTGGAAATGAGATCTTTGAGGAAAATGTGTGGAGTAAAATTGTGTGATAAAGTGAGGAATGCGGATATACGAGAGAAGTGTGGTTTGAAAGAAGATGTAGTGACAAGGATAGAAAAGGGTATGTTAAACTGGTTTGGTCATTTAGAACGAATGGATGAAAGAAGAGTAACGAAAGAGATTTGTGGTGCAAATGTTGAAGGATACAAGGCAAGAGGACTCCCCAGAAGGACGTTCACGGATCAAATTAGTGACGTCTTTCAAAAAGCTGGGGTTAAGAGTGCAAAGAATAAAAGAGCGTGCATGAAAAGGCTTATGAATGTGAAGGAAGCGAGGGAAGTGTGCAAAGATCGGGCAAAGTGGCGATCCATCGTCTCTGCCTACCCCTGTGGGAAGAAGGCGTGAGCTGTATGTATGTATGTATGAGACACCATCTGACACACCTTTGAGCGCTCATTTCACGTTATACCTAGTTACTGAATTTACGACAGTGTGTTTCTAAACTCAGTCCCTGAATGTGATCATCTATAGCTTTTTTAGGTTGAGTAGTCAAGCCATAAACTTAAATAAATAAAGGCTCTTGCCCACAGGCGCGTTATTACCGGCCGATAAAATCGCGAGCGTTATTGCGATATCTGTTTTCAGTACATTTTGTATTAGGACGCTCATGAAGTTACACACTGCTGCGATAATAACGCCGTATTGGAGCGTTTATCGCGCGTTTTTATTTGTTTTCCACATAATTTTGTTGGATAGGCTAAGATCTAAAATAGTTCTGCCTGGTCTTCAGTCTTTGTTTCCTTATAAACGTCTTTATTTAAAATTTCTTTTCTCCGTTAAATAGCTCTGCTTCAGAGTCCTTGCACAAAAACATAGTGTCAACACTGTTTATATATTATATACAGGGCGACTTTTTTACCGTCTGGAAAAAAATGTGGTATGATAGGTAAGTGTAATAGATTCATTTGGCAGTTACTAAAAAAAAATTTATTTTTTCTTAATTAAACTAAAATACATTACTCAATTGTAGTCAATAATACACACTGAGATATTTGAAAGAGTATTTTAAAAAGAAACAGGCTCGTAGCTTCAATTTATGCGCAACCTACCAACAACCGCCAGCTGCGCGTAGTACTGTGCGTAGTTTTCTAGATTTTGTAAATTGCATTAAACATGACTATATTTAACAATTAACCTCGTGTATAACTTCGGCTCTAGATACCTTATACGTCATTTTTTTTTCCAGACGGTAAAAAAACTCATCCAGTATATATTTTTGGTTGCAGACAGTAAAATTATAGTGACTTTTACAGTCAAGAGCACGCTAAGCTTGACACTTTGGACGACTTTGAACTAGCCCTGTATTCTATGGCGTGCAGTATAAATCAGATCTCAGCTTAAACTGGTAGTGTAAAGCTTGACTTGCTCTTGACTGCACCTACTTAAGACTTTATTGTGACCAGATGCAAACCAAAAATGACCATCCTACGCATTTAATTGAATTTCCCATTCACTGCACACTTTTACGGACACTTACCGCATAATATACTATCACTATTATAGAGTGACGCTCTATCCACACTTTTGAATTTATAAGCCTTTTTGGCGGAAATCCAAAAAGATACGACATGTCATGATTTGTAAAATTTTCATTTTGCTGTATTCTTTTGCGACTTCTGATCCTAGCCTGCCCAACGAATTGGGCGATAAGAACGCGGCTGTGTGTAAAGGCTCCCGCCCTCAGGCGCGTTATTACCTCTCGATAATATCGCGATTGTTTTTGTTGCCAACTTAGCGGAATTTCCACTAAAACTGGTATTTTTGACCCCCCTTTTAGTGACGAAATATTGCCTTTAGTGGCTAGTGGTTTTTTAGTGTTCAAGTTCAGTTTTCAACCCGTATTTATACTTTTTATTTCACTGCTGCACCCTCTGATGGCAGTTTGCGAGCTTGGTTTTATCACCTATGTGTAATCATATTTCTCTAACGCCAAGTGGAAAGGTGCGTCACTTCTAGTCAACTACGGTTTTTTTATTTTTATTTCCTTTGTGGAACACCCCCCGATTCTCATCTGATGATTTTAAATAGGCCATCTGGTAGAGGAAACCAAAAGCGGTTATTATTCCCACGAAGAAATGATTTAAATGGAGACAAAAATTATGGGTGACATCTAGAAAAGAATTTACACTTATAAATAACTATATGTTGTTAATAAAAAAGCGTTTAGTGGAAAATTCAGCGACTATGAGTTTAAGGTCGGTTTTCATTACTGGTTTTCTGGTGGTTTTAGATGTTGAATCTAGTGGAAAGTTAATTTAACTGCTGGCAACACTGTGCGCGATATTATCAAGCGGCTGTAAGGACTAGAATCCAAAGGCCAATAAACAATTTGGAATATTATCAAGCGGTAATAACGCGCCTGTGGGGTAGAGCCTTAAGGAATCAGGACGCAAAATCGCAAAAACGCTCGCGATATTATCGACCGGTAATAACGCGCCTGTGGGGTAGAGCCTTAAACGTTCCAATGCGGCGTTATTATCGCAGCAGTGTGTAACTTCGTGACCGCCCTAATACAAAATGTACTGAAAACAGATATCGCAATAACGCTCGCGATATTACCGGCCGATAAAAACACGCCTGTGGGGTAGAGCCTTTATGCCTGTCAAGAAGGGACATCCCTACTCTATTCCAAACTCTATTCGAATGAAATCGATTTTATTACCGATTTTTAAAAATCTGTAATAGCATAATTTTTAAGTATGTCACGTCTCTAACGTTGACAGTTTCTTTGGTGTTGTTAGAAAATCGGAGCTAGGTTCATTCAGTTTTCATTTTATTTATTACTACTTACTATTTTCTCCGAAGTGCAGTGCGCACCAAAGAGCATAGTAGTATACAGCACTGACTGTTCTTTGGCCAGTTTGGCCTGTGCTTGTTTGTAGCAACTCTTTGGTTTGTAGATTCAAAATAGGAAATTGTTGAATTTTTTATGAAATGTTTAATCGGTCATCACTATGTGCACTGACATAAAAGTTGTTATGACATCTTTGCAATTATATAAATATCTTTTACGCCAGTGTGAGAGATTACCGCCGGATGCTTGTAAACATTACAAATTCGCTGTGAGACAGGTACTATGTTATTATACTACTATGTTATTATATATTCTGGACTATATTCATACCTATGTTATTATATATAAACTATGTATTTTTTATATAAGTACTAAGCAAAAACATTCGCATAAATATGCGAATGTTTCAGGATACCCAGGATATGCTGAACATAAATTACGTAACCATCTCTAAGGCACTGAAAAAACAAAGTAATTAACTAGTAGTTTGATTATGATTGTTACATTTTCAGAGTTACAAACAACACACATTTGAACCTGATTCAGAAAGAGTAAAAGTGATAATAGCTAAAAGCATTGAAGATGCCAAATGGATTGTAAATAAGGTGGGATATCTGAATAATATGATTTATCAAATAATGTACCTATGTACTTATAAAATATCCAGATTAGGTACTAAAAAATCCTAAACAATGATGGGCAAATTCATATGAAACCTGGGAGTAGGACCAACAGAATTGCAACTGGCAGATGTTACAAACTTGTGACTACCACCTACTCGTTTGTAAAAACAAACTTACCACATTTTTATTATCTTTTATGACATGTGGAATGGAGGGAGGGGTCTGTCGATGGTGATTACGTAAGCAGTATTTTTTTTTACTTCGAATTTTCACAAAATTTTGTAGATTTTGGAACACCAAAAACTTAAAGTGGATTTGTGAGTCATGGACTGAGGACTGTTACGAATTAATATACCTACCAAAATTTTCTTCTGCTTTGGGGATAAAATAAAAGATAAAATATGGTGTGAGATTATTTATTTATTGTAGTAACTGAATGACAATAAAATTTGCATAAATAAATATTTTTATGTGTGTTAAGGTCCTCTATTCCAACTATTACCTTATTTCTAGACTTAACTGCTGCTCATCTTATACATATAATAAAATGGGATTCCTACATGAAATATTTTTCGAAAATTTTAGTGGCAGTGTATAAAGTTATTGATGTAGATACCTAAACACCAACTTGAGGAATTTTTGTCTGTCTGTCTGTCCGGTTGTGCACGCATCACGCAAAAACGCATGGACGGATTTTGATGTGGAGATAACTGAATAACCGGGTCAACATCAAAAGTACTTTTTACAGCCGGAGAATCTCTCATTCCGATGGGAAAATTTAAAAACAGTAAAAAGAGAAATATGTTCTACTCTGAAACGATAACACATAGAAACTTGAAATATGGTATGTAGGTAAAGCTTTTCTGAGAGGGGGAGGGGGTGGTTAATAATTGCAAAAAACTGCTTACGTAATACTTGAATGGCCCCTTTGTTCAGCCAGAGAAAGATTTCTTTTTTCAATGGTTTTTCTTTGTTCCCATTTTGCTTGTAGCTTTACCTACTTAGTATTCTGATTAGTTTTAGTACATAGCTAAAATATGTTTTAATTTTCAGTATACCCAGAAATAATGGATGTTGTACTCTTTTACATTAGACTATCCAACAATAATAGATTAGAAATGTCTAATTTTATCCATGATAATAAAATATATTGAAGAATGAGTATGTTTGGCGAAAAGATAGAAGACTATGAAATATTGGAACATCTAGGTAAAGGAGGATTTGCTCATGTGTATAGAGCAAGATGTCGGCGTACAGGATTATTTGTAGCTATCAAAATGATAGACAAAGCTCTGATGGCAAGTGCTGGAATGATTGGCCGAGTTCGACAGGAGGTCACAATTCACTCGCGTCTAAAACATCCAGCTATTCTAGAATTATATACATTCTTTGAAGATGCACACTATGTCTATTTAGTTTTAGAACTAGCACATAATGGAGAATTGGCCAAACACTTCAAATTAGGCACTCGAGGTCTCTCTGAAAAGGCAGGAGCTGATATTTTTAGACAAGTTGTCAGTGGTGTATTGTACCTCCATACACATAACATTATACATAGAGATTTATCTTTGAATAATTTATTGTTAACAAAAGATTTGATTGTCAAAATAGCTGATTTTGGACTAGCAACACAGCTAAGTGGGCCAGATGAGAAGCATGTTACAATGTGTGGCACACCCAATTATATTTCACCAGAAGTGGCTTCCAGAGAGTTACATGGCTTACCAGCAGATGTTTGGGGATTAGGTTGCATGCTGTATACTCTACTAGTGGGTAGACCGCCATTTCATACCCAACATGTCAAAACTACTCTCAACAAAGTAATTAATGCGGATTATAAAATACCAACAGGATTATCTTTGCAAGCCCAAGATTTATTACAAAAACTTTTATGTAAGGATCCTACTAAAAGAATAACATTGAAAGGGATCATGGAACATCCTTATTTGAGTAATAACAATACCCCAAGCATTTTCAAACAAGACTTTTCCAGGGACTCAGGCTTTCTTACCACAATGCATAGCACTCAACACAGCAATAAAGCGCAAGACAAAACAAATTCCGACTACCCTGGAATTAGCAAGAATACCAAAGACTTTATTAAGGCCGAAGAACTAAAACCTGCATCTTTTAATGTGTTTACTGGATTACAAGATAGTTATCATAGTACTGGATGTAACAGCTATGGAATATGTGCCAGTCAAGAAAAAAATTTAACAGAAATACTAAATATAAGACATCAAAACCAAGTAGACCACATCTCTGTTCAAAAAGTAAATAATGCTCCCAACAATAGTATTAATATATTGGAAAATATGAAAAAACTGGATATTGGCTGTAAAAATCCTGGATACATTTCTCCTATACAAGAAAAAGAAAATATTCCAAAGATATGCAATATTAATACCAATACATTGGGTGTTCCACCACTATGTGCTGAAAGACTGCCTACAATTTCACACAGAACAAGAAATGCTATTTTAAAAATGGAACCATCTGGGGTAATTGTGGAATTTATTAAAAGGAAGGGTAAGGATAGAGAAGAACGAGTTGTAGAAATATGTAAAATATCCAAAGATGGAATGAAAGTAATAATTTATACAGTTGATTATAGTAAAGACAAAGCTAAAGCAAACAAAGAACATGATCCTAGTCCAGATGAAGTATTTTCGTATCACAATTTGCCACAGAAACATTGGAAGAAGTATTTGTATGCTTCGCGTTTTGTTGACCTTGTCAAGGCTAAAACACCGAAAATTACTTTGTATTCCACATTAGCCAAGTGCCAGCTTATGGAAAATGGCACAGACATTGATGTATTTTTTTATACTGGTGAGAAAATCACATTTTCATCAACTGAAGGCATGAAAATCATTGATAAAAATTTGAAAACTTATCATAATGTAACGTCAGTACCAGAATTACAATATTTAATTGACCATTTTGAAGAGTGCTCTAATCGTATGATGCGTATTCAGGCTGCACTGTCTTGTATTCCTGATGAATGTTTCCCATTAATCATTGGAAAAAGACCAATCAATAATGTGGTATCACCTCAACAAGGTTCAGTTAATGTCAACTATAATACCCCAAATTTTAACATTGGTTCATTTCTTCGCACCACAGCTAGTTCTAGTCAAGCCCAGAGTGAATTCAACATCTAATTTTAAGATTAAGACAACTTCATTCTGAAGGCTTTTTATAGTAAGTTTTTATTATTTCGATCGCGACAGTGTATAGTGTCTCGCGAATATAATAATTATTCTCCCTTGGTAATAATTAGTGTTACATTTTTTAAATGGTTTTGGGCCATAATATTACGTCTAATGTATTTATAATTATAAATTAGCTTATGTTCTAAATAAATTTCATGGTTCTCTCTTAAATTATTGCATTAAATTTATTTATTTTTATTCAGGATGCGCGAGTTAAAGTACGCACCAGAGAACATAAATAAATAGGTAGTACTGTGGGCACTGTGGCCGCCACATACATCGCGTTTACAAAAGTCACTTCCAGTGTGGCCGTCCAATCCTGAAACAGTCGAAAAGTTACACATGCCTCAGGATAAATTCTAAACTGGCAGGTTTCGTCACAATGTTTTCCTTTTTCATCAAGCAAGTGAACATGTCTTACGGTTTTGAAAAACTCATTCGAATACTGGCAAGGGCGTCTATGTAACATGTTCTCACCCGGAATCGAACTCGAGCCTCTAGAGATACATTGCACCGCCTAAAGTGCCACATACACGGAACGATCCGTCTGTACGATCCGTCGCAAAAAAATTTACGCCCATACACGGAACGATCCGTCTGTACGATTGGTCGCAAGCGATCTATCGTGTTGCCAGACCGTGGGCAATTACCCACGCCATGGGCAATTTTTTATTTTTTTAAAGAAGGGCAAAAGGGCGGAAAGGTCTTTGAATCGGTAAAATATGGGCAATAACGTTAAGTGAAATAAATGAAGAAACAAAATTTTATTTATCTAGTAAAATAAAATTACATCGATAATACTTTATCAGACACCACTCTGAATGAAACATCTTAATCACACACAACTAACTAACTTCACGTTGGACTTGTTAAGTTAAGGACTTGTTAAACGATGCTAATGCCATAGTTTATGGTTTTTTTACTAGGTTTTTAATCCAAGTCTTGATTTAGTAATAGTAGTAGATTTCAAAAGGGTTACGATATTTTACCAACGATGGCAACATCAACCATTGACATTTGTTCAAAGTCAACGGGTGACCATATTGACCATGATATTTGTACTTTGTAGACATTCTTTACAATACAGGGTGGATTTTTGAAATGGGTCAGTGAGGGCAGATACCTTAATCGTTATAGTTACAGGAAAACGTTCCTAAGAGACCGTCCCTAACTTTTTAAGATATTATGAACTGCATTCACAGATTTTGGAAAAAATGTACAGTCAGCGAAAAAAAAACAAAAAAAATGTATTTTTATGCCAATCGATCCTATTTCGTGTGGGGATCAAAAGACTATGGGACCATTTAAGGTTTGAGTACTAAAAATGACAGAAATCGCCAAAAACTTTTACTTTACTTACATTTTGTACTAAAAACGAAAATCAACTCGATATTATTCTTTATTTTGGCAATCATATTTCTTATTGTGATCAAAAGATTATTTAAGTCCAGGGCCCTGTTTTATAAAGCTACAGGTTACAGGCTACAGGAAAAAAAAAGCCTGTAGTGCTCCTGTAGTTACAATCTACAGGTAACAGGTGTTTTATAAAGACCCCTGTAATATTACTATAATATTGTAGCTTAATATGCTCGAAAATCTTGACTACAGGCGCAGTTAACAAGTCGGAGTACAGCACTACGAATCAACGGTAAAAATAAAAATAAAACAGAATCAACATCTGTTTTTTGGATTATATGTCTAGTTTAACGCCATTAAATATTAATATCACTACACTAGCTGTATGGGTACGCTGCCTCGATGTGATGCTTTGGAGGAGGTATTTAATCTATAGTTTAACATTTTATATTGTACTTTTAATTATATTCCCCATAAATCACTACCTACATAGTATAAAACAAAGTCGCTTTTTCTGTCCCTATATCCCTATATACCTATGCTTAAATCTTTAAAACTACGCAACGGATTTTGATGCGTTTTTTTAATAGATACCTAGAGTGATTTAAGAGGAAGGTTTGCCTGTGCGACGCCGGGGCGGGTCGCTAGTTTATTTATAATGAAAACAGATGTTTGTTTATTTACTTGTATTTCTATGGTTTATTTACGTAGTTATAGAAAGAAATCACATTATTTTCTCTAAAATTAATACAAAGTTGCTCTTTCGGTGTAAGAGGTTGGAGATGGTTTGCACGTCTCTCCTTTTATATCTCCTCCAAAATATTATATTGCATTTGATTGAGCATTCTAATTTTTTTATTAAAGGTGAAAATCGTTTGCGGGTTCATATTGGGTCTGACGGCGAAAGTTCTTGGCCGTCGTATTCTTCTAATGTTGACCACCAAACACGCAACATCACTTAAAATATCCGATTTATCAAACAACAAAACTTAACTGAAATTAAACTTATGATAAGTCAATACAGTGTGAGTCACAGAACACTTTTACTCCTAGCGGGTGTGAGTCTCCATAAAGTGCACGTCTTTTTTATTCATAGTACTCTTTGGTGCACGTGGCTAGTTCTCAAAAAAGTGGCAACCTGTCAAACAGTTTTGGATCGGCGAAATTTTTTGTTTTATATTTTGTCATTACTTTATGAGTGTAGATATAATTATGAGGAGATACTTTTTACACAAAGGCCACGTATATTTAATCATATATGAATTAAATGATGTCCTATACAATACATTTTGGTCATGGTTTCTATTACTGGTCTGTGGTTTCTCCCTAACCTACCCTGTCCAAACGCGACTTAGTCAACTTTAATCGTCATTTGTTCATATTGTTTAATAATAAAAAAAATATTTTATGAGTTATTTCTTCTTCTCACATAATCAAAATACGGAATTATAACAGTTATAGCTAATAACACGCATAATACCCAAACTACTGGAGAAAATAATTTGTCCATAGGGATTTTTCTCCTTCACCTGTCAACACAAACACACTAGCGCACAGCGAATACTACCACGCGTCCCGCTCCCTAACCCCCTTGTAACGTATCAGCCAGTCGGCCACCTATAATTGTGTTAGACCAGAACGTGCCATCATTTTTCACCAATGGAAAGATACATTATCAGAGAGTGACATAGGCTATTTTTGTGATTGTGAAATATCTCATTCCCACGGGAAAATCAAAATACCTGCGGGCGGGACCGCAGGGCAGAAAGATAGTAAATATTTTAAGTGACATACTGGTAAATAAATAAATTTTTAAATGTCATGGTTCGTGACAAAAGAAAGAGACTTAAGAAAATAATTATTTCTTTTTTAATCTTTTATTTGTTTGTGCAATACCATATTTTATTTTTATCATTTACCTCTCACTATTTTCATTCACCTGATACAGGATTCTTATATGGTATTTATCTTATATTGTATTTAACCTGCACCTGTAATCATAACCTGACTTGATATTCTCATTCACTTGCTAGTACTATCATTCACCTGTCGACCTGAAATTTTCATGGGCTTATATCTCCCAGATTAATATTCAGAATTCGTTCCCTTTCACATATTCACAATAAGGGATACCATATGTATCGCATTGTAAAATAAAAATCCCAAAAAGCAGTAAATTTTTAAAAGGTTTGCAAATTTAATTCCGGGTGCCACTTTTTTGAGAACTAGCCACATATGAATATGTATGAAACTAGACACATTTTTACCGACGGAAAAAATGTCAAAAAAAATCTGAGATTTTATTTTTTATTATTATTTTTTCTTTTGATTACCTACTGTTGACTTTATGTAAAGAAAACGTTATAACTTTTAAACTAAGACGTATATTGTGATAAAATTAAAACAGTTATGATGTAAAATAACAGAAAAAAATAAAAAAATACCCGAAAAACGGTACCAAAAAATAATAAAAAGGAACTTTTTGAGGAAAATCTGTATTCGAATTCGTGTTTTTTTAATAAATTGTCAAATTTCTCCAAATAATGCCCATTTTATAGGTAGTTTTTATTACTTTATGTTATTCTCCATCGTATTACCTTTCAAAAACCAAAAATCCCGTATCTCTATCCTTATCACAACGTTTACTATGAGTGTTTGAACTAAGTCATTCCGGGTGCACCATTCAACGCTTGTTCTAGATTTTCCCATTTTATTATTTCTTGGTACCGGTTTTTGGGTATTTTTTTTTGTTATTTGACATCATTACTGTTTTTATTTTATCACGATATACTTCTTAGTTTAAAAGTTATAACGTTTTCCTTAAGTCAACAGTAGGTAATCAGAAGAAAAAAAAAACCAGATTTTTTTAAAAAAAAATTCCGTCGATGAAAATGTGTCTAGTTTCACCCATCTTCATAATGTGCACTTTATGGAGACTCACACTGTATAACAAACTTCCTCCTGTAACTAAATTACCTACATCTAAACACCTGTAGAAATGTTTACAAGTTTTTATTTTTTTATTTTCTTTACAGTTGTATTTTACAAGTTTTGCATATGCATTAAATTGTCTATGGAAAGTTACAGATGACCTGTAGCTTTATAAAACGCCTGTACCTGTAATTTTATCCAGTGTTGCTGTTTAATTTATCAGTGTTGCTGCTTTTTTCCCTGTAACTTGTAACCAGTAGCTTTATAAAATAGGGCCCAGGGCCCTGTTTTATAAAGCTACATGTTACAGGCTACAGGAAAAAAAAGCCTGTAGTGCTCCTGTAGTTACAATCTACAGGTAACAGGTGTTTTATAAAGACCCCTGTAATATTAGTATTGTAGCTTATGGGCGAAAATCTCGACTACAGGCGCAGTTAACAAGTCGGAGTACAGCACTATGAATCAACCGCAAAAATAAAAATAAATGACGGAATCGACATCTGTTTTTAGGCTTATGTCTAGTTTACCGCCATAACATATTAATATTTATATCTATACATATAATAAGACTCTAACGGGGCCGTGTCTGTACATATATTTTTTGAAAATTTTAACGGTAGTGTAGTTATATAGTTATCGATGTAGATAATGCCTTTAGGCATTAAGTTCGCCATGTGTACATTTTCTTGGTACATGAAGTTAAATAAATAAATAAATACCAAAACAGCAATTTTTTAAATTTTTGTCTGTCTGTCTGTCTGGTTGTACACGCATCACGCAAAAAATACATGACGGATTTTAATGAAATTTAGTATTTATATAACTGAGTACCCGGGTCAACATCTAGATGTACCACCCTATCACCCTAGGGTAGGTACTTTTTATTCCAGGAAAATATCTCATACCCACGAAAAAATATAAAAACTGGTCAATAAGAGAAATACGTAGTCGTATCTACTACTCCGAAACGATAACACCTAGAAACTTGAAACATGGTGTGTAGGTCTTATATGTCGTAGGCAACCACTATGAAGGGATTTTCCGTAATTCCCACGGGAACGGGAATAAACGGGATCCGCACGGGCACCGCCGCTGGGCACCCGCTAGTTGAACATAATGAAAAGAGATGTTTGTTTATTTATTTGTATTTCTATGGTTTATTTACGTAGTTAGGTATAGAAAGAAATCACATTATTTTCTCTAAAATTAATACAAAGTTGCTCTTTCGGTGTAAGAGGTTGGAGATTTTTTCTGCACGTCTCTCTTTTTATGTCTCCTCCAATATGCTCCAATACATATTGCATTCTCATTGAAGGTGAAAATCGTTTGCGGGTTCATATTGGGTCTGACGGCGAAAGTTCTTGGCCGTCGTCTTCTTGGATGTTGACCACCATCCTCAGAGACGGAGTCTGAGCTCCAAACACGCAACATCACTCAAAATATTCGAATTAACAAACAACAAAACATAAGTCAATATAACTAACTTCCTCCTGTAACTAAATTACAGTACGGCCGTTTTAACTTGGCTTCTCTGAATATAGGCTTCGCCTGCGCAAATCCCCCTCCTACCGCCATATGGTCGCTAAAAAATTTTACTGCGCAGCCATTTGCGCAACTTCAGAGCTGTCAAGTTAAAACGGCCGTGCTACCTACGTCTAAACACCTGTAGAAATGTTTACAAGTTTTTCTTTTTTAATTTTTTTTACAGTTGTTAAATTGTCTATGGAAAGTTACAGGCACGGGTTCCTGTAGATTGTAAATAAAATTACCTGTAGCTTTATAAAACACCTGTACCTGTAATTTTATCTTTTTTTTTTTTTTTTTTTAGTTTTTTCACCCCTTACAGGGTAGGCAAAGACATTACGCCATGCAGCCTCGTCATTAGTTAATGGTATGCTTGAGTAAGTTTCAGTAGTTAAACTTTAATCTTGGTTAAATGGCTCTGCTTCAGAGTCCATGCACAAAAATACAGTGTTCTTAACACTTTCTACATCCCTAACTTGGTTATCAACAGTAAAACGATAGCACTTTTACTGAAGACTTCATTGTGACTTCTTGAGGCAATCCAAAAATGTCCATATCTCGCATTTTATCGAATTTCCCATTCACTGCACACCTTCACGGACACTTGCCAGATAATAAACTATCACTATTATGAGTCAAAACCCGAAATACACAGCAAAATGAAAATTAAACAAAAAACATGACGTCCCTCTTCGGATTCCCGCCAAAAAGCCTGTAATTTTATCTAGTGTTGTTGTTTAATTTATCAGTGTTGTTGCTTTTTTACCTGTAGCTTTATAAAATAGGGCCCAGGTAGTAGTAGTAGGTAGGGTAGGTTTTTAGTGAGGTCAGACTTAGGGCTCCCGCCCACAGGCGCGTTATTACCGCTCGCGATTGTTTTTGTTGCCAACTTAGTGGAATTTCCACTAAAAGTGGTGGTTTTGACCCCCATTTTAGTAGCGAAATATTGCCTTTAGTGGCTAGTGGGTTGAAAACTGAACTCGAACACTAAAAAACTAGTGTTCGAGTTCAGTTTCCAACCCGTATTTATACTTTTTTATTTCACTGCTGCACCCTCTGATAGCAATTTGCGAACTTGGTTTTGTCACCTATATGTTATCATATTTCTCTAACTCCAAGTAGAAAGGTGCGTTACTTCTAGCCAACTACGTCCTTTTTTTTAATTTCCTTTGTGGAACACCCCCCGATTCTCGTCTGATGATTTTAAATAGGCCATCTGGTAGAGGAAACCAAAAGCGGTTATTTTTCCCACGAAGAAATGATTTTAATGGAGACAAAAATTATGGGTGACATCTAGAAGAGAATTTACACTTATAAATAACTATATGTTGTTAATAAAAAAGCGTTTAGTGGAAAATTCAGCGACTATGAGTTTAAGGTCGGTTTTCATTACTGGTTTTCTGGTGGTTTTAGATGTTGAATCTAGTGGAAAGTTAATTTAACTGTTGGCAGCACTGTGCGCGATATTATCAAGCGGTAATAACGCGTGGGGTAGGGCCTTCATTGTCCGACCTATATCATTAGAATAAGAATTGATAACTTTCACCCGCGTTAAACACTTTACTTTTATTTTCGATTACAAGGAAAGTAAAGGTAGGAAATACAGAAGTACAAAAGTCCCCAAGTCCAAAGGTCCCAAAGCACCAAAGTCCATAAGTCCCAAAGTAAAAAAATACAAATCCTTTCTCTTTATAATGGGGCCATCCATAAATTACGTCACACGTTAAGGGTTGGATGGAGTCAACGAATTGTGACATTGTGTGACAAGGGGTTGGGAGGGGCCCTACATTTAGTGACGTCACATTTCAAAATCTAAAAGGGACACAATACTATTCGAGGTGAATCTCAATAGGGCTGGTAGCTTTCTTAGGAGCACTTGCTCCCTTTATGTAATATAATACCTTCATGGTCTATACTCTTGAGCAGAACCATTTAAAAATTAAGTTGACTGAAGACGAGGCAGTTTGGTCTATGACTTTAGTCTGTCCAACATATGTTGAAAGAAATAAAGAAAAAATATGACGAGTGGCAACATCGGCTAGCCTCCATCTTTTTGTCACGATGCCTCCCAAGAAGCAACCTGAGAAATCCGGTATGACTCTTATTTTTCTATAACTGTTATGAAAATTCGTGTAAAATATGATGTAGAGAAATCAATTATGGTTGTGAACTTTTAATCGTTGCTGTTTTTAACCCTAATGTGAACGTTAGTGTCACAAATTACCGTGAACAATACTGACAGGCCACGAGGCTAAAAGAGAGTATTTTTATTGTTTTTGGATTCAATAACGTCGTTTTTGGAAACATCGAATTGAATTAGTATCATTAAATTGCTCAATCATCATTTCAATGTCGTATTGATGCGCATTTGTTGTAGTAAATAAAATGAATTGAGGTTATAATAAATTAATTGTTGTAGCAGCCTCCGGGTCGAAACCCGCGGAGAAGAAAGCTCCTACGGCTAAGACGCCAGCAGCGGCACCTAAAGCTGCTTCCGCCAGTGCCGCGAAACCTGCCTCGGCCAAGACGCCAGCGCCTGCGCCCAAAGCTGCTGCACCTAAGGCGGCTGCTGCTGCTCCTAAACCTGCGGCAGCCAAGTCCACTGCTGCCCCAGCTGCCAAGCCAGCTGAAAAGAAGCCAGCGTCGGCACCTACGGCCAAACCTGGCTCTGCTAAAGCTGCTGCCTTGAAGACAAAGTCTAGTGCTAAGCCTTCAGTGAAGAAAGCAGCTGCGGCCGCTAAGCCTGCTAAGCCAAAACCTGCGGCTACTAAGCTGAAAATTGCACCCAAGCCTAAGAAGACTGGCATCAAGGGACAGAAGAAACAGGCTGCTAAACCTGTTGCTAAGGCACTTAAAGCACAGAGGAAGGTCAGTTTATTGCTCTACTGGTCTATGTAATTTGGTTGTGATAAAATAAAAAGATACACCAGTGTAATGTTTAGAAACTAATAGGCTAATAGCTTAAATTTTATAGGTTGTCAAGGGTGAACATGGCAAGCGTGTCAGGAAAATCCGCACTTCAGTGCATTTCCGTAGGCCCAAAACGTTTGAACCTCCACGACAGCCTAAATACCCTAGGAAGTCGCTACCCAAGAGGAATCGGTAAGCAAACTTTAAAATCTGTTTGTTATATTTATAATGATATTATGTTATTACCAAATTATCTAATTTTGTTATTAGACATTCTCATTATCAAAGAATTGCAATTCATTTTCTAAGGTCTTACATTGGACTTCGTAACATTCTTATAACAATTGCTTTAGAGGTCAGAATTGCACTACAAGTGTAAAGTTTCATGTGCTCTGGACTGTACATATGAGCTTGATGTCATGTCTGTTATGCATTACTGTTTGTTATAGTAATGTGAAATATTCAAGATCACTAAAATGAAATTTGATCAAGTTTGTTTAAATATGTTTGTCCAATTTATTGATGATGCTATGGCAATCTAATTGGGGAATTCATTTTACTAGTAAGAGTAGCAGTGTTAAAGGTACTCTGATGTGTTAATTGAAAATAATTAATAGTAACCAAAGAGGTAAGCTGTAAAACTTAATCAGATTTATTTTATCTCGTTTTATTTATTTTTTTAATTCAACTAGTGTAAGTTAACTAAAATTTTATTATATTTTTATTACAGTATGGATGCTTACAACATCATTAAATATCCCTTGACCTCTGAAGCAGCCATGAAGAAGATTGAAGACAACAATACCTTGGTATTCATTGTCCACACCAGCTCCAACAAGCACCATATAAAAGCTGCAGTCAAGAAGCTGTATGACATCAATGTTGCCAAAGTCAACACTCTCATCAGGTTTGTCTTATCAACTAATAAGATATTTCACTTGAAGAACATTGACCCTTGTTATAATAATAATAATAATATAATCTCACGCCTTTTTTTATCCCCGAGGGGGTAGGCAGAGGTATTCCATTCCTGGATATACCCACATTTCACGAGAAATATTGGACCCCTAAACGTGATAGGTGGTGAGCCCATCGCCGGACCGGGTCTGTTTACACATGTCTCAGAATTAATTCTGAGACCTGCGGGTTTCCTCACGATGTTTTCCTTTACCGTCGAGCTAGTGATAATAATGTACGTAAGTCTTTGAAAAACTCATTGGTACATGCCAGGATTCGAACCCGAGCCTCACTGATTTTCGGCCGGCTCTTTAACCGTCTGGGCTATCACTGCTCTAACCCTTGTTATAATTTTTTTATAATGAGAGAAAACCTGACTGACTGACTCATCTTTACACAGCATAAGATTCCTTTTATGATCAAGATGCCAGGCAAAATTCACACCGGAACGGTAAAAAACGGGATCTAAAATTATATTAAAAATTATATAATCCATAAGGCTCGGGTTCAAATCCTGGCATGAGTTTTTCAAAACTTATATTTATCACTAGCACATCGGTGAACGAAAAACATCGTGAAGAAACCCACAGGTCCCAGCATTACTTCTGAGACATGTGTAAAATGATTAATTGAATAATTACCACCAACTATCTCATTTAGGGGTCCAAAGAATATCTTGTGAAAAGTGGATAAATCCAGAAATGGAATACCCTCTGCCTGTCCCGTTCGGGGACAGAAGCCGTGAGATTATTCGTTCATTAATTCATCGATGTAGTTTTTCATAGGTGAAAATAATAGGTAGTCCATAGTTGTGTGATAATTGTTTATCATTATTAATATTTTCTCATAATGTTATTTCCTTCCACACTAAGCAGCTGGTCATGAATATTATCGCATACCGAAACAAGATAATTTAATTTTCATGATGATATTTTGTGGGAATCTCATTGATTGAGGATGAAAGAAAATATACACATCTCTGACTCTATTACTGCTATAAATATTTTCTTTTAGCATGGAGTGGATACTTCAACAAATGACTTTGTTTCAGACCTGATGGCAAAAAGAAGGCGTACGTGCGGCTTGCCCGGGACTATGACGCATTGGATGTTGCCAACAAGATCGGCATCATATAAGCACATGCTGTACCTTATTTTATAAGAATAAAAATGAAAAGTTCACGGTATATTTTATTTAGTGGTCTTTCCCTGGGTACATTAAATTTATAATTATTCAAAATTCATTTCAGTAAGTATTTTTATCTATATAACCCCATTTCATGAGCACAAACATTTTCGGTTCCATATCTCCACACAATATATTTATTTATCTTTTAAATATATAGGAAGGTAAATTAATTGGGGGAGGCCTATTTCCAGGAGTGTGCATCCGGTTGAAATGGTGATGATAAATTTAACAAAAAAAGTTGTATTTCAGTTTGCCGGGCCCAAATAAGAAGTCTGAATTTTGTTATTTGTTGTTTTACTACAACTGCAGGCCCAAAACCTTTGAACCTCCATGACACCATAAATACCATAGGAAGTCACAACCCAAGAGAAATTGGTAAGCTTTTTAACGTGATTTATGTTGGTAATCAAATTATTTTATTTATGTCAACTACTAAGGAACTAGTGGTCGAAATTTTATTTAGAGGTTTTTTAATTAATTAATTTAAAAAAAAATTGCATTCTGCAGTCCTTCTCTAGATAAACTATAAGCCCCTTTTCACACGTACCGGTTTCCGCCGGTCCGGCGGCGAAATGTAACGTGAAAAGGGGCTAAGTGCAAAATTCCATACTCCGTCCGTGCAATTTTCGTAAAAAGGGGTACATGCTTGACGTATTAGTATATGTATAGATAATAACGATTTGTAATGTTGATACTATGTTATCAACAAATAATATAATTTGGTTCAGACATTCTCATATTCTAAGACCTGAGTTTTAGTCATATTGAGGATTTATTGATAATAAATAAATTGAGGGACACAATTCACATACTGGTCAAAAACTAGGCAGAGCTCTTACTAAGGTTCTAAGCAATTCATAAACATACTTATACATATATTAAACACCCAGGCAGGATTGCTGATAGTGTTATGGCAATCTTATTTTGGAGTTCCTTCTCTAGTTGTGTTAAAGAAGTGTTATTTGAATATATGTATTTAAAAATTATCGAGGAGCGAAGGTTTAATTAAAGCTAAATCTCAAAATATTTTATTTTTTGTCAACTATTTTTTCTATAAGAATATTGGATTATGATGTAACTAAAATTTAATAATATTTTATTACAGTATGGATGTTTATAACATCATTATAGTATCTCTTGACCTCTGAAGCAGCCATGAAGAAGATTGAAGATAACAATACCCTGGTATTCATTGTCCACACAATCCCCAGTAAGCACCACATAAAAACTGGTCAAGAAACTGTATGACCTCAATGTTACCAAGTCAACACTCATCAGGTTTGTATATCAACTAATAAGGTATTACTCCCATGGCCTTGAATTAAAGCAAAAAGAGGAAGATACGGTATATTGTTACTTCGCGAATTTGACAAATGGGATAGTGATGGGGTGTAGTTGTGAGAATACACGAAAACATATGTATATTCTCACAACTACAGCCCACTGTAGTGTGCGCATGCAATCAACAGCAGGTTTGCGCTCGCTCCTGAGAAAGTCTTTCTATATTAGAAAGACTTTCTCACAGGGTGCGAGGATATATATCAATGGATATATATCATGATATATATCACGATATATATCAATGGATTTTTTCATAAAAATCATTGATATATATCCATTTTTTTAAGTTTCATAAAGCTAACTTATTTTCTTAAGACAAGGCTGAATGGGCTAGATTCCTTTGCCTTAACCTAAATAATAAAAAATGCATTATCTGTCAAAATAAAACGAGTTTTACTGTTTGTTTTGCCGGATTTTAGACACAAAATAGAGAGAGGTACCAATTTACCAGTTAGGTAAGGAATCATTATTTTATAATGTTATAATTATAAATACAAATATTTTGATTTTAATAAATAATTTCGAGTCAATTAAATGTTTTTATTAAAATATTCCTTATTTAAGAGCTTACTTACTAATATTTCGTACTAATATTTATTTATTTATACCTATTTTTTACTTAATACCAGACCTGTGTGGCAGAGACTGGTACCCCAACTAGGAAGGAGCTGTGTGTCAGGTCACCAGGTCTCAGACCCTCGGATGTCTTGTAACTATTAATTTGACAAATATTACTTACCTTCTTCAACAAAATAAATGGCTTAATTAAATTTAATCTATTAGTGATAAAAGGCTTGTAACATGGTTTCTTTCTGCGCAACATCAAAAAAATATTATTTGGATATATATCCGATATATATCAAAAATCCGATTTTTTGATTTTTATTATAAAAATCGGATTTTTTCGCACACTGCTTTCTCAGGAGCGAGCGCAAACGAGATAGCGATAGTCACCCATCACGTTTCCCGTAGTTTTTATTTCGCTTACTGAAAAATGTCCGAACAAGTATTTTCTAAAGAATCTTGAAAATATTACTGTTTGGCGTATTTACGCGTGGATCGTTATGCTATGTGTCTTGTTTTTGCGCTTTGAGTGGGTTGTGCACTAATGAAATGTACAGTATAAAGGCATGTCTAACGCTCTTTCTCACTAAAAATGTTTTTAACCTCACCATTAAGCACGTACAAACGAGTTGCTATTCCGTTGGAGGCTGAAAGGGCAAGGTCCATTGGAGTCATTTTTGTAGGACCGCGCGCGGTACACAGATACCGTATCTTCCTCTTTTTGCTTTTATTCGTTTAAGCCCATAGCTTATATATTGTAATACATTATGTGTACATTTAAAAACGAAATCCTTGTTTTGGCTGAAATTCATTGTACATAGTTATCTATAACCAGAATATATATTACTAGCGGTTTTGCGTGGTTTCACCCGCGTAGTTCCCGTTCCCGTGGGAATACAGGAATAAAATATAGCCTATGTTACTCAGTGATATTCTAGCTTTCCATTAGTAAAGAATTTTTAAAATCGGTCTAGTAGTTTTTGAGTTTATTCGTAACAAAGATACAAATCTTTTCTGTTTATTATAGTAGGTATAGATATATTACTTTGGCGTACGGTTGGTAGGGATAATATAGTATAGTAATCATATTAATTTGTATAAGCTAAATGGATTTTTAATGTAATCAACGAATTTGATGTATGTAATCACATTCTAAAACCAACCAATATAATTTACATGATGATATTTTGTGGGAATCTCATTGATGGAGAATGAAAGAAAACTATAACACATCACTGACTATATTACGGCAAAGATATATTATTTCCTATGGTCCTAGATTGGTTACTTATGAATGTCCTGTTTCAGACTTATGAAGAAGACGCACGTGCGGCTTGCCATGACGTATTATTTGTTGTCAACAAGATCTACTTCATTTATGCACATGCACGTTATTTTTTGTAAATAAAAATGCAAAAGCTCACTGTATATTTTATTTAGTGCTCTCACCACATGAGTAAAGAAACGGAACTCACGCCATAGGTTTACTGAATTGGATACTCATTCAAAATTAACGTCAGCATGTACCTAAGCAACTACTTATTATAAATTTTAAGGGTTCCGTACTTCGAAAGAAAAAAACGGAACCCTTATAGGATCACTTTGTTGTCCGTCCGTCTGTCAAGACCCTTTTTCTTCAGGAACGCGCGAAGGTATCAAGCTGGAATTTATATCAAATACTCAGGTCGGGTCTGATATGTTACTTCAAATGCCGTCGTTGGGACGCACGCTCGGTCTATTGATTTACTAAAATTAGAATAGACACCTGGTAAAGTCGTCCTCCTGATAATGACATCGCTGATAGGTACACTTAAGCCTTTCGTCCTGTGCGATAGAAATTCAGTCGGAGTCTGCACGGTGATCGTCGATACGTCTTGATGGAAAGGTGTGTTCCGTTTTGGCACGGCAACGGTTCCAAACAAGGTCGTGATTATGGCAGTAGACTGTACGAATATGTACCTTTTTGTACCCGAAAGAGAAAAAAATGTACCACATTATTTTACGACTAAAGGTCACAGCACACTTATCAACTCGGAAAGGGATCGTCACCGTAACGCCTCGAGCCGTTCAGTATTGTTTGTATGAAACTCCCTACTGCAACGCACACTAATGGGAAACGTAACGTAATCGCCTCGCCTCGGAACAGGCTCCAAACCGCGATGCGGTGAGTGGTCAACTTGCAGTTCCCGCGCTTACGGCTCGCTGTCCCCCCGCTTACGTCTCTCCGTACGCGAGCTCACGGCTCTTCGTCCACCCTTGCCCCTCAACGTTTGGATTCAAACTGATTTGGTGCCAACCCGGTCAGCCAGCGGTCGGCGAGGCGTAAGCGCGGTGACGCCTAGCCGTAGCCGAGTTGACGTACAGGAGCCGCTGCTACGCTTCGGTTACATGCATACGTTAGGTTGACGGCGAGGCGAAAGGCGATACGGTGCCGATCCCTTTCCGAGTTGATATGTGTGCTATGACCCTAAGGGTCACACCGGGGACCGCTGGCTGACCGGGTTGGCACCAAATGGACGAAGAGCCGTGAGCTCGCGTACGGAGAGACGTAAGCGTGGGGACAGCGAGCCGTAAGCGCGGGTACTGCAAGTTGACCACTCACCGCATCGCGGTTCGGAGCCTGTTCCGAGGCGAGGCGATTACGTTACGTTTCCAATTAGTGTGCGTTGCAGTAGGGAGTTTCATATAAACTATACTGAACGGCTCGAGGCGATACGGTGACGATCCCTTTCCGAGTTGATAAGTGTGCTGTGACCTTTAAAGTACTTTTTTGGTGGCCGGGCTGCAGCGTGTGCGTCCCAGCACGGCCACGCTTAGATCTGCTGAAATTCGCAACGGTAATGGATGATTCTTGTCTGAGATAAATGTACGTATTATGTACATGCATTAAAAGCCTTTTTTTTGTAACAAACAACCCATAATACCTGTTCAATAATCATTCTATTTTTTAAAGCGAAAACGCCTGACAACATGTAATAACAATTGACAACTATTCCAGTATTGGTAGGTTTATATGCAATAGAAGGACTCCGTAAGCGTCAGTTCCGCAAGACCAAGTGCGATATTTATGTTTTGGAGACTATCAAGTTTCAATACCTTTTTGATACCTCAATTAAAAAAAAACTACCATAACGAACAGTGAAAAAACAAGAAAAGAAAGTGGTCAGCCATTCTGACGTCGTCGGCTGGAC